>JAFIDM010009631.1:45271906-45330031 GCA_023159025.1 Thereuonema tuberculata | reverse complement strand
GTCTTTGAAAAAAAAAAAAAAAAAAAAAAAAAAAAAAGAAATAAAGAAAGTCCCCCCCCCCCCCCCCTCCTTCTACGAGATGCGTCAGTCTGAATGACAGTGTAATGGCAGGAGTTGCTGCTATTGGTCAGAAGAACTGCTATTCCTGGAACCATACCTTCCCTTTCCATATTCAATAGCGACCAATGAAATACATGAGTGGGGAGTGCAGTTACGCCCAACTCCTCCCCACACGAAGCCATGGCATGACGAGACATGCGCAATAAGCGTAACGGCTAAGCCGATCGGAGAGTGCTGCCATCTGTGGAGAAAATGCGCAACCTCTTTCAAACAGGTATAAATCGGAAAAAGAAGAGAGAACTTATTTAAATTCTCGCCTTTAAAAATAACAAATTTCCCGATTCAATAGAAGTATTTAAATTATTGAAGCCTGAAGCTCAGATCAGCCTGAAATTCTTTTAGGCTAAATTGGCGAATCAAACGAGAGGAATTGTCAATTTTACACAGCAATCGGGTAAAATAAAAAAAATGAGTAAACCTTCCCTTAGCATGTCTTTTTTTTTTTAACCTACATACCAAACAAAATATTACATATGTTACATAACATTGTTTTCTGTTGAGCTTTGGCATAACTGAATGTTCAAATGTCATTCAAAAAATAAACAAACACGGCTTATTATTTTTATTTCTTCTTTCGATTTAAAATATAAGTTGAAATGCTTTCAAAAAGTTTTATATTTTAAAACTGAACCGGTTATTATTTTTTTATTATTGTTAATATATTTTATAAAACAACTTCAAATTAAAACAAATAGTAGTTATCAGTCGTAATCGATGTGATATGTATAATCTGTTTTCAAACACTAAATTTTTTACAAGTGTAGATACGAGGGTAGAACAAGAATTTATTTTACATTAAGATCTTAGAAACTTTAATTAATATATTTTAAGATACAATACATTTGTAAATTTTATTATTTCTGGAATTTATTATTCCCTAAATTGGTAACCATCAACAACACTATAATATATGCGTGCAAAAATTAGTTTGCCAGCAGATATGCCTCTATTTGCTGCTTATTATTGTCAATAAATCTAAGTACAATACTATTGTTTACTGCCAATCAAACATAACTAATTTAAAGGAGATCCGGAAGTTGAGTTAATTAAACTTACTAAGCGGCTAGAATTGGACTAAAAACGGGTATGACTTTTTTTTTTTTAATTTGTAATTAAACCACTCTTTACTAATTGTCGGAATTGCAGTGGTGCCTCAATATTTATTAATCTAATATCCAATCTTTACTAATTAGGAGATCATTGTAAGGTTGATCTGCATAATAATGCATAGTTCGAAATTCAATATGAGGGGGGAGGAAGGATGAAGGCATTTTCAACATCACACTTTGGTATTCTGACTCAGCTTAAACATGTTGTTTAAGGAAATGGTCCAATTCAGACTAACATTTACGTAAATAAACATAAACATGAGCTACTATGTTAACGTCAGTTGCTTCATTTAAGGTTCCGGGAATCCTAAATGAAAGGAAGTTTTTGAGGCCCTTTATGGTAAAGATTTAAGAAATTTGGGGCCCTTCGCAGACACTACTTTGTCTGCGTACCGGTAAATCCGCCAGTGGTTACAACTTCCATTGTAAACTCTGAGCTATATTTTTCACAAAGGGTCTCATTTCAGATAATGAAGCCTTGTAAACATCTGTCTCCCTTACGCAAAGAGTTCTCCTAACAGTATATAAAAACAACACTGAATATTTTAATGCCCAGCACTATGCAAATAAACCAAAGGCAAATTACAAACATAAGTTATTATGGTAATGCATGTATAAATAGTATGAATACATTTTTTTTTGTTTTTAAATATCTTAAAAAATATATCTCGTTATGGAGAGAAAAAAAAAAGTTGCATTCAGATTTTTTGTTGAGTGTAAATTTAATATTCCTGTAGGCAACATACGAAAAGGTAGGAAGGGAAAATTCATGGTTTCGTGATGAGCAATATTGCAATTATATGTAGCTTATTTGCGAAATAAAACATTACGTTATCGACAAACTGTATAACTATACAAATTAATTGTTGTACATTCCATAACGGAATTGCATGAAAGATCCAATTATCTGTGAATTATGAATGCAGCGTGTCCAACCTACTTTTGGGAAATTTATATCTCAAAGAGTAATGGACTTCCAAATGTTATTTGCTTTTACGTAATTTGCTAATTTCTAAAAGCACTACTGTCATAATTTTCAAACATAATTACTTCAACTTCATCCGCATCATTAATTAAGTCTAGTTATCCGTTTAGACATAATGCTGTAATTACTAAAAATGTTTCACATCTTTTCAGGGATTAAAAATTTAAGAAAAACCACCAACAAACTTTAAAAATGAAGAAAATGTAAATAAATAAATGTCCAGCAAACAAATGAATTAATTAATTACAGCATAAGTGTCATCTTTTTTCACTTAGAATACAAACATAAACCCACTGATTGTGAACCTTAAGCTCCCCGATGTATTTCAGAAAGTTCTAGACTCAATCAGTGGTTATTTATTGATTTAATCATTTTTTTCCTTGTTGAGACAAAAAAAATGATCTGCATAATACAAAACAGAAAGTTAAAAAAAAAAAAATTATGAAACTGAATTTTTTTTTATTGAGGGACACAAATAACTAACTAACTAAATAAATGAAGGGCTCGGAGAGATATAGTCATAAGCCACCATTTCGTCATTTTTGAGATTAGGTTACTACATTCTCTAAACCCATCTCTTTAAAGCCATAGAAAGAAATTTGGAGTTTTCATAATAGATGGCAGTATGTGACAGATTGAAGTTTTTGACTGTGCCATTTAAGTGACAATTCAAAAAATAGAAAAACAACATTTAGTGACAAAAAATAACATTCCATATACTACAGTACGTTTCATAACATATTGAAGTATCATTTAATATAAAAAGAATTTTTCCAGTTTGAATTGCAGATTTACAGATTTTGTCAAAATTTTATTTTGCTAATAACTCAGAACTAAGTTAGAGTGGCTTACGACTAAATCTCTCTGACCCCTTCAAATAATAAATAACTTTAATTTCCAAATTTAATGTTAACTGTAAGCTTAACTATAAGCTTTAATTTAAAAGATGAGTTTGCTATAAATATCACATAATATTTTAAAAAAATATACCAATTCAGTAAAATGGTATTCAGTAAAATGTAAAAAGTTAGACATGTAATGCAATCAAGTAATGATTTTTATTTTTTAAAGTAATTAATGAATATTTTTTTTTTGGTCACACTCAGTCTTTTTAGATATTGAGATTGACAAATTACTAAAATAACCGATAGCTTTCAAAATAGAACCATATCCACATACGAATTCACATAGTGCTAGATAAATATATTAAAAAAAGATATTAGAGGTAAAGAGATAGGAAATTACTGCAATTCGTATCATTTAGTGTTTCGTTTAGCAAATGGTACGAAATTGTATAATATACTAGGCCATCCGCATGTCTCCCCCGGGTAAGTATGAGATAATCCAAGACGAATCGATTCCAAGCGGTTATGGCAAAAAGTGATATTTTATTCCTTTTTGAATGAACTCATTATTTGATAGCGCACGCCATTGTTGACGGAGAGAAGCTAAAAAAAAAATGAACATTGGAATTTAAATTTTAATGTAGTAGGCTAAAATTAATGAGTTATTTTCTTTTTTCTCTCATTGCGCCACACACACACACACACAAACGGAGTGATAAGAAACAATAATTTGAATGTATTCCCCGTGGCCTAATGGATAAGACGTCTGACTTCAGATCAAAATGTTGCGGGTTCGATTCCCGTCGCGAACGTTTCATTGTAGTAATTTTTTCACAGGAAATTAACAATTGCGCCGGACAGATAGACAGACAGAGAAATAAAAGATTTTAGTAATATAGATTGAAAATCATCTCAATTTCAATTGCTAAACTGACGTTTTTGTTTTGTTTTTTTTTTCCTATTAATGTTAAATATCTCCTTTTCGTGGATGTTCGCCGTTTGTGCATTTAAACTTACTATTTGCTAGAATCTGGGTCACTGAAAGAAGGACACCCGGAGCTATCGGGAGAAATTAGGTAACCCCTTCCTATTCATCCCTTCAGATAAAAACTTCGACTAGCACTTGTAAAAAGTCTAATAGAAAACCTTCTTAGAACTCACGAGATACAATTAATACTGTTCGAAAATCAGAACTGGTTATACTACAGAATTCTCCATCTATATCCAAGCCTCCTAATATCGAATATTTCATCTAAATATCTACCTAAAATTTACAAAAAAAGTGAAAGAATTATTTAATTTTGTTTTCTTTCAGAATAGTAATTAAATTAGCCATTACGAAAAGGAAATGGTCCTTGAAGAAACTTTGGGAATCTCTTCATCTTAGGGGTAGGTGTCGCTGAATGAAACTTTATTATAAAACTATTCCGATTTTTATCATTCCATTAGAAGTTTAGAATAATTCTTTAAATCCACAAAGCTTGCTTAAAACAAAAGAGCTGGGTTTAAAATAATTTTTATTAAACAAGAACGAAATAGGCCTGGGGTTTTGACTTAAAATCATCCAACCAAACAAATAAAAAAAAAAAAACAAGTGCTGATTTCTTAAATACTCTCTATAAAAAATATGGCGAATGGTATGTTCTGAAACTGTCAATTTTTAGAGAAAGGAAACAAAATCAAGGGAAATAACGACAAGTCTTGAGAATCGAAGCTCTATCCTTGACCGAATAATGTTAATAAAAATTTATTTGAATTAAAAAAACAAAATTCAGACTATGATAAATCTTAAGCAATATTATTTAAAAAGAGTTTATTTATTCCATTCATGGGAATTTTCAAGCTTAATTCACGCAATTTCTTACAAACATAATAATAATAATAATAAAAAAAGTAAACTGTATTATTATTTTCGTTTGCAAAAGTTATTTTATAACTATTTTATAAATTATAATTTTTTTTAAACAATTTTAAAGTATAAATTATAACAATTACAACTTTACTTATTTATTTTTTACACTGGCATTATATTTTGCTCTCTCCTGGAAAACTTTCTGTGGGTTCCTATGATTTCTACGCATTTGTGTTTAATATTTTTCCGTGACCTCATTGTTAAGTTTTGGGGAATCGCTTCCGACTTGCATTACAACGTTCTTTGAGTAAATAAATAATGGCTATAATTTCCTGTTTAATTTCTATACGATGAAAGTGAAATATCTTTTTTTTTTTTTTTTTTCCCCTTGCAGAGAAGGTACCCGAAGAGAAGGGAGAAGGAGAGAGAGGGATTTCAATAAATAAAAATAAATAAATAAATGAGACGACTTATTTTCAAACATTTTTTTATTAAATAATCCATAACCTTTTTCTGTTGGAAGTACATTTTTAAAAGAATCAAGTGAGAGATCATCATTGGTTAAAACTCTTTAAAACTCCATTAAAAAAAAACCAAAAAAAAAAACCATTACCATCATTATGTTTTCTTACTACAATCACTTATCGAAGATCGTGATAAGTACATTTGAATTCGATTTAGAAGATGAGACTCTCATTAAACAAAGTCTTTCAAAAATATCTGGATTTTTTTTTTTTCAGATAAGCTCTTCATACGTTTATTGATCAACGAATTTCATCCTTCACGAATTTAAGAATTATTAATTATGTTTCTGATGCAACTTTTATAAACGGTGTCATGAAGCAGAGTCAAATAGAACGTCAATCACTACTAAATTTATTAATTTAGAAAGATTTTAAATTTGTATTTACACAAGAAAAAAATAAAATAAAATGCGAGTTAATTTAAAGCTGATCAGACTATTAAAACGTAAACAACTTACTAATGACCTGAATTAGTTTTCTAATTGTAATTTATTTAAACTGGTATCAGTGGCTAGATACCACCACCACCCACCGTGACCAGCAATGCTACTGGCTGGATTAATATTCAGAATTATTAGAAGCTTCACTTGTTTTGTTCTTAACAAAATTGCTTATTTTCACTTATATTTGTTCCACAATAGCATGGAGGATCAATAGCATCGAAGGTCTATCAATTTTTTAAACATAGTAGACACGGTATTGAAGGTTAGATATACCACAGTTTATTCAGCAATCTTGCATTACCGAACATTAGATATATTTCAAATTGAAATATAATGCCAAATCTCCGAGAGAAAAGCTCTACTGCTATACGTAGGCAATCAAGCTGCAATCACAAATAATAATGGCTTAAGACTGATAAGCTTCCCCTAGGCACGTGGCGTATGACTATCTACCAATAAGCATTCGCCTACACAAAGGATTATTAGCAAACAATCACAACAATGAAGACCATTACGAGAAAAGATAAAAAAAAAAAAAGGCTTCTGTTTTGATTGGAATGAATGCTCTCATCAATGGGGCTTCTTTGTGGAATTACTTTTCATCCACTCGGATAATACATAATTCCTATCTTGTTCTCAAACAGTAAATTCATCAATCAAATAGCCCTCTTCATTCAGCCGTAATGAAAATAAAATTCCCAACTTCTTTATATGGCCAAAATACCACATACATGAAGACAGACAAAATTACATTACGAAATTCAATTACTTCAAACCCTTTAAAGTTCAAATACTTTAATCGACAAAAAATAATTCAATTAACAGAACATATTGGGGGGGGGGGGGCGGAATACACACACACACACAATTAATTCTTTAAGAAACTTTATAGATATATCAACATCATCATTTTCAATACACTGCAGGATGAAGGTTTTTTTCCCCAGTTTTTTCGGTCGAAAGCTTTCCTCTTTCAATCGAAACTTTTAATTTCAGCCATCAACCTTGTGGACGTTTTCTCGGCCTCCTTTCATTCCTCGGAAGCCAGTTTAGAATTTTTGTTGACAATCTATTAAATCATTATGTCTTTCTACATGGCCAGCCCATTCCATTTGAGCTTCTTTATAGTGACAATAATATCAGACACTGGTTTGCTGTCTGACCTATATACTATATTTCTTCTACGGTATCGTCGCGTGATTCTTAACATGCATCTTTTCATACTTCTTTGAGTTGTCTGTAGTCTCTGAATTGCTTTCCTGTGCATGTCCATGTCTCCGCTCCATATGTTAGAACTGGTAATATACATTGGTTGAAAACTTTTCTCTTTAAAAATAATGGCATTAGCAGCTATGAAAATCTTGGACAACAAATTAGTATGGATGGAAGTTTTATGCCAGAAATTAATCGTAGAATCAAACTTGCATGGAATGCCTTTGCCCGAAATACTGTAATAATGAAAGGAATACACACTGCCTGCTCAATAAAAGTGGACACCTGTGGTATGTAACATACGCTTTATTTACAATGTGTCTAATAGCGCGTACTGTGGCCTTTCGCCCTAAGTAAAGCATCCACACGGCGGGGCATGCTCTCCACCAGTTTCTGATAGCAAGCAACCGCTAATTTTGCCCACTCCTCCTTCAAAGCCTGCACAAGTTGGATGTGTGTTTGTGGTCGCGTCGGATGCGAACGAATCTGTCGCTCCAATTCATCCCACAGATGTTCAGCAGGGTTGAGGTCCGGATTCTGGGCGGGCCACTGAAGTTCCTGAACATTATTCTCCGCAAACCAGGCGCTGACAACACGGACCTTATGGCACGGCGCACTGTCGTGCTGGAACACAAATGGCCTTCACAGAACTGCGACCACAATGAAGGAAGAATGGAATTGTCTAGAACGTCCAGATACTGTGTGGATGCCATGAGCCCCTCGATCACAACCAACGGATCACGTCCCAATCAGGAGAAACAAACCATCACACCACCACCGCCAAACTTCACTGTTGGGATGACACACTCAGGTAGCAGCCGCTCCCGTGGCAAACGCCAACCCAGGTGCGCCCATCCGATCCGTAGAGTGGGAAGCGTGATTCGTCGCTCCATATAATGCTCTTCCAGCGGTCCATGGACCAAGACCGTCGCTTTTTACACCAGACGACGCTGGGCGTTTACGGGGTGATGTTAGGCTTGTGGGCAGCAGCCCGAACGGTGTACCCCAGGCAGGGAGTTCCCGACGAATCGTAATAGTACTGACAATTGTTCCCGTTGCCTGCTGGAAGTCCTGCCGCCGTTGTTCCACTGGAACAGCCCTGTTCTGCCGTATCAACTGCTTCAGGGCCCTCCGGTCTCTATCGGTCAGCATGCGGGCTTTGCCACCTCCATGACATCGTGTTTCCACTCCACGTTTCCACTTCGTGATAATAGCATCCATGGTCGACTTTGGCAGGTTCAGTGTCGCTCCTATGGCTCGCACACTCTGGTCACTAATGTGGCAGCCTATGACTATTCCATATTGAAAATCGCTCAACTGCTTAGAACATTCCTGGCAGTTATTATTATTATTATTATATTTCAGTTTCCAACTTTATAATTAAAAAAAAAAACAAAAAAAACATATTTGTACTGAGCCGATCTTATCAGATTATAATATTCAATTTGGTCAAATTCCAATTTGCCGAATTATGGTAAGTTACGAGAACAGTCGAACTTTTCCTTGAATATCTACAAAGACTGCATACATTGAGGAAAGAAAAAAAAAAAAAAAGAAAGAAAGAAAATAATAAAGTAACATTGATAAAATAAATTAGAGTAAGATAAAATAATTCTCTTTCTATATTCTTTAATACATCCACTTTTTTTTTCATTTGAAAATATACCGCAAACTTTCTTGTACTGAATTAAAAATAGTTCTTCACAAAGAAAGCAGAAACATCTTAAATTTTTGAAGAAAATTTGAAAGTTCTGAAATTGTCTTTTCCAAAACATTATTATCCATATAGAAAAGTAACATTTTATTTTCAGCTCAAAATTTTCAAATTCTTCTCATCAATTCAGATCTTCTGCATTCTTGTGATTCATTGTTCGCTCTGTTGTCGTTGACTTTCAGTTTCATTAAGATATAAGGTTACTAGTTCTTAAAAAAAAAAAAGTAATATTAATTTTGCAGATATTTTTCAATTGATATTTTTTTTTATTCAAAATTAAAATACAATAAAGGAACTAATTACAATTATGATGTCTGATATATTTTTCTTATTTTGTTTCTATCATTTTTTTTTTTTAAGAGAAAGCTGAATCTGTAATAATGATTTTCATCTTTATGAATCTTTTTTTTTTATATAATATTCTTCTCTCAAATTAGATTGGAATTTTCACAGCCAAATTGAAATAAAGGCTTTAAAAAAAACCTCACAACAATTTTAAATTGCCAAAATACTGCATATTTTTAATTTAAAATTAAAATTGAAAAGTATTTTCTTAAGGAGGAAATTATTATAACTTTTAATTAAAAATAAGCAGTATTTTGGCAATTAAAAATTGTTGTGAGATTTTTTAAAGCCTTTATTTCAATTTGGCTGTGAAAATTTCAATCTAATTTGAGAGAAGAAAATTGAAAAAAAATCGTAAAGATGAAATTCATTATTACAGATTTAGCTTTCTTTAAAAAAAAAAAAATTAGAAACAAAAGTAAGAAACATATACCGTACCAGACATCATAATTGTAATTAGTTTCTTTATTTTATTTTAATTTTGAATAAAGAAAAAAATCATTTGATGTTCTGCAAAATGATAATTACTTTTTTCTTTTACGGTAAGTTTGGCCGTTATTATTATTAACAAATAATTTAAAATTAAAATTCTTTGAAAAAAACCAAAACTACAAAGCCTTCACTTACGTTTTACAAAATTTCAGATTTTTATCTGCAATAATATTTGAGATATGGTAAATTGTTGAGGAATCGAATATCGAAAAAAAAAAAAAAGCTTTGGGAGCCTTTAGCTCCCAAATATCATGTGTCAAAACTATATAGTTTATCCGTTCACTAACCTGTTTTTAACTTAAAAATAAAGAATACGCTAAAGGACAATAAACACATGTAAGATTCTAAACCAACCGTATACAGCTAATTCCCAAGTAAAGTTATATATCCAATACAATAAAAGAAAATCAATAGAATTATATGGTTTGTTTGTTTTTTCTGTTTATATTTACGCATTTTATTTTCCTCAATTTTATTGTGGTTAACCTTTTCCCTAGAATATTATCAGTTTCATGTTGCTATTGGTTTAAAATTGAATTAGCTTAAAACGAATAAGATCAACAAAAATAAAAACACTCCAAGGTAAAAACAAATAGGTTTATATTAACTTTTAAATGCTTCGGGTAAACAATACGAATCAATTGAAAAACTTTCACTCTATAATAAATATAAAGGGTTGGTTTTAAAGCATAAGGATTTTAACCATGGAATTAAAGTAATTACGTTGATCAATTTCTCTATTTAAAAACTATTCTTCTGCATCTATTGATTTTTATCTCAGTTTTAGTTCCTACGAACATTAAATATAACACAAAGAAACAGTGTGTACTACTAAATTCTCCTAAAGATAAGAAAATCAATTAAATAACATCCTACTACATGTAAAACAACTGTTATTAAGAGATCTAATCAATGCCTTATTTTTTTCCCCAAATTTATTACTTGTCTCTTGTTAGAAAGTAATAGTTTTATGTAAAGGCGGTCTTCTACTCACCGTAAAAAGACAAATAACAAGCCAAGTGAGAAAGAAACCCCGGTAATAAAAGATCATTACGTGGTGGATTAAAAAAATATTCTTTATTATCATTTTTTTATCAGTAACCACATAAAAACAGTTCTTCAGTGATAACTACTTCTAAAATAAATAAATAAACAAAACCACACTGAATTTTTAAAAATACTGATTTGCTTTGTATTGTTATTGTTAAAGAAAAATAAAGTCAATATTTGTCTTTTTAAGCTTGAATGAAAAATATCAATTGGAACTAATAAGTTAAGCGCATTGCACACGGATCCGAAAATCGGACGGCGGATCTAAAAATCGGACGTATTCTATTTCACTTAAGGGTTTCCTTAAGACAAATATTGATTTCGGAGACGTCACTGTATTTCGAACAACGGCTTCTGTGTCTTTGTACTTTTCTTCTTAAAATCAAAGTAGCGTTTAGGTTCCTTAAGACGAATATTCATTTCGGAGAATTAAAATAAAATTAAAATAAAATGAATGTTCACTTAAGGAGACCTTGAAGTGAAATAGAATAGTCCGATTTTTAAATCCGCCGTCCGATTTTCGGATCCATGTGCAATGCGCTTTATTCTACTAAACAATGTTTTTGTAAAGTACAGAAAAACCTAATACATAATTCCTGTATTATGTAATTAAATTTACATAACAGTTAAATAATTTTAATTGCATAACACAGGATATATAATTTGATGTAAGTTAAACAGTAAAAACATTTCAGACATCCTAAATATTCAATTGAGTCGGCCAGTGCAAGAACGTCCCAAGTCCAAAAAATATGAAAATTCCAGATCAAAGCGTTTTAGGTGTCTTGAACGATCAGTGCTTCGGTATACGGAGCAACAACGTTTCAAGTCCATTGCAACTGCTTTGCCGAGGCTGGCATTACGCAAAGGTGACAGCAATAACATCCCAAATAACGAATCCAGACAGTTTTTCTTATTTATCTCAAAATAAAGTTACTTGGACTTGGGACGTTCTTGCATTGACCGACTCAATTGTTGATACTGTCATCACGAAATTCACTATTTAATGTAGGCTTATAATATAAAATCGTAGAATAACAGAAAAAAAATGACTAAATGAGTGTTTTATATTCTTGCTCTTTGTATAAGTCAATTGCTTCTGCAAAGGAATTAAAAATCATTAAAAGTTTTCTTTCAAAAAAGAATACGATGACGAATGAGCTGATTTTTTTTTTTTTTTTAATTTATTTCTTAGACTTTGACTTTAAAAAAAGATTCAACTACACTTAGACATTAAAAAAAAAATCGTGTTCCAATGAAACACACACAAAAAAAAATTCTTGCTGTAACTAAGATAGCCACGACTTGAAAATTTCATAGCAATAAATTGAGTCCCCACGAAGCAAATAAACAGCCCTTTACTATACATTTTCATTTCATGAATTATTAATACACATGTTGTATACGCTTTCTGTTAAATGAACTGGTCAGTAACGTTCATTATAACCATCTCTTAGTTATTGCATTTTCATATTGTTTCTTTTACATCTGAAATATTTAAGTTTTTAATATGAGAAATTTCGTTAAAGTATATAAGTGAGCTTTTTATTTAAGTTTACGGTATTCATTTACCATAGACAGTTTACTAACTCATTTCGACCATTTCATTGCCGAAGTTAACTTCTTAATAACAGTAATTGACGAAAATTAAAACAACAAGACATTGAAAATATTATGACAAAATCAGAAAAGATGCACATAAAGCATAAATATATGCTTAATATGAATTCCATCAAGGAAATGATTCAAAACTTTAAAAAAAAAAAAACAAAGATAAGAAATATTCGAATGCATTTTGTGTATATATCGGAATTACGTAAGTTAGGTTTATGATTTTTATAGGCCTTAATGAACAGAAAGTAACTCTTTTTTATTTTTTGTCAAAGGATTCTGTATTCGGGTGCGATGACTCCCCTCTATGACAAAACTTTTTCTTTCTATGGAATGTAGACTTCAATCTCATGTTGGATATTTTTAATGTTAGCATCAGCAACCAATATATCAAAACGTTAGAATCAATAAATTATAATAAATTCGGAAATTGTGTTAAGGAATACTTTGAAACTAATAAGATAACTTAGAACAGTGGTGCCCAACCTACGGCCCGCTGTTTTATTCCGGTTTTTTTTTTTTTATTTTTTGGTAGTTGAATAGGAGATTCCGGTTTTTTTTTTTTTTTTTTTTTTTTTTTTAATAGGGGTTTCCGGTTTTTTTTTTTTTTTTTTTTTTTTTTGGTTGTGGCCCGCGAGATTCACAGGAAAGTCAATTTTGGCCCCTATATTACGAAAGGTTGGGCACCACTGACTTAGAACATACAAGATTACGTAGTATCAAAAAATATTAGATTGTTATCTTGCAGAAATACAAAGCTTCTATCACAATAATAATCTCTCCAAAATATATAACAATACTGACCATAAAACATAAACATAAAAATAGGAATTCGTACTCGCTGATATTTATATCCCATACAAAGGTCATAATATCATATGATATACTCGTGACTTTTGTCCGGGATTCAAGAAGTGAATCTTGAACACAATCTCAACAAATAGACATAAAATACAACTTCTTAACAGGTCTCAATAAACACAAGCCATTTTAAAGCACAATTTTACAGTTCAACGAATAATGCCTACACATTCTCTTTGATTCTAGCATGCCATCAAATCTTAAAAATAGGACTTTTAAATAGCAGAAACCACAATTACTGCATAAGCTTTCAAGTTCATGGTGTTTGTAGGCATCTCCAAATATCCAATTGCAACATTATATAATACGGCTGAGTGATGAAGGGATACATACAAAATTGAAGTAGACAATGCAAAGTGACTTCTGAATTAGAAGTAGTGAAAAATTAGAAATTATATGAGTGGAGGAGAAATATTGTGGATCGAGTAATCAAAAAATGCTAATCGATTTACTCAGCAGAAATGGCTAATGCTGCCAATATCTTTGTCACCACCAATATCTTTACAACAAGTGCTGATATGATCACAACAGAACAAATTAGCTTAATTTTGGGAATTCAAACATACTATTCATTTGGTTATTCCATCCCGCCAGCGTGTGAGTTTCCAACAGATCTGTCGAGTGTCACGAGGGCAGGATGTATTTGAGGATGGTAGAAAGGCAAAGTACAACTGAGAAAAAGGACTTTCCCACGTTTTCAGAAATATTGCCATTAATCAGGCAATTTAGAGTAATTAGTAGTTAATCATTATATCTGGGTGTTGTTACACTATTAATGTGAGATTACTGTTAATACTAAGAAACTACTAGAAGTAAATGTAAATATTCATCTTAAATAATTTACACTACTGTCATTCTCAAAATAAACATGTATTTATACATAATATATTTTTTAAAGTCTACTCCTCAACCAACTTTCTGTAGATTTTGACCCGCGAGGAATTTGTTAGAAAAACTTCATTATAGTAGCTTAGCAAAATCGGGGATAGGGTGAAGTCTTACAATGCAAAAATCCTTCCAGTCAAAACCTAAGCAATATTTATAAACAAAGCATTTGGGCTTGTTGGTTTTTGTTGTTTCAATGTTGAAATCTTTTCCAAAATACTTCCTCATTAATAGAAGTATTTTAAAAGGCAATGGACCATCAAACTGAGTATTGAACAAGTTTCCACATTATTCGAAAAAAGCTTTTTGTAAAAATAAAGAAAAAAACGAATTAATATTATGGTTCATGCATTCTGATGAGTCATAGATTTCAAAAACAAAAAACCAGTATCATTGTATCAAAATATTTTCAGGGAAAAATCCTATTTGTTTAATGATTTTTAAGGAAATATGCTAAACCGAAACTAACTTAAAGTTTTGTTAGCTTTGAAAATTATCGAAAGCATTACTTTGCTTTCGAATACCGTACTACAAATATATTAATACAAATATATTAATGTATTAACGGATAATGATTTCTTTGATTTCTGAGCTTCAGTTTCGAAAATTCATCAAACAGTCTTACTAATTCAAAAAAGCTAATTTAGGGAGTTTTATTTTAAATTTAAGCTTTAGTTTAAAGCTTATTTCTGAAATAAGTGTTTTGGCAATTTTTTCTAAAATGTCATTCTTCAGAAAAATCATTCAATCAAAGTATATTAAATAGATTAGAAACTAAACTATCCGAAAACGGTATTATCAGGAATTGAGAAAAACCTCCATATTTAAATATTACAGATGTTTTTCATCAAGATATTAGCTCCCAACGTAAAATTAAATATCAAAAACTCCTAACAATACTTCACTTAAAATACTCTTAACCTCGGTTTCTGGTGATTCGAAGTAATTTTTGTGAAGCACAGAAAGAAAAAGGAATTAGAAATAAAGAAATTACAAAAATACTGCAACAATAGTAATGTCGATATTTTGCAATCATGTTTATAAATAAACAGTATAATAATTCTAGTTCCATCCAAAAATTAGCTATTAACAATCAAAATATTTCTGGATCATAATCATAATTCTAGAAAGTATTACTGTAAGTAAAAATCCTTAAAAATGTTTGGAAATTTGACAATTTTAAGTTAAACTGAAATCTTAAACCAAACTAGTTGGTTAAATTGAAATAATGCTTTACAGTTCAAAAGGGCGTATTAAGTAGTATTATATACTTTCAGCTTTCTAACAACGTTAGAATTAACTGAATTAAAAATTCAGTTTAAATTGTGTAATTTCAATCTATTGTTGGAGCCACAGAATAGCGAATTAACTTAGCCTTTTTTTTTTTTTACTGTTAATTTGCTTCAATGATTTATTAAAAAATAAAGGACTTGAATTAAAATAAATTAATTAGGACTGATTAATGAAACCAAAAATATACAAAAAATAAAAATATTTCGTAAGAGATACACATATTAATGTAAATTATTAATATCAATGCTGTTCTAGATTTCAGTTTGTTTTTTTTTTCATGAATATTTTTACATAGTCATTCGTCAAATGTCTGGCACAATAACTTCAAGGAATTATTAAAGATACAAAATCTAATTACAAACATTCCTGCATTTCCAAAGACAGACTACGGACCTTCAATTTTCCAGGTTTTCCAGATTGGTTTACGTTTTTAAAACACAAATGAAAGCATTAACTGCGAACATCCGGATAGAATCTAAATGTACTTCTAATCATTATTAAAATAAAAAGAAATCAGGTTTTCTTATTTTTCAATTTTTCTAAATAGTCGACAGAACGAGCCTCAGAGGTTTTAAGAAATAACAATAAAATTACAATGAACTGCAAGAGTATTGGTTCACAATCCTTAAAAGGACATTTTAAGATTTAACATTTAATGTTATCCTTTTTCTTCAGAATATAACAAATACTTTCGACAACTTTTGTAAATTTCGCTTTAGAACATACAGCCACAAAAATAGGAAACGCTAAAATACATGTAGGTGAGATCAACCAATAAAACATTGTTATAAGAAAAAACACACACATACACCCAAATTTTAATTAACGCAATAATAAGAAAATATCGTAATTAATTATTGGAACATACAAGCCAACTTCTTCCAATGGATTGGAAATTCGAAGAAAATTCAATTATTATTTTAAAAAAATTTGAAACCACTGCAAAACCAAACATTACAGAAACTACCAAGGTTAAATAACGTCAATTAAGGACGAATAAAAATATATAAAATGAGAGACACTTCTGAATTGTAAACTGAAGTTGTGTCGCAAGTCAACTGGCAATAGAACAACACTCGCGTGACAATATCGAACAGACGATTTTGTTTATGGAAATTGCTATTATTCACGTCGTGTCAAAAAGATAAAAGAGGAGGAGGAGGAACTGAAACAGAGTATTAGATAAACAACTTCTTCATGAATAGAAGCTGCAAACAATGACACCGGATCGGTTTACAGAGAAAAAGCTGATCTTTTAAAACCTGTTTTTTTTTCGGACGAAAGACACACAAACCAAGTATTCATTTATGAAAGAAATCAGTTGAAAGAAAACAAACGAAGAAGAAGAGGAAAAGTTAGTTATAAAGAATTTAAGTCAGTAATAACAGTATAATAGTATTATTACGAAATAATTTTATTACCACGATTTCGAAATATAATGTAAAAGAAACAATACTTAAAAAGATAGGTCTATTACTAACGGAATATATTTAATTCATTATAATTGAGGCAAGAAGTGGAAATCCTATCATTCTGCAGTACAACATCTTACATTCTATTATACAGCGTTTGCATTGCAAGTTTCAAGGAAAAATTGCGAAATCTTCTAATATTATTCCCTCCGAAGCTTGAAGCTGAGATTTAAAGAGAGTCACATATGAATTTGTAAGCATGAATGGTAAGACAAAATTGCGGCTTTATTTTCACTGAAATAGTTTGCAAATAATTTCCAATACATTATATAGGTAATTACGAAACGAATGAATCGCTACTCGCAAATGGGTCCAAGATTAAGCCACTGTAGAATCTCTTATAAAACTGGATTTAGAGATTAAGGATTGTTTGCAGGAAAAGAGAACTAGTTTGTAATTAATTACAGTCGAGATTTATATGATGGCCAAATATCTTTTCACTTAATTCTCTTGTAACAGTTTTTATTAAATCCGAAAAATACCACTTCAGAATAACTGAAGTAATGGTTAACATATTATTCAATTTTAAATTTCTGCAATTATATCTCAAAATAAACCATAACATTTTGTTATTATTCATTTGTACTAGATTTCAGCCCAATCAAAAACATCACGTTCTAAATTTAGACGTTTACAAAATTACATTACGTGAACCACAGTTACCTTATTTTTCTGGGCTTATTACGAATGTTTAGAGATTACGTAACACAACAGGATATTGTACATAGAACAGGTGCGACTAAATTAAATACAAGTCTAAAGAATAAGATAAAGACATGCAGAAAGTTCAACATATAGTTTATCTCTGATTTTTAACTAACTGTTATCAATATAAATATCAATAACAAGTTACTTCAGAATAGTTAGATTTTCCAAAATAAAGAAGACTTGATTCAATTACACTGTAACTGTACAATATAGGATTTGTTTTAAGAAATATATTTCAAATTCAATGGGAAAAGGGAGACAAAGGTTTGTTAAACTTATTCAAGTTTAAGATCCAAATACAACAATCAACAAAAAATAAAAATACCATAAAAATAACTTGAAATATAATAAAACTTAATTTTTAGATAAGGAGAATGTGTCTATCTCAACCACAACCAATCGTTAGCTGTTAAGGATCATTTGATATAACGAAAATCTGCTCAATTTTAGTACACAAGACAAGAGTAAGACATTAGAATGTTTGTAAATATTACATCACAAACATTCTTAGAACACTGGTTGATTAATACTTTATATTAATAAAAGAAACTTAAGAAATCCTATTCTATGTGATATAGTCACTTGCTAGCCACAATTTTTGTTGGAAGCGATAAAAATGTAAGAATACAACGATTGATATAAAACCTAAAAATCTGTATATTTATATAAATAAATATTGGAAATTTCAATTTTTATTGCTAATTAATGTTAAGAAAAAAGGATTTTTTTTTTTGTTCATTCATTCATTCAATTATTTTCGCACCCCTCCAGGCTAAATGAGTAGACGCTTCTTTCTTTGACACCATTATTTAAATGAAATATTACGAACACGCTTTCATCTTTTAATTATCACTAATTTTAGTACTCAATAACACTGGAGTAATATTTTCGTTAATATTAAATAGAAGGTTTCAATTTCAGCCGAAATATATCAGAAATTGTAACTATACTTAATTGAGACAAAAGTAATAATAATAATAAGGAAAACAGAAAATTGGAACGTTCGGGAGAATAATTAGTATTGCTAAGGAAGTACTAAAAACACAACATTTTAGTCTCACCTGTTTCTTTTTTTCTTTTTTTTTTGTCTTTGTTTTTATTAGCTAGATCTGCAACCACATACTAGCAGCAATTAATAATGATTAAGTATTTTACACGCTGCTAATACAGATAATATTTGTACTAAATTATGACGAGATAAAAACATAATAGTGATGATTATTACAATCATTCAATTCAATTAAAAGTAATTTTAACAAAAAAAAATGGTACTCAAAGGAAGATCAAAATATCCTCTTGGTGTAAAGCGCAAATCACTCAAATAATTTCGTATATGAAAATAACTATGAAAATTTAGTTATCTACTAAACAAGGAATAATGAACAAAACAACTGTTTTGTTATTATGAATGAATTTATTTTGGGAAGCTGAAGAATTAGTTTTATCTGAAGGAAAAGTAACCATATCAACATCCACTAAAAAAAATCTGTTACAAACAAGCATTTTAAAGAAAAGAAATATATTAAACAAGGACAAAATACTTCTGTAAACAGAATCTAAGAATGCTGTTAGGAGTCAGTGTCCTTCAAAGAAGTAAAAAGAACCTAATAGCGAAGAGCAATTAAAAAGTCTGATTGATATTCTATACAGCATTGTTAGGTGGTTAATAATGACATTGATATATGTTTCCTTTCTATTAGATAACTATTTATTAATATGATGATCTAAAAGAAAGAAAGTATATATCTATGCCAATACTAACCATCTAACCTTGGATCTATAGACATTTAAAATGGATTTTTTTATTTGTTTTTGTTTGTTTGTTTGTTTTTGTATTCTAATGAAAAACAAGAACAAAAAAAAAAAAAGTCAGGAGGCTTTTCATTTTTAAAAAAATTCAATTTCGAATTGTCTGACGAATGATAAAAATCAACATTTTAATATAGAAATTTCTTCCCTAATAAAATAGCAAATCCACATAAAGCCACTGTTACCCAGAATCCTGCTGGGCTCACCACTATCAATCAGAATAATAGTGAATGTTCTGAATGAAGAAAGAACAGGAAAAAAAAAAAAAAAAATCAAACAAACGAGAGAACCATGTGAAAACCAAACTCCAACGCAAGTTTAGACTCCTCAACAATATTTAGAGAGAGAACAGTTTGTGGTGGCGAATTCAACATCTTAATTCATACTATTGTTAACCTAACTCTTCAGAATATATGAATTAAGTTTGTTTTTGTAACGTTAACAAATAAGACAGTAACGAAGATTAAATTAATTACTGTAAAAATAATGTAAGACAAATTAAAAAGAAATAAGCGTAACTTCTTCAGTTAATTATTGTTAATAATTACTTATAAGTAATAATTAACTGAATTCAGTTAATTATTACCTAATGATCAATATTTTTTTAAGTCCACATCTTTCCACTGTATTTAATTTTTCATATTATGGGGGAAAAAATTCACTTCAGTGATCATTATTTTTCTTAAGAAATACTAAAAACAAAAAAGTAAATAAAAACCTGTTAGAATAATTTTAACAGTATCTTTAAGTGTACTTGAATTTGAAATCTTTTAGGAATAAGAATTTGCAAATAGAAAGCAGATACAGCTATTGAATTTTCTGAAAATGTCCCTTTGCGGCAAAATAAACAAATAAAAACGCAATTTGTTCCATACAGAAACTTTTCGAGATGATGTTTTTAAATAACTGAAATTCAATGGCATCCCTTACCTGCAGAAAGAGAGAAATTTCCTTCTCAAAGCTGAAATTTCAGAGAGCAAAGAAATCTAAGATGTGTGCGTATCCAACAAGACTAAACCAAGACTGACTTCGGTTTTAGCTAAATGTCGGAGTAAACAGTTTAACCATTCGTTGCGTAGACAAAAGTCAAAGCTCGCTCTACTTAACCCTCCCCCCCTCCCGATCCCCTCTCAATCTTTGCCTTGTATTCGGGATCCAACTCCCCCTGGTTTTTTTTTTCTTTCTTTCTTTCTTTCTTTCTTTATTAATCTTCTTCTTTTTTAATTTTCGTGGATCCTTGTCTCCCTGTAGTATGCCGCAGGTGCAGCATCGGCGATGGACGAGACGATTATGCGAGCTGACGGATGCTGCGGCGCGGACTGGATGACCGTGAAACAGCTGACGGAGGAGTTTCTCCCTTTCCCTGCCCTTCCCAGCCCACTGACCAATGTAATACAACATTCCATCTACAAATTTAATTGTCTTTAATATTAACAACTTTAAATTATTCAGAAATTGTAAAATATTGTATGTGTAAAAGCTTAAACAATACAATGATTCAAAATGACTGCATTTGTCATGCTCTGTAAATTTCCATATTTGCAGTAATTCCTTTACGATTCTCTAATGAATTTTTGGTAAAATTTCCAATTTAAAAATTTACAGATCAATTAGAGACAGAAGTTGAGTGAACTGTGATTACAGTAGGATTCTTTTACAAACAACCTTATTACGCCTCAGCAGTTAACCAAATACATGGTGGATAATGAAGTATTCATGTCTGAAGCAAATACATCAAGAATCATCAGCAACAAACAAAAAAAAATTCCAATAGTAAAATCATACGATCATAAAATAACAATTCTATCAAAGCGATCATTTATGGAAGACCTTGATTAGGAATCCTGGATCTACTCGCAAAGAAACATTTTTAAGAATTCTGACTAATTTCCTTAACTAAGAATGCGTTTAAGTCAAATCAAAATACTAACGTAACTACATTTAGTTGTTAGCAATTCAAACCACATGACTGAATTTAGTTTCAAGGCTTTTTTTTTTTTTTTTTTTAAACCCTAAAACTAATTTTAACTTTATTTTTATGAGTTACCAAGAAGATGATTCCAAAATTGCTGTTGCGACCTTTTTTTTAAAAAAAAAAGAAGTAAAAATTATAAAATATAATAATTAACAGGATAAATTTTAGTTGCTTGTGCCCATTTTCCAATAGGAGTGTAGAAAGAATCGAATGCAAATAATAGCTTCTTTTTATCTGAAGATTCCAACCTGATGATTAATTGGCCAACATGAACAGGGTAAAGAGTATTCAAAGTTTTAGCTTCATAAGATAAATAGTTGTTGATAACGCGAGAACAATGCTTTAACGGCAATATGTAATGTATATTTGATTCTAATTTTCCCCTCTTTTGGATTTACAGATCCATCAAAGTCAAGTGAAAAATTCTAAGAAAAATGTTTTAATTTCGTACAATTAGAGAGATTTAAGAGCAATGAAAAATGGTCGATTTTTGCCCTTCGCTTTAAACTGTTGGGTCCAATATTAATCAAAATCAATTGATCTTTTGTTTGTAACGACTTTAAGTTTCAGCTTTCTAGGATAAACAAGAAAAGTATCGTTGTTATAAGTCGTTAAGGGCAATGTATTTTGGAGGTTTGCTGCTTGTAGATCCATTCGTATCAAATCCGTTGTGTGTCAGGATTTTAATGTACAAGTTTCAACTTTCCACAGTAAGTTATTTTTGAGTTATTTTGATAACAGACGAACACTTCGATTTAAAGCTGCAATCTGAAATATTCTTTTTCTTTCTTTCTAATTTGTTTTCTTTCTATAGGATATATATGTATATTAAGGTATAGATCAAACATGTAACATCCTTAGATAGTTAAACTGACTTTGCAGGTAAAATAAAGCGAAGGGCATAAAATCGTGATTAAGGGCAAATGGGTAAATTAAAAAAATAATTTGCCTTTGTAATTTAATTACATTAGTTAATTACACAAAGAAATTAAAAGACTATATTACATTAAAAAATTAAGCTAAACAAGAAAAAAAAAATTAATAATCTGGAAATTAACAGAAAGTTCGTCAGAAAAAATTACCAAGTTAAATACCAAATTTAAATCCAAACGCTAATTTATTTTTCTCTCCAATCTAAACTTATTCTTATTTTGTAAATAACTGTACAAAATAATTATTAATACTTCCCTTTGTTTTAATCGCCCTATATCTTTCAGTCTTGCAAAATGTAATAAGAATGACTGTAATAAATAAATTACCAATGATCACTACAGTACAAAGTAATAAAAGCAGCAAAAGTATTTGCGGATAGGCTATGAAATATTCTTTTTCAGGGTGGTCAAATTCAATTTATGGGATGAGGAGTGGTATTTAATGAAGGATTTTTTTTTTTTTTTTCAAAGAAACACCTATCGGATATCCAATAATTAATACTATTCATTAATGGTCTGGGGGGAGGAGAAAGTAAATTAAAATACAAATAGCTGTAAATTTTTTTGACATTTTTTCATTAGCCCGTTTTACAGACGAAAATATATAAAAAAAAATGCCATTAACGTTTTTTTTTCTCTCGAAATTTTCCCTTCCTAACCATCTGCGTCATGTTTATATGAAGAGGACGTATAAATAAATGGATAAAAGACTCACCCAGTTTGGGGACTGTCCGCAAGAGGGCGGCAGGTGGTGAATCACACAATACTAATAAGCGTTGTCCGTGTGTGTTCATTGATGCCATTCCTTGTCAATCATTGCTTGAATTGACAGCAACGTTGCAGCCTCTTCTATGTATGCCTCTGCCCTGTTTTCGAGCTGTATAGAAGGTTGTCTACGCAACCATATTCGCAACTTATCGGGTTAAAACTGGGCCAGAAGAGTTACACATCCTTACAATGAAATTACAGCTAAACATGTTTCATTCAAAATATTTTTATTTTCCTCACTTTGATATTTTCTTAAAAAATTGAAAAATATAACGGTTAATAATAAAATAACTAAAAATACAAATGTAAGTACATGAACTCAGCTGTTAGATAATCAGGTTATAGGGCCTATATATCTCAATGATGTAAGAAATACCCTTAGCAAATCCTGAAAGTTTATTGAAAGAAGGAAAATAGCAACAATTAATCTATGTTTTCTTTCAAATATTGAACCTTGAATCCTAAATAAAAGGGGATTTGTCATTATATTAGGACTAATTTAAAATACATTCATTTCAACATAAAGACTCTAGATATTTAAAACCTCAAACAAACAATAGTCTGGCAAACAATGAATAGTCGTCGAATGCTAACTAAGGTCTAAAGGACAAGGAGGCCAGGCGCTTATTCCGTTGTTCTCTAATTATAACAAGGTTTACAAAGATTTTAAGGTCCAGATCATCAAGAACTTTTCATAACATTTTAATAATATGACCTCGAGACTAAAAACTAACTTCAATGAAGACAATAATATACTTTCAATTCCAATTAACCGATACTAAGGATTTTGTATGCTGCAGTTTAATTAAATTGAGGATAATCCCTTTATTTCACTTGATAGATACTTGTAATAAACAACGTTCCATCGCCTGTACCAAAACGTTGTAAAGTTTAACTTTCTGCAGTCAAAAGATGCACAGGATGAATGACGACTGGTACATTAGGATTTTCAGCTGATTCCGTTGCCTGAGAAATTCTGTTTTTATTATTAAACTTTCTTTCATCAATTCAGTGGCGAAATTCATCTTAAACAATTGTTAGTGTTTAATGATGTAACACGATTATCATGGTTAGAATAGTTCTCGTTTTCTTTGACACATCTTAACTATTATCTGCAATGAAATTTCAAAGTCAGTTTTTCATATCACAATATTCCTGCATTTGTAAATCTAATCTGAAGTGTTATTATACTTCTTGATGTAATATTTTCACACTATTATCTCTAACAGAGAATAAAGAAGACGAGGAATTTTACCTGTCATTTCACAGATGTCAACCTATCAGTTTTGACTGCAATATATACTACAAATGACCTTATTTATTTCAAAGACGAATTTTCTTATTATATTAACGTCACGGTACTATTTTAGAAAGAATTTTATAGACTGATTAAGAAACAAATATACAGAAAACCCTGAATGAAGTCCTCGTTGAGCATCGCAGAAAGCAAACTTCAAACAAATCCCCGGAATGCAAAAATACAGAATGAAAACTAAATAAAAGTAATCGATGTAACTTACATATAACTTAATAAAGCGTTATATAGATAGATAATCTGATGTAATGCCAACCAGGTTCTTTAAAATAAAACAATAAGTGCAGTTTGATAAAGATAAATATTGCAACTATTTCAATATCCAATTATCAGATGCTAGTGTTTCAGTCCATTTTGGGTTAGGAAGTCCTCTAAACTTCACAATAATCCTTACGCTCTAAACAAAGTGGATCAGGAGAACAATAGATGTTCCCAATTCTTTCTCACAGCAGTTTTCACAGATTGTCCTGAACCAAAACCATCTGAGGCGTGCTCGATAGAATTCAGGTTTGGGGACCTTGTTGGTCCTAAAATTCTTCTCGTATTTTCACTTTCCAGTTATTAATTCATGAATCTCGCTCTATGTGCTTTCTTGTCCAATAAATTCGGGAGTAGAAGCGTCTGGAAAAAACCCTCACTGAGTGGGATAGACATACTGTTCTTTTTCAGGAATACTTCTGAAAGTTGTCCACTATGGTAATGAGAGTCCTATTGCCAAAGCAGGCTTCAAAGAGAATTGATAACTATCAAGAGTCTATTGCACTTTGGGTTACTTACTAGTCTAATCAGTTATTTCAGATCGTGGTCATCCCTGATAGGAACATGTACTAGACAGATGTATCTCGGAACTTTTTGCATATGACTTTGACCACCTTTCATTCTTCCTTTGCATCTCTGGCTATCATTCAAATGATAAACAAAAATTCTAAGCAATTATAATTGCGATGGCACTAAATCACGAAAGAAAGGCATGTGCTGGAGAACTTGCAAATTCAGTTCAGCCTGAGACTACTTCAACAGAATTTCACTACTCACTAGATTACAACAAGTCTGTATGGTAGTTCTGAAAGAAAAATTAAAAAAAAAAAAAAAAAAAAAAAACCCTAAACCTGGAGCTTCCTAATTCAAACAGTTTCAGCTACTTTAATACACAATAGAAAAAAAGACCTCTAATTCAAAGTTAGGTTCTTCATTCTAATGAGATAACCTGTACCTAAAAATACTGAAAATTCTCCACAACAAATACATATCGACACAGAGACTCGCTTCTCTCCCGTGAGCTTCTATCATAATAGAACTGAAGATAATATATGCCCCACAGCTAAATGCTGAAGTGATAAAGAAAAGGAAAATTAAATAATATTGTATGAATTAAATATTTCCGTGATAATTACATTTCCTCTAAAGTCTTTTAAATTTTTGTATTTCTAAATAATAAAGAAAAATAGATGATAAATAATTACCTATACTTTACTTAAACTAGAACTTTAACTAAGGTTTCAACAGGAGAGGTTACAGATCTTTGATATACCCTATCGGCTAACCATAATGGGAACTATGTGTGTTAATGTGAAATAAAAATACCAGGAACTTCTGTCTTTTTTAATGATGCACAAACCTTTTAAATATACTAGCGAAATATTTTTTTCTTATAAGCCTTTGATAAATCAACAAATATATTCAACAGGAACTCTAACCATCTAATTAATTACAGTAGAATTCTGAACATTTATAATCATTTCGGACCAGAGGGATGGGAGGGATGGGAGGGATGGGAGGGAGGGAGGGGGGTTTGCATATTTCTTCATGAGGAATTCTTAATAATTATCGTTAATATTAATATTTCAAATTATAAAATAAAAAAATAATCATACGTTTAATCATTTTCATGTTCTGTTGAATATCGATACATTTAGTTGATGTTTATTAAGATAAATAATCAAAATATAAACAATACTGATATTTAAATGAGTAAAAAAAAAAAGGCTCCATTTTTAGTTTTAGAATAGAGACAGCTGACTCAATTGTGAATCCGAAAATCATTTTTAAATGAGAAAACAGAAACCTCACGTCTTTTCCGCGAGGAAAATAATTGAAAATTGAGGAAGGAAATTAGCCTACAATGTCCATCATTCGTAAGGACAATCCTTTAAATATCTTTACGATTTAACATGTTTTGCTGGATAAAGTTCTATCTATTCATTAAACGAAAGTAATTTTGATAATGAGAAAAATTTATTTATTACAATTTCGAAAATAAAAACAAAACCAAAATGAATGAAGACAATTTATTTAATTATGCTTGGTTTTTTTTGTTTTGTTTTTGTTTCCTTTTTTCCATAGAATCAATTTCTGAAAGCGATTTAAGTCGTAATAGTCTTTACGAAGGATTTTTTAATATTAGCAGAAGTTCTGTTATTTTTAAATTAAAAAAATAAGTTGGTAACTGAACAATTTTTTTCAAAAAAATTAAATATAATAATTCAGATGTAGGATAAAGCAAAGAAATTCTAACTAAGTTTAATTCTGACTTTAAAAAATTTACACTTTTTCTTTTTTTATCATTTTTACAATTAATATTTATTGATAATGCTGATTTACTAAAGGCAATTAATACTAAACAGTAAACAAAAAATACAAAATTCTGACTTGTGCTTAAGAAAATGATTGATAAATATGACATATTATTTTGTCATAACCAAAAAAAAACCAAACAAACATAAAAGGGACAAATACACGACAGCTTCTCAGACGACAGCTGACCAACATCTCAGTAGTGACAATTATCCTCTTTATTTCCTTGAATTTAAATTCAAATAACAATTAAAATAAATATTAAAAAAATACCAAATAATAACGTACGATAAAAAAAAAAAAGAACTTCAACGCGTGTTGTGTTGTTCCATAAGTTGCGAATTTACGACGCGTCAACTCATCTGACGGCTTAATTAGGAACTTAAACGGAATGGAATCGGGACTTAATTCACACCTGTCCTCCCAGTTCCTTCCTTTTCAACTTTTCACCTCGTCCCACCCGTCTTTTTGACAGCAAACGACGCTGAAAATAATTTCCCATCGTCCATCCGTCCTCACCCTGCAATGATAGTTGGCTCTGTCCTGTCGACTGACATATCATCTCTGATGAGACCCTGCAAATAAAGATGGAACGAAGCACGGAACCGTAATGTAAGAGTCCTTTCTATAGTGGATCGTTTTACCTTTTCTTTCGTTTCTTCTATTAATTATTCCTATAATCCTTATCTTACACATTCGTGAACCATTACGGATATTATCTGAGCAGAAAATTAATACTTGAAACTTTCATAATTGACAAATTTATTTGGCTGACATTTCCCTGACAGTGATAATCACTCGGATTAGCTTCCAAAGAATATCTCAAAAGATAAATATGCAAATTTAATTAAGTTATTGTTTCCTTAAGGAAAACAATGGATTAGGTAGACACCATCTTTATCACTATGCAAATTGATTTATCCTATAATAGTATTAGCAATGGCTGGCTGACAATACATTTGTAAAACCTACAATTTTCAAAAGTTAAAATCTTTTAAGTTGGTCTTTCGCCCAACGAGGGATATCAGGTTTTCTTTTGGTGTTTCCCCAATCTGTTTTATTTTTTTAAGAGAATTTAACATCAAAATGATTTTTCTTTAGAAATAAACGTGCATTTCAAACGGTAATATGAAGGTAGGACAGATGAAATTCAATGGCAATAATTTATTCATAATTTTAAACAAATAAAAATTATGGAAAATAAAAGTCGCACCGTAAAAAAAATTTTTTTTTTTTTTTTAAAGTTCATTGTAAAACTTCACCTAAAATAAAAATAGGTGAAAATCAGTGACATCTCTTTTGTAATAAAAAAGTAAAATGTGTTGTATTTGATATTATGACGAAAACAAATGGCATTATATTTTTCAGCAAATCTTTGAGACAAGTATAATTATTTATTAGTTTTGATTTTTATTTAATTTAAACTTAATATTCTGCTTTTTCGTTTTGTAGTGTCTCCCTACTATAATGCATTTTTAAACAAATTGCAAAAATTCTCAATGACTCAGTAAAAGTATTCCCTTGAATACAAGCTTCGTATAGTTTATAAAAATGATATTTACTCTTTCTATATGTTTATTACAGATCAACTTAAATTATAAGAAAGAAATAATATTAAAAAAATATAATTAAAAAAAATGTAATCTGATCTTCTTTTGACTTACCGAATGGAAATCTTCTATTAATTTTTTGATAAACTTTAATTTCAATTTATCTTTCTTTAAACGCTTTTAACCTTTCTTTTTTATCTAAGTTAAAATCTTTCAAGTTGGTCTTTCGCCCTACGAGGGATATCAGGTTTTCTTTTGGTGTTATTGATTATAATAATATTTAAAGTAAACAAAAGGAATTCTGAGTAAATTTTGGAGACATTAGGATGTGTATTTAGCAGAATGGTTATCACCTCCTATTTCAATCTGATGTTAGATTGACACATTGTTCCCACTATGACACATATCTGTCAATCACTTTTTCCTTTGTGGTTTTTGCTTCAGATATTAACATTACGAAACTCCTAACGACACTGGAAATATGTCTATACAGTAAGTGATAAATTTTGCTTTTATTTTTACTGAATTGCGTAAGATATTTATACCACAATAGAACTTTATATCATAATAAACTAAAATTATTAGGTTCTCAAATGCATTGTTTGATATGGCGCTGAAAGGTGTCGTGGTAGCACTTTTTAATTTACATAACATACATTGGGAGGAAAAAAAATACTCTGTAGCAACTTGGAGCAAATAACGACTTCTAAAATCTTATTTAATTTTTTTTGATATTTTTTTTCCCCCTTCTAAATGTCAATTTTACTTGTCTTAATTCACTTGTTTCTTTATTAGACATTGATCAATGCCACGTTGATGGAATTAATACCGCCATTGCCGATATTAAAAACCAAAAGATCAAAAAGAAAACACACAAAACGAATAGTTTGATTTTCATATTATTGGTATATGCTACTTTTGCTGTTTATTTTATTTAGTTGGAATTAACCAAAAGTACACCAGTTAAAAATGCAATGTTGTTGTAGCTTAATCATGACTCGACCGAAATTGACACTCTGTTATACTTCGCAGTTTGGACTAGGCCTATTAACATATCATTTTCGCTTATTAAGGATAATAATAATTAATTTTATTTTTAAATAAACTGGAAAACCCTATATCATTTAAACATAAGGAATATCTTGTAATTTAACTTCACGTAATCTATAAACTTTAATTTTAATGTTTTGTCTTAGTTCAAAATACGACATCTCGGATTTTTTAATGCATGTTTAATAGCAAAGCATATTTCTTTTTACTGATAATATAAAAATAATTTCAGTAGAATATTGAACAATTTATTTCTAAGTTTCACATTTTTAAATTTCCTGAAATTTAAACAGCATATTTTTTTTTTTTTTTGAAATAATATTTGTAATGATAAATAATTTACTAAATTTTTAGAATGAGATTCAATTTTTCATATACATTATACTACTCAACCTAATATTATGCAAACTTATAAATTTTTTTGTGTTTCATAATACATTGTGTAAAATTCGCTTACAAAAAAACAAAACAAAAAGGCTTAGTTTCAACTAATCTCACGTCAAAGATAAAACTAAAAAGTTCTGGAAACTATTTTGCAATTTCGAATTTCAGTCGAGGTTAGTATATTAGCCTTAAATCAAATTTAAATGTCAGAAGCTAATAAGCAGCATTTAAATTCTTAAAAAAAAAAAAAAGAATTATATTTCAACTTTCCATTAAAGGGAAAAAAGTTTTTGAATAGTCATCTGCCTTCTTCAATAACTTTTAATAATTTTATCTAGATGTTTGGAGAATGAAAACGAAAACAACCAAAAATAATATAATGGCTTACAAATAATCAGAATAAAATTTAAATAATATCTATTGACTGAATTAATTAATCGACTGAAATAAATTTAAATGTGTATTATTTAAATCGTTAGAAAATGTGTGTCTTTTACAAGTTGCTCTTTTACAACTTTTATAATTTTGTCAACTGCAAAGTGTTCAAAAATAATAAAAATAAAAGGCCTTTTACATTGGGTAATCTATCTCACTAAATTTTATAGTATTTTTTATTAGTTATAAATTTCCTAATAAAAAAGTAACAGAAACAGAACAATGGAATTAAATTAATGGTTCAATTTACTAATGCAATAAAGATTTCATTCCAAGTGAAAGGATAGGATAATTAAAAATAAATATACAGAATGAAATTCGCCGTTTTAATTTTTTTATTGCGACATTATAATAAGTCTTTAACATCAACAAGTTTAATTACATCATTAATCAGTTCACAGCCATAAACTGATACAGTTATAAAAGAATAATAAAATAAATAAATAAATAAATACACATTTCAGAACGATTTAATATTATTTATTTACTAATTTAGAGTATCCGTTGATAATAAGTGTAGGAGCTCTTTCTCAAGTTTTAGTTTTCCTAAACTTATGAAATTTACTGTGGAAATACAATAATAAATATACGAGGGAAATTCTGTTCTTTATTCTAAATACTTTTCTTGGAGCGTCTACATAAAAATATTGTTGAATCCCTATCAATTAATTTAAAAGGAAAATTAAAAGTGGCAAGAGATTATAGACGTGTTTTGTTGGTGGTATTTTTTTTTATATTACCTCATCTTTAATATTATTTAATTACTATTTAATTGTAAATCCATTCAGTTATTAATTAGAATGCTTATGCATCTAAGGTAGTATATAAAATTATTAAATAAGTCGTTGAGTGTTTTCTTCGTAATTAAAGTATTATTACTTACTGTTTTAGTTAACGTAAATTCATGAGATTCATTTAAAAAACATTATAAAGAAATACAGTTGTAAAAGAAGTTGCTGATGTTAATAATGCAGTATTAATTTATTTTATTACAAGCAATTTTAAACATAAGGCTTGACTACCTAAAATTTACACATTCTGTTAGCAGCGTGGATAATTTGAAATTTTTAATTATTAATTTATTTTTTAAATTTTGTCGTTTTGAAAAGTTAAATCAGTTTAGTGTAAGATTTTAAACAAACAAATAATTCCCAATTCAAAATAAAATAAGAAAAATAAACAAAAGCTATTTGAAAAACTCATTTAAATCGGCTCGTTTCAACAGATTAGGGTTATGCAATTAATTATCTTGAAAAAATTAAAGCGATGCAAAAAATATCTCTTTCAATGCGTTTCTATAATGAAAACAGTAACTGCAAAAGGCCGGCGTGAGTACGGAAGGCCTAGACTCCGACAAGCAGTAGGAAGCAGTGGATCATGTTGGCGGGCACCTGCCAGTGTCCCTGCGGAGACGTAGACGAACTCAGTGAGAGGTCGCTCGGGTCAAGAGACAGACCGAACAACAAACCTGCTACCGTCGTGCAAGCCAGAGGAGGGAGCAAGCCAGGCCAAGATTTGCGATTGCTTGAATCTATCTAAATCATTCGGCAAAGTAACCAAAGAAAATGGGAAGCAGGGAAGAAGAAGAAAACTAGCTGTTAACTTTGGGGTGCCTGCAATAAGAACCAAGTCACAAGCGTATAATTGAATCTGAGTGAAAATGAGAAGAAAAAAAAATTCCATTTTATAAAAAAACAAACAATGGTTGCATATTCAGAAAAAGAAAGAAAGAAAGAAAAATAAAATAAAACTCAATTAGTAAATAATAATAAATATAATGCTATTAAACCGACAGCACTTCAAAACGATCAATCTTTAGTAAAAGAACATTGTCATAACAATTCAATTTTTAAACTTAATTTATCCAATAAAAACACTATAATTACTAGAAAACATGATAGTTTTGGAAGTATTCTTATCAAATATTTTTTATTTCCAAAGATAGTCTTCTTTAAAAGATCAAAGAATACTGCAAGAAAATATTCGAGGCTATCTTACAGTATTGAAGACTTAAGAAAAATATCATTTTGAATCTCAAAATTCCGAACCACAGCATCTCCAATATTACTTGTCTATTAAAGAACTAATAAAAAACAATTAACAGATTACCTTAAAAACATATATATCCCAGTAGCTAAAGAGTTATATGTGCTTTTTTTTTCTAAAAATAATTTTTAAAATCAAACTCGAAAATCATTAAATTTAATTTCCCAAATATCTTTGTTTATGTAGGTTTATTATGCTGCAAATAATGTCGTGAGTGTGTTTTATTTCATTTTATTTATTTTTTTTATTTTTTAATGTTCGAAAGAAGGCACTTTTGTTACCCTAAACACTGAATTTTAGTAGATGTAATCTTTTAGCCTTCATTGGTAAAATAATTAATACTTCCCATAAGTACCTACAATAGACTGTATGACAAAACTGTCACAAAATGAACTGTAATAAATTCCAAGCAATAAATCATGCTTTATAATAAGTCAACATGACAGTAATCACCTTACAAAAAAAAAAAAAAAAAAAAAAAAAGAGACAGTATTTACTCAAGATATTTTCATGTTAAGCAACAGTCAGGTCGAGTTATTAGAGAACAGTTTCATCAAACAACATGCATATTTTTTAAATTGCTTTTAAAATTAACATTGTAAAAACATTTACTTTAAGTGTCATTATTTGATTACACTCTAAATCGTGTAGAATAATGAATTTTAATTTAAAATATATGCTTTTCAATCTATTTTAAAATAAATGTCTACATTCAAAATTAAAAAAACAAACAAATCATTAATTTTAATAATTATAATCATTAATTATTCATTATTAAATTATAGCTGTTTTATTATTATTATTATTATTATATATTACTCATCTGTGCATATTTTTATTGATATTTTGACATAAAAATCTTTTTAATTAATTACAGCGCTCTAAATGAGAAAACGAACTTTTTAATAAAAACAAGAATTAAGACTATTCCTTTCTAAAGGGCAGTAAACTGTAATATACCGTTGCCACTTGCATTAATATTGATTTTCCTAATTTTGTAAAGTGCAAACGTGAATAACTTCCTTCCAGTTATGCAGTGATTCGTAGATTTGATAAACTATCTTTACTTATTGTAAAAGATTAAAAGCCCCAACATGATTATAGAGTTAATATATGTAAGTTATGGTGAAGTTATTTACTTTATCACAACAATGCCATTGTTCTGTTCCTAGTTGCAATCGATAACTTAATATAATCCAAATGGATAATGAGAAACGATTCTTAACGTCACTTCCTTGGGGCTTATAGATGAATCTTGAAAAAGTAAGAAATGCATATTTTTAAGGGAATATTTCTAATTTATGTCACTTCCCCAACTGCATATAGGATTTCTGCTGGATAATTAAATTAAATTTATTATCTGAATAGTGTTTAGTATATGTTTCAGAATTTATGTGCGATTTTATGTTTTTTTGTTTTTCTTTCTCATTCCCCTACTGCATGCAATAACAAAAGATGTGTCACCTACGGTTTTATCATCTTGCTCTTACATTTGTTACTTAGTATCTTTCACAGTGAATTATATAATAAATGCATTTACGTTATCGTTTGAAATCCATACAATAAAAATAGGTGAAAACTGTTGCTGACAGATGAAAAAACAATAATAAAATAATTATTGTTTTTCATCGGTCAGCTACAGTTTTTTCCCCTTTTTATTATTTGAATTTCAGGACTAGCTTTCTGAAATAATCAAAATTGATTTCAAAAAAATAAATTTGTTTCTCATTACTAAATTTTTCTCAATTTTTTAAGTTAAAATGTTTTGTAATAAAATATGTAATCTACCAAAAAAAAATAAAAATAAAAAAGGAAAAAAAAGCATCAGAATTTTATGTAGTAGAATTCTCAGTATATTTTATAAGAACTAAAACATTGATATCAAATGTAAACGCCAATAAACCTATTTAAATTATTTGATAAAATACTGTAGTGCAATTGTTATAATTTTTCTCTAAAAAGCAATTTACATTTCTTTTGATCAAGACGACAAAATATTTAAAGATGATTTATATTTTTGTTATTCTTAAGCTGTATTGAGCTATATTCAAAAAATTTTAACATTTGATTAAAATAAGATTAAAATTTCTGTTCATCGCATAATAAAGTGTTATTAATTTTTTTTTCATTTTAGTATTTCAAAATAACATAAAATAAACAAACAATTGAATAAATAAATATTATTAATTTTAGTTTGATTTTTTTTTATTCTGACTGCTATAAATTGGTATCGATATATTCAAATTCTATTAACCTATGTAATATTTCAGATTAAGATAATATAATACATTAAATATTAGTAAAGGATCTGTTAGTAAAGAAAAAAGTTTTTTTAAGATTTAACGTATTTTACAACCGTTTGTAATGTTATTATTAGTGATCTATAAAAAAATAGTTGGATTCTTATTAGATGTGTTTTAGATCTGGATATGTAAGCAATTTTATTTTCCTTTACATTTATCGTTAATTTATTATTATGAGCCAAAATTTAAATTGCTATTAAATCATTTTGGAGACTTTATAATACATTATTACTATTTGGATATGTTGCCTAAATTAAAATATCATCTTGAATTTACGTAATCAACCCAAAAAATCATTCAAAAATCAAAAATCTAACAGCAATTTAAAATTGTAAATATATAATTTACAAAATTTTTTGAATTTCAAATGTCGTTCTTCGTCATTGCATGCAATTAATCTTGTCAGTTCCTTTTATCTAATAATAAATAAAGCCTACGTATTTTGTAACATAAATTTGCAAAAAAATTATTAATTATTATAGTTAAATTCAGTTATTTATAACTAATAAATTTTACTATAATCTTTTGTTGTAATGAGCTTGTTGTTAATAAATTTTGAATCCTAAAGACCTCATTTACAGAAAATAATTATGATACCTGAAAAGAAGAGAATTTTTTTTCTTTCACAGTTTTTAGCCTCAGATAAGATTTATTTCTTCAAACGGAATTTCACGTAGGAGACGTTCATTTTCAATGTTTTTCATTTTTCCTTTAGAAAACAGCCAAATATTTCATTCAGTAATATAATAACTATAAATAACAGAGTTCGTTACTTAAAAAAAAAGAAGAAAAAAAAAAAAAGAAGCTTGTTAGACATTACCGGCAGCGAAACTAATTGCTTTTATGGAATCGAAAACCCTAAACAGGAAATTCACAGTTCTCATTCTTAGGGTTTATTTTCTTTTTCTTTCCGTTTAATCCTGATGAAATGTGGCAAGTTTTAATTACACGTTAACAGTCATTAAGATGCAGAAAACGTCTTCGACAAAATGGTAATTCCTCTAGGCTAATACAAAGCAGCTAGAGGAAAAAGAAAAAAATAAATAAATAAATAAAATAACTCCTGCAGCCAAAGACGCCACCTGACCCTTTAAGACATTACTTTTTTTTTTCTCAACCTTGAGCGTTGATAGTTGGTACCGGCTGCTTCGAACTTTTCCGCTTTAATTTTAATTTTTTCCACATCTAAAACATTCTCTTTTAACAACATCCAAAGAAATCGTTTGTTTTTGGATCACAAGCGAAAGCAACTGACATTCGAATATGAATTATTTTAACAGAATGAAAAGCAAGAATAAAAGCTGTTTATGTTTACATTAGTAATGGAATGGCAATAACTTCAACGTCAACTGTATAAACTGAGTTTTATACTTCAAATAACAACAAGTAATAAAATAAGTTTGGGCAACAATGGAATATTTTCACTGATTAAAGCTTCTAACTCTAAAAATATTCTTTATTTTTCATTCATAGAATAATAATAATAATAATATACAGGGTTATTCAAAATTCCCTGTAACAAACTTTAAGGATAGGTTCTACTCAGTAAGACAAACAAAAAAGTTCAAATCAACATGGGTGCGGAAATGAATACTTCTCGCGATAAACATAGTTTTCATTATTCAACGTATGGTTGTTGTTTTTTTATTATTTTTGTTCGCACAGTATGATGCGATAAAACGCATTTCAAAATATTCATAAATTAAACACGGATATACAAAATAGGGAAAGAGTGATTTAATAAACGGTGTTGGAAAAAAAAAAATAATTGGGTCCGGAAATGAATAGTTTTCGCGAAAAACGTAGTTTTCGTTATTCAATGTATGGTTGGTCATTTCCGGACCCAATTAATTGTTTGTTTGTTTTCCAATACCATTTATTAATTCATTTTTTTCCTATTTTGTATATCTGTATTATATTTAATTTACCAATATTTTGAAATACGTTTTATGGCGTCATACTATGCCAACACAACCATACATTGAATAACGAAAACTGCGTTTTTCGCGAAAACTCTTCATTTCCGGACCCATGTTTATTTGAACTTTTTTGTTTGTCTTACTGAATAGAACCTACCTTTAAAGTTTGTACAGGGAGTTTTGACTCACCCTGTACATCATAATTCATATGAAAAATTGGTATTTTTTAGTTAATAATACCAAGATTATCCAAATGAACCTTTTATATATTTTTTCTTTATTGAAAATATTAGCATTAGCTTTTTGTTTAATCTAAAATATAACATGTTTCGTATCAATTTTTACTACATTTTCAAATAAAATAGAATTGAATTGAATGTTACTCAATTCTATTTCGCTTGAAAATATAGCAAAAGTTGCTACGAAACATGTTGCATTTTAGATTAAATATTTTTTATTAACCCAATTATCCTACGAAGTTCAATAATTAGCTTTTTGTTTACCAATTTATACCTTTTCAATTTGCACATCATAAATACTACTATACAAATGTAATTAGCTAAAAATGATAGTAAATTCATATTTACAAAATAATGACTTTCATTTATATAGAACATTTTACACAATTTCACTGTCAATTATTTCGGCTTTTTTTTTTTTTTTTTTTTTTTTTTGTTATTGTTGATTTATTGAAACGGATATTGATTCGTTTCATTGTTAAATGAAACAGCAGCCATTTCCCCCCCGAATTTTGGTCATTTTTTTTTTTAAATAAGTGATCAATTTCTTATCCTTACGAACGTATTAAAAAAAAAAAAAAAAAAAAAAAAATAATCACAAGTTCAACGAAGTAAACTCAAAATAAAAAAATAAAAGCAGTCTGAACAATAATTTCCTAAATGTAAAGAGCGTGATAAAAAAAAATTAAAAAAAAAAAAATACAGACTTCAAATATAAAAATTGACTGAGCCATTTTCTTAGCATGGCAACCAACTAACTTTTAAAAATAAGATCTTTAGCCTTTTAAAAGATTTGCCAAAAATATCCACCACTTTCTCATTGCAGAAAGGAATTTCAATTTAAAACAATAAATCATCTCACTAATATGTAAAAAAGCCTAAGGTTTTTCTTAGGACTGTTCAGATATTCTGAATACAAAAGATAACAGCATTAAGAGAGAAAATTTTAGGATGAAAATAAGAGTTATAAGTAACAAAACTGAATTTAATTCATTTTTTAATCCAGCTAAGAGAAGTTTTAAAATTATTTATTTATTTACTTATATAATCATTACATTTACCATCTCTTAATCATAAGAAGAAAAATAGGTGATCGACTGCCTTGTTCATGCTTTGCAGGGAAGCTAGTTTGTTGTTTGCTGAATCTTGTTTGTTACTATTCTGTTCATTCTGTATTCATGAGATTTCCATTCAAGTCTGAATCTGTTTGAATTAACAGTTCAATCTGCCAATGAAAGAATACGTCAGAATAATCTACACAAAACTTACATTTTTTTATTTATTTTTAATTAATCAAAGCGAATCTTATTAAAAATAATAGTTAATGAATGAAATTTATGTTATCTCCTTTATAAAATTTAATGCATCCTTTTATATAAATATTAATAATAATTTAGTTTTCAACTCTTATGTGAATTGTTGAATTTCCATTTTCAGTTGGATAAAGGAAAGATTTTATGTTACTAGAGAACGCGTGATTCTTTCAGCTGATTTTGAATTTTGAAATAAGTAAATTGAACAGATACTTAAAAGTCTCAAACACCTCAATTTTCATCCAATTCGTTCTTCTGACATTGTTTCTTTGTTCTTCATTTTCAGCATAACATTTTCTGCTTTGTTTTATAACAGCTAGCAATTAGCCTGTATTAATTTTCCACATTAAAGTTTTCTTTTTTTTTATCAAAAAAAAATTTTCAATCCGTAAAATTTAGAATAATCAGACTGAAAAATCAGGTATCTCAATGAATGAAATTGAACATCTCACCATCATCATAGCTTATTTATTAAAATCCAACCAGTTTGGTCAGTAATAATTTTCTCGACACTTCGACGGCAGAAATTAAATTTTTACACAAAAGTAAAACTTATTAAGCTGTAAAACATCTACCATTCAGAAAAAGCCCGCCACGACGGTAAAATAAGATTGAATAATATTGTTTATCAGCTTTGTTTTGAGTAATTATTAAGAAATATTTAAAAACAAAATGGTTACATTTTCAAAGTCTGTATTGTTTTTATTTAATATAATTTCTAATATACGATAGAGTATTTTACTGTTTTCCACAAAAAAGCATTTCAAATGAGTGATTTTGTAAAAACTTACAAACCCGATCTTTAGTTTTAACCGAATGAAACGACAACTTTGTTCTAATCCTTTCCATTTTCGAGTTTTAGAAACAGACAAACAAATATACAAATTTACCTAAAAAAATTAAATTTTTTTACATTGTTAAAGAATTATCAAAATCTTGAACATAACAACTGGATTTATTTAATTTCATTAGAACAGGCTAAGTTTTAAATTATGTTAGTTACGTATTTTCTATCACTAGAAATCAGCTATTTTAAAATTACTTTTATACCCAACTAGTAAGCATAATTATCAAAAGCAATTTATAAGCATCACAGATTTGATCAGTGATGTTATGAATATTCAATGGAGTGAGAGAAAGCAGTTAGGAATAAAACGAAAAGAAATTAAATACTGTACAATTAAAGGTGGAAGAACATCTTTTAAGATACCATAAAAGCCAAGAAGCTAAAATGTTAGGGACAGAATTATCAATTATGATTGTTAGCATAAATGGATGCTATAAGATAGGGACCATAAACTACCTCATAAGTTTAAAACTGAAAATTTAATAATAATACACGGAAAATGTTACTCAAAATGAGTTTCGTATGGATATTTAAATATGGGGCCTACAAGTGAGGACCTTAGGGTATTAAAAAACACCATTAATTCACGATAAAGTGCCTTTATCACGATAAATCAGCACAACTGAAAAAGCGGAATCGCGGAAAGTTTATTACCTGATTTACACTACCCACTAACAGCTTTTAGGAAGCATGCAGATATTCGATGATTCGCCATCTACTATAAAATTATTATTATTGGGCTAAATTTATTCGATCGCACTTCAATAAAAAAGAAATGCAAATTTATTTATAAAAAAAAACACACATTTGCTGCTTAGAATTCGCCTTCAATTTCATTAGAAGAAAACATTTTTTTTAAAGTTTTACACTTACTAATATAAATTAACAAACTCCACTGTGATTAATAGTTAGTCTTGATTACGTGAGTAAATTATTTTTTCTTTCTTTCTTTATTAAAATTTCTTTAAATTTATTTTTGTTGTTGTATTTCCATTTATAAATAAAGAAACGGATAGTAATAAAGTTTATTTGAATTTCGAGGGGTTTAAAAATTCAAACTCTTAGAGAAAGATTTAGGCTCATATACTTCAAAATATCACAAAAGGAAAAAAAAAAAAAAAGCTTGTAAAAAGCAAGTAAAGAACAATAACAATCTGAAATTAGAGTCAGGAATTAAATTTAAGAAGTCATTTTATAAAATGTCGATGAAGGATTATAAGTTTTATTGTTGTTTCTATCAAATTTTCTATGAACAATGGATTGAGGCGACAAGTTTTTTGGAATAAAATAATATAAAATACAATTGAAAGAGCGAGAATATCGACTTTAATAGGAATAACATTAAAACTAGACAATATAAATTTTCAATGCATTTTTTTTAAAAAAATTAAAAATAGGTTAAAATAAAAAAAAATGTCAATTTTAATTTTTTCCTAAATGTCAATTTTAACCTTCTAACGTTTCCACAAGCAGTTTAGCTTCAAATAACAAATTCAAATCAATTATCAGTTTCTCTCCGCCTCTACATCCATCACCATTCTGTTAAAACTTATCGCTGACAATCCAAACGCAAAACTACTACATGGTTTCTGTTTAGAGTCGTAATGTTACAGTCAATTCTTATTAATAATGGATTAAAAGAAACTTAATAGCGATTATATTTATAGTTTCCCACTTAATCCAACCCTCCCAAATACTGAGATTAACGTTAACTGTGGATGGTTATGTGGAAAACCAGAAACGAGACCAGTCACTGAAAGAATTTTAATTAATTTGATAAGTATTTGAAATAACGAAGACTTATAACGAAATATTTGAAATAACGAAATATTTAGCCTCTCATTAAGGGGTAAAAGAAGAAAAACTGTTAGCTTATAAACTTTTGGTAATCAAATCCATTTATTAAAAGAACAATGATTATTTGTGACAAAATACAGAAATAAATTCCGATAGAAAAAGAATATAATTTTTATTAAAAATTACTGATAAAGACTAATCTTTGGTAGGTCGCCCGCGGATTCCATAACAACAGAATACGTAATTATAACAATTTTCATGAAAAGTTCTAAATTGTATAAAGACTGCAGATAAAGAATTATTTTGATGAATTAGTTTGGTTCATATAATTTACTGATACTGATCGACAAAGAAGATGGCTTTTCAAAGTGAATCTTTCAAAACAGAACAAAAACTGCTATTGAATGGCAATTGAAATCCCTCAATTGAACCGGTCGACTTAAAAGTAGATACTATTGTAAAAGAAGGAAAGCTCCTCACTGACAAAGTCAGTTCAAATGTCAGCCATTAGTGGATTAGTTGCTACAAAGACGAACCATGGAAACGACTTGAGGCTTTTATATGCACACACAACTAAGCCCCACGACAAAAATGGAAAAGCTGGACAACATGTGTAGCAATCTACGTTCAAGCTCTAAGAGGGATTAGTTAGATAAATGTATCGAGTTCAGGGGGGCCTCGCTTCGTTAACTTATGAAGTAGAATTCAATAGATCACAAAGTAACAAAGTAATATTTACAAAAAAACTGTCAAAAGTTCAGTTTCAATTATAACAAAGTGAAATAATTACGATACAAAAATGGAAATTCAATTAGAAATGTTTTCTTCAATGTTTATTCAAAACTAATAATTAGAAATAACCCGTCAAAATACAGATTCCCACAGAATATAAAACCTTATGGCTGATGCTTTATTTCATAACCAAGAATTGAACAATATTTTTTTCAAAGACTATAAATGAATACTTAGTTTGTCTTCACTTTACAACGATTAAAAAGAAAATTAAAAATATTCGAAATCTCGTTAATTAGGAAAATATAATTTGCAAATCGAACCCCACATTTTCGAATTATGAATTTTTTAATTTTTAAATCCATCAGCCTTGGTAATTGTAATCTCCTGTATTGATTTAATGAAATACATTAATGATTTGTTTAAAACAATTCAAAAAACGTGAATTTCAAAACTGCAATTAACTTTTCTTAAAGCTTGATCTTAGTTTATTAGTCTTATTTTTACATGTATTATATTTATTTAGTTTTTAAATCAGTGGCCTTTGTTTCAAGGGTAGTCTTTATATAATTTTTGCAGCCTTTACCAGTTCTTTAATTGGAGCTAATTTCAGTCTTGAGGGCTTGAAAAAATTTCGCAATAAGTATTATTCAGATTCTTTTGATCCAAAACTCAACTATTTCCAATAATTCAAAATTTCAGCAATTTCAGCTGTAATGCTGAATATGTTTAATTTGAAGTGCAAATTAAATATATTTCGAATTAATCAGTTTAAAACATTAAAAACTTACTTTTTAAACAGTGAATTTCATTTACTTAGCAATATAAAAACTTCTTTAGTAGAGGGTTCTGGAAACTATATTCGTTGATTATAACGGAGAAGTTTTCCTCAAACGTTTTAAGCATTTCAGGGCACCATCATACCAACACTAATCAGCTGAGATAGCTCCAAGGTTTGAAAACGATTACGCTTAAAAGGAAGATCAGAAGATTGAAAACAGTGGGGGGAGGGAGAAAGAGAAAGCACAGCGATTTTCGGTTGTAACGAATGATGGAATAACTACAGATTAAGAATCCCGTATTAAATTTACGGACAATATTTTGTTTTTGAAACAGATAGTGTTTTTCTTCACATGTTAATAGTCGATAAGGTAAGGTGAAGGAGGGCAACTACATAACATATAAACCGTGTAGTTCTTCTGTTGACATTTTTTGTAATAAAATAATAGATATATTTTCGCATTTAAGTAGAAGAAGCCGTTCTTTCGTGCAATGATAAATTTACAGAAGCTTTACTTTATAAAAATTAGTAAACTTATCATTGCACGAAAGAACGGCTTCTATTGCAACTTAATTATTTCTGAAAACTGTAACTTAAGTTTATATTTATATTACATTAACTTTATATTAACTTAAGTTTATATTTATTTCAGGTAAATACTGTACGTCGCGTCGTCAAATGAAGGCAATGGACAACTACACGAGAGCTGCACTTTGGAAACAGAAGCAATTCAAGGTCAAAGGTTAACCCTTTTTTTGGCTTTCCGCTACCTTCAATACGTATCTTTGTAAGTCTCTTCATTGAATAAAAAGATCACTATTTATTTTTATTTACTTTGTATTTTTTTAAGGAATGCCTAAACTTATCTGTATTCCTTTTTTTTTTTTTATAAACTTTAACAATTTTAAAAATAACAAATCCAATATTTTCTAAGATAATTTGATCAATGTAGGTCCGGTCAGATAACTCCTATGACAGCAGTTTTTGACCTTTTGTACCATACTGACTCTAAAAAATAATAATAAAAAAGCCCCAAGTACTAATAACTTTATATATATATATATATATATATATATATATAATGTGTTGATACTGTTTCAATAGTTTGATTTTTAGGCAAGCAAGAATAAGGGCGCTCTAGATTATCTTCTCAAAAAATACTTGGCCACAATTCAGAAAGCCAAGTAGTAATTCACGCCAGTCACACATTAATCATATCATTTACATTTTACAGAAAACATCGGAGCTCCTCATATATACACTTTCCAGCCACTTTATTAGGTACTGCTGTGCCCACAAATGGTACGGGCAGTGGGGGCAGTGTCATGGTGTGGGGGATGTTTTCCTGGCACACGTTGGGTCCATTGATACTTCTGGAGGCACGTCATCGTAGCTGACCAAGTGCAACCGTACACATTAACAGTTTATCCTCATGCAGATGGCTACTTCCTGCTGCCGGTACAAAAAACCCGCATCACTATGGGATGGTTTGAGGAACATGACGATGACTTTTCCTTGCTGCAGTGGCCCACTCAGTCCCCGGATCTCAGCCCGATTGAAAATTTGTGGGATGAGCTGGAACGGGCTGTTCACTCCAGGCCTACACCTCCATCAAATCTTCAGGAACTGCGTGACACACTCATGTCTGCATGGTACACAATACCTCAACAACGTTTTCAGCATCTTGTGGAATCCACGCCTCGACGAATTCAGGCTGTTTTAAGGGCTAAAGGAGGCCCAACACGCTACTAGGTAGGTGTACCTAATAAAGTGGCCGGACAGTTTGTATATTCCTCAAAAGTATTAGATAAATAAATACTAAAACAACATAAATTCAAGAAAGCTTGCGAGAAAAGAACCTATATATTAGGAAATTATTTAACAAACAGAAATTCAAGAAATAAACAGTTCTGGAAATAGAACGAATAGAAACAAAAACTGTCATGTATATAGAATTAATTAAAACAATTAAATTAATTATGCTGGAGGGACAATAACTTCAAAAACTGCCCTAAAACCAATCATAACTCCATATTATTGTTGAATTCGTTTACTTTAAATCTAAATAAAAAGACGAATACAAATTACGCAAAATTATTAGCCCATGTAAAACAGAATTTCACTTTCTAAAAAGTGAGAAAATAAAATAAGAAGATGGCAGAAAAGCAAATTTACTGCTTATCCGAAGCAAAGTTACATCCGAGTTTGGATTTTTCTTGGGGGGAAAAGTCATTTACCAAAGCCTCCACACTGTAATATTTTAATGAAACTTAAAATTAGGCGCACTGAGACAGAAAATTAGCCAATATCCTGGAATTAACGGATGCTTGCATTAATCACTTGTTTTATTATGTAATAGGAATCTATCATATGACTTTTTTTTTTTTTAATGTTGTTTTTTCTGATTGCATAAAACCTCCAAGGCCATTACATTATTGTATTCGAGACGTGTTTGTAATTTAATAAGAATAAGTAAATAAAACCACCTCAAATTAAAAAGCGTGTCCTGTTTTGGACATTTTAATAAATCCGCAGCTTTTTCCGCTATGGCATTTCTGTTTTTTCTTCTTTCTTTTGGTTGTATGGTGTTAGCCGCTTTGTTTTTTTTTTTTGGGGGGGGGGCCTGAGGTTCCTCATACTTTAGATTTTGTAGATGTCTTGAAAAAAAAAAAAAGTCTTTTTAATACTAAAATGAATATTGATATTTGTGGTAAACGAAGAAAAACAATAAAATTCTATAATAAATAATATATGATGCGTAGAAATAGTATCATGTAGTTTTTTATTTAAAAAGTGTCGCAGATAAAATTTGATTTATTTTGAAATATTTTCCATTTCCTAAATAATGATACATTACAGTTCTGCAGGAAAGGTTTCGAAATTTTAAATTTCAGGTACAAAAAGATATTTTAAAATAAATTTTCAGCCATTATGATTCAGTTTATAATAAAAAGTTGGCAGAATCTGGAATACCATTCCTTAAAATTTTGCTAACCCATAAACTAAATGATATGTATTTGAAAAGAATGAACTGCAAAACTATGTATGTATTATAAACCCAACCCATTCTTTCTTTATATGTGTGGGTGGAAACATAAATCCTTCTAAATAAATAGGCTTGTGAAACGCTGACAGGTTCAATCGGCCTCATGGAGTCACTAGGCGGAGACTTTTACAATTGCAATGTGCCAACTGTTAATAAAAGGCGTGAAACCAACTGCGCTCATTAAACAACGCATCAACAAAATAGTCTCTAATAATATTTGACAAGGAAAGAATTAAAAAAGAAAATTTAAAAATAAAATTGTTTAACTCAAGGCTAATAAGTTATTTCCTGTAAATTAAAGAATTTAACAAACCAATGGAAATTCCGAGAATTAATGATAATCGAAAAAAACCAGTTTAACTCAACAACCAGTTGCTTCCCTCTCTTGATTTTTTTTAAAGTAATTTTTTGATAATCAATAATTAGAGTAATCCTGACCTACCTCTTTTTTTTTTTTTTTTTTTTTCTCATTCGCTATAGATCATTCAAAATACTACAGTACTATAGCAGAAACCCCTATAGTGATGACATCTACGGAAATCTAAAACATAGTTTGCTCATTTTATCTATCATAAACTAAGGAACAAGAAACTTTAAATAAACTGAAGTGTCTAACTTGTACGTTTCTAATTTTCATCAAATGGAACTCGAAGTTTCTAAATATAATGACGTACAATAACTTGAAATGATATCGAGCTGTATACAGACAGACAGACAACTCAATTTTCTTTTCTTTTGCTTTATTTGAAATCATGTTATCTCTTAAAACGTCTGTTAGTTAACATGTTTATTCATATAAATTATTTTAAGTTTAACCAGAATTATAATTTTTCTTTCTTTTCATTTCTACTAGGAAAATAAACTTACTGTATGTAATTTCTCCAAAGGTTTGAATTTTAACGTTCGCAATTGCGAGAGCAAGCTTCGACTGCTTTCAGTTTTGTCTATCGGTGTTGAATATCTGTCTTTAATTTAGAATCTTCAGGAATACACTAATATACATATTCATATTTTTCTTCTTTTTTTAAGATTTCAGTTTTATTGTTTACAACTGATTAGATTTTATATTCGTAGGCCAATTTATAAATTTCTTGCTTTAAGCGCTAAAATCCCTTGAATATATTAAAGAACAGTAGATTTAAGAATCTCATTGTCTAGACTTGTTTAGATTTTAATTTTTTTTTATATACGGTATTTTTAGCCTACTTTACAACAGGTTCAAAACAAAGTCCTTTCCAGTAACTTAAAGAAGAATGCAGTGAACAACATCAAACTTCGTATTTAATAGTTTATTAGTACTGTCTAGATGTGATTAGTTTTTTTTTTTTTTTTGCAACTACTGTGCAGATATGTAATTCAACCAAGAGTACTCTGATGCACATTTAATTTCGTACTTTAGGCGTGTAATTATATTATCCCTTTCATAAGTAGAATACCTCAATCATCACTGTTTGTGTCTGTGTCTTGTGGTTTGAATTTTCTGTATTATTTTGAGTTATGAGTGTTCTCTCCTGTTATGGTAAGTAATTTTTTTCGAAAATGACTTCCCAAGTTGCTTCATCAACATTCAGTTCTCGATTTAAAGGCTGGCAATGACTGAGCTCAAGCACGAAACGACTTCGAAAGAGAAATATAGTATTTGTAAATGTTTGATAACACATCAATATTTTTGTTTTCTTACACTTTGACAAACTGAAAACAAACAAAAATTTTAAATAATAGTAATGATAATAAAAATCTTCATAATAAGTGATTTTGGATCACAGCGGAACTGAAGGTGAACTGCGATGAGGATAGATAATCCAATTTAACTATATAAAGCACTTTACAACGAACTTTCATCAGAAAAATACACACTATGAAACTCCGTATGCAACTACTTTCCCATTTAGATTTTCCAATGATTAAAGTTTAGTTGTCAAGATGTGTCACCATCACCCCCATGGGTCGATGGAAGTGTCCATCTTGTGGTCTTTTAAGGGCTCTCAACATTTTACTATACATATTCTGCATTGTAGAACTGCTGCATTCACATCAGTTTACCATCAGTAATAACTCGACAACGCGTTTCAAGATCCTACGAGCAATTGCAGGACTTCGAGAGAGGCGGCATCGTGGGACAGCGAGAAGCCTGCCGGTCACGCAGATGAACCGGTCGCTTGCCATCTGGGTCGTAGTGATGCTTCTAGCAATACCACTGCTAGAGACAATCGGTTTGTTCGGAGCAAGGTCAAACTGCTCCGATAGCTTCACTCTCCACCGTCCAGAGATATGGCATCATGTATACAGCGACCAATAACTACCAGCACCATTGCTACACAAATTGCAGATGCTGGGCTTACTTCTGTCATCCCTTATGAGGCCTGCCCTTAATACGTTGACTGCAGACTATACGGCTCAGTGTTGATGAGGCTAGTAGTAGATATGCCGATTACAAGGCGCCGTGTTGTGTGGCTAGGCAAATTCTATTGATTAGTATACTGCCGGCGCTTTTGCAGACGCTAGGCTTCATTCTCATCGCCCCTTACGAGGCCTACCTTCAAAAACCAGCACCGGAGGCTCCGTCTAAGAGACATTTCTGATCAAATGTCACATCACCCCCCCCCTCCGAATGTGTTTAATATTAAAAACGATAAGTGTGAAGATAAACATACACATATAAGTGTAAATAGTATACTTCTATTCATCTCCGTAATGAGACTTTGCTGTTTTACTATTCTCAGCTGACGAAGGCGAGCGTGAAATAGCTATCTTCAGATATCATTTAGTAACACTGAGTCTCAACCTTTTAATGTGTTAATAAACATACACAATTCCCAGACAATAAATACGAAATTATAAATTACGAAGCTAGTAATTGAAACCTTTGGACAGATTCAATATTGAGCTTGTTAGACTCTCATCGGTCAGGAGTTCCAGCGTTCAAAGATTCAAATGGGAAGATAATTCAATGATAAAAAAAGAATTGATATCTCTTTAAAATAATGATAAGACAAATAAGTTGTAATCCATTATTATTCTTGATTTAGTTTTTTGCTATATATATTTACTTCAACAGAGATCGCATTTTATTTCTGATCTTTATAAAAGGAAGAAACAATAAAAAAAGAAAACTGTCGTATAAAAATGTCATTTCAGAGTACTCATCTACTCGAGACATTTTACTTTATCTATGTAAATAAAAGTTTCTGATTTTTAATACTTGAAATATATTATTATTACTTAAAATCAGAAATCATTTTTAAATAATAATAATATATTTTGATGTGCCAACTTTCGAATACAGGTACGGCGGTATAAAATATCGTAAAAAAAAAAAACCCAAAAAAAACAAAAACAAACCAGCTGTTCACTGTCAAAAAAGAGAAATAACAAATCTCGGTTCCTAACTCCTTTTCTATTGAATTGGATTTGTAACAAAATTAGAAACGGTTGCTGAATACAGTGGCTTCAAATCTGGATCGCAAGAAACTGGAAGTGAATGAATAAAATTAGAAATTCTGGTTCAATTTAGAAAGAAAAAAAGGCTAAACTGAAAGTTTCTCTCTAGTTATCCCAAGGATAAGAAGTTGGTAATAAAGAACAACGATCAGCAAAAAAACATCTCTGCAAGTAAAGCAGCATTATTATATGTGAAAAGCCAAAACTTGCATTTCGTTATAAATTTCTATCTTTTCAAATAGGATCATAAGCTTTCCCCGGATTAAAAAGAAAGCTGCCTTTAACAGGATTCTTAAAGAGTTTATAACTTCCACTGTAATAAGACAGTTATCGAAGCTTTATGATAGCAACGTTGAGTTTTGGGGAAAATATTTTAATTTTAAAGTACCTAACCATGCTGTAATTCTTTTAACTATTTAACACAGCAATCTCTGAGTACAAGGAATTACCCATATTTTATATTTCCCTGGTAATCAGCAATAACAATTCTACTAGAAGATAATTAGGAATAAGTTGCTCAAAATAAATTTGATTAAAGTGATTAATTTGATTAATAAAGTGATCAAGATGAAGAAGAATGTAGAAGTCAAAAGAATAAATATCTTGTAAATTTCCTCCGTAAAAACTAGAAGTAACTTTCGTATCAGTTCAACAAGAATATTTGCTTTTTGAATTAAATGATGAACAACTATTAGAATCGATCTTTATAGAAGTGATCAGCCTAGTCTTTTCAATCAGGTAAAGGCTTACAACTAAAGAAATCAATTGAAAGCAAAATTATTAAGTGATTACAAAGCTTGTCGTTATTGAAATCCAAATAGGACACAAAAAACTTCCTCTAAATTTATTAGCAGAAAACTAATTTTTTTTTCCCTCCAAAACACAAAAAAAGTCATACTTTTATTTTACCCTTTTTTTTTTACTACAAGTGAGATTAAATTTTCTTCATCCTTGCATAAAACTTTCCTTCACATAATGAAGTAAACAGTCTTTTATGTCAAACCATACATGAAAAGCATTTGCATTTCTCACTCAAATTGTTAATTGGTTTTCAGTAATGAAGAAATATCTTGCGGAAAAGCTCTCAATGAATGATGATGATATGGAAGATGCTGTAAAAAACTTTTCCTATGCATTTCGACGGAAAATTTATTGAATATGAAAAAATTGACACACATGGTCTTAATGATTATATGACAACACAAACAAGAGCTTTATTAATAATTCTCATTGTGGGCCCAATAGTCAAGTGGTAAGGGCGTTTGGCTGCGGATTCGATCCTCGGGCTAGGGGGGGATTTTTCGACGCTCCATTCTCCTCCAAACGGGTCCTATTTGGTCTACCAAGCCCTCTGTTGAATGACTACAGGATTTCTCCCCCTGGTAAGTTGAGATAATTCAAGAAGTATCGATTCCAAGCGGTTATGGCAAAAAGTGACATTTTATTCCTTTTTGAATGAACTCATTATTTGATAGCGCCCGTCATGGTTGACGGAGAGAAGCTAAAAATATGAACATTGGAATTTAAATTTTAATCTAGTAGACTAAAATTAATGAGTTACTTTCTTTTTTGTCTGACTCTCATTGTGCCCCCCACACACACAAAGGGAGTGATGAGAAACAATAATTTGAATGTAGTCCCCGTGGCCTAATGGATAAGACATCTGACTTCGGATCAAAAGGTTGCATGTTCGATTCCCGTCGCGAACGTTTCATTGTAGAAATTTTTTCACAGGAAATTAACAATTGCGCCGGACAGACAGACAGAGAAATAAAAGATTTTACCACTACAGATTCTCATTAAGTTTTAAATTTCCTGGTAAAAAAAAAAGTTTTGCATTTTTATTTCCCGATCAGCTCTAGTATTTGGAAACGATAACAAAAAAAAAAAATAAAAAGGATTTATTCACAAACAGCTTTTCCAATCTAAATTTAAAAAAAGAAGAAGATATTTTCATTGAAAAATGAAGGGTATAGTTACTGCTCTTTAGTCATCATACAAATAACTTAACGAAAATAATGTCAAAATAAAATTAAAAAAATATTGGTTAATCTTTACCAAAGCTTGGTAAAGGGAGAAAAAAAAGACACAGTCAGCTAGTTCGAAAGAAGAGATAATTTAAGAAATTTCTTAACTTCATGCATAATATGAAGTTATGTTGTTGGCAATAATAATAATAATAACTGGACGGCTACTTGTCGCTTTGCTCCGGAAGCCTCGCAAAAGTAACAGAAAAAAAAAAAAAAACCTTATTTATTTATTAAGTTTTTTTTCCCTGTTACTTTTCCGAATATAAAAATTTGGTGTTGAAAATTCCACTGTTGTGGACAGCGTCGACCATGCAACAATACCATGCCAGGCAACGCGCGTGAGAATTGCTGCAAAATTCCATTGTTGTTGGACGTACGCAAGCAATTTCTTTAATAATGCAGATTTGGCTATCCTCGATCACAGGATAGCCTAATTATTATTATACCAAATATGGGAAGGGTTCTTAAAACATTGACGGGTAATCGTATCTTAACAAAGAGAATTCATCTGGTGGAAGGTAATTGGAGCTAATAAAATTAATGAAGGCGACTGTAAGAACTCTTATAAAAATCAATTCCAAGTTTCATTTATCGAATTCTTTCAAAATTATTTTTAATTCTTGTTTTCAGGATGAAATAATAAAACAAAAAAATTAAATGCTATTTATCTTGTAAATTAAAAATAGAATGGGTAACTGAATATGATTTGTTTTTAAGTTGTTAATAAGGAGGTCGAACATTCATTGGGAATCAGTGTCCTGCAAAAAAATCCGCGGATGAAGCAAAACAGCAGTAAACAATGGCTATGAAACGATGCATCACGAATCTTGTTACTTGCTTAGCACAGTTGGCTTAGTGGCTATGATGCTTTAAATACTGTTAGATTAATTTTAAAATTGCATACATCTTGGTAAAAAGTTGCTAAGATATTAATTTATGGAACAATGAATAGTTAATTGGCTTATTAAATTTCATTGACGACAGGACATCTGCTGGGAAATGTAATATCTTAACGTCTCAAAGCACACGAGCCTGAGTGTCTGCTGGAAAAGATCAAAGAGATGATTGCCTCTTAGTATCTGTCTGGGCTATAGGTTTGGGCGTAAACCACTCTGAAACATAGTAACGAGAAGATAGGCTTTTTTTGGGATGCATTGAATTACAGTTACATCTGCCGCGACTTCACAATAAGATATACTGGTAAACTCTCACAACAGTACTGATTCTGGTTTCTGAACGAAGACATTCAGTGGTGTTACCCTGTACGACTCAATAGTCACTCTATTGGTGAACTTACGTGTTCCTAAAGATAAATCAAATTTCACAGTGATATTAGGATAAACAATACTGTTTTTCGAATAGAAAAGGACTTTCAGAAAAAAAAAATCTAATTAATCTCATATTTGCACTAAGTGTTTGTTAGGATTTTTCTGTCTTTCATATTAATATTATTGATTTTTGAGACAGAAGTCTTATTAGTATGAACGAAATTGTAGAATTAGAAGTTAGTGGGAAAAAAATAATAAATACATTGTTAAAGTGGAATTTACTGAAAATTATATATAAATTAAAGAAAATACTATCAAAAATAATAATAATGAAGAACGAAAATATGCCAATAACTATAAATTTATTTTTCACATCCTCTATTAATGTTGAAGAACTGCCTGTGTTAATAACAAATGAAATTATAGGCTTTGGTTTTACTAATTGGTTTACATTTGAAATTTTCTAATCTATAAAGAACTTGATATAGAAATGTGTTCTGTTGCAATGTTTATATTCAGATAAAGTGAAATGATCAGAAATCGAAAACACCTCATGCAATATACATGTGAATTTCCTATTTCCAGAAAAAGATTTCAAGAATAATTACAGATATTGTATCTTATCTTTACATAGTGACAAAAGAAAAGAAAAATAAAGAGAGAAAAATGTTTATAAAAGCGTAAAAATAAATAAATAAATGATAATAATGCTCGAGTTTATTGAAATTTTACATAGTATATTAGTTTAACAACACCCATGTAATTCCCACGATATTTCATCCTTCTTTATGTTAGTTGTTGATATATTTAAAAGTTATATAAATACATCTGCATTTTTAGAGTTGTTCTGAGTAGGGAAGTTCCTAAGCAAAACAATACTCAATCAACTATGCTAGATATGTTATAGTGTGCATATTCGTAGCATGAAACTTCTTCATGAAACAAATTCTCAAGTTGCTAAAGCCTTTAATCTGAAAAATTGACTGTGCAGAAAGGCAAGTTTCTCTTCAATTGATCAGACAGATGAACAAAATAATAAAACTGTAAAAAACATTGAGTTATTGGACTAACAGAGAATCCAAATGCCGTGATGCGATGTATGCTAGGTGAACTAGAGCGTTAAACGAAAAATCCATGAATTGAGTATGAGGAAGGCAATAGGTTTGGTAGTTCCCAACATCATGAAGCCTGCATCGCTTTTCAAAACAGATTTCACATGCATGTAAATAATGAGGCAAAAGTAATTAGGAGCTTGGTAACCCTTTCAGTGATGAATCGAAAGAACTTCTTCCCTCATATCTAAGCTAATCAGTTCATCGATAACACTCTTAATAAAATTGTAACTAAAAGGAAGTAGGACTATAAATGCTTTATGGATGATAGATTGATTGATCAGAAAAAGACATGTCTTTCATATGATTATTTAAGAACAATTTCCAATTGTTCGATTAAAAATCCTCTAAATTATCAAAAATTTTCGGAAAACTGAAGTCATAAGGAATAATGTCCAATTATTTGATAGATTCTAAATTCCATGCCAAAGTAGATGTAGTGATCTAAACGCATTTTCAACTATGAGAAGCAGCCATACCCGCCAGCCTTATCAGAAATGGTCATAGGAGGCATTACACAAAATCTGACTTCATTCCTTGTCTAAACATCACTGAACTATGGGTTGTCTTTGGTACAGGTAAAAACTTTTCTTATCTATTTCCATAAGAAATAGCAAAAGGTAGTGGACCTACAAAGTTGTTTGCCTTACCACTGTTTCACTCCCTTACAGGGGTAATTCTCCTTTGTTTTGACAAAGGCAAGAGCTCAGCTTGAGAAACTTGGCAGAGTTTTGATGAATTGACAGAAGCTTTACTTCAAATCAATTATAAACATGAAATAGCTCCAGAAGTGATAAAAACCACTAAACGATTTGTGATCTTACTTTACGATAAGACCAGCAATCACCATTGCTGGCAACTTTTCACTAAAAAGACGGCAACACTGGAATCTATACCTCCCATAAAGAAGCCCTTCATCAATATCTTTGGCGGGCAGGATTTCAGAGAACTTCTATCGGGGGCTAGTGTTTGTTCCAAACCCACATATTCCAAATCGGAATCACGGGGATGGCAAATGGAAGAAGGATTTTATCAGGCATTCTGAATCAGTTGTTTCCAAGCTTCCTTGACATGTCAGGAATTCATTTCCTACAAATGCAGTGTTGTCTGTAAGGCAAATGTTCATGTGTTCGTGTAGATCTTAAATGTACAAACTTATGCTTCTGCGATGGACAATGCTATGGAGATGATAGTTATTGAGTTTGTTTTCTTTTTATACATGACCTTATTCTTTATCATAAGTATGTTCTTATATGAAGCAAAACAATATAATGTGATGAATAATAATAGCCTTTTAATTAATAATTTGAATAATAATTCCTCTCTTAATTTAAAACTGCTAAAGTAATAGATAGGGTGTATCATACAAATTCAGTGAACATAATTTAGAAACCACAATTGGTAGTGTTCGGTATCAATCATTCATTGTGTTGTGCATAGAAACGGTTAAATTTATTAAAACAAAAAAAAACTGTAAGGAACTTTTTATAAAGAATTTGTCTTTTTCAACATTTATAATGACAAAGATTTTGATACAATGATTGGTTTTCAAGATACAGTAATTGGAAAAAAAAATCATTTAGGCGCCATGTTTCCAAGATGGCGACTGAAAAAAATGTTACAGATTGGCACTATATCTCATTTTATTAGCCATACACATCTGTGCCAACCTGCCAAATTTCATGTTAGTATCACAAAGTCAACGATTTCTCCAAAAAGTAAGTTCAGCAACTAACTCCATTATAGGCAGTGGGTCTTTTGAAACGAGGTGATGACATACTGTAACATTTAACTTTGATATCTATCTACAAAATAACGCCTTCAAACGCAATGATAAAAATTTAAAAAAATCATTGGACCTATTTCTAATTCACTGATTATTCTAGATAATCAAGCAAATAAAAATTTTTAAATAAGAAACAGAAGCGGATTTGAAGATTTTGTAATGTCGGTCGCTTTTATTTTATTTTGGTTGACTGAAAGATTCGCAAAAAAATTAAGTAGTAGGAGAGGGTTCACCAATCAAACAACCTTCCTTAGGCTACAATTTGCTTTCTATGATTATATCTATATCTACACAAAACATATAGTGTGTGTGTATGTGTACTGTTCAAAAGTTTTGTGAAGAGATCGAAACTTTTTTTTATCTCGGAAATGTATGTGTTTTGAAATCTTAACCTCTACGCTGTTTCTTATTTACTTAGCTACAACTTACAGAAAAAAAATTGCATCACTGTAAGCCCATCCTGGATGATTTGACGTAGAATGACTCTTTACGTTTGGTGGAGAATATCGCTGTTGGAATTTTACATCGGTTATTGGGATCATCTTAAAAAAATATTCTGCACTATTATAAAGATTTGCTTGTTAATCGTTTACTACAAATAAACAAACTGACGGGGATCGCTTATTTGACGATGTCAGTACAGTGATCTATCAAACGACTAAGTAACCATCAACGTAAACAAATACGCCCATACACTGTCTATAGTTCGTTCCTTCACCTGATCACGTAACCAATGGGATCACTAGAGTGACAATATCGATCAAGTCTTGTGTCAATTAAACGACCATTTCAATTATGTGGTCTGCCAGCCAAAGGACACTATCAGTACCAGGTGATCTAAAGAATTTGATGTTTCCATATCTATAGTCTCTCTCTCTTTCTTTTTTTTTAACTCCACTGTTCAGTGGCTTTAACACTGTCAGCAAATATACTTTGTGTGGCTGTACTATAACAACCTTAGCAACTAAAAAAAATGTATTATGTAGATCTGCATCATTATAATCCAACGGTCTAAACCTTAGGCGTACCCAGGATTTTGAAATGGGTGGGATTAAGATGGATCATAGCTGTTCAACAAAAAACAAAACAAGTGTCCTTTCCTGGATGATGGGGGCTGGGGTGGGGGGTCCCAAACAAAACCAGGTCCAAAATCCATCCTACATTTCTTCCATTCTCGGATGTAATTGGGGGAGCGCGGTTCGAACCACAACTCCCACCAGTGGTCTAATGTCATTCCTAATGTCAAAATTAACTGAAGTTGAAAGCATTGAATTACAAGCAATGCTAAAAACCTCCAAAGTAAATTATCGTAATTAATAAGAAGACGAATTTCCGATATTTTTCTAGAAAAATATAAAAATACTTTTTATTTTTCTTCATGTCGTTTCCATTTCTGATCAATTCCACACTACTTTCTGAGCTGAAACAGAACACGATCATTTAAATTAGGCCTAATCAAGAGATAAGTTATAAAATACAAAAGTATAAATCACTTCCAACCATCAAATGCTGTCCAATTGAAAAACGGGGCATTATATTTATTTCGATTATAACTAAGAAGAATCATTAAAGTTAATCACATCTAAAATTAACAAAGAATGAGGGAGTTTCCGAAATCTTATATTTATTATAAAAATTTTTTAAACACTAGGTTACTATATCATCGTAAAAACATCGAAATCGTTGTTGGTAGAAAAATAAATAATTTTGCAATTTCTTTCTCCAATTCTATAAGAAAGCCGATCATTTTGACGAAGGCACCAGAGAAACGCCGATACGTTTGTGATATCATTCCATCCATTGCCGAGAGTTCGTTCTACTTAAAAAATATCATAAAAACAATTACAAGAAATTGGAATTTTTTTGGCTTTTAAATTAATTACTTTCAAATTCTATTTCCAGCATAAACGTAGAACAGGGAATTTGGTTTTATCATGACAACATTGGATAATTTGCCCATAAACATACTGACAAAGACAGTATCCACATAGTTTTCAAAAGTATATCTATGTCAGCAGTGTGTGTGTCTGTGTGTGTAGGGGGAGGGGGAGGAAGAACATAGTAAAAATCCTATTTATATTAATACAGAACCTTGGAATACAATGAGTTGGTTCGGGATAAATTGTAATATCGTAATAATATTAAATACATAACAATACTAAAAGATAGAAAGTTTTAAGAAGTATTCAACTGTTGTCAGGGTTAAATTAATTATAGATAATAATAATCGATATATATAATAATGTGTATGTTATATATTTATCTACACACACATGCATATATGTATATACCGTGTGATTCATAAAGTACTGGAAAGTACTGGTGGTTTTCACTGCCCCATGTCTTTTAAACTAATGCTCATAAAAATCTGAAACTTTTTATATAAAATCGTCAAACATATAAGAGTTATATTTTCGTGTTATTATTTATTCATTATTATTGAAATTCATTTTATTTGCGTTCAAACACCCCCATTATATCGTATATTTAAATAACTGTTGTGATGTCGTTTAAACTCTAAAAGTCTGGATCCAATATTCAAAAGATACAGAAACCTAATTAGGAAAATTTAATCTAAACACTTTTGTCATTAATTCCTTTATTTAATTTAAAAAAAAAACAACTATTTTTTGAAAATTCATTCTGACAAATGACTTTTTTGGGAGACAGTCGAATAATTTGTTTGGATAATAATTTCGATATATTGGGGGTGTTTGAACGCAAATAAATTGAATTTCAATAATAATGAATAAATAATAACATGAAAATATAACTCTTACATTTAAAAAAATTACTAAAACTCTTATATGTTTGACGATTTTATATAAAAAGTTTCAGATTTTTATGAGCAGTAGTTTAAAAGATACATGGCGGTGAAAACCACCAGTACTTTCCAGTACTTTATGAATCACCCAGTAGGGAAGACCGGGGCCAAGTGGACCTAGGGGTAGAGTGGACCGTTGACTTTAGTAATTCGTGTAGACGCTAGAATGTGCCAAAAATCGGATAGAAGGTTGGTGCCATTGTGGCGCTGCTACCACAAAAGGGTCAGTGAATTCGGCTTATTGGTGACAGTGAGGTGATCGATTGTTTTGTTTTTGTTCAGGTAAGTAAATGTTTAGTGTTGTTTTTACTTTAATATTGCCGTTCAG
>JAFIDM010009631.1:45228252-45247048 GCA_023159025.1 Thereuonema tuberculata | reverse complement strand
TTTTTTTTTTCTTTTTAAGATTGGTCTTGATTCCTTATATCAAACTATTCAATAAATTATAAAATATTGTGTCACTATTTTAAATCTCAATGAAATTTTTATCAAGCTTACTTATCTCTAATGTGATTCAATTCTGATGATGGTAGTGGTGTTGAAATGTAGTTTTTGTTACATCTTGAGAATAAATAACACTTTATTTTTTTTCTTCTTCTTTGTTAATAAATAAACGAGTGTTTGGGTTTTTTTTTTCTTTCCCAAGGGAACCAAGGCGGAGGAGGAGAAATTCTTCTCTTGTACGGAGTTACCGGCTACTCTTCTTCCCTCATTACGACAGAAGCCACCGTAAAAACCAAACCAAAGTGACATAAATCCCACGCACAGAAGAGGCGATAAGCCAGACACCACCACCCAGTTACAGCAGCTCGGAAAATCTATTGAAAGACAACGACGCCGTCGGCGATGCAAGTAACCCCCCAAAAAATATTCCCACCTTATTACGGCTTGTATATATCGACTTTACCCTAACTTAAAACCATCATCTATAAAAAGCAATATCGTTTTGATCGGGATTATCTAATCTTACACATTTACTTAAATAATGCCAGTTAAAGAATGACAGTAACTTTTCAAAATTAACAAATAATTTCATCTCAAAAGCATATTAAAATGACACGAAAGAATATAAAAAAAGCGAGACTGAATCTTGCTAGTGCCTCTCCACACAACTTTACATTTGAGACTCTAACAACACAAGATTTAAGAAAATATCTTGTAAAAATCCTGATATAGAAAAAAAAAATACGTAAATAAAATGCATGATAGAAATGAATGAATCTTATGTTTCTTTAAAAAAAAAAAAAAAAAGGCTAAATGAAAATTTGAAATATTTCATTTAATCTTAAACTGTTTTGGTCCAGTTCGGCCAAAATATTTCAAACACTATTAATCAAACACTATTGTTAAAATACTTCCCATGCCGGGAATCGAACTCGGGCTTCCTGGGTGAAAGCCAGGTATCCTAGCCCTGTAACAGTAATTCCGTAATCCTTTGGAATCACTGCAGTAATCACTGAATCACCCTGATAGCTACTCCAAGCAGTACTGGCTGCTGATCCTGTTTGAAGTTGACTATCGACGGTCAGGAAGGTGCTATTGAATGATAGCTATATGCAGAGAGGAACTAGTATTATAGGCGCACAAGCATTTCCTTTCTTGTGCGAGACCACAGACGAGAAACTATGGACAGGCTGATCATGAAATATAATCAAATGATTAATGGCATTGTTTTTCAGATACTATATAAAAAAAACCCCCCATCCCTTCCTTTTTGGCCTCGGAAATACCTTTCTATCAAGATAATCATGGGTAATTATCAGCGACTATTTCTATAGTTTTCATCGCAGACATGAATTGACCACTGAGAATGGGGAAAATAAAAAAAAAAGGTTGCCTATTCGGATAAATCTCCTTTCGTAATAACAGTCTTCACAAAATGGTTCGTATACGTCAAATGAAGCTGACTAGCGTGAGGTCAAGTTAAATCAGCTTCAACCGGAATATTTGAACACTTAGTTGACGTTAATCAAAAATAGAAGATGCGGCTATGGAAAAAAAAAAAAATATTTTCATAATAATTTAAGAAAAAAGAGTCTCCTCAAACTCTCTCCCCAAACCTCTTTCCAGGACATTTAAGAGGACTTAGAAGGAGTAATAAGTAATAACAACAACAAAGGTCTTGGACAGTCTCAAAAAGCAATACAAGCATTCAACAGCATCAGGAATAGATTATTCCAAGAGATCATCTTCTCTATACTGACTCAAGTTCTTTTGTCATTTCGTTTTTTAAGTAAAATTATTTTGCAATTTCCTACTTATAAAGAAAAGTTGTATTATTAATGTTGTTATAGTATTAATGAAAATCCACGAGATTTCAAGATATTTAATAAAATTCTACATGTTTATTTTTCCGGAAGTTAGGTATTTGTTCATAAATATACTTGATGATGTCACATAACATGTCATAATATCTATAATATCTACAGTATTCGGGCATCTTAGTAAATTTAACTGCTGCTTGCATTTACTAATGATGATCATCAGTAAGAACTAGTCACACACTTTATTTTCCTCGTTCCAGATTTTAAATTCTAGAAAAAAAATTAATTTATATACAGGGTGTAACAAAATTCTCTGTACAAATTTTAATAGGAGATAGAGAGCATCAAGACAAACCTTTTCTGTCTATGAATGTATGTAAGCTGACGGCAAGCTCCGGTGCTAGAAGGCGCTATTTAGGGGCGCTGCAATAGGTTAGAGGCGCGAAGTGGGAACGGAGAACCGACTCGTGTTTGCCGCGGCTTTAGTAAATTGGACTTATTGTAACATGGAGCGTTTCACGACTGTTGACATGCATCTGGCGTATGGGGTTGCCAATGGAAACGGAAAAGCTGCTGTGAGGTTTTACCGACAGTGCTTCCCAAACAGACGTGTGCAAAACCGTTTGTGCGTTTGCACCGGGAGTACCTTCTTTGAGTAAACATGTTGTTCACATTTGTTTCCATTAACTTAGGTTTGTCTTGATGTTCTATATCTCCTCTCTAGCTGACTGCAGCGCCACTAAAAATTTTAAACCGAAGGTTGCCGTCAGCGACATAATTCATAAATGAAAAAAAGTTTGTCTTGATTCTCCTTATTTCCCATTAAACTTTGTATATATAGTTCTGATACATCCTGTATGTGTGTTGTTGTACGATTCGCATCGAAGTGCGATCTTCGTGTCCGAAGATACGTGTTTTACGGATCTCTAGTGTTCCCAACATGACGAAGCCCTAGATGAACCCCATAGAATTTCAAGGGAAAGATACTGGGGTGGTTTTCCTTTGCCTTCCTCAGAAAATCATTAAGGAATGATTTCAGACCTAAAGAGAAAGATAAAGAAGCAGACATTTCCTGACTTGTTGCTTTTAAAAGTCCTACTATCACGAATGTTACATCTAATATCGCATTATAAAAAGTAAATATAGCGACATAAATAAATAAGTAATTTTAATTAACTTTTTATATTAGTATTACAGAGTGTTATTAATCTTTGCTTGGGAAAATAAACAACCGCGCCCTTCAGTATCTTTCACTGTTAGCTGTTATTACAGGGATGAGACAAAGGTCCGTTACATCTTAAGCGTGTCTGGATGAATTGCTTAGTAACAGAAATTTCGAGATAAATACAAGTCTAGTTTCAACCGTGGTTACAAGGCATTTCAATTTAAGAGAACTAAAGCTATAAGTAATAAGTGATCTAACAAAAAATGAAAGAAAAGAAAAGAAGAGGAGGAGGAAGAGAAACGGGGTTACAGTTAAAAATTTTCAAACAAAATGAGGCAATATGTTAACAAATGCATCTTAGTCAATTTAGCTGCTGCTTCAGATCTTTACTGATGATCATCATTAAGAACTTGTTTGAAAACAGACTATTTTAACTTTATTTTCCTTGTTCCAAATTTTAGTTTAGTCTTAGCATACAGTTGATCGATTTTACTTTTTAGCAAAGTACATTTTTGAAAATCATTTCAGAATTTGAAATCAATGAAAAAAATAAATAAAAATAAATTCGTAATCTGAGAAAATGAAGAAAGTTAGCCTCTTTAGGAGAGATGATTCAAACATGAACTCCGTCGATTGTATTTTATTGACAGAGACAAATTTTCTTTAATGACGCCTTTAGCTTCTGAGAATTCTTTAGTCAATACATTAAGAGGAAAGTGGCTGTGAATAACAAAACAAACAAACAAAGACAAAAAAACTTTCGTTAAAAGGAGAGGAAAAAAAACCCAACAAAAAGCTGTAGTTGAAGGAAAAAAAAAACAACAAGATAGTGGCAACCTTAGCATTAAAATTACCTTTGCAATCACATTAAGTAAGATTTATAATGTAAAGAAATAGATTATTATTCAATTTCTTCGGTTCGATTTGTACATCGAACTGCACAGTATAATAGTCCTAAGTAATTTCTTTTTAAACGCATTTCTAAGAATCAATCATTTCATCGATTAGTTTCTCAGCCGATTCGTACTTTTTTGACAGAAATCTTAAAAATTTCTCATTTTCTTGGAAAAAAAACAAACACCGTTTATTAATACATGTAAAGCTCTCTCACTTATACTTCAGCAATTTTTCGAGATTTTAATTAAATATTAATTAAAAAAGCACGAGTGAAAAAAAATATGTAAGTGATCTGATAACTTATTTAAATCACGTTTAAAGACAAAATCATTTTCTATGTTAGAATTATTAAGAATGTAAAGACAATACATTTTTTTAAGTTTTCAATATAAACAGAAATTTCACAGAAATCAATGAATTAGCTTTACGAACAAAAAATGTTTTAAAAAAGCCACTCCAGGCAAATTTATTATTTATCAAAGAAGTCTAAGACAATAAAGACATAACAGAAATGTAAATTGCGGCAAATCAGAATTACACAGCCCCAAGGGAGCACTTCCCAATTTAATAAATGCTTCAATTTGGTTGCAATGTTGAAACAAAACCCGGTGTTTCTTCACTGTCTCACCTATTTCATGCACTGTTCTGATAAGAGAAGGAAGCCAGAGGTCGTCTGGTTGCCTAGGGTCAGTCAGTGTAAGTTACGGTCGCTGTCATTCAAAGACTCGGTGTTAAAACAGAGGTAGGAGATGGCGCCTCCAGGTCGCACCTGTTCCTCCCTCGACACAACAACGAAACAAAAGAAATCCACTGTCTGTTCCTACATAACGGTAGCGTAATTAGCCTTCCTCAAATGATAAATTAGGAAATACACTCGTTTATCAATCAATCAAATTAGGAAATATCCATCGACCATTTGATACATCAAACAATGACAAAATACAAAGTCGCCGTTTTCTGTAAAATTATTGCAGATATACATAAGTAACATCTTGTGAAACTAATCGTCTTGTAAACGAATATTATTCGTGAGAATAGTAATTAAACAGAACTTCCCTGCTTTAATAATATCCTGATGGCTTTGATATCAATATTATTTCTGAATTTCGTAAAATAGTTTTGTTTTTTTCCTCTCTACTTTAATAAAAAGCGTTTTTTTCTTCAAAAGCACCGATCAAGGACTGTCTACTATACAAACAGAAAAGTCAGTCAGACTGTTATCACAATCTTTAGAGATCACACCACAACACTACCAATAGAAAATATTACTAAATATACTCGCAAAAACATCAAAATCTCAGATGTCCCGGATCTTGTGAACAACGTTCTTCAGTGTCGATCGTGTGTTGTACTATGAGACATTTCATATCGCTTTACTATCAAGATTAACTGTCAGTTATTACTGCCTCCTAAGTTAAAGGAGTTAAGTTGGGTGATCAAACTGGCATGAAATAGGGGCATCATTGTCAAAAACCACGATCTCAGAGCGTCGCCCTAAGGCTCACCTTCGTAGTACGAAGCCAACTGCCAACATTGTAGATGAATGTTATCTCCATAATCACTCATTCGTGGACACATGGTATTCAACAGAATTTTAGGTTACTTATCCCGAAAATCCCTACATATAACATCACCATTCCGGATTATGAAAATCCGGAATACAACTTCGTAAAACTGTACAGTCAAAGAGTAAAAACTTTGTTAAATCATATTTTTACTAGGCACTACACAAATATTCAATAAAACTGCAGCAATGTATGCATGACTAATGCGATTTGCTAGCGATTCTATGAGTTTAAACAATATATTACGAATATTACACGTAAGTCTGATATTTAGCTCTCCATTGCCAGTCCTCCGATGAATATTATCCCCAAGGCGCATCTTTTAGTTGTTAGATGCAATTTAAATTAATGTTGCCTTAACCTAAGGAAATATAATTAAGTGTTGACCACTCCTCTTTCAATCGCCAGCTGCATAGTTATCTTTGGACTGTGTCTTACATTAAGATCACCTTAAAAAAAAATGAATGCCATTACTCCAAATAAGTTAACTCAGACTACGTCTTTGTTTTTTTCTTTAAGATCGTTCATGTAAGTCAAATATACGGTAAATTTTAATTGAATGCAAAAGGTTATAAAGGGGATGAGGCCTCCGAGGAATCGGAAGACCTTTTCTTGTTTCGGGATGTAATCGGAGGATTGATTCGGTTGTGAAAAATAGGCATTAACTTATTATTGACCATATTTGCGTTTTTATTAGCGGATAAAAATGCTATCTTTTCCTTACAATGAAAGTACAGAGCCTAGCCATAGAAATTGTTCGATTATGGTCCAAAACTTACCACAGTAATCCCATCGTCATCGGGGCACTTGGCACCTTTTCAAAAAATTTTCCGAACTATTTTTAAAAATTGCAGCTTTTTGATATAACACCCACAGAACTGCAAAATACGGCGCTGCTGGGAACAATATATACATTGCACAGGTACCTGGTTGATACCTAGGACTCCGGTGGAAATTCGTATCAACTACACGTTGCTAGTCACTATTGACTGTGTTTCATATAATTTTGAATAATAATAACATATGTAAAAGTAGCTACACCCTACTTAGAAGATTTAGGTAGATTAGTAATATCTATTGAAGCAACGCATCTAAAATCAACTTTTAGAAATCAAATCAAATTTATTTTCCAAATACCGTTGCAGCGCTGAAAAATAACCAAACATGTCGATAGGAGTGGTAATGAAATTCTTAAGTCAGAACTCGATGATAAGTCCGGATTTTCTCTCAGAGCGTTCACAGTAAAAGATATCTTTCTTTATACATTTTCTTCATTGATTCACACGGTAATTATTTTACGACATTCCCTGTGATACCATTCAAGTTTTGTTGTTATTTATCTGAATAATTTTTTCTTGGATCGCAGTTCACAGAAACTGTGGATTATCAAGCAGTGGTGTACACAGTGCTTGCTCAAGCAGGTTTAGGATATAAAAGTGATACACAGGCTACAAATTAGGATCGTCCACATTTTACAAACTAACATTTTTTTTTTAGGCATTCTCTTAGCCAAGGAAAAAAAACAAAACAAAAAAGAGATTTTTATTGTACATCTTACTTGTCTAAAGTTCCAATCATAAGATCTACATTAAGAAGGAAAAAAAAGTTAATAATTTCAGCTTAAAAATCTAAAGTATCTCAAAATTTAAATAAGAAAAAAGCGCATTTTTTTTATAGATTAGTAACTAAGATTACTATTTTCTGTCTCGGGAATAAATATTTGTAGATATGTATAGACAGATGTATTGGAAAATATTAGAAACTTGTGAAAAAATAAAAGATCTCATTCGAAATCCGGCTCTCGGAACTTTTTTTTTATATTATAGTTGCGTATTTTTCAATAACAATGACGATAATTATAATATAAACTTCCTTGTCCAAATTAATGGGTCACGTGACGATTCATCAAGGCATAAAATTTCTCAGATCGAAGTAACGTGCTATTAATTTACAAAAAAAAAACCCTGAAGAAAACTTTTTTTTTTGATGGGTGAGGGAAGGACATTGATTATTCAATTCTATTATTGTTATTATTCTTGAACAAATCCAGTATTTCTACTTACTTAATATTATCCAATACATAATATTCAAATTGTTAAAATACTCATCGGCAGTGTTAAACCTTAGTAATGAAGCTATAAATAATTTAGTTAACAAAAATTTACTAATTGTATAATAATGTATAAAACATTTTCTCATTCTTTGTATAAACGACAATTTCTGTAGTAGGGCTGTATTTCTAGCCGTGGTTTGTCTTACAAATGCTTTTTCGTTCTGTCCCCCCCCCATTCACAACATCTATATTTACTATCTGGCGTAAATACTAATTCCAGAATTTTAAAAATATTTATGTCCACGAATTTCTTTGTACTTTTCTAGGAACTTTGCACGGCTATTCAGAATGGGTCACGATTTACACACCTGTCTATCATATAAATTAACAGATTTACAAGAACCGAATGTAGATAAAAGTTCTTTTTTTAAGTACTTAAGGCAATAATTAATAATGAAGGGGAAAAAAAACTAAAACGAACATTAAAAGCACCTGCTTGTCCAACGGCGCTTCATTTTCGCTTAGAAAAGGGTAATCCGTTTAATCTATTATAAAACAAATGCATATCAGGAAGATTTTAAATTTGCTTTTTATTAAAGCTTTCCTTATTTTTAAAACTTACTTTTTTTCCGATTTTTACAAATTCTTTTAAGGAAAAACACAGCACTTAATGTTTGTTTAAAAAGATTTCTTTTTTACTGATTTGGGAAAGAAGGTTACACACCTAAAAATTACTTTACAAAAATGTTTAATTAAATTTCTAGGAATAATATATATAACTTATATTCCCCCCCCCCTTTTAAGTTTGTATGGTAAGTAGGCATTTCATTGACATTAATCGGAAACAATATATAAATTCGTATAAACAGACTTTTTTTTGAACAAAGCAAACCTCTTAAATTAATAGCCGATTTTATTGACTAAACAAAGTAAATTTTCCATGTTAAAAAAAAAAAAAAAACATTAACAAGAATATCTCCATAAATGACGAAGACCAGTGCGAGCATATTACTGTTAAGTTTTTGTTGTACGCTTAATTCTAAATTTGGACTAGATCAGTGTTTCCCAACCTTTTTTGTGCTATGCCCCACCTACAGTATCTAAAGTATGCTATGCCCCACCACATTAGATATAATTTTCACAACAACAACAAAACGACTTTTTAAGCTTTACAATAAAAAAAAAAATAAAAAAATAAATTTTCCATTTCCCAATTGCCCCCCCTTAACAATCAAATTACCCCCCTGTGGGGCGTGTGTCCCACTTTGGGAAACAGGGGACTAGATAGTCCTGATGTCTCTATACAAGAAAGCAGCACATTGTTGCTTTTAGTTTCCTTTTGGAAAAAATTCTGTTCTCTTGCCAGAACAGTCTAAACTCAAAGGAGTATACATTTGACACACAATACACATCATTAGCAGATAAGCATATTCTTAACAATAAATAAATAAATAAATAAATAAGCATTAGGTCTGATATTTTATTACAATCTTTTTTTCTTAAGCTGGAAGATTTACAAACAAACAAACAAACAATAACATTGATTCTACAATGGTCAAATTACTACCAAAAATTATTTTAAAATATTAATCCGCTCCCTCCAATAAAGTAATAATATGAAACAATGTCAGTATTTGATTTACTGTAATTTTTTTCGAGAAAATTGGAGGATTTTATTTAGAAAATATTAATTAATATAAAAAAGTAGAATTCATAAGAAAAACATTTCGATATATTCACATAATTGCAACGTAACTTATAATAATAATAACAAACAGGTGCTGCCTTTGATTTCTCGCTTTTTAATCAAATGTATTGTCCATACAAACTCCTCAGAATTGACAATTGAGCGGATTCAATATTACTAATAAGTAATCGTAAATCAAAAGCATTTTTTTTTCTTTTTATGAATGTCATTCTATCTCCAAGCACCTTAATAGGAATTCCTGTCAAGACAAGTAGAAGCAAACGAAGACAAGAAATAAGAGAAAATAATCACTTATAAAACCTAATCACTGCAACGACTCCATTTAATCATTAATAATACTTAGGTGAGTTTTTCGAAAATAATTGTTTTCCCATTTTAGGATAGAGAAGCATAACTAAAAGTGCACGGAAAAAATAAAATAAAAAAAAGCTATAATAACATAATATATAATTTTTTTTCGATTTACTTAAACTTAAACAACAATTAACTAATAGATACCTAAAGGTCAGAATTACCTTAGCGACACATTTTTATAAAAATATCTGTTGGCTCTTTCATTCATTGATTAGAAACCGTGGTCTATGCTATCGTAATATCAATGCCATGCAACACTACCATAAAAAAAAAAAAGGACTTCTTGATAACTAGCCGTGTTTTTGCACTGCTGTCCATTCACATCGACCCAGTCATAAATTTTAGGAGGGGAGACAAAGAAATAATGGTTGTGAACACCTAATTAATACGACCGCTCTAAATATATTTAACCTAAATATATACATTACTCACTTTTATCTTATTTTAGGAAGAATATATTCCTTTAATTTCTTTTTTATTCCTGTCTGTTTGAATTATTAGTATAATTTTTAGAAGATTATTATAACTTTTGTCTCTAGAAGAAAATCCATTGAAACGTGTTGAAATTCAAATATGTTAGCCATTAAGATTAATTGTAGAATTTCAACTCATGATAATTTGAGTTGATTGTCTTTATAATCAAGTACCTACATTTTGAAAGTATAAATTTACTGGATTACGTAGCTCTAACTTCAACAATCTGAAGAAAAAATCTTAGGAGAAACTGATACTTCAAATCAAGTAAATTTGATTAAAAGTTTTAATACATGTCAGCAAGGCTTGTTTTACAATTAAATAATAGAGCTTGCTTAGAATGAGGTAATTCTTTGCGAGTTTTTCTGATGGCTTTACTTCATTTCTTCTTTTATTAGTACTTTAATGATTGATTATTATCTTTTTAATTGACGATATAGAATAATGTCTATCTCCCCAGTAATATCAGTCAAAATGACTCTCTTTATGATTCATTTAATGATTCTGTTTTGGTTTCGTCACCGCAAAGGTTTTCCTGCTAAAACACCGATTAACAGCCTGATAATGTTTTATTCAGTTTTGTTTCAGTCGTAGTAAAGTCAAATTTTAGAAATTCAACACGGAAAATATGATGCAGACAACGTTAATGGTCGATCCAGCAAAATCCATATCACGGTTAATTACCAGATTCTTAACAAATTTGTAATTGTTACATTCTACCCCCCCCCCCCAAAAGTAACACATTAATTGAATGAATATTTTATATTTTTTTTTCCCATTTAACTGCATTTTATCCTAACGACAATGTCTCCTTTATTAAAGCTCAATTAGTTCGTATAATTCATTATACAAACTGGAATACATACAGATTGCTTTTATTTTAACACAAATTATTTAATGAAATTTAATTTACATAAAAGTAAGAAAAAAATTTATATTGTTCAGAAAATACGAACTAAATATATTGTAATCAATTCTAAATTGATATCTATAATCATGAATTTATATTTCTTAAAAATTTTGCAAAGATGATTGACTCATATCCATTTCATTTGCGAGACAAAAACTGAGCAAACAAAACCTCAAGTGAAAAAAATTCCATCAAAGCAACATAATCAATATTTTAAGGAAACTGGGTCATTAGCTATTATTAACGAGAAAAAAAAAAAGCCTGTTTTGCACGGGCTTGAAAAAGTTACTCTATTCTGACACTGTTCCTTAATAAATCATATCACATATCAAAACGTGACAACTCCACTTTAATATATCAAATATTTCCGCAATTTATCGTTAATCATACTATTCGTATTCCTTCATCTTAAATATGAAATCAATCATAAAGTCGAGGACTTTTTTTTTTTTTTTCATTTTCATTTTTATTTAGGAGCCAAAGGATTTTTAGCTAAATTCGAAACCAACATGCAAATTTCAAATCTTTAAATGAAAATGAAGAAATTAGTGCATCAGCTTTCAACTATCCACAAGGTAAGATTGCAAAAAAAAAAATAACAAAAAAATAACAAACAAACAAAATAGTTGTTCACTGATAAAAAAAAAAATGAGAACGTGGGAAGTAAAGAAATAAATAGTTGAAAGATCCACTGAGGGTAGAGAAAAGAATAATTTGCGTTAAACGAACCCTAGATTTTTTTTTTCTCCCAGATATTGTAGTATCGGAATTTTATGTCAACGGTTTTTGGTCTTAGCTTCTTATCTACTGGTCAAAATCGTACAAGCTTAAGTTTTGTAGGACAGGTAGTTTTGATTACTTTGATCAATTGACGGACAAAAATTAGACAAAGTTTTAAACTACCAAGCAGGTATATATTAAATTGCTTTGTTCAACCCATTGGCTTCATGTCAGACTGAAATTAATTTTCAGGAAGCAGATAAGTTTCTGGCAATTTCATTGAACTTTTATTATTTACATCGACTATTCTAAAAATAAATATGTTCATGTATTCTCAATGATTTCAATGATGCCGATCATATCATTTACGACAGTCATAAATCCATTCCATATATGATTACCGGTATCCCAAAGTTTAACGTTTCAAAAAAGGATTCCTACCTTTGGCCAACTAGGGACCACGGAAGTAGCTCAACCTGACAACGTCAGGGCGAAGCTAGTGAAAGTCAAGAAAGGGGGGGACGAGATTCACATCCCGTCCAGGATAACCCTGAGATAGTAAGTCCCAGGGAGACACAGACGAAACACAGAAGAAGAAAGAAACAGCCGTGCCAACACCGGGATTCGAACCCAGGTTCCGACATACCGGCCACACGGCATACCGTCGTCTAGACCGCTCGGCCATGTCGGAACGGCTCAAAAAAGGATTATTATCATTTTTTTTTATTTTGAAAGGTAAAACTCCATGGTAAACTGTGCAAACAAAATGCCGTAATCACGTAAATCTTGGAATATTCTATTTTTTTTTCTTTTTTCTTAAAACTATTTCAAATTTTATTCATTAGTCTATTCAATAATTTCATTAACACCATCCCCAAAAGAAACTACACTTCCCTCGACAACAACGATTTTAATTACAAATCACATAAAAAACCGACGATACCAAATTGCTTTAACTTCATATACTGGGTGACAGCACATTATGAAATACTTACGATAGCAGCGTGACAATTGCATTTGTTCCGTTCTATCATCATTCCGTCTGAAGTCCAGAATATACGGTTATTTCTGCCATGAATTATGGGGTTGGGAGAAAGACCGTGACTGAAGAGCAAAAGGTGTTTATAGCATTTCCAGGGATTAAAGACATGCTGAGGTCTAACGAATAAATTATCAATGATATAAATACTTTCAGGTGAAATGGTCGTAAGGGTCAAAGGTTAAGCCAGCGTTTTACAAACAACAGTCCACAGCCCGAAAAAACATGTAAAAAACATTTACCGGGCCACAGAAGAGTTAAAAATTAGCAAACGAGTAGAAAACCATAATAATAAATTTGATGTTTATTAAAAATATGTATTTAAACAACATAATTGGAAATTGGAAGGTATCTGCTAATGATGCAAAATAGGCCTCAGGCAAATGTAGCTGAAACAGTTTAGGAAACTGGGTTCAACTGTTATAACCTCTCCACCACGAACATCTCCTTGACAATAGTAGTAATTAGGCCGGTTATCCCAGAGCTTAATATGTGTGGGGGGGGGATATATATATATATACAGTAAAACTTCGTTAAGTCGTCACTCCGTTTAAGTCGTCGTTTTCCTTTGGTCCCGACAAGGTCTCATACACAATAATGTAAAATAACCCTCCTTTACCCGTCACCAAATTTAATTCTACTCCGGATAACTCGTCACCCTCAAAATGGCCAAAAGCATCTTTCTTCTCCATTTTGCAGGCCATCGTGTTGTCTTTTCAGCCCCGCCCATTCACTTTAAGAAAGCCAAGCCTTTATGGGGAATTTTCGACTACGCCTTTCACTTTATTCCTTTCCTACCCCTTCGGGGGATTTGGATTCTTGGAATTTCGCTGCCAATCATTCAAAGCACACTTTCGCTGCGATTCTGTCGAGTGTAGACGTTTTTCTTGACCGCTCCTGAGTGTGACTTCATTTCATAAGGGCTGTTTTTTCTCTTGCAATTTCGTGGTTCGATTACGTTTTTAACATGCAAGGGAAACGAAACCTTGTTATCTTTTAAAGAAAAAAAAAAAAGACTTAATTGCACTTTTTGAAAAATCAAATTTTTCGAAACAGCTTTTACCAAAGAACACCATATTCCCAGGACTTTAATAAACGATAGTCTTTCATCGAAACAAGTAATTGAAGAAGCTGACTGCAAAGACAAAAGAAAGAGAATGAGGAAATCGAAGTTTGACGAGATCGAGGAGGTTTTAGTTCGATGGCTAAAACATGCCAGATCGCAAAATGTGCCGATTTCTGCCATGATTCTCAAAGAGAAAGCCATGGAAATTGCTAAGGAGTTAAACATTGAAGATTTCGGCGGCAGCAATGGTTGGCTGGAACGTTTCAAAGACAGACATTGTCTTTTAAAACGATTAAAATATGGTAACTATAAATAGTGGGTTTTTTTTTATTATTTTCATTTATTTGCATATATTGATTTCTGAAAACCTTGTTTTTCTCACCGAATCCTGCAGCAATTCATTAAAATACTATATTTCAGTATTATTTTTTTTTTTAAATTCCCACTCCGCCTAAGTCGTCACACCGCTTAAGTCGTCAAAAATGTTTGGTCCCTTGAGTGACGACTTAACGAGGTTTTACTGTATATATATATATATATATATATATATACCTTTGTATCTAATTCAACTCTATCAATCCTAGATGTTACTGCAATCGAAAGGCTAAGACCGCTGACATAAATATGCTAATCATTGAAAAACCGATTGAAACGAGCCAAAGATTTATATAATATGTCAGTGACGAACCAAACTTATTTCAGTAAGAATATTACCAAAAGATGATATGCACTGCAATTATGTTTGAAGTGAAGTATATTTAAAATAGACTGGTTAATGGCGGCTGCTGTAGACGACCTAAAAAACACTTAACATTTAATTCTTTGAATCTTTGTTAATGTGTCCAAGTGAAGAATTTGCAAAATTTTCATTATCGGCATTAATTTGTTTCATTCTCTTACATCCAGATTTTGTTGTAGAAAAAAGTCAATCCTAATTTAGTATTTTTCTATTTATCAAATAAAATGCAGTAACGCTATTCCAGTCATCTTCTAAAATTTGACAAAATGATAAAATACTAAAGTACAATGTTTCTTGTTTTTTATTGATTTGACATTTTGAACAGATAAGTAAATTTGCAGACTCTAAAATTAACAGAGTGCTTAAACTTAAATTATATGAAGTTACGTAATTTTTTTATTCAATAACTAATTTCAAGTAATAAATAATAACAAGTAATGTTGTTCTTTGCTTTTAATCGGAGGTGTTTGTTAAATTTGATAACTAAATATGCAAAAAGATTAAAACTAATATGCACAACTGATTAAAAAGGATGAAAAGAAAACTTACAATAAAAATTTAACGTGCCTGTTATAAAATAAGCAATAAACCAAGAAGACACCAAAGGTAAACAAAAGGTTTCGCCTCTGAGCTATCAATAGTGGGAGTATGAGACGGCCATTTCGTCTTCTTTATGGACTCATCAGCCACACTAACCCTCTGCCGAAAGCTCAAATCACGAAACCAAGTAAGGGAATCCACCCATGCACCTGCCAGTGCTTTCTTATGATTTTATAAATGAACAACCTACAGAATTAATATAAATTAAAATATCGACATAGTATCAAAGTAGCTTTTTCTTCAGTTTGATTCGAGCAATTAATCGTTAAATATTAGGAAGTTACGTATTTACTTTTTCAAAATTTAGAACAAAAAATGTCAATAATGACCTGATCTTATCCGAGATAGTTTATTTAATCCTACATTTTCTTACTTTTAACAGATAATGGCTATTAAAGGATAAGCAATCATCGAATTTAACAAAACCCGAATTTCTAATTGTTTTAAGTCAATATTACTGTTTTTCTATGTCACTTTGAAAGCATTTTAAGTATTGGTGTAGCATGCGTGGCATTTCATATGTTATCCATACATTACACTTAAGGCATTGTTACGTAAACAGAAATAAAATAATACATTTATTTCGTTTCTTCGTAAGATTACACTTATAATACAAGAAATAAATAAACAAATGCCTATATAAAAATTAACAAATAACAAAAACTTGTCAAGTAAAAAAGAGAAATCAAATGTGGCATCGCAAATAAACTGACTTACAGTTGGTAATTGCTAAGATAACATACAAGAACATTTTATGTTATCAAGCTTAAACTTACTGAATTGGAGGCCACAGTGAGAATGAATAACTGTTTGATCCTGACTGGTCAATTCTAAAGTATAGATTAAGTTAATGGAGGAATTGCGGGTCTGTGTAGATCTTGAAATCCATACAAATAAAAGATTTAAACAAGATCCCAGTTCCTCCAAACCACCTATTTTGATTTGGTGGGTAGGTTGCAGTAATTCTCTGCACTCGCCTTGAATATCTTAATGAGGGAGTTTTCTATGAAGAGTATTTTTAAAGAGAGAGAACTTGCAGTCAAGTATTTGGAAAAGAATTTCCTAATGCTTACTTTTTGGATACCATGTAGAAAACATGGTAGTATTCTTAAATGACTCAGTATATGAAGTTTTACTATTCATCTTAAACATTTTTCTTCTTTGTTTGTTTGTTTGTTTAAATTTACAGGCATCACGCTAAAAAGCATGACAGATTTCCTTAAAATTTCTTATGTATGGTTTAACCTAAAACATGAGCACAAGAATGCCACAGGAATACTGATAAAGGAAACCTATATTTCAGGTAGTAATACAAATTTATGAAAAGATTTTGCTACACTTATTGAAATCCTTATTCGTACGTATTTTTACAATATCTTCGGATATGATTGTGTAACTGTTGGAAATTGAAGTGAAGTTAAGCAAATCTATATTTGTCATTTTCGGTATTTTTATAAGCCTTGAGTTACTGTATATTGTTGCCTTACTAAAGAAAAGTATTAATTGGCAATATTCTAGTTTTGAAGGTCCTTCCATACATCAATTATGAAGTCACTGTCAGCGGTCAGACATTGTATATTAAAGCTTACAAGGAGATCTCGCCACAGAATTTGATTGAGAATTTTCTGGTAAATCTATTTTAAAATAAGGAAAAATGTGTCTCGGCTGCCTGTCCCATGAGTCCTTGTCTCGAGAAAATAATCTAAAAAGAACTTTTTATTACCTTAAAAACCCTTAAATAATAACAACTTGAACCTGAGTCCCGATGGCGGGAGGTTTAAGCGTGTAAAGCATTTGTCAAAAGTGCTGTTGGTGGCAAATACGAAACCAATCAAAAATTCATTTTTTTTTTTTAAATAACAGATGGAATCATTTTATTTATTTATCTACTATCTGTTTTATTGTACTTAGTCAAATAATTTCAAATCTCTTTATATTAGTAGTTTAATAATTAGTGCTGTAAAGGAAGAAGTAGAATTTTCCAGTGTTCAGAACGAAAGAAACGTACGAACTGTTAGCATTCAACTGACAGAAGGCAAAGCTCATGGGACCGTTGGCATGAATACTTAAAACCAATTTCTAACCAGACAAGAACTGCTACAGATAAATCAGTGAAAGACCACATCAAACTACTTACGAGAGAACACTGCCAAGGGAACAGCACTGCAGGAATCTTACATGCAGAGTCAAATATAAAAATGTTCCAGTGTAGTAGGTTAAGTACTGTAGATGATCTGCAAAAGCATTAACTAGTCATATAAACTGCGCTGATACAATATAGACTTATTGTAATTGACAGTCACCATATTCACCTTGGGGAAATCAAATTTGATTGTCTTTTGATCATTATTTTAAACGAATTTCCAAATTTTAAATTAGCCATGTTCCCCTACAGAAATTCAAAGGAGGATATTTAATTATAAAATTATAACTAAAATGTGACGAATTAAAACATACTTAGTCGCAAACGTTTACTACGGAAGGTTTTTCATTTCTTAGACAATATTATTTTTTTGGATTTACCCGAAAAATTTGAACTATGCAAAATTGTAAGAATTGTAAGAAATATCACATCACAATTGGCTTAATTTATTTTAAATGACTTATTTTAAGATTTATTCCAGCTGAAATAAATACATTAATATTTTTATTAATTAAAATAAATTCAGAGGCTTTGTAATTTCAACAAATCACTCTCCAGAATAAAGACCTCACACTAAAACGGTAATAAGAAGCCTTTTATTATTATTATTATTATTATTATTATTATTATTATTTTCCCTTATGTATTTTGATAGAAAGCCTCAAGTAATGAAAATAAAATTTCACAAAAATTTTTTTTCTTATAATTACCTATTTTTGGTAAAATTGGTAAATGAAAGAAACTTAAAAACTTCATGAAAAAAGGATCAACTGACAGTCAGTGGCAGTTAAGAATTTCAAAAGATATAGCTAAAGAATAGTAAAATATCTCATTTCTTACAGTAAAATAAAACAAAGAACGCACATAACTAAACAAAACACAAATTCACTGAGCTATTTTTGATATTTGTGCTGGTAATCGGGGACAGCGCTGTTTCAAGGCTTATTGGCCTATCATCAGCCCGACCCAACCAGCTCAGTGAAATGGGACGAATAGACAAAACGGACAAACATACAAATCAATGACCCCTGAATTACAAAAACATCAAAATAAAATCAAGAATAAAAAGGGGTGAATAATTAATCCCCGCTAGCGTTTAGCTTAGCTTCAAGGGATTAATTCATAACAAGGTTAGTAATTAGACAAAATTATCTCATTTCTTATTAAGGAAATTATAAGGTTTAATGTTAACACTTGGGAAATATATATTTATTATTTTTTTTTCACAATTTAGGAGCCAACAAAAGTCAATAATAATTGAATTCATTCAGTGGAAGCTTTTATTTATTTCTGTTTTCTCTTATTGTTAAAACTGATAACAGCTAAAAAAGAATAAGCAGTTATCAAATTTAACATTACGACAATTCTCGTGATTTTTTAAAAACTAACATTGTTGGTTTTGTTTTATCACATCAGTATAAAAGTATTGTTAACACTGGTAAGGGATCGTCCATTAATCACGTGAGGCTCGAAAGGGGGGGGGGGG
>JAFIDM010009631.1:45206211-45223252 GCA_023159025.1 Thereuonema tuberculata | reverse complement strand
CTTGGGAACTGACCTCGACAACTGAAATTCTAACAAAACATACGTTCAAAACCAAATAATTTTGTTACCACTGCATCCATTTTAATGAAATTTGGCATACTTACTCAGTTGTTTACGCTGATTTCGAAACTCAAAGCCGTTTTTGCCGTAGAAGCTTCGTTCACAAGTTAGCACAGTATTTAGATTACATTTACTTTATATTTGATAGTTGATAATAAAATGATTTTTCAAATTTTTTTATGCCTGCCATCCGACAGGCTTTGCTGCTAGTTATTAATAAACATATTTTTGAAATACGATAATAAGATGTTTCTCAATGTTTAGATGAAGTTTGAAATGAAAGAATACTTTTCAAAAATTTCTGGTGCCTTCTGTGATGAGTCCTGCATAACTATGTCTAAGTTATCGTTTATCTCTAGACAGTTCTAAAATAGTGCTCAAGTAAAGAATATTAAATGCCATTCAAATATTATCAAAAGCGGTTTTAAGCTTCCACGACAGAGGATAGGATCTCGAGTTTTTATATAAACCTATTGAAAAGGAGCCTTGCTTTGTGCACGACTGATTAGGACCTCCGACATTCAGTGTTTGTGGCACTGAAAATAAAATAAACGCAAAATGGTAAAAATGTCGAACAATTGAAAGAATAAAAACAACAATAAATAAATAAAAAAAAAATTCTGCCTGTCGGTATTTTTATCTTTCAATTATTTAACTTTTTTACATTACATATTATCTAATTAATGTTGAACGTTAAATCTGTGTAAGATCATAATAACTTTGCATTAATTCTGTGATTCGCTGCTCAATCAAATAGTGAAAATTTTCATTTTTTTTTTTTTATTTCGCCTAAAAGAAATCTCTTGGATACAAATCCTTCTTCGAGTAAATTAGTATAAAAGTAATTTTATACTTTCATCAAAATAAACCAAACTAGGCTTAATCTTCTCAATGCTATCTTATGGTTTCTGCATTCACCGACGGAAACGTTTTTTTGACTGCAACATTTCAAATAATTTTATTTAAAATAAAATACGGCGAAAAAGTGTGTTGGTTGGTTGGATGTATGGCTGCCGAACAATAGAAAGGAGACACGCTTCTCATTCCGTGACACCAATGTGGGAAGGAGGGCGGAGGAGGCTCATTGGCACCTAGTTGAGCATCGCACCATCCCACCCACCTCCCGTTCACTTACTCCCATAAACTCCACGCGATCTGCATTCCGCTACGTTTGCAGGAAAAAAAAAAACTGAATTTAATAAATAACACAGTTTTCTTCACTTTCAATTTGTTCCTACTAAATAATCGTAATCAAAACTAATGAGGATTTTTTTTTTTTTCCTTTCCAATTAAAGATGATGTTCTTTTCAAAGGGATCAACTGTCGTATTTATTTATTTTTTTATTTTACAAGCATGGTGTTGTTAATCTATATTACTAAAATCTTTTATTTATTTCTCTGTCTGTCTGTCTGTCTGTCCGGCGCAATTGTTAATGTCCTGTGAAAAAAATTACTACAATGAAACGTTCGCGACGGGAATCGAACCTGTAACCTTTTATCAGAAGTCAGACGTCTTATCATTAGGCCACGGGGACTACATTCATATTACTGTTTCTCATCACTCCCTCTCCTGTGTGTGTGTGTGGCGCAATGAGAGAAGAGTCAGAGAAAAAAGAAAGTAACTCATTAATTTTAGCCTGCTACTGTAGATTAAAATTCAAATTTCAATGTTTATTTTTTAGCTTCTTTTCGTCAACAATGGCGGGCGCTATCAAATAATGAGTTCATTCAAAAAGGAATAAAATATCACTTTTTGCCATAACCGATGGAATTGATTCTTCTTTGATTGGATTATCTCGTACTTACCAGGGGGAGACATGGGTATGGCCTAGTTCAAAATTACAATATTAATTAGAATATTACTGTAATCCAAGTGCAGATTAAAATCTTAACTGCACACTGAATTCTTCAAAATACTTGTACCAAAGTTTTGTCAAACATAAAGTAGGCCATTTTAGTCACGTTATAACGATAGGGTACGGGCCCAACGCTCCGTTGTCAGGCTGATGAAGTCGAATCTAACCCGGCGGAAGTAGATGATTTTGTCAGTAGGCCCTAGAGTTCACCCAGCCCTCGGCAAAGTGGGAACCGGGTTTCTTTATCCAGATGTAAAGTTGGATGAACATTGGACTGTGCCGACGGTCACTGAAATGTCGAAACAGACATCTTTGGCATCCCATATGCCAACGGAAGCTCGAACGGGAAGTAAATATAATGACAGGCTAACTACTATTTAACTCGCTAGTGGCAAGTGACTGCAGCATAAACTTACAAACCACCACAAATTTAAATAATCTATAAAGGTGAAAACTAAGCGATCTGATATGTCAGGTACTTTCATTTAAAAAACGAAAACAATGGTTCTAATGGTGATACTTTAATGGTGCTAATAAAAACAAGTTACATAGATTTTATTACATTTCAAATATGAATCCATAATTTAATGTATACTTTAGAAATGGACCAGTCAGGATCAAACAGTTACTCATTCTCACTGTGGCCTCCGATTCAGTAAGTGGAGGGTTTTAAGCTTGATAACATAAAATGTTTTTGTATGTTATCTAAGCAATTACCAACTGTAAGTCAGTTTATTTGGCTTTTTTTTTTTTTTTTTTTAATTGGCAAATTATTTGTTTTTTTGTTTATTTTTCTTGTTTATTTTTTTAAGATTATTGATAGGGTAAGGGAACCAGTTGTGGATCAGGAACTAATTGCGGATCAAGTCGTTTACTGTCTTAATTATCACACTTATCAACAGATGGCACAGGCTTATAGAATCCCGATCCCTTCTTGAGCTTTGTTTTGATATTACAGTTTCTTGGAGTTTCAAGTGGAGCATCCTGTGAATTTTTAAATAGTTTGTCAGAATTTCAAAAAAAAATTAAGGTGAGTTAGCCTGAAAATTATTTGTAGTTATTCTAGAATGGATATACATTAGAATTAAGGTATGTATGGTAGTACAAGGTTTAATACAACCGGGAAAAAATAAACATAGTGTTTTCTGCCTCTGGTCATATTTGTGGGAAATTCAGCAGCTTGGGTTTTGGCGGAAATTCTGCGGTTCCTGGGGGTCCAATTGTGGATCACACGTCACAATACAAATGAAGACTGTGAAAACGCAGTAAATATTTTTTTATCCAACTGAGGTAATACAATGTCAATTATATGAGCTTAATAAAGGAATAAATGCAAAACTGAAAATTATTTAGCTATTTCTCGTGGTGAAAACCAAGTTTATGCTTAGGCCGATTCACAACTGGTGCCTTTACCCTACATTTTGATTCTTGTGTTGTAATCATTTCCTTTTATGAAATGAAGGAAAAATGTATTTTTTTTATTCAAACTTAACAATATCTACACCATTTCATCTAAGATTTTTTTTTAATTTACACGATCTTTGATACAAATTTCGTAAAGTTTTAATGACAAGGATTTCAAATTCTCAGCCAAATCCAAAAACTTAACACTTTTAAAAATAAACAAAGAAAAAAAATAATAGACAGCATTAATAGTGTTTCATTCATTAACTTTATTGTTCTTTAGCCGATAAATAGATATATTCTAAACCTCAATTAATTTCATAAAATGATTATTAAAACTTGCATTATCGACAAATTGTTTAAATGATTCAAGTTAATTAAAGTTAACTTTCTACAGATAACAGCATTTAAAATGGTGGTTTTTCGCTAAATCCAGTAATATTTTATCAGCGACTTCCTCACAACCCCGTACTCTATAAACATGCAACCAACCATGGAGACAAATTTTAACCTGAAATTTTGACACACCCTAAATCAAACCTGAATACAAAAGAAGGTGTTGCTTCCGCTACAACAATGTAAAAAATTTAAAAATTAACGAAGCAGTGCCCGAGATACGAATCGATTCCTACACTTGAAGCAACCAAAGCGCAGTACTTGTAAAGGAGTTTTTTCCAACTACAGCGCGCATCGCCATTGTCTGTCCGTCTGTGCGCACGCAACACAAAGATTTTGAGGAAATCTAATTAACACTTTGAATTTAACGCTGTGCCTAATACTTCTTGGTTTATTGAAGCCATACTTTTACTGACGCCCCAAATTAACTAAAAGGAGTTATTTCGTTAAATATTAACCAAATCATAGCGATGTTTTCAGCAATCTTTAGGAACTTACGACATAAACAATTTATAAATTATATATAACTATTTTAATAAAAAAAAAATCACTTAGTTTACGATGAGCCGTTTTGGGAAAACGACTGTTAAAAGTCCCAAGCATTGGCCATAAACAACTAAAACGAGCTAATTTGTGTTAAGGCAAGCGTGAATATCTGAAACATATTCAGCGTTAACGACAGTATAATAAGCCCCTGCCTAGCAACTAGACGATGAGAATTTTCTGTTGGCCCATTATATTTCTGTTAATATATTTCTGAATGTTTTTATTTGGGTAAAAACGTTTCTAGTTTCCTCTTTGCCGCTGCCTGAGAATTTTTTTCCACTATTTCGGATATGACAACTGTGGAAGCGCCAGCATATTAAATGGACTGTGGAATTTTCTTCGGATCACTATTGGACATTTCCTTGACAACTGAAACCAACAATCAATTTGCGTGAGCTTATGAATGCAATGGGGAAACACAAAACCGGACGGCGATGCTTGTTACCGTCCAAGAGGTGTCAACAAAGGGGGGTTCCAGCGCCTTTCCAACAAAACTCGCGTGTTGCAGCCGATAGAACGCTGGTTTCGTCAATCTCTCCATTGTCGATAATAATTAGGCCACCGCTTCCTTTTCGCATTCAATATTAGGTGGCGTGAGCAAACTGAGGGAAACAACAAAAGTAGGTTTTGTGGAAAAAAAAGCTATAAAATTTACGACAACAACAGTGAAATGTTGTTTGGATAGTAGAATTTACCAAATCGGTATGTAAAGCTTTACAAATACCAGTCTCAGAAAGAAATTTTTAAATGCATTGTAAATCCTCAAATGTAATCATCTACTCATCAACAAATTCAAAAAAAAACAACTCATCGAACAACTTTAGCTAACCAAGATTTCAAAAATCGATTTTTCCTCAAGATTTTATTGCTTTTTCAAGTAAACCGAATGAAAACGCCAACGAACACTGACAATACATTTGTTTGTTTCGTTTCGGAAATACAAGGCACGACGAATTTTGATGAAACTTGCATTGGTTACATCTTATTAAAATTTAAAGCTGTGTCTGCCAATCAAGACAGCTAGTTAATTAGATATTCAATCTACTTTGAATGAGTTAAATCTTCCAATGAATCAAAGTTTTTCTTAAAACATAAAAAATCAATCATCAGATCTACGTATTAAGTACTGAATATTTTAATATCCATATGGTAGCTAGCTGCTTTAGGGTACTCTAGATTTGGTGTGTAGTGTTCGTAACAAGGGTGTATATAAGACTTTACTTCGGGGAGGATCAAGTGTGGGAATCGACCAGCAACAAAATAAAATAAGAAAAAAACAGTCAAATATTCAAAATTTCGGGTAAGATCCCTTTAATCGGCCATCCAATCAAAAAAGCTCAAAGAAAATAGGCTACTCTAAGCATTTTTGAGATTTGGGGAGGAGGGAGGGTCTAAGGTAATTAATGCGCATCGACAACCAAAAAGGATTAAAAGAGAAATATTTTAGGATGCAATTTTAATACAAAACACGCTTATCCATCCGTCTATGATCAAGATAATTCATCAACTAGACCTACATACTGGTATCTAAGAAGCCGAAAATGTAAATGTAGTTTCAGGAATTGCAAGCAAGATCCCTAACGATTTCTGTGTTTATCTAACTAATAGTTAAGGGGCTAAGGAAAAGCAAAATGCCAAAATGTATAGTTAATAAAGTGTAAAAGTTACGATAACTCAAAAAAAAATATTTTTTTTTAATAAGCCAGAACTGCAAGAATAGATAAATGCTATCCAACGTGGTCATCCTGTTAATTTTGAAAAACAAAAATTCAGCCCACAGGAGTCACTTCGAGTTTCTGAAAAGCACCATTATCATGACAAATAAATAAATTCCATATCAATTCATAAAACTTTCACAAGACAACCTTCGACTCTTACCATTTAAAATTTGGAATTCAAAAGCTGGCTCGCCACCACTATTTTTCTAATTTAATTTTCAATTACAGTAGCAATAGCAAATATAACATTCTCTAGTTATGTGATAAGTGAATTATAAAGTATAACAATTCAGATAGTTTCGTTGGATCATCCAAACAACTTAATTCAAAGAACCGAAACTTAATAAAGAAATAGCTAATCTATAGATAGACAAATAAATTCTTTCTATACGGAAAACATTTTTTTTTTTTTAATAATACGTGAAAACATAGGCTATTGAGAAAGCTCAGTCCAGTAATTTAATTGTATCTTCATTTATAATTATCAATAGAATTTAAGAAACTTATGGAATCTTTATGTAAATAATTATCATAATAAACATCTTTCTAAATGCTCGTTATTTGAAGGGGCACTGCCTCTCCCCCCCCCCCCCTTTCCCAAGTTGGCCCCTTGCATGAAAACCAATAATTTCTCAGTGACTCTATTTGTGTAGTGCAATAATAATAATAATAATAATAATAATAATAAATCAAATACATACAAAGTCGTGTAAGTTGAGTCATTGTATTTCATTGTATTTCAAAATTTATCAGGATAAAAAGTAATCCGGATAAACTGAAATTATTGCAGTAATAAACTTCCGAGACTAAACTTTTAAAAGACTTTTTTTTTTCCCCCTTCTTTTTTATCATTTTCTTATTTAAATTTGCTACATGGCAGTTTTGTGCAAAAACAAAAAAACATTATTAATAAATTATTATTTCTAGTTCATTATCTGAACATTAAGAGTTCAGATCCCCTCCCTTTCAGTTCAAAGTTTAGCTTTCAGAAATACTGAAATTTCATAAATTAATCAAAAAGTCAGTCGAACATTCAGAGCATATTGCCTGGGGAGAATTTGAGAAAAATCAATTGATTAATTAAAAAATCTTGCATTCAATGAAAACGTAATATTACCTTACAGACAAAACACACACAATAAAAAAAAGAAAGAAATGTCAAATGCCTACATTTAATTTCAGTTATACGGTAACATATATCGAATGATCGACAATTTCAATCTTCTACGAAAAGAAGAAAAGATAAAAAGAGAAAAAATAAGTTTCATATTCCTTCTTCATCATTATCCTATTCATTCATTTCATGATTAATTGATCAAAATCTGCGGTTCTCTATGAATATTTAAAGAGCTGGTTTTGTATATTGTTTTCTTTTCTTTTAAGTCTTTGTACAAAATTACTAATTAACTTCTCAAATTTAGTTTCTAAAATTGGAGGCTAAAATGAAAGTGCTATTAAAAAAAAATCAACAATTTCATAATCAGTCACTACGAATTCAATGTTGCTCCTTATCAATTCTTTGTTGAACTAGTTCCCTGTGACAAATTCCGAATTTAAACTTCCTTAAAATCATAGCATTTGTATTCCTTTGTTTTTAGATCCCTCAAAAACGACCTAACATTCTGTAAAGCATACAATGAAATGAGAAATACTGTTTTAGAAGTATGTTTAAGTTAAAGTTGCGATCAGGCCCAGAGGACCGCGCAATGCAGCTGGAGGGTAGGCTCCAGTGTTCAGAACCTACGGGACAAACTTGAGGACGGGGGGGGGGTCGGCCCGTCGCTCGCCTGCCTTTAACTCCCGGGAAAGAAACCCTGTACCCATTCTATAGAGGGCTGGGTAGACCCTAGGGCCCATTTGGAGGAGAAAGAAGCGTGGAAAAATTCCCGTCCTCCGCCGAGGCCGGGAATCGAACCCGCTACCTCCAACCCGCAGCCAAGCGCCCTTACCCACTCGGCTACCGGGCCCACAGAAGTATGTTTATAATCATAATTTTTAGCCAAAATTTGATCTTCTTTCCCGCCATTCTCGTTTTTTAATTATTTTTATTACTGTTATTATTAATTATTATATTAACTGCTTTATAGGCCTGCCTGCCTACACACACACACACACATATATATACAATATTTTTTTAACTGAATATTTACTGTCATCCATTCACATTCTACCAATTTGATTATTTATTCAATCAAATCATTTCTTATACTAAAATACAAATCTGATTTTTGAATGCTGGAATAACATTGGTGTCCGTCCATCCACAATCTTTGTCACATGTAATTATTTTGTATCGTTCTTGCTTTCATAATTTAATTTATATCTATTCAAAATAAATTTAACATAACTGAACTTTTGCTAATATCTCTTTAACAATATTATTATAACAGCAAAATCATCCAAGTTAAGGAAATAATAAAAAAAAATAACTAACAATCAAGAAAACAAATTACATTAAAAAAATAATGTGTTAAGCAAAACCCCCATCACAAAAAAATTGTTTGTGTACACATAAAGCCATTTTTCGATGTCCTATTTATAAAGAACTAGTTATAAGCTCTTTAACGAAAAACAAAAATGTATGGATACTGGAAGGTTTCAAGTAGATTTTGTCTAAGTGGTGAAAATAGAAAACATTCCCCCCCCCCACCCTAAAGGTAATTTATTTTTCTCTTTCAGTGGATATAAAAATAAATGTTAATAAAAGTTGATTAAAACAAAAACAAAAATATACCATCTCTAAGTACTCTTATCAAATTTCAGACTAACAAGATATATTTCAGGATTTCAGAAATAACGAAACCAATCAATATGCTTTGGTTCAAAAAGGATTTTGATAATGCTGCGAACTCCCACTAGATGCCGCGACGTGTAGCGTTTAAAGGCCTTTGATGAAAGCAAGAGGAACTGCAGAATAATAATTTTTCCAAAACCAAGTCGAAATTCATTAACTCTGGACTTGATTCGTTCCACTTATCAAGCATTTTTAATGTTTATATTTCAATTACTAATTTACATACATACATCCAAATAAAACTAATGTACACGATGAGATAACTGACGAAATAGTTCAATTCAGCAATTCATCCTTAAATTACGACACCACTACTGCACGAATAATAACTTGTAATTAATTTACTTTTTCCCTAACAGAAAAAATTGAAATATCAGCAATTACCATGATATGGTAAGTTTGAAGTTTTCCAGCTAGAAAGTTTAGAAATAACAATTTGTTTTAAAACACTTTTAAGGAAGAAAAAAATTCAGACAAAAATGTGGAATACATTGGGAAAAGGTTTTTCCAATATTCCTGAAAAAATTACCCCATAATTCATGTTTAATATTATAATCAATTAATGCTGCCATGCGATGGACGCAGCAACCAGTCCAGTGACCTCCGTGTTCAGGTTCCAATGGAGGCTAGGAGGGAGGGTCCGTCTCCTTCCTTATCCGCCCGTACGCATGGGAATGCCCGGAGCACCCCCAACCCACCCTCAAGGGGTCAAGGCTCTACGGAAAGTACAGGAATCTCCGCAGAATTTTCCTACTGATCTATCATGCTGAAGAAGTGTGATGGGACTGCCGTCGGTTGGATCGAGATAGATATAGACTGTTATTGTTAATACTAACCGTATCTGTTACATCGATTTACAACATACTAAGTAAACTTCAAACATATGAGAATCCAAAGTTTTTATTTATATTTTTATTAATTTCTTTAGCAAATCAGTAGATCGTGACAGTTGACATATGTTTCCAGTAGTTCTGCGGCATCCAAGCAAAAATAGTTGTAAACTAACCTAGATTTTTTTTTTCTTTACAATCATGTTTTAATCAAACAAATTTCATCCAAGATTCCGACGTTCAAACAACAGTTGTTGAACTCTTGAGAAGAAACTAATAGATGACATTCTTCTCTGAAGGTGTTAAAAACTTCTCAAAAAAACATGAGCTGTGGAAGCGTTGTAGGCTAGGCTTTAAAATTCAAAATCTACATAGACATATAATACGAAACCAAGAAATAAAATTTATGGATGTATGCTACTACGAGATTCCGCAATGGATATTTATTAGGTGAGGAAAGGACTTTGTCTGCCCCCGAAATTCTGAAATTTCAAGTAGACCTCCCCGCCCCCCCCCCAAAACAAATAAAATAAAATAAAATCCTTTTATGCATAGGAATCCCGCAGTAAATTCGATGATGATTTAGTCAAAATTTAGGGTGTAAGTAAAGAGCTTCGGCAAAAAAAAAAAAAAAATCGTTGTAAGTTGTCGTTAAACTGCCATAATCCCACAAACTGAAATTTATTCATCTTAAAGAGACAGAAGCTTAAATAATGGATGATGGAATGCTTTTCGATGTGACTGCTCTATTGATTTTGAGATAAGTTGGATCCATAAATTAGTAGACTGTGATAATATAAAAAAAGAAAAGAAAATGACATCTAAAATACTTTTTTATTCGACTTCTGGGAAGGTGAATTTTAGAAATCTTCATTTTTTTTTTAAGTTTTTAAATATATTAATTTCACATATATTAATTTAAATTAGTAAAAAAATCAGAAACAACAGTTTAATAATAAATTATCTGATAAGCTTTAAAAGAAAAGAACAACATTAGCGACACATACAAATGCTTAAAAATTATAAAAAAAAAAAAAAAAACAATAAAATTTTAAACACTTATGTATTGATACTGTTGTTCTTTTCTTTTAAGCATATCAAATAATCTAATTTTATAAAATATAGCTCTGAATTTTTGTTCTTTATTTTTCTGAAAAAATCTTAAGACGTCTGTTAACTTCATAATTGAAATGTAAGTGAATATTTTATAACAGATTTGGCTAATACGGACCGCAGTAGGTGGGTTATTATCAATCGTAGATTAATTTTCCTTACAACTAGGCCATCCCCCTGTCTCCCCCTGGTAAGTATGAGATAATCCAAGAAGAATCGATTCCAAGCGGTTATGGCAAAAAGTGAAATTTAAATTTAAATCTAGTAGGCTAAAATTAAAGAGTTATTTTCTTTTTTCTCTGGCTCTTCCCTCATTGCGCCACACCCACAAACATACAAAGGGAGTTATAAGAAACAATAATTTGAATGTAGCCTAGTATCCATGGCCTAATGGATAAGACATCTGACTTCGGATCAAAAGGTTGCAGGTTCGATTCCCGTCGCGTACGTTTCATTGTAGAAATTACGTATTTCTATTTTTCACAGGAAATTAACAATTGCTCCGGACAGACAGACAGACAGACAGAGAAATAAAAAGATTTTAGTAAGATAGATTAATCACATGAAAAGAAGTTTAACGTGCCCGATGATTCAAAGAAATAAGTAAACAAACGAAGGCACAACGTTACAAGAAAGGATTCGCATCCTGAGCTGTCACCGGGTAGAGACTGGGACGGACCATTTCGTCCTTTTTAGGACTCATCAGCCCAGCCAAACTCAACCGATGACAGACTCAGAAGGTGCGAGAGGTTAGTATCCGGGGTGTCGCTCACGAGAACGGGACCTCTCTCCGAAGAGGAGAGAAATAACGTTTGTTTACTTATTTCTTTGAATCATCGGGCACGTTAAACTTCTTTTCATTTTAAACAAATGACTTTTGGGCTTTATTAAATAATGCCTTCATTCACTAGCAGATCGCAGGACAAGGAATATTTGTATTTTTTATTTTGTTTATTTTTGGTTAGGACTTCTTCGGAGAGGTGTTCCGTTCTCGGGAGCGAGACCCGGGATACTAACCTCTCGCACCTTCTGAGTCTGTCATCGGTGGAGTTTGGCTGGCTGATGAGTCCTAAGAAGGACGAAACGGTCCGTCCCAGTCTCTTCCCGGTGACAACTCAAGGTCTCCTATCTTGTAATGTTGTGCCTTCGTTTGTATACTTATTTCCATAGATTAATCACAGTTATTGTAATTTTGAAAAATAACAATAAATATAAACATATAGTTACTGTCTTTGTAATAAACTCATATTAAATACTGCTATATTTATTTTAAGAGATTCTCTTGTGTTTTATAAATCATAAATTCCTATTAGGCCCTCAAAAATTACAGCCTAGGTCCCAAACGACTGAGAAGTTTGCTATCCCTGTTTCAGTGTAGATATTGGATTTTAATCTGTCTTTTCTGTTAAATAATGAATTGATGAAGTTCTAGGAGACTTAACCTTCTTTATTAAAATATTAACAGATAATGAATAAAACTAGAGAAACGGTTGACATTAGTCTATGCTATTAGCGTAGTTAAAGAAACTCATTTTTCTAATGATAAAAATATGCCACAGTGATCTTACATCAAAAGTACGGTTATGTATCTGTTGATTTTTTTTTCAATGTTAGTGGGATCTAAGAAGCTTCCAAAGAGACATCTATGTGGAAAGACTGTATTCCGTTGGAGATAAAATACATCTTAATAGATTCTTGTTAATTAGGAATGTTTTACAGCTCCGATCTTATAAAACATGGCAATGTAAATAACTTAGAATAACTTTTGTTAAAGTCCATCCAATATCAAATTTTATTAAAATTCAACTACTTTTGAATTACAACCTATGGAAACAAATAGATGGAAGATTTGTGCAAGTGTATATCATGTAACTGTTGCTGAAACAAATGAAACAACTTTTCGAAGTCCAGGTCTAAGGGATTAGCTACGAAAAGGTATCAAAAGATTTTCAGCTATGCTTTGCATACAACTAGAATTCTGCTATAAAAAATGAAAGCAGAAATTCAACAACTCTTAACAGCATGGTTTTGAAACTGAAACATGCTTAATAAATAAATAATTGCCTTGATGTGGCTCAAGGCAAATGAAGAAAGTTGGTTCGTGAAACAGATCGCTCCACAAAGATCAAAGAAGAAGAAAGAAAAAAAAAGCCCTAACTGAGATATTTTTTTTTCCCTTTTAATTTGCTGAATAAACATACTCGTATGCAAATAACTCTCACAAATGAATTTTCTTATCATAGATTTCATAGAATAAATTATTAATATTACAACAAAAGTTTCTAGGGAAAAAAAAAGTGAACTTTTTAAAAGTTTTGTTAAAAAAAAGAAGCTTAAATGCACGAAGCGTAATATAATTAAGGTATATAAAATGCTATACTTCAAGTTTTTGAAAACCTAAGCACTAAACATACGTCTAATTTGTAAATACTTTCAGCAGGAAAAATTTTCCAATTAAAAATAACGAAATCCTGAACCCTTTGAGTTTAAATCGGAAGTCTTTAACATAACTTTCGTAAAAGGAATGTTTTCTACGTTGCTTCTAGTATTTACAATTACTTTTATTAAGGAAAAACGACAGAAAACTATTTAAGGCCCGTCTTCGGCAAATTAATTAGTGTTGTAACGCAAATAATCTTAATATGCTATCCTAATAAAATTAAAACGTGCTGTTATAAAAGAAAAATCAAGGAGGAAAAATTACAGAACATTATTGTATTAACCTTGAATTTTTAGTTTATATCATGTTACATTATTTCCGAAAGGACAAGTTCCACTACTGAGGATATAGAGCCTTCATATGGAAAACATTCCCTAACGTAAATCGCTTTGTACTGTAAAAGTAATAAGGGATTTTCGAAAAAAATGAAGCTCCACCGACCCAAAACAACAGCAAGTTTCTCAAGCAATTATGCCAATTACGAGGTAAGTTAGTCGTTTTCACCAAGTCTCCTAATGCAATCTTAATGTCTTTGTTCATAGCAGAAGTTAAGAACGGATATGAAATCGATTTTGGTTTTTCTTTCTAAATAGGCTTTATATTCTGCGAAATATAAAATTGAATTCACTGTTCTTCAAGAAATACTTGGGAATTGAAGCTAGTGTTAGCTCAACAATATTTATTGGTCAATTCAGATTCCATAAAGTCAACTGTCTGCTTAGTAGTATATCCTAAAACATTTTTATATTTTGTACAGTTATAATGCATGAAAGCTTTAAAAGCTTCAAGAATTATTCATTACTCCACAAACATATTTGCTTTAATAAATATCTAAATAATTATTGGTTCATAATTTAAAACTTACGACTTTATATTTGTTAAGACGAACCGCTGAAGTTTAGTTCTGCTGAAGAAATTGATCATTTAGAATCAGTGCAAAAGGACGATTGCCATCAGCATGATGAGTGTAAAGAAAGCCGATCCAGTAGAGCTTTTGTTTTGGTGCCGAAAGACGCACACCATGCCAGTGAAAGCGACAAAGCGATTGTTCGAGAAGAAGAGGTCTTCCATGCCACCACCTTCTGCCTGGCAAGTGATAGCGTTAGCACAGGAGCCGCTTCTGCGAAGGAAAGCGGCAGATGCAAACACAATACCCCAGGGACGCTACTGGAGGTAATGTATTAACTAACACCACCCTTTAGAAAAGACCCTAATGTCGGCAATAGATTTCCTGTTCCAGAGTACCTCTTGCAAGCCTCACATCCATCCGGCTCAGCATTCGGGAAGTATCTCCTTCGAGGGCTTTCTGCACTGACATTGTCCATTCTAATTGAACCCTCCAACCACGGAACTTGCCACTTCAGCTCAGTTCTGCAATAAGTTCATACGACAAGGTTTCTGCTGTTGACGCCACGATTGAAAGAAACACTATGTGAAACCTACTGGGAACGATCAATGGGAAAAATCGCAAGCAGACTTTTTACTCAGCCACACGAAGTTATCATCAGAACTACAAGACATTATTTGCTTTAACTCAATCGTTTCTAATTTTGTTTCAAGTAATAAGGAAAATAAATTTTAAGCTATTACCCTTGCCTTTTAACTATAGTCTGATCTTTATCGCATGGGAATTGAACAGCAACTTCAATGGCTATTATGAAGCCTGAGATTTGGAACTAATCATACTAAAAATATGAAAGACAATCAATCCACTAACTAAGATTACAGGTTTATTATTACTAACAATATAAGTATATGTTTATGTAAAGATTACTAAGAAATCGAAATTCAACTCTGTAATTTCCTATTTTACTGAAAATAGTTTAATGACTTAATTCATGGACTGAAACTGAAATGCCAGTTATACAGTAAAATCCAATAATAACAATGAAGTTTATAATAATTCTTCATAACCACATGTTATCCTTTAAAACTCTTTTTAATCGTGATATTTCGCAATCTTTTATCAAGATTGCTTCGTCGGACGTTAGGTATAAGTTTCAAAAACTCATTCCCTAAGATACAGAATTCATAACAATGATAGAATTTACAATGGTATAGTATTTGTAAAAAACAAGGGTAATACATCAATAATGCTACATTATATTCAAAAAACAATATAATGGGAACATAACATTCTTGCTTAAGAACAAGGGAAAGGTAGTACATCATTATTATGACTTCAAGAATAATTTTGATAAAAACAAAGGGAAGGTAAAAACATTATTACTTCGATACAATTTTAAAACCGATAATATATTAGAGGAATTTGTCAATATTTTTAATACTTTTTTTGAATTTGTGCAAGGTGCAACTGTTAACTTTATCCCTTTTTCTTTAAGCAAGAATGTTATGTTCCCATTATATTGTTTTTTGAATATAATGTAGCATTATTGATGTATTACCCTTGTTTTTTACAAATACTATACCATTGTAAATTCTATCATTGTTACGAATTCTGTATCTTAGGGAATGAGTTTTTGAAACTTATACCTAACGACCGACGAAGCAATCTTGATAAAAGATTGCGAAATATCACGATTAAAAAGAGTTTTAAAGGATAACATGTGAAGAACATGTTATGAAGAATTATTATAATATTCAGTGAAATCCAGTTTTTTAACAATGAAGTTTGTTTACTTTTAAATGTACTACAATATTTTTAACACTTCTTTGTAACCAATGCTATGATTAATTAAATGACAACTAAAGAAACAAATGTCATTAATCAATAGAGTAATATTTATAGATGGTTTTATAATTAGTAATCAATTAATACGCAACGATTCCTTGCTAAATCTTAAATCCTTTCATTTTCTGCATTCTTAACGTATATAAATTTATTCACAATCTTGCAAAATTAAATTATGATCGGGTTACCATAAACAGGCTTTTCTAATTATATTAAATGCGTAACACAGTTTTCTACGACGTATTAAAAAGAAATACCGGTGTAGCACCTTCTTTAGTCTTCAAGAAGAAAGAAATCGATCTTGGCTCATTAGTGGGTCATTTGAAGATGACGCACGAGAAGAGCCGTCAAGAGGTACTCGGTGCCGCAACAATGGCTGATCGTTAACGGCCCGCATTGTTGAAGCAGCACTTTCACCACCTTGGGAGTGACGGTCCGACACAATGCAGGCGCCCCAAAACAATACTCGAAACAATACGGCGGAACAATGATAGCGCACGAAGACGACAGGCCGGCTTTCGATCGACCAAGTGCAAGCGAGATAGAAGAGAGATTTTTTTTTTCTTCTTTCACTTGCATTTTCCGTTCAATTGGTTCCTAAAATGATCACCCGCGTGTCAAGAAATCTCACAGGAATTAGCAATTGTAAACTTCCATTGTAATCTTTCTTTGCCTGAGCTCTACACTTAGATGGTTCCAAGAAGCGGAAAATTAAAATTATGTCATCCTATACTCTGATTTTTCAGAAAGAAACCAAAAAAAAAAAAAAGAAAGAAAGAAAGAAAAAGAACAATCCATGTCTTTTTGGATTCGAACTGACTATTTTTTGAAACTGAAATCATTAGGCCTAAACATTTATGTAAGTTTCTGTTGAAGAAGATAAATCTCAAGATTAACTTCAAAATAATTCTGATAGTCATCAAATCAGTATTTCAACAGAGTAATTATTTTGTCAATTTAAATTCCTTTTATTTACTTATTTATCGTTTTCTTGTACATACAAATTGTTCATATCTGTAGTAAACACATTGAAACTGATTTTACTTTTTGTTAAAACAAATGTTCGTCTCTTTATTTTATAATTTCTGATAAGTCAACTCTTTTATCTTCTATAATCGAGACACAGGCAATACAATACTAAGTAATATTCAGGGATTACTAAAATCTGAAAATACGAATAATACAAAAAAAA
>JAFIDM010009631.1:45188485-45199406 GCA_023159025.1 Thereuonema tuberculata | reverse complement strand
AGAAGAAGAAAATTCCAATACAAAAAAAAAAAAAAAAGGCCTCGGCTAATGCTTTTAAGTGCAGATCAGTGTAAAGCATAATAATTAAAGAAAGCTAAATCTTTGTCGAATGCATTCACAGCGTGAAGTTTTATCATTTATTATCCTTTGAAATCCTACGTCAGAAATCCCAAGTATTTTCAATCTGATTTTTTTTTTCCTTTCCTTCAATGTAAAAAGCATTCCATGACCGTTGGAGCTAAAGGGTTTTTACAGGTAACCAGTGTGCGTGTCGCGACGCCAGGTATGAAGCGAACAAGGCGCCGGCCGACTGGCGGGAAAGTGTCGGACACCAAAATGCCATTACCGGACCACTGCATTCGACCTTCCCCCTCTCTCCTATCTGACTACCGTTGCTCCTGTGACTACTGAGATTGAGATCCCCAGTAAAAACTGTAATCTTCATATTTGTTAGATAAATTGTTTCATTTTGAAAGCGAACCATTCTTATACTAAAATACAATCAAGTGACACGGTTTATTTTTTTACTTTCATACTAATTACCTATCAATTAGACTGGTTATGACATTGAAAAATTGGTCAATTTCCTCTACATCATTCACTTTTATTCTTTTGTTTAGGGAAATAATATATTTTTCCTCATGCTAATGTCATTTCCTTAATAAAATAAAACAATTCTGCAATCTATACCACGAACTGTATGGAGGTGGCGTCAACATCAGAGGAAGTCGCCTTTGATAGCATACAAATTCTATACCGTTATGGCGTCTTTTTGCCTAATACATCAAGAGAATATTCAAAATATACGACGGAGTGGCGGGGGGCTTATTTTTAATAGATATGAAAATAGTCAAATTTCAAATTTATTATTTTCAGTATTAATTCGTTTGACGCTGTTTATTAAATTGAGAAATAAAAATCAGCATACAATAATAACGATAATGTTTTAATTTCAAAGTATTTATTCTACGAAAATGCGAATGATCAAATGAAAAACTCAAAAAGAAAAAGGAATGCTAAATTGTAAACCAAGAATTATTTTCTCGAAAGTTCGTTTTAAAAGACGTAAGAGAAAAAGAAATGGATCAATAATCATAGTTTAATCTACAGTAGTAAACCAAAACTTGAAAATTGCAATTTAAAAAACATAATTCTAATTAGTTCTAAAATTATAAACGTCTCTCAAATGAAATCTTAAAAATAAACATGCGATCTATATCTAACAAGACTAAATTCTATTTCTCTAATTCGGACAGACCTTTTTTTTTCTTCTATTTTAAGTAGATTAGATTAGATTAATTGAAAATGGGTGGCATGACTGCCGAGCATATCGATCTGAAAGATCTTTTGTACTATCCCACGGAAAGAAGGACAGACGGAGAGAAAGACTGAGAAAGGATGGTGTGAGAAATGCAGGGAAACGGGAGAACCCCGGGAAAACCTGCCCAGCGCGGATCGCCATCATCAACGATCTATTTTAAGTAAGTTATATATAAATATATTATCGAGTGAGTACCTAAATTCTACACTTATGAGTACCTATTTAATGATACAACTTTACAATTCATGTCTTTTAGGCTTCTATACGAGCATAGCTCATAGCAGGAGAAACCTTATATTCCACCTCTGCCAGTCCGTCCGTCGCGAGAAATTCATATCTCAGGAACAACAAATGCTAGAGATATGATCTATACCTCGTTATATAGGTCTTGCCAAGACTAGCTCATAGCTTCTGTCATTCATAACTTGTTTCTAGCTTGTGTGATTCTCAAGTTATAGGTCTCCTCTAGAATTTGATCTTAATTGATAAGTTTTATTAAAACCTGGTACATTTTAAAAATTTACTGCTTTATTTTTTATATTTACTGCAACTAGAATTATTATATGAATTAGTTGTAAGAAGCCAGTTTTCCTTTTCTCTTCTTGAAATAAATCTTACAATGATTGATCTATTTTTATTATAACGGGATCCCACATCTAAGGAGAGCTTCTATTTTTTTCTGTGAAGTTTCCGAGATTTGACATTCGCTTTATATAGAGGCATTATGCGATCGCTATTGGGATTGCTGCTACTACCTTGTTTACTGCTGTTTTCTTTCCTTTCATATTTTCTTTGAATTCTATTTTGTACTAAATTCCAAATTTCTCTTCAGTTTTTAAAGCATTATTAAAATTATTAAGATATAATAAGAACAAAAGAGAGTACAGAGTATTTTAGAGTTTGTAAAATAAAAGTAGCTAGTAACACACTAACAAATTATTAATTCTCAGTTAAACTTTGTTAATTGAGATCAATTTGCTTGTTGGCTTTTTTTTTTTTTTTTACTTGAGATTTATAATTCAAACTGGTCATTAATCCTGACTACTTCTCGCATTTCTGACATTTTATTGTAGCTTCCTTGGAAAATGAATTACTGTAATGCAACAATCAGTCCATTCATAATGTAACAATCAAGCAGTAAATTCACTTCTAACAAAATGGTTGGAAAGGAGAAGAATTAGTTAGTTGTATTTTTCATTATTATTAAATGTAAAGAAAGCAAGGGTAAAACAAAATGTAAGCAATAAAAGTGTAAGTTCCATGTGCTTGGCAAATTTAAAGAAACTGTGAGGAACTTCACCTAGGAATGCCCAAAATGCTGTAAAAGCAGCAATTGAATCAAGTTGGTTTCTTTTAGTTTAACACTCAAGAAAAACAGTCTTAATACTTTTCGTATCTGATATTTTATATCTGATTTAGCCGTTCTAATTATTTTTCCTATACTTACCAAAAACAAAGTATGGTTGTTATTCCACATTTTGGCTAAAGATGAAAATATGGCTTTTATCTTCGAATGTGACGAGATAAATATATGACAATCTATTCATTAAATTTAGCTCTCCTAGATCCTACTTAAGCCCCGATTATCCGCGGAATTGGGTGGCAAGGGCTTCGCGGATAACGAAAATTGCGGATAACCCGAAAAAAGACTAAAAATGAGGTGTAAACACGAAAAAAAAAAATATTTCACCATTAAAAACTACGTTTTATTATAGAAAAAAACATAATATGTAAAACTTTTAAAATATGTACAGTAAAGCAGAAACCTTTGCTCTACACGTTTGCATCCACAAATTCCGACAAGGCCTATAGTATCACGATGCAGAATAAACCTGTAAGTAATTTTCGAGCTTCGCACTGTAGGGCCTATTGTATTTCCCCTGTTGTTGGCTTGGATTAAAACTGTTTTTTTTGAGGTTCGTAATTTAAAAAAAATTTCGCTCGCGGATAATCGGGGCTCTACTGTACTTTGATATCAGAATACAAATTTTGGATAAAGCACAAGTCATTTACTGAACTCTGCTTATAGGAATACAGAATTTATTTACGAAGAAACCACGAAAGCTCTGCAAATTCTACATGTGTCTCAACAATGTCACTGCTAAAATGGGCTGAAAACAATACTGAATAAAAAATAAAGTAGTTTTGTTAGAAATCCATGAATTTCCTCATTACTTAACAATTTGGGATTCGATCAACTCAGCAAACAGTATTGCTTCAAAACTAGATTTATTAATCAACACTTCTTTACCGTCTTTCTTTTTTTATTCTTTTCTGCACTAACTGAGTTTCCATATATTGAAGTTTCTTCGAAAGAAAACCTAACAAAATTTAATTACTTCGCTTCTTGGAATTTTTCTTCCAAAATGTTTGAGAACATACTATATATATATATATATATCTTTCTGAGTTTCCATAATTAATTTTTAATTGCAGGTTTCCCAGATTGCTGAGCATCCCCAATTTCTCTTAAATCACAATAATTATCCAATCAATGGTACAAATCGGTAGAAAATGAAGAGGTAACCTAGTGTTTAGTGCTTTTTTTTTTTTCTTAGGACAATGACCAGCTAACAAACATAAGGAATAGTGAATCAAGATGGCGGTCGCGCAATGTCCTCTTTGTCCTTCCTAATAAGGGCTAGTGACAGGCATTTACCGATCACCCGGACACGAGACAAAAAAAAAAAAAAAGGAGGTGAAAAACGAAACAAGGGACGTTGTATTTTTTATCTGTCGCCAAGGATGAAACGAAGCCGATCTCAGAGCATTTCGTGACTTTGATTGATTAACCACCGCCAAACACAAAACAAGTTTTCCTTTACAGGTAGGAACGTTGCATTTCTGATATTTAAGGTTGATTTTGTTACTTCACTTACCGCAACTATAAACTAATCATAAGAATGAAGATCATAAAAGCTTCTCATTTATTACGAAACGCAGCATCTTTATACACACTTAGAAAATAATTCCGTATTGGTCTCAAAAAAAGAAAAAAGGAATGACCTTTCGTTTAATAATAACGAAGCTTAGTGCTTTTGACTTTTTTCCCCCTCCTTAATCATAAAATTTACATTTCTAGATAAACAAAAAAAAATATTTATTCTCCACACAATATCATTAATAAGAAAACAAGATGATAGAAAGATTGTTTTTTTTCTCTTTGGGTTCAATTTTAAAATGATTATATAAACTTGTTCTAATATTTATTTAATTAGATATCGATAAGAGAACCCTTTTAAGGTCCCACTAATTTTATTTTTATTATTTTTTTTTATATATATACAGTACAGGTATATATATCTTCTCCCAAAATTTTATTAAATGGAAATTTATTTATATATTTAATTATTTTACTTTGTAATAAAGAAAAACAATAAAAATAATCTTGTATTTTCTGCTGAAGTAATCTACAACAAATATTAACATTTTTTTTTTTTTAATATTATCTATTTTAAGTTATAGTTCAGTCTTAGTTGTTTGCGGTTTTTTTTTTTTTTTTTTTTTTTAAATCGTCTATATGTGCTGATAGTAATTATAATTAATAAACAATTAGTGAAATTTAAGTTAATAACAGTATTAAAAATCTACTCCTCCGCCATTTTAATTTTTTAAAATACTAATTGCTAATTTAAAGATTTTGTAAATATTTTTGTTATATTTTTTTCGCATTTCCTACCACGATTATTTTTCATTATTCGTGGTACAATAATATTAAAATTTGAAAAAAAAAATATCATAAATAAAAAATTGTGCATGTCAAATGTAAAACTAATCCTTACAACAAATGTTTAAAAAACTATGATCTTCGAAGTATCAAAATATAAATATGAATTAATACATCAGGGGGTTTCTTTTTTTTTTTTTTTTGGATCAAGTGTAACGGCACAAACCGTTTACCTAACATTCTGAAGATTAGACGATTCAAATGTTTTAATGAAAATTTGGATTTTATTCGGTTTCGTTTCTCAATATTCATCTCTTTCTGTTTTAGCTTTAGGTCCCTTGCTGAATCCGTTGTATGTGATGGCGGTTATAAGAGAACAACTGGCTGAGGTTAAAACAGATGGAGCAACGTAGTAGTGATAAATCTGCATCACCTTAAGGTTAGGAATTAGGTATCGGAGGAAAATACCCTTCAAATTTCCATTTTGAAAATAAAATAAAAATAAAAAACTGTTAAGAAGAGTTTACCGCCAATAACTTCACCACAATATGAATTACAGTTAATTTCGGATTGTAAATTGTAGCCAATGTGTGTGAATGATTAAATACATAGGTTACACTCCTAAAATTCAAACTTAATTTTAAACCTAATTTTCTTCTAACAGATAACTTTAAACTTAGCATGTATGCTGTTAACAACCGAATTAATGATATTAGTAATACAATTATTTCTGAACATTGAACTTACATGATAGTTATTCTTTATTATTGATAAGGTTGTTATGTATGGTATATGATATATTTGAACTGAGTTTTTGCGAAGGAACTTGGAAACTCAGAAAAAATTTCTTATCTTGCATCAAACTTAAAAATTGATGTTTTTAAAAATACCGAAGCCAATTCAAAATCAAATATGTCGTCTGGATTAAGTTGGCGGCAAGAACTAAACGAATGGAGTTTCTCGCGGCCAAACTAAGATGAGGCGGCATTGTCTGGTCAAAGTCGGGGCCGATTAACGTCTTATCTGCAGATTCGACGGTGGAGGTCCGACGCGGTGACTGGGGGGCGCCCATGTCAGGAGGGACGTTCACACTACACTGAGCTTTGTCTTCCACACTTGTGAACAACAAGGATATGCAAAAAGACGCCGAAGGGATCGAATTAACCCACCGGTTCACCCATCCACGTGAACCACTGACCGTTCAACAAGAAATGGAGAAAAAAACTTTTCCAACACTAAAGAACAAAAAGCAACTGCTGCTCTTTTCCAAAAACAAAGAAAGTGCAGGTTTCCTATCAAATGAGGATTTCCATCTTGGAATAAGCTTAATATTTCATAGAAATTGAGAAAGTTTCCAAATTTCACTAATTAAAACACAAAAACAAAAACAAAAAAAATAGCAGTTTTTATTAATTATTTATTGGTCTTTTAAATGTTATTTTAAAAATTCCTAAGTCTTACTTAATGCTTGTTTTAAGATTTTTAAAATTCTTAAATTTTTCATTCCTTTCAATGGCCACCAAATGTACTTTTGAAAAACAACTTGCCATTTCATTTGCTTTTAAGAACTATTCATAAATCCTACTATTTTGACGAAAAATGCGTTTGACTTTTTTTATGTGATTATTCCATACCTTATTTCTAAATATATTTAACTGTGTATGCTTAGGAAGGATCGCAATAATTGACCATAAATAAACACCGTATGAAATTTTAAATTATTCGGCCAATTAAGCGAGCAATTTTGGGGCCATTTTAGAGGGAAGGAGAGTAATATAAATGTGTCTATGTTTTTATGTTGGAGCAAAAATAAGCTATTTACCAAATTTTATGGAAATCTGTCCAACCGTTTTTAACGTGATGCGCATACAAACAGACAAACGAACGAAAAGAAAAAAAAACAGAATTCTCGATCAATAAGAAATAAGAATATCTTGATATTCTTTATTTACGCAAATTTAGTTATTTGGTTACCGATATTCCAGATCTCTCTTTTTCTGGTACTTCGTTTAATGAATATGTAGTTCATGCTAAACTAAACTGTGGAAAGACATATTTCCAAATGTTGTTATTGTGGATATTACTTTGCCACTGAAGATTATAATCTTTAAGATTATTCTGCTTAAGAAAGCTTTGATAATCATCATAATTACGAAAAATGAAAGTTAGTAGCTAGCACATTGAAATACCGTTCCTTTTCGTTATTGAAAGAAATAGGTTGCAAATTTTGACAATAAACTTTCTATCAATCCCAAGCTGTTGTGCGAATTATTTACTCTTTCTAGTTACTGAATGAAGAACTTAGGTTCCACTTAATCCTGAAAAATTATCAATCGGAAAGTAGACTGGACTGTCAAAAACAAGGGACTTCCGAGACAATACACCCTTTTACTATCAGTCATTAAAGGTGTTAAACAAACACTGGATCCTTATTTTCCTGAGATCCCAACAATGCAATTAGATATATATTCTACTTAGGATAGAAATAAGAGATTTAATAATCCATAGAAGAGAGAGAGACTTACATTTTTTTATTAAGAAAAAGTTTTTCTTTGTTTAATTTGATGATAATATTTTAAAAAAATATTATGTTAAAAGTAACGAAATTAGTGAAAGGAAGAGCTATCATATTCCTTTCCCCTATTAAATCTGGAATGCAGCTGCTATTCTTGTATTCTTTCTTCCGGTAATAACTTGGGAAGTAGGTAATTTAAAATAAAATTATAAGATAGTAAATTGAAAGAATGTACTACTAAGTACATTTATTAATGAATAATTAATATTATTAGTCTTTTATTAATGAATAAAAATTCCACAAGAAAGAATATAATTTATTTTCAATTAAAAAATTTTCTTTGAATCTCAAGAATTCATTTATCCTGATTGTATTTTACTGTAAAATTTAATATCAATCATCCTGCAGTGGAAAACTTTATAATATTCGATTTCAACTTACAATGTTTCACGCATTTCGTTTAATATGTAAAAACTAAGGTTAATACGTTTACAAAGAGTTGTGGTACCATAATTTGATACCACACTGAAAACGTTCACCATACTGAATCAAATGTTTCTAAGAAACTAAAAATAAATTCAACAAAAGCGTTTTTTGCTGATTTTATCTTCATACAAAACTTAATGAAATTTGTTTAATTTGTACTATAAAAAAGAAAAAAAAAAGGCAACTATGGTGATACTGGAAGTGGTCGAAATGTCTGCCCTTGGATTTTTGTCAGACAGTTTTGTAAAACGAATTTTATCCAAATCTAAGCAGTAGAAAAAAAACGACAAAAAGACTTGAAGAAGGGTGCAAAGAGAATATAACATGAAGAAATATATGCATTTCATTAATGTTGAGCAAGCATCAATTCGTTGATATCAGTTTTCAGATAGTCTATCCAAATACCACTATTTAAGAAAGTTTGCCTGTTTATGTCTTTCGAAACTGTTTAAAACCACGACTGTGAAACGTTTCGTAATAGGATGTAAAACGTTTACTAATATAGAATATCTGAGAGAGATCCATTATTTGAAATAAAAGTTATATTCTGACTTTAGTTTGAAGAAAATAAGAAAAAAAAAATCCTTTTAACTTGTCACAAGCTTCTCTCCTGTGGATGTACATAGTTCAGTCAACGGAAATAAATCCAATTTCAAACCTTATGAAATGAACTTTGCTAATTTAACGTCTTCAAGACAACGCATTTTATTTTTCCTGCTAATTCTAATTCCGAAGTTCTGAATAATTATTAACATTTGGCATTCGACATTGGCTCATTCTACACCACACATTTTTAGTGCACAAAATTCACCCTTGGTGGCTTTTGGACGACCCTCAGTTCAGTCGCCAAATGCGCTGCACCTTGGCCCAAGAGGATCCTGACTGTTCTCGTATATTGAAATCGGGTTCAGTTCTTCCTCCACAATAATTTTGAAAGTTTTCATCATGTAATAAGTAGTTCGGAAATAAAATTTGGCTTAATAAATGCAAAATCAGAATTACATTGGTTTCAGGAAAATAAAAAAAATAAAAAAATGTAAAAGGTACTTCATTAATTAGAATAATCTCGTCAGATTTTATGGATTCACCTAATCAGAGGTAATAATCTGAAGCTTAAATAATAGTTGATGTTGCTTTGAAAATTTCTATAGGATTGTGAAACCTTAGTACTTTATCTGAACCGTCCATTCAATTTCGACTGAATAGGATTTGAGTGGAGTCTATTGAAGAGGACAAACGAGTTGAATTTAATATCCTAACATAGGGTAGGGTATCGCTAGCAACAAAAGACAGATAACCAGCGTCAATCGTCCAACTCCACCCACTAACATCACACAATAATGAATACACCGACACAACCTTTCAGAAAGAAAACAGAGCCAGAGAACCGGTATTACTTAGATAACAACGCTTCCATCTTCTGTGTACAGAGTATCTCAAAGTATATGTTAGGGAACACATTGGGTCATCAAACAGATATTGGAACTGAAAAGAAATAAATCTCAATTCGAAAGAAGACCGAAATAAGAATTAGTTTTTTGACTTTATTTTTATACATATCAGTGATCCCAATCTTTTTGCTTTGTTGACTGGCGAATCCTTTGTTACAGTACATTTTTCTCGCAACCCTATCTCAAACAATGAAAAAAACAAAAAAGAAAATAAACTATCGCTAGTAGAAAATTTTTCTGAGGAAGCAGCAAATCAGAAACGCTGAACGCTAGTATATATGAAGTTATTTCAATATTTTTTTTTTTCAATTTGAACTTCTTTCTTTTTTTATAATTCTTTCATTTGCTATACAAATTTTCGAGTGATACTTTTCACGTGATCGGCCGCTGAAGAATTCAAATTTTTTTTTTTTTTAAATGCGAAAACTTCTTATTTCGCTTTCTATAAAAAATCTAGTGAATCACATTTAAGATTTAAATCCCACTCAATACATTTTTGTTTATTTATAAACTATTACTATCGAATTTCAATTTTCTTTTTTATCTCGTAATTTTTGATTTGGTGATGGGCAGGCACGTAGCCCCCCCCCCCCCCCCCTCCGGGGAAAAAAAAAAAAAAGAAAGTGTAAATGATGAAATTCAAAGAGCCTACCACTCACCGTAGATTTTAGTAGTAAGATCACTTTTAAAGTTTCATTTAAAGAAAGCAAAGTCATTTATCAAAATTTAATATAACAGACCCCCAACCCCTAACAAAATCCTGGCTACGTGCCTGTAATGGAAGTAACTCTGTTGCAAATTAAGAATTCACTATCTGTTCGAGTTCAAAACCCACGAAAGACATGGCTGCTTCATCGTTTATTTATGCCGTCTTTCCTCACAAGTGATCGTATGTCTGACCACTGAAACTGATTGTTGTCGAATATATGCAATCACTGCAGTGAAGAAAGAAACGAAGAATTGAAAGAGCCCACAGCAGTGAAATTCACTGAAACCTTCACAACATACTGATTTTAACAAATCACACAAACAATACAAAGTCCGCTGTAATAATGAACTTTGGAAACATATAAAGATGTGTCTTCAAAACAGTCCCCATTCCTCCATTAAAGTGGGGCTTCATTACATGGCGAAAGTAAAATTATATTTAGCGTAATAAATAAAAACATAATTCTTTAATATGCTGTAAGTTTTCGGAATTTCTTTAATCCTGTGACCTTTTTATAAATTTTACAATTTTATTTTATTGTCATATACTAAAGTAAGTCCTACTATTTGTTAACTATTTGAATAAGAGAAGAGAGAAAGGATTGAAATTTAAAACATAAGGTAATGTTTATTTAAATTGTTTTTCATAATTAAAATTTCGAAATTTTCTAAAAAAAATAAAAATAAAAAAAAAGTAATAAATAAAATAAAATAGAAATAAAATGAAATAGAAATAAAAAAATGCAAATAAAAATAATTCTGAAAAGTTATTT
>JAFIDM010009631.1:45177375-45188385 GCA_023159025.1 Thereuonema tuberculata | reverse complement strand
ATATATATATATATATATATATATATATATATATATATAAAAGTACTGTTAAAGAATAGCATCCTTTACATAGTAGAAAGTTACGACCATGAAAAGTGTTTGGATAGTTTTAATCCTTGATAACAATGAGATTTCAGCTCAATCTATTGTGTGAGATTTGAGTTATGATTTGATTTTAGATGTCCTTTACTTTTTTTTTCTGCACAGTCGGTCACGACCTTCTTGTAGAGATGTTAATCAATGAGACAAAAATCAGTGATAAAAGAACATCAAACATGAAGCTTTTTGAAACCCTTTTTTAATATTTATTCTGGTAATGCAGAATAATTAATAAGAAATACATATTATATAGCACAGAATTGACAGTGTTGATAATTAAATATATATATATATATTTATATATAATTACGGGCTATATAGTAATAACATTTCGATTTACTTTTACATTTTTAGTGAATCAAAATCCAACTACTCAATAACCATGTAACTATAATTTTTTAAATTGTAAACATTGTAAAATCTTTGATAAACTATTACTTTGACTAAAACTGACTGGGAATCTTTTTACTATTTTAGAGTGTTCATAAGAAATCTTGACAGCCATCAGCTCTTCTATCAAATTTGATTGAAATCAGCTTAGACTTCATAAGTTATTGTCTGAAGGAAAAGAAGTTGACACTGAAGACCACGGCAGAAGCTACTTTCCCAAATAACTAACTGTCCACAATCGAACTAGGGTAATGGACAATAAACTTTCCGCAGATAACAGTGATTTAAGTCGAGCTGCCGACAAATCCGAAGAAGAACAGTACGATTTGTAAAAGTATGTCAAGATATAATCCAGCCTCAAGACCTAATTAGAACTGAAAATGTCAACTACAAATAATAAGAATAAAGAATCTGGTGGAAAGACAGGCGCGATACTCATCTAATCTTTAAAGAGGGGAATTGAAGGAATAGGAAGCAGGGAGAAGAGGGATAACTTAAAAAAAAAAAAAAAGAACGGGATGAGGGGAAAGAAAATGTTTCCCATGCGCGGAGACAATAGTAAATCAATCGGATGTCTGCTCAACAACTGCAACCATTGTTCTTGTTCGACTGTTACGAACGATCGAGATCTCCCCCAAAAAATGTCAGGTATTTTAACAAAGGTCGTGTTACAGAAGGGAAGCACGTAACCAAGTTCACGTCTTCGCCACCACCGTCCATGGCCAGAGAAAGGACAAGTATATAGAACCATAAGGGAAAGACAACGAAACCACAAAACATTTACCCTAGGCTAGAAATCGCAATAGAAAAATCATGTTTAACTGAAAACTACGGAAGTAAATTACTTTTAATAGAAGAAAATGTTTTTGTTTTATCTTAATACACTTCATACTTCGCAAAACTTTCATCCACATTAAATAATAGTAACAGCTTGTAATAATACTACTAATAAAGTGTAATAAACATTAGGTTCGCCGATGGAATTTACAGCAGTTATCCAAAGCTTATACCAGTGAAGAATATGTTTTTTTTCGTAACAATTTTTCAAATCTGTTATGAATTAGAGTCACATACAACCTATGCTTAGTGATCGTAAAAGTTTCCGTGACCTTGATCTCATAAGAAGGTGAATTCAAATGAAGAGGATTCAAAAATACATCAGTTTCAATAGACTACCTCCAATACTCAGCTTGGGAAGATCACTTGTAAAATAAGTCCAGTCTCGAGGAATTTTACTTTTTAAATTGTAAATTATGGAATTTAACTTAATTCCAACTAGTTTTACGTTTATTAAAGAAAACCGGAGTGATTTTTGTTAAAAAATTTAAGAAAAACCAATTCGTTAAAAGTACTTAGAAAATGATCGGATAGAATCATTTGGAAGAGGTGGTGAATGTCGTCACCGGTTGTCGCTGTGACTTGCCAAATGGCACTGCTGTCCGTGCTCGTTTGTCTTCAGCGTATCGGGGCGTTGCATCTTGTAGGCGGCCCTGGCGTTCCGCACCTTGAGAAATGGCTACCAAACCGACAGAGGCGACGAACGGCGTGTCGCCCATCTGCTGCTCGGCGACGGAATTTAGGGGAAGAGAAGACCAGTATCTACACCTCTCCCCTCTAAATACTACAGCCTCCCTCCCTGAGAAAAGACTGTAAAGAAATATTCGTATTTATTTGTTTAATTTTCTTTTCTGAATCAAAGAAAACAGTGATTGTTAAAAAAAATAAAAATAAACATCATCCCAGCTTAAGAACAGCAAATTATTTCTAATTTGAGACTGAATGGATGAGAAAACAAAATTTATGCATAATTCAGCCTTTGACACACATACACATATAGCAAAAAAAAAAAAAAAACCAATCTGTATGATTTCATCGTTTTTATTCAAACAAAGTGAAACTGGGTTCCTTTATTTCAGATCAAATGAAGTTCAATTAAATGTTTCATAAAAAATATTTTGGTGCCATAGTCTTAGAATCTTCTATCAATATCACTACGAAAAAGAAATATCAAAACTTCTTTGAGAACGTTTCTTATTAAAATAAATTATACATTAACCGTTGATGCCCTGCTTTGCTCTAAGTTCATTATCTATTACTGATGCAGCAATGATTTTTGTCAGTAGAGCAAGGCTCATTCTTACAGGAATCAGCCAATAAGCACTTAAAGAAGAATGTCCGAGTTTGGGTGGGAAGGTTTTATTCATTTTTATTTTTTCGCTTTAATAAACATATTAAAATGTACGTCTTGATCTTGCGAAAACATGTCGAAAATTTAAAAAGAAACTTAAAAGGTTTCCACAACTTTGCTAGCAATAATTATTGGTTGACTGATGCTCATCAGAAAGGATTGATTCCTTTCATGGATAGTAAAAATGATCGCCAATAAGTGTGAAACAGATGTACTAGGATGCCATTACTTGAAGAATTATTTTAGCTGCATTTCAAATCATAAAATTGAAACATGTAAATCAACAAATAACAACATTTAAATCTTCAAGCGTAACATCATGAAAAGGCATGGCAAAGATCAGCCCATACATACTTGAGCAATTGCTATGATATCATAACTTTGTGCTTCACTGCATCACTGATGTGCAGTGAAGATAAACCTCATTGAGTTATTTGCAACATATATTTTTCCAAATGTATTCGCAAGGAATTTTTCCAATGATATATTGTCATTCAATAAATTTAGTACCCAAAACAAACTATTATCGCTTCGAAAGAAAAAAATAATAATGTTTTATCAAAATTTATACAAAAAAGTATAAAATTATTAACATAAAAAAAAACAACATAAATTGAACATCCAATTTATTTTGTTTCAGAATAACAACCTTTTAAATACACAAACTTTGAATTGACTTAATGTTTCATTTTCATATGAAAAAGCTGAAACTAAAATAAAGTAAAGAAATAAAGTCATAACCTAATATAAAGGATTTCTTGACATTTGATTACACTGGTTTCACATTACGTGACAAAATGCTTCTATGTGCTTTCCACATTCAAAGAATTTGTTACACTATTCGAACAAAGTAATAGGTGTATTTTTTCCCGCTGTCTTTTGAAGAGGAACATCTTGTATTTGGGAATATTCGAGACAATATTCGGGAAAAATATTAAATTATCGTAATATCATACAATAAGTTATAATATTCAAATAAAGGATTTCGAATATTTCCTCTCTTTCCATTTAAGAAAATTTCAAACGGACTTATTTAATTTAATTTTTACCAAAATGCCCGTTATTATTATATTTATAGATACACACTGTATACTTAAAAGCGTATCAGTGAATTAAAACTGCAAAGTTAATAGTAGAACTGTAAGTTTCTTTTGTTTTGTTTTGTTTTGAAAAAATCATAATGAATCAATAGAAAATAAAGTAGAAACCTATTGAAAACTTAAGAGTAGATTTCGTGGGTTTTAATTAGAAGATGGGTTATTTGTTTTTCTTAAATCTTACGATCTAGTAAAGCAGCTATATTTCTTCGTCTTCAGAAGGCTAAGTTAATGGTGCATCTTCTATATGGCATATTGTGTTCGTGTTGACGCGAGATAAGAGGGGTAGGGGGATGCTCTAAGGAATTGTCGGCGCATTCTTCGGGTGACAACCGACCCACGAACCAAGAAGGAATGGAGAGAAATGAAAGGCAAAGAACGGAAAAAAGAACAAAAAAAATCTTCAGAGAACAGCCCAGCCGTTAGTTTGTCGGTCGGCGTCCACAAATGGCTGTAGCAGCGAGAGGATAAATTTCTTACTGGTGACAACGGCGATGAATCAACCTTGGAGCCACCGTTGACAGCCCAGGCAGAGCAAGAGATTGCACAAGGTATAAGACGACATAAAAGCAATGCACAAAAAAGTATCACAAATATAAACAAATATATAACTCACGTAATTGACTCAAAGATCCGCTTCTGTCAAATATAAAAAGTTTAAACCAATCTCCAAAAGTTAGAAACTGATTTATAACTATTTCTTGATAGCATTTTCATTTCGCAATTATTATTGACCAAATAATTTGGCTAGACTCTTAACACGTAAAGATACGGAATATAACTATTATAATTTAGAATGATTTGAAAGTACTGTAGTATTTCTTTTTTTCTTTCATTTATTTGTGAATATTGCTCGTTTTTTTTAAAGAAAAAAAAAAGTATGAGTTAAATGTACAGTAACTCATTCCTTAAATGAGCATATAATTGCTTATCACTGTTCTTATTTTAATAAATTTACAAAACGCTTATCTTTATTTCTACAATATGTTTTCGGTAACAATAATTTTGTTGTTTTTGTCAATATACTATTTACACAACGTACTAGAATATTTCAAAAATTATTTTTACTTGTTTAAAATAGGCTTTTTCTGTATTGCCTATCTGGAGCAAAGGATTCTTCAGATTATGATTACATAAAAAATCCTTCCAAAAATTTTTAAAAAAAAGTAGCCTGTGACACTTTCTGATAGATAGAATAAATAACAAATAAATAATAATCATCAATAATAATAATAATAGAATAAATATTTGAGTAAAACAATGTTTCTTTTTGAAAGATATCCTTATTAAAAGAACCCAGATTTTTTTTTTGGAAACAGTAATCTTAGATCAATGCTATACTCGATATGTCGTGATGGATCTCGATATGTCGTCACGAGAACTTCACGTGATTTTTTTTTTTTTTTTGATGATAGACAGATGGCCGATAATACAATATTTGAAAGTTCATAGCCTTTGCTCTTTCACCGTTTTCACATCAAATTCCCATCCAAAATGCTGCACGAAGCACCCTTTTAAAAATCGCTGAATCCTGTTGAGTCATCAAAATTTAGTTCCTTAATTTTCTTCTGCCAAATCATTCCTCAATTAGAAAACTCCCATCAGCCCTACTGCTGTAAGACTGCTTCACCAGTATTGTCTAATTGTGCTTGATGCACAACTTTTATTTGAAGATATCATCAACAATCAGACGACCACGAGCAGTATTTCATTAACTGAAACCACTTGGTAGAGGATTTGTACACACCCCCTCAAGTACAATTATTGTTCTTGATTTACTAAATGTTTATCTTATTTCTGTACATACAATATAGAAAGAAATAGTATATACTCCCATTATGTACTATTTTCAAATTAATAATAATAATAATAATAATATTGAGCTAATTTATAACTGCCAACATGGTGCAAAGTCTAATAAGGATTTATAAAGACACATGCTTCTTAATGGATAATAAGATGTAAATTTTACAATTAGCTTATTAACTGCACCTTCTGTAATCTATAAATTGAGATAATCTTTAAACTATTGTACAGATAAAATAATAATAATAATAATAATAATAATAAATCTTAGAAAGCAAATCCGTCACATTGATTAAATGAAGTGACGATGCTTTTGCAAACTAATCCATCGAAAAACATAACTACTTTATTTATGTCAAGACATTGTAAGTTGCGTAAATCTAAATTCTGGTACAGTTGTGTTGACGGCTATAGATAGTTATATTTTATTATCATTATTATTAAATATACATGTTGCATTAACGTTCTCACAACTCGAAATTTTCATGTAAAAATATTATGAAAAGCAAGTTGGAATATATTTCAATATTTGTAGAACTTCTTCATTGTTATCTCAACCATTCGTGAAACAAATAAACACAAAAACGTCTCTCAACAGGGAAGAAAAGGAAACTCATTTTATCAGAAGTAGTCGTAAAAAATATCTAATTCGAGTCAACAGGCTACACTGAAATCAAACTAATTATCATTTTCAAGAGTATTCTCTTTAAACCTTTAAATCACCTACTTTACTAAATATACACTATAAATACTGAAAAACTAAACTCAGGGAACACACATGTGCATTTAGAAAGCCATTAGGTCTAATGTATGAGCAGTACACGTGTACTTTCTACTTGTTTTGTCGGGTCTCCACATTGAAGTTGACGTAATTGTCAGAAACCGTATCGATGAATATTTTTAATGTAGTCAATTGATCTTTATCTACGTCAGTGGTTCTCAAAGTTTTCACTATAAGTCTTTTCGTATTAGTAAAATATGACAGTCCAACTGAATTTATTATATTCACGGATGCGATTAGACAAAAAAGATACATATAAAAAGACTACGGGGAAGAAGAAAAATATTTTTCAATAAATTACTCTTGCGGTTAAGCCCACAATAATTTGAGAATCATTGGATGAAATGAGAATGTGTATTTCTTTTCTCATTTAGGAACTATAATCAAGAATAATGGCAAAATTGACTACGAAATACTCAATAGAATAAATCAATATAGTAAAGCTTATTTTCAATTAAACAATATATTAACAAGAAAAAATAACAACTAAAACTAAATTACAAATTTACAAATCTGTCTATAGGCCTATACTGGACTACGGAGCTGATAGTTTGACTATGACTATTAAATATCATATATACATTATAATACAGGCAGCAGAAACGAAATATTTGAGGAGAGTCATAGGAAAGAATAGAAGAGATAGAATTAGAAATAGAAAGATAAGAGAAGAACTAAATGAAAAACTGTTAATGGAATATATAGAGAATAAGCAACTAAGATGGTACAGACATGTTACAAGGATGGGAAACAACAGGATACCGAAAAAGATCCTAAAGGCAAGAACAGAAGAAGGAAAAAGGATAGAACTAAGAAGAATGTGGAGAAAACTGCAATAAAGAGAGAAAAGAATATTAGAGAAGTTAAAAGATTGACCATAACTGTGTAAATTTTTGAAAGTGGATTGACGAGGCTCCGATGTCCTAAAGGATACAAGGGAACTGATAAAGAAAAAGTGTATTGCTTCTGCTTATTTTTTAATATTAGGTTTAATGTTGTTATCAATTTTCTTGAAATGGTATATCTTCATTATAGCGACAATATAAGCCAGTGACTGATAGAAAGTAAGTAATAATATGACCGTAGTTTGCTTACCTTAAGTATTTCTTAAAAATAATCAACCAATTACTGAATTGAAACTCAGCAATTCATGTTCACATATTCAAGATTTATGTGAGTTTGACTCTTTATTCGATTTTTATTCGTGGCACTTCTGTAAACTCCGCTCATCACATTCTGTAACCTTTACAGTAACATTTTCAAGAGATATTCATTCCTGCCACAAAACTCATTGTATTCTCTTTGATTGCAAAGTCAACTCATGATATCGAAATGTTTTTTTCCTGATTTTAATCCGTATTACATCGATGTATTTATAATACATTGTTTAATTGCATTTTTAGTATTGTCCTGTATGGTGTCAAGCAGCAAGGAAAACTCCTTGATAAATGAATTCTAGATAAACGCATCTTCGAAAAATTGCTCCTGAAACACTGTAAATTCGATAATGTTGAGATTAAATATCTGATTGATGCTTAAATATCAACATTTTTTTAACAAGATTTTTTTCATCCATGCTTATTAATTTTTTTCAGTCTCTGTGCTACTGGCTATTGATATTAAAAAAGAAAAGAACAAGAAAGACAGTATATAAAGCCTGAGATAGTTAAATAACAGACCACGATCGTATACGGGCCATTTATATATAAAGTAGTAATTTTCACTAAATCTTCTATCTTGTTTAGGAAATAATTCCCTTTGAGTCTTCCATCCAGTACTCTTCTATTCCTTTAATTGATAGCCATTAAGGATTATAAATGCACTCCTGAACAGAATGACGCTTTTAGAATAAATGATATTTATTTTGCTTTTAAGCTTACTTTCTTCATGTTTGTTTGTTTTTCGTTTTTTACATTACACACTAAACTTTAGAAGACTCCCTGGAAAACCAAATAGTTAGGCAGACTTTTCCTCCGTCTGGAAAAATTTAAAAACTTTCTTAAAAATCACATTTCCTCAGTAAAATAACTAAGTAATTTTACTGAGTTTAATTCATACAATTCAAACGGGAGGGAAAAAAATGCTTTAAGAAAATGCTATTAACTTATTAAGTTAATTTACTCTACAATTAATTTCTTTTCGCATTTAACGCATGTTTAAATGTTTGAAAAACATCGGTAGTCTGAATAAAAGATTAAAATGTAAACTACGAATTGCTTATCATTGGGTTAATTTCGACCAAAGTACAGTTAAAAGAATGACTGTGCTGGATTCAAAGTAGTAATAATTATAAATCAAGCCTTTCCTGTAATAACTCTCAACCAGTCCATTTTCAGTTGGGACCCTTTTGCAACCGTCATCCGAAATAGTTCATTTTGCGAAAAAGAGATGGTTTTTCCGGAAGAAAGGCGAGAGCAGCTTTAATTACCAACTGGCACGAAAAAGGTATAAATTGAATTTTAATTACGACAGCGAAATAATAAGCTAATTATATTTTTTTTTTATTTTGAAAATGAATTTCCCGCACGCTTCGCCGGATAAGACGAAAAAAATAAAAAGCTACTTATTTTTTTTTTTTTTTGCTACTGATGAATAATTTATCTTACTACCAATAAAATATAATTATTAAAGAATAATAATAACTCAAAATACGCTAATTCTCATATTAGACCAAAATCAATCTAAGAGGGCGTATTCTTAAAAAGCTAAGATGTGTGGTCCACAAACTAAGCAAATATTTTATCTATTTCTCTTCTTTTTTTTGTTTTACCCCACTATTTTCCTGACGTCGTAGAGCGACATCTGTTTTTTTTACCTAAAGGAAGTAAGGAGAGGGGAATGTTTGAGAAATATCGAAGCCGACAGTACACAGACCCTTAGTTAATCACGCGATGAACACCTGGTTACTGACCAAAAAAAATTTCAGCCGATAGCCATCATTAAAATAGTCGGTTATTTCTACTTCAGTAATGCACAAAAGAGTTATAAATGCACACAAACGTTTTGGTAAAATAGTAACCTTTTTGTAAAACATTAAAATAAGTTAACCAGGACTAAACCATTTTTTTAGATTACAGCAAATGATAAATTACCGAAATTAAGGGAAGATTCATAGTTAACAGTGGATGCACGACAAGACACAACTCCTCTTCCATTAAGTGTAACAAATAAGTTTACGAGACTATCTAACGACTATTATATATATATATATAATATATATAGTCTTTGTGCTCTTTAATATCTGAGATCTATTCTTGATCGATAAGAAACATTTTATGTTCCGTAAAAATTTTCAAATCCATTTTGAATATTTATTCAAATCTTCTATTTGCTGAATCCATTTGATTAAAAATGACAATATAAAATCACAACAAACTTGAGAATTTAGTATTTTAGCAATAAATATACATACTAAAATTCTAAATTCTCAAGTTTGTGTGATTTTATTCTGTCAGTAAGCATTCACCCCTTCACACGTTAAATTTATTATATTACAGCAATTTGTTTGTTATTATTTTTTTGAGCATTATAAATCAATTAGTTTTTAGTTGTGAAATTAACAGAAGATTCATTTAATACAAACAAAAAATCAAGAGAACAATGGATATCAAACATACCTTTAATTAAACTCATCGTTCTTACCACAACAAGAGATATACCGCCATTTACGATTTTCATAATAAGTTAAAAAAAAAACACACACAAGATAATTAATGATTTTAGACAGTGTCAAAAGCAAAGCGGTCCCATAATATGCACAATTTTATAAACAAAAGTAGAGTGAACCTAACCAACGTTTACAATGAACCTAATGAACGCTTACAACAAACCGGAAGTTGGGGAGTCAAAAGTGGTCGCTTCCGATAAAGAGGAAAACGGCGATAGACGTCCCCCCAATATTGACTCTTCTGAACACATTGGTGGTGGTCACGTTTATGCCAGACAAACGGTTGCTGAGATATGATAAAAGAAAAACGTATTGAAGCACCGACTTTTGACACACACACCCCCACATCCGGTCAGGGAGTGGTCCTAGAGGTCTGATTTTTTGGACGTGGTGACCTACTTTTTGATGCTGAACACAATGCTGAACCTACTTTATAAGGTTTCATTCTAATATCTCTAATCGTTTGGCCACTAGTGTGACATCCAGCAAGCATAAAAGCAAGAGCGGTCCCCTATGTTTTACAGGGAAGCTGTAACCTAGGGGCCGCTAAAAACAGTTAAATCTTGAGTACGATGGCTGCCCAATTATTAGAAAATTCAATTATTGCCTAACATTCTTTCTCTCATAATATAATCTAATTTTTTAACGAAAAAACAAAAACAAAACAAAAATAAAAAATGTAGAAAAAAAAAAAGATCAATATCAATATATCAAATAAAAAAAAATCAATATATAAGAAAGGTCGCACATTATAACTCAATCTAATGTTATCCTAAATTCTCCTCAATCTTGTTTCTAATTTCAATGATAGATAGAAATTTCAAATATTTTTGTAAGAATGACCAATATTTACATATATATTTAATTAAATATATTTTGTTAATTTTTTAGATCTCTTTTCAGAAATACATAAATATTACGAAGTAAAGAATAATTGGTGCGAGATTAAGCCAGAACGCATACTTGTGTAACAGAGTGGACT
>JAFIDM010009631.1:45143133-45177365 GCA_023159025.1 Thereuonema tuberculata | reverse complement strand
AGAAATAAATTTCACAGGGGTTTTAAATAATACTATATCACCAACAATAATAAATGAATAATTTTCACTTTTCAAACCCGACTCATTTTCAGAGGCAATTTTAGACTGCAAAACCCTACATAAAGCATGGATTTGAGAGACCCCTCCCCCCCTTAATATATATTTTTATTACAGAGTACCAATCTTTTCGAACAAATGAAAATAATCTAACCAAATACAAAACATTACTTATCTGAAAGTGTGAAATTCTCCTAAATTACGCGCGAGGCCCTAGCAAAAGCCCAGGTTGTCTAAAACCGTCTCTGTAGTAGCTTTCTCTAATTGGGATACATGGAGCTTTTAATCGTGTCTCGAGGGAAAAAAACAAAAGACCATTTCTTACAATTATTTATTATTAGTTACCTTCCACTAAAAGTCTCCGATTTATTTATTTTTATTTTTTTGATAAGTAAAAAAAATAAATCTCCTGATCTACTATTTGAGATAACTATGTAACGATACTACTCGAAGCAATCAAATTAGGAATTCATCAATAATATCAGTCATTGGAATTAGAAATTAAGGAAGTATTATGAAGCAGTGATAATGGTATCGTCATTAAAGTATCCCATAGTGCATCGGAACAACAGTACCAAATTTGTTCCATCAATGGATCTGCTTAAGATTACCTCTCCACATTAAACTTAAAATTACCTATAAGTTTTATGATAGCGGTAGATAATAATGATTCAATATCTAGATAAAAAATTGAAGGAGGAAATTGTTGTAGGCCTCAAAAAGGAGGAAGGTTTAAGAGCTAAATACACGGTGAGTTCTTCAAATTTAAGAATGGGAATAAGCCCTTCTAAATTCATTTTTCTTTTTTATTTGGTCTCAACTTTTTTAACAAAAGCATTATATTTAATGATTGACGAGCAGACAGAAATATTTGATGCTGACGAGAAGACGAGCAGGCTCATAATTCGATGCTGCACTGAAGGAAATCATCAGTTCTATGTTCTTACATCTGTTTTCACAAAAATACAATGAATTTTGAGATTGCTACTGTAATAAATGAATAGAAGACTTTTCCAGACTTCAGCATTTCAAAACTTTAATATTTCAATTATTTAAAAAATTAAACTCTTAAGTCAAAATCTACTTACGTTACAAAGATCGTAGAGTAAATGTAATATTTAACTGTGCAATTTTATGTACGTTAATGGTTGAAATGCAAACAGGTATGATGGTTTTTACAGACCTTACTACGGATCAATAAAAACACATAACCTAAATAAAGGCTAGAGAATAGCACTAAATCCTTGGTTACTGATTAAATAAATATGATTTAATCTTTTTTTATAGTTATTTGCGATGCCTGAAGATACAGTTTTCGTAAATTTCGCGCTTAAAATACATCTATATATATACCCTAAACTAATCAGAACAATACAATAACACTCAATTGTTAAGTATGAAGATTGATTTAGATCGCTCCATTGTTTCTTGAGTTATCGTGCCCACAAGATTCCCAATGATACACAAGCATTATTCGCAAAATAGTCGAAAATGTGTTCTTAAACACATGAATTTCGATTAAAATCCTGGAAGATAAGTTTTCATGAGCTTATCAGACTATCTTACCACTCAGTTTACAGAAAGAAAAATGAATAAACAACAACAAACATTTTCTATTATATATTATTATTATTTCGATTATTTAACAGTTAAGCTGGATGGAGAAAATAGAAATGATAAAACTCTATTTGTTTACTTTGGAATATAATGTCGTATTAGTTTCAGAGGTAAGACTTGAGCGATTCAACGTGACTCAAGAATTCCAGGAGTTAAGCCTTTTCGAAATCTTTCTCTACTCGATAGACCAGAGAGAGAGAGAGAGAGATCGAGATCATTACCTTAATTAGCAGACAACTGGAAGATTATCTATTTTAATTGAAAAAAAATAATTGCGCATAAAAAAAGTAAATCGAATTTTATCTTTTCAAGAGTTCTGCTCCTTCTCTTTAATCTCAAGACTTAGACTATAAGTGCAATGCTAGGAAAAAAGCCTTTTAAGTATCAAAACAAAGTAGGTTTACTTATTTGCTGGAAGAAACATTTGTTATCTTTATATATATAAAGGATCCCAAGACGACGATTATCACAAATGTACTTTTTATCATTCAAGATCTTGTAAATGTAAGAAATATACACAAAGCTGATTTACAAAGTTAAATTACACGTAATATATGAACTAAATAATAAATGGTTTCTGAATTCTACTAGTATTTCCACAGCATATTTTTGTCAAGGCTAAAAATTCCAGTAGCCCAATTAATTTCACTGCTTGATTACCGGAAGCGGAAATCGTAGCTTTCAAAAAAAAAAGAAGGGGCAATATTTACCTTCACAACAGTAGAAATATTTACCTTCAATTAAAAATAGAAAAGCAATTTATTAGTCTAATTACTCTACGGTGAGGTCCAAAGAGGTCCAGATGGCATTCGGACAACAACAAAGCGTAAATCACGCGAAGTTATCAACTCGTGTGTCTAATTAATCATCTGATGAGTAGGAGGAGGAATCCGGTCATTTATCAATTATTTTATCACTTATTGAAGCAAACTTTTGAAGATGTGAGAGGAAAAGGGGAGGAATAGACCTTAACTGAATAAATTAAGACAGAAAGCTTGTCATTTGAAGAGAGAGTTGTTAACTGCAACTACATTGGACAAAGGGCAGTGGGGTAAAGCCTTTTCTTTCATTTATATTCTGTTTAAATTTTTAATTATGAATAAAAAAAACCGGTGGATTCGGTATAGACACTTTTGATTATTTGGGAATTTCTCTCTTTATTTGTCTCCAACGATTCCCGGTCATCAGTCAATCACCGTAAACCACACCTTTAAATCGTGCCAGCTTTTTTAAAGAATGACAGGCATAGGACTCTATTTCTTCTTAGTCCCTTAGACGATTATATGAGGTTCGTTGAATTTATAAATAAAATATTTTTTTTTTCATATTAGAATATTATTTTGACGAAATATGATCGTTCCGAGTCTTAAAAGATAAAACCATGAATTAAGATTTTTTTTAAAAATATTTAGTTGATTATTTATGAAGTGTAACCTGTATCTATTAAGATATTGTACAGTTATTTCTGAATCAGATTAAAATAAATTATATTTTACTGTGTAATTTTAGAGTACAAAGAAAACACTAATATCTGAATCCCAAATAGCTTCTACTAAATGTAGTAGGGGAGTTGTAAAACAAATTTGCCTTTGTCAAGGTTAGGATTATTGAAATGTCGTAGTAGGAGATTCAAGCATTATCTCCTCCCTTTTAATACCGTATTTACTCGCATAATTTCCCCTTTTTTTTCATCAATATTTTGACAAAAAAAGGGTGGGTGGGGAAATTACGCGATGTTTTTCAATTTGAGGAAAAAAAATATGGTGAAAGTGTAAGGAAAACCATGTTAAATATTGATTTTTAAAGCAAAAAATGTAATTAACAACAATTTTATTAACACGCAACATTTAAAATATAAGAAATCACATCTCAACATTTGTTTTTTCTTCAAAGTACAGTTAAGCAATAAGCATGCACGGAAGTGTGTGTGCGACTGTGACGTAATTTCGTAACTCACGCAGCGCAGTCCGCCATCTTTATAGCTGCTCACCGCATGACGTCAGCATCAGCTGCCTGCTAATAGAGAACTTAACTTTATTCGCGAACTTCACGTTTTCACAAAACACTCGAAATTGTTGTACTGATTCAGAAGGAGTCTGCTCTTGTACTGACCGGGGTGGGGGTGGAATCTTCCCCTAAAGTAGCGTGGGATAGAGAAATGCGATAGTAACGGTACATTGTCGCGTCGTCGTGAGTTGACCGCCAGTCAAGGTAATGTTGGAAACGAGTTGAAGTAGAGGTGGGGAAATTATGCGATAAAAATAAAAATTGAATTTTGTAATCCACAAAAACGGGGGTGGGGAAAATACGCGATGGGGGAAATTATGCGCGTAAATACGGTATTAATACTTCTCCGTGGACTGGAAATTAATTTTCTCCAAATAAAATTCAGCCTGCTTTTGTAAATTATCCCACTAAATAATAATATAAATAGCCTCTTCATTTATTTACATAGCTGATCATTATCATTGATAAATCTATTATTTTGGTATATTTAATTAACAAAAAAATGAAAGTATTTGTTTAATTGTCATTTTTTATTCATCGGTGCACTTTGATCATGGTTTACAATTGAAAGTTTCTTTCGCAGCGAAGCATTATCTTTTCCTGATGAAAAAGCCCTGCCTATAGAAGTTCAACGGTGAAGAAAAGTTAAAAATAAAAATAAAAGTAGATATTTCGTGAATAACAAAGATATGAACATACCTACATCAATTTGCAGGGATTTAAAACTTTTGTATTCTATCTCCAATCATCGTTGAAAAATGTTGAAAATAAAATTAATAACTTGACATCGAATGAATATTAAAAGGAAGAACAAATAAAAGCTATCGAATTACGTTCAGCTTCGAAAGTTTATTCATTAATCTAATGATTATGTTGATAGGAGGGGTAAAAAAATATGTTTTACTTATTTTATGTAAAAAAAAAAAAAAAAAAGAGGGAGGCAAATCGGTAATTCTTCAAGACATTTCTGTACTGAAACCCCTGTTACAGGAATTCTGATGAAGATTGATGGGTCCTGATACATAATTTTTGAGGGGAAATCACCCAGTAACAAATTCAGATGCCAGATGATATCAACATAGGTTGACGGTTATCATTGAATTTTGACTAAGAATCTGAAAAAATCTATCTTAACAACAGCTGTGATTGAAAAACATGCCTCATCATTTTCTAAAACCGTTATATTTGTCACTACTACATTCTATTCCCAAAGTCCTTCAAAAAAAAAAAAAGAAAGAAAAAATCCAACCAGTAAGTTATCTTTATGAGTATTTTAGATAACATCCGAATGTCGGTGACATTTGATGGAGCTTCCGTACCTGAAAAACTATAAAGAACAATGATATGTTCAAGGTAACACATTAAGTAGCTAATAGCATCGCAGTAGTTTGATAAGGTTGATACAGAAAATGTACACACGGTAGAAAAACTGCATAAGTGGAAACAATCATATTTGTATTTCTGTGGGTTTGACAAAAACCATTCTGAGAAAAAAAACTGGAAAATTCCGAAGTTGCCTATTTCACCATCAACAAGTGGGATTTTCGAAATTCTAAGTGTTCTAAACTAAAACTTTTGAACACTTTTTTAATGATCAAAATTTGAACTGAAAAGGGGTATGAGTCCTCAATTTAAATCTTACATACTTTTTAATGGAGGGGACAAAATCTGATGTAAAATAATAGATTCCCTTTATGTACAATAATAGTCAATAATATCTTTAAATATTACCTTTTACTTTATGATTTCCCGAAATCTTATTAAAGATTTTTGAAAGTTATCATTCTAATTGTTGATATTGATAGGCATGTTGGCTTCTGTTTTTTTTATTATTATTATTTTTTTGCTACTTAAAACATCCCGGAAAGGAAATTTATCTATATTCCATCCTCCAATAACTAAAAGTACCAAACCCAGAAGATGAGTGCCAACAATAAAAATGTATTTTATACTATTTGTACATTTCTATCTTTATTTTCTCTTTCGGCTTATTATACTTGAGCAAAATATAAAGTAAGGTTTTGAAATTATTGATTTACAATAAGTGGTCAAAAAAATACAAATTTCTATTATTTAATCTCCCTTATTGTTTAATTACTTGATGTGGTATCACTGTCGAAAATAAGGTATACGAGAAGATTAACTACAGAGTACTAAGTCAATCGCTATTTTTAATCATTCAAAGATAAACAGAATCATTGCTTTCGGATTAATATCTCTAAAATGAATTTCTTGTGTAGCTTCATTATTGGATTCATTCTAAAGTTATTTATTTTTAAGATGGAAAACGAGTGAGCCAATCAACAGTTATTTATTTTGGTTTATGAATTAAAAACATCATTATTTAATTTGTCTTATCAAAATTTTATTCATAAGAAATTTATCTATTTAAATTAAAATTGGGTTTTTTTAAACTTTCTTCAGGAGAGTCAGATATTTGGATGATTCCTAGGGGTTATCTTTATACTAAAGTTATTTTAAAAGCTGAGTTAGATCTTTATATCCAAATAACATTAACGGATATAAAAATTCTATAGTTTACTATAAATGAATGTTATTACAATAATAATAATAACAATTAAAGAACGTCTAAAGGCAAAGCGAATACTGAAGTTTAAGTACACGATTAGCTTTCCACGTGATGACTTTTCCAAGTTGTTAGTTATCATTGTCAGAATTTTTTGCTCTTTTGTTATCGCAGATCAAAGCAAGCCGACGAGTCTCAACATGGAGAAAGAGGTGAAGAATGGTTGGCAGGAAAGAAAAAACGCGCAGACGCACATTATACACTTCCTTAAAAAAAAAAAATCTAGTACCATACAAATAAATAAGTAAAGAAAGAAAAAAAAAATCCTTTCAGTGTACCGCGATCAGCAATATTATCTAGAGAACAGCGGATGATCATTATCATTGACCATAAATTCCTAGGACTGAAGGAATTGAGATACGCCACAGGAAGCACAAGAGAAGAGTAAGTTTTCGATGGAAATAAATATGTCACTTATATGCAATGCATACAAATAAACGCTTATAATCAAGTGAAACGAAAATCTTGAGTGCAGTGTCCCCACTTTTATTCCCCTATAGAAGAATTGGACAAACACTGGACAAGGAAGACAAAGATTATCTATACACACTTCCGCAATAATATTTTCATACTGAATTGCATTTAACTATGTCTCTAGTTCATTGATACCGAAATGCACCATAAACCTAATTGTGTGCCAACGAATTCTAAGGGTTAATATAAAACGGGCCTGACTTTTATTGGTGGCTTTTCAAATTTGTACCCGAAACATATCAGTAAATATCAAGGAACCTTTCATAGGTTTATCCAGGAATGGGAAGAGTTATGATATGTTATTTATATGTCTTAGCCGTTTAACCAAAGACAAATAAAAACATTGTGTCCTTTTCTTTATAGGGGAGGGGAGTTTTACAAATAAAACCATGACTTTTCAATTTCTGGGGGAGAGGGGAGGAACCCCTACCAATTCCCCCCACCCTCGTTACGTCTTTGCAACCTTTTCATTATATGCTACAGAAAACTGTTACGAATTGTGTTTCAAAGTGTCAATTAACAGAGAAAAATTAGCCTAATATCGTCTCCTTTTTTAAAATATCAGCACAATGAGGATATTAGCTGGAAAAAACAATACAATATTTCAGTTTGGTGTGTAAAAGAATTTAATAGTATATTTTATCATCAGAGTTCTGAATAATATAAGTTTATATTTCTTTATTAATAGATTACTAAAAAATTGCAAAGGGATAATATTAGTAACTTGGATACTTGATAATATTAGTATCCTAATGTCGTCCTCTAACACTCATTTCCTAAAAAAAATTCCTAATTTATTCTTTCGGAAATCCAATAAATTAATTTCATTTTTGTAGATTCGGATTTGAACTAAGTTCAAATCTAAGTATCGAGGATATCAAAATAGCTTGCATTTGTAAAAGTAGTTTAAAAGGCTTTTTCACTTCCAAGTAATGATATATATATATATATATATATATATATAAATTTTAAAGACAGTACAAAAAAAAGGACCTCCAAATTTAAGAAAACGGAAAAATCAAAATAAATATAAGACAATTAATTTATGAGTCTGCATTCAAAACAGTCACAAAACTGGGTATTCAACGTTGTATGATCCTGACTGATGAGCCAACAAGCGCGAAACAGCTGTCTAAATAAAAAGTGCCATTACTTCACTTTCTTTTTTTAATTAATACGCAAATATCCTCTAAATCAAATCATTCATCGATTTCTTGGCTCAAGATTTTTATGAAGGGAATAGTATTTAAATAAAAAGAAGTATTTATATTAATATTTTTATTATAATTAAGAGGCGTTGACATGGGAAAGGTAGTAAGTAAAAAAAAAAAATCATTTTTCAGATTTTTATTGAAAAGATAGTAAGACATACAGGGTGTCTACTGAATCTCAAACAAAAAATTTAAGGACAATTCCCGTACATTTAAGGACATTTTCACAAAAATTTCTGTAAAAAAAAAAACCGCTGTAAACCTACCTGTTCAACCAAAATATATATATAAAAAAAAAAACCTGTTGCGAGGCCTGACATCATGCTGAAAATTTAAGGAAATAGTCTGATTTTTAAGGACATTTCCCGTACATTTCATGTCAACCCAAATTTCCCGTACAAATCCCGGATTTCCCGGTTGGTAGACACTCTGGCATAGCGCCAATGGCGTAGAAATGGCAGTAGTCAAAATTTTGACTTATGTAGTTCCTACGAACACTTCAAAAACAAGATGGCAAATATAACTTCTTATTTAGTACTGTCAAAACTATTTTTTGATTTCCCTGTAAAATTTTTCTTTTCAGGACTTATTACCTTTCAATGTCAACGCCTCATAAAAAAAAAAAGTCAATTTAAGATTGGGACATAATTCAGAAGAAAATAGATTACAAGAAATATAATAATAGAAGAAGTTGTTGTTTAACTTTTATACTGTGTATAAAATATATATAAACGACGCACTTGGAAAACTGGGGTGTGATCATGATGAAACACGACATGTGCAAAGAGAATGGAATTTGAAAACACTGTGCCAGGACACTGTGAGAACAATGCAGCTGTTTATTTCGGAACAACAGGCCCAGAATCGGAACATGTTAGTAGGTTGTGGAGCCTCCTCTTCCAGCGATACATACGGATATACGGTGTGGCATTGACGCAAATAAACGTCTAATGATGTCCTGTAGATTCATCTAAATGTCTTGGAGTTGCTGGGCTAGTTCACCCACATTGCGGGATGACTGTAATCGCCGTCCCAACATGGCCCAGACATGTTCTATAGGTCTGGTGATCTGGCAGGCCAAGGAAGTGTCGGAACATCACGTAGACACTCTCTAAGAGATATTCGCCGTATGCGGTCGGGCATTATCCTGCTGAAAAACGGCTCTTGGAAGACCTCGCAGCATAGGCAGAACGACAGGTCGCAGGATGTCCTGGCCTCCGAAGGACAACTAACGATGACCGGGTGTCACATGCAATGACTCCCCAAACGAGGACGCTTGTTGTGACGGCCGTGTGACGCTCCAAAGTTAGGTGAGATGAGACGCGCTGGCCTAGTCGTCTCCACACAAGTATTCGGCGGTCATCGGCTCCATGTGAGAACCGAGATTTATCATTAAACACTTTACAGCCCCAATGTTCCTTGGCGATGCTGCGGGGTCAGTGGTAGTCTTCGTAACGGACGACGGCATCGCAATCCAGCCTCTGCCAGTCTTCCAGTAATGGTTCGTTGTGACACAACAGGCTGAGCAGATGCCAATAGCTCTATTCTCGGATGACATTTAGGAAAGCTGTTGGTGTTCTGAGGGCCGATCTACGATCCTGCCTGATAGTGGTTACTCTCGACCGACCACTGCCTTGTATATTGTATATTAAGTTTCACAGTTGTTCGATAACATTCTGCAGTGAGTCATTTTTTTTTTTTTTTGTGACAGAGTGTATATATACAGTATACATACAATTAAAAACACTTACGACCTGGGTCAGGAAAAAAATTATTTCGACTCCGATTCTACTGCCTTGCTACATTTTTTTTTTTTCTATAATCACCACAAAAAAATTATAAAAAAAAAAAAAAATTAAAGACTATCTCAACAATCTCTAACATAGAGATTGTAGCAGTACAATTAATCCTCCTGGAACTTAAAAAAAAATAAGGTAATATTTCTCATCTAAAAATTTTCTTTCTTGCCCTTAATTTTACTGCTAATTTTTTTTATTCTTTAAACTATGTAACCTCTAATGTATTTGACAAATAAAAATAGATGTAAAACTTTTGGAGTACAGTAAAACCCCGTTATTATGCTCGTCAAGGGACCATGAACTACAAGCGTAATAAGCGGGATAGCGCTATAGACGGGAAATGATTTATGAGATGGGGAAACATTTAGACACCATTTTACAGGAAAGATACTTGATTCTGCAATAGATATAGTGCAAATGTGAGCTTATTTCCTATTAAAAAAATCTTTATTATTATTGTTCTCAGACTGGATGAGGGAATTCCTAGAGATTCTGCGAAATCCTTCTGACTTAGTGTAGAATTCTCGTCGTACTTACGGAGAATTTCCAATTTTTCACTTATAGAAAGGGATTTCCGCTTCGAAATTTTGCACTAACTTACTGTATCACAGACCCGCACTTCAAAGAGTTCAAAGATTCCCTCTTACCAGGGAAAGAAAAGAATCTTTACAGTGTTACATTTCTTTTCGATACAAAATTTCCGATATAAAAAAAGCGCTACAAGCGGGATTGAAGCGTTATAAGAGGGTAAAAGTATACAGAGTTACATAGAAAATTCCAGGGACCGTATGAAAGGAGCGTACAGAACGGGATAGTGCTATAAGCGGGAGCATAATAACGGGGTTTTACTGTATTTCGAATTAAGTAGGCCTAACTTTCACCCACAAGATCATTTTTTGAAATACAATTGTAGATCTTCATATCTTTAAATGTGTTAAGATTTAAAAAAAAAAAAAAAGCACGAAGAAAAAAATTTGTGATTTTCAAATAATTAACAATCTATTAGTCTTCAGTTATATGTAATCATAATGTAAAGTCCTAAGATGTTTTGTTTGCATTTTTATCAATCCATTTTCCATCAATCAAAAGACAGGAAATTTAGAAAAGTTAGGAGACAGAGAAGTATACTATGTCATTTAAGAACTATTCTGCAGCAAGAAAGCAGAATAAACATAAAGCATCAATATTAAGCAACTTCAAATGTATAACGAAATCTTTACACTTGTATTGGGTTGGTCAAAAATTTTATAATGACGCAATTTTGTATGGTCTGATATCAGTTGGAGAAGGGTTCTTCTGTAAAGTTCTATCAAATTTGAATAACATCTCGGAAAGTTTTTCACTTTGTCTTGCATATTAATATAAGTGAAATCAACAGGAATAAATAAATCGAATTTTAGAGCTTACGAGAAGCTTTTCTGAAGATTTAACTTTTTTGCCCAAGCAAAGCCAAATTATATTTCTTAACTGTTAAAAAAAGGGTACGTACGTAACAAGTTGCATAGATATATCCAGATAAGTCAAACACTGAGTTTCTGAAGCTGACTTGTTAGAGGTAGGAATCTTGGTCTGCAATAGCTTGGATAGCTTTCGGCGACCATGACAATAGTGGTTTCTCGTTGCCTTCTGAAGACCCAGGCATTAAGGGGATGGAGAGAGTCGAATTCTGGAGGTCCTTTTAAGTGATTACTTTAGCCTTCAGGGGAAGAAATAACTAGACTTTACCACGAGTCAGAATCTATACGGATAACAGTCGACTGGCGTAATCACAAGATATTAGCAGGAGCGACAAAAGGAGAAGGTACAGGCTATTTACATTAAGATCCTATTAATTTTCATTTAGATTGGAAACTTCTTTTTTTTTTTTTTGATGAACTGACACAGAGGTTGAAGCAAAGGGTCAAAAATTACAATTTTACAATTTTTTCGTAAATGAAGAATTTGCCTGTAAGATTGAGCATTTAATTTTACATTTAGACTTTTAGTGGCTCGTTAAAAAGAATATCTTTAATTATTTTCGTGGGGATATTCGAAAGTTGGCATGCCAACATTTTATTCTTAAATAACTTTATTGCTAAAAAATTGTTTTAGTGATCCCGTAGACAAAGTGTAAAAGGAGGGGGGGGGGGCAGAATAACACTTAAAAAGGTTCTGTCCGTGTCTGTCTCCACCTCTACAGCCCAAACTACAAGTCGAACAGACATGAGTGATACACTATTGGAAAGCACATGACTTGTAGAGGTAGGGGAAAAATACGAATTCCGGTCAGCGGTGACTTCGTGTCGCACAGGAAGTGGTCGAAATGAAACATGTACGGGGTCGGTATAGTGTACCATAGTTTTTTTTATAATGAAGTCTTCCCTTTAAATTATATATTTGTAAAGATTTAATGAATGATGAAAAGCAATCCAATTATCAAATATTCAACAGGCACGATATGAACAATGCTAAATACAAGACCCTTTCGTTTGATTCAGCAAAGTTCGGTGAACTTCTTAATATGGCGAGACCTATTTATAAAAGCGCTATCAACGAAAGAACAACAGGAATAAAGTAGTTAGAAGTTCAATAATCTGTTAACCCATGATCACAAATGTTTTGTTTGTTCCTGTTATGATGTGATAATAGTCAGTCGTTAAATACACAGCTCATAAATAAGCATTTGAGATCAAAAAGATATTCCAACACCATTCAATACTACTACTGCAGAAAAACAAGAATGAAATAAAAATAATAATTGTAAAACAGCTGTGATCATCACTTGCAATAGCTCAAATTATCGCACTTTATTTGTTCAACCCAAACGCTGCAAAAGATTAACATAGGGATAATAAACTTTCCAAACAGAACTCTTTTTTTCCTCTCTCCTGAGATTACTATCTCACTTTTCCAAACACTTAATGGAAAATTACTTTTTTTTTATGATGATATTAAAAATATAAATATAAATAAAAAAAAATCTTATAACTGGCCTTCTTATATCCAGAAATTTACAAAATATTCTATAATAATATTCTCAGAATACACTTTTATACATTAAGTTATTTCTTATTTAAAAGAAGTAATTAGTTAATATGTAACATTGAAGCTCCTTATTCTTTAAAAAAATATTAGAATAAGAAATCAAACCAAGGGCAGATAGAAGAAAATCAATGGCGAACAGTGAATCTAAAAAGGTGCAATGATATTCGGATGCTGTATCAGCAAAGTTTCATTATCCAACTTTCGATGAATAAAATGAGAGAGACCAGAGATGATACGAGCTGAAAGGCTACAAAAATTAACGGAGGATCTTTGACGATCCGTAAATCTCCTTTATTCTAAATCCGTAAATTCTCCATTAATATATCCTTAGTAAACGTGTGACTGAGTTCCGGGTGTATTCACAGTAAGAAGCCAAGCTTAGCTTTCAATCTAAAGCTACAATTCACAAACCCAACGCTGAAATAACAAATACTAACATTCGTCTGGATTGAGTCTTATCTATGAAATGATAGTCTCTTTACGAGTCGCGCTACACAAAGTCTGATGATTGAGTATGACTTTAGAGAATATATGGAGGATATTGTCTAACAATGCAGTGACCAAATAATGGAAAAAAAAAACGGTTTTAACTGCTACTCATTCTAATTAGATTCGGAATAGTGACAGCACCATCACTGTCTTTTAGATAACTGTTTGGAACTGGATTCTACTATCTCCATCAATTAAAAAGTTCAAGAATTAGTTTGGCAAACTAAAGTCCTGATCTACATTCAACTTTGAAAACAACTTTGGACGAGATATTGCATGTCGGATATTCACTGCAGATATATGCATGCACTGAAGGACGATCGGCATACAATTTCAATTTACTATCTTTCTTAAAACGGTAGAAAGTCTTCATAAAAATCACTGTTGATTTCTAGGTCAAAGGTGAGATCAATTATTAATTCCTTGTTAAAGATCTTGTTTCGTCAACACTACTATTGTTCGAATGCCTGTGAAAGGATCATTCTTGATGTTTCATGTAAATGAACACGGCTAAGTGGCGTTAAACTATCTTAGATAGCAATAACATACGATGGATAAACCCTGCTTTATTCAGTATCGAAATTCAACTAGCTTATGTAATGCAGAAGAAAAGACCAACTCATCGGATCAAACAAAACTTATAATTACGTAATTAGTAAATGGAATATTTTTCTTCCAATTTAAAAATAAGTTTTTTAATCACTCTAAATTATAAAAAAAAAAAAAAAAAAAAAAAAATCACTTGATGTTTAAGAATCTTAAGCAGCTTTACTTTAAAGTCCAGTCGTTTTTACTGCAGTAACAACATGATAATTTGATGTAAATTGCTAAAATGTTTCATTTCTATTTGTTTGTTTTTTATTATCCTGAAGCTATCTTTTATGTTTTAACGGTCATAATATAAATATTCGCAGATTAAATAATGAATATTAGATTTTTCTTTTTCTTTCTTAATATGAAGAAGAGCAATAAATCTGAAGAATAATGGCTTTAGATATAATAAAAGACATCTAATATTGTGTTGTAATTCAGTGGGAAACGTTATCTGTTGACTAGACAAAAGGTGTATCAATGATAAAGCAGCTGCTTCCAGCTTCGTAAACAACAATTTACTGAATTTAAACTTAGAAAAGATAAAGATAATAGAAAAAAGGTGAAACTTATTAGAGCGTTCCTACCTTTTTCCACCTGCCGCCAAGCAAGAGAGGAGCACAGAAGAGCCAGACTCTTCCCACTTCCTGTGGGGCTCTCAAGAAGACAATTCTGCTTCTTTTCCAAGCCTTTTAAGATCTGAAAAAGAAAATGGTTTTGGTTTAATGGGGCGTAATAGTAATGATTACAAAATAAATAAATGCTTTTTAAAATGGCTGCTATTGGTAATAAATACTCTACAGTAATAGACACTAATCATTAGAACTATAAAGAAATAGCAGCAAAGCCTGTCGGACGACAAGGATAAAAAAAATCTGAAAAATCATTTTATTATCAATTATCAACTATAAAGTAAATATCTCCTTCTAAACTACATTTTTTTGTAAAAATAGCATCAGATCCTTCTATCAGATGTCCTTGATCTATTCGGTCAAGAATTTTGATTTTGACGTCGCAAACACGACGTGCTCGAGAAATAGCAACATATAACTGTCCATGACTAAAAACAGGCTCTGGTAAATAAATACCAACCATATCTAAAGTTTATTGAGAACCTTTAGATCTATCTTAACAGCTTAATTATATCGAGTTACAGACAGACAGACGAACTTAGCCAATTTATATATATATACAATATTGATTGATGATTTGATTTGAAATAAATATCAACCATATCTAAAGTTTGTCCTTGTAAATAAATTTTACTAAAAGTAAGAATGGAATAATTATTATTTTTGACTCATAACGCCGAAAGGCATTTAAACCTCACCTCTATAATCTAAATATTGCGCTAACTTGTGAACGAAGCTTCTACGGCAAAAAAGTTTTGAGTTTCAAAATCAACGTAAAAAAACTGAGTAAGTATGCCAAATTTCATTAAAATGGTTGCAGTGGTAACAAAAATTATTTGGTTTTGAACGTTATGTTTTGTTAGAATTTCAGTTGTCTAGATCAGTTCCCAAGGATAAAATTTCATGGAAATGACAAAATGAACTAATATTTCATCCAATTTGAGTACCCTTCATTCAATGGTACCATTGAGAACCTTGGATCTATCTTAATAGCTTAATTATATCGAGTTACAGACAGACAGACCAACTTTGCCAATTATATAAAAAAGAAAGATGATGATGATGATGATGTGTTTAACAAAGTAAGGCCTAAATCATTTCAGAAATAATAATCTACACAAGAAAAGAAAAAAAAAGTTTCTTTGAAGAACTATTAAAGAAAGAAAAATGCTAAAAGCTATTTTCCTTATTTAAATCTTAAAATTTTTCTTGCTGTATAAAAAATATAAAATCGCAATACCAAGGTAATGAATTTCTTTTTTTAAGGATTTTCAAGTTGAGGCGGTTAGAATTATGATGGTGCCAAGTCCACTTCCCGTCTTTAACTGTGTAATTCAATGCAGCATGATCTATTTGTTCTGCATTATAAGGCACCAAGCCGTAAAAGGACAGCACTACCTTCCACCACGCAACAAGAACATCTTAAAGCAGGGCGAACACCATACAACTAATTGTCGAGTTCTGTGCCCAACTTGAAGTTAGAGCGCTTTTTGAGCACAGTTGTTGTGGCATTCTGGCCGATTAAAGTTGGCCAACTTAAGTTGTTGCTGTTTTACTTAATCGTCGAGTCGGGCGAAAATTACCCAATCACAGGGCAGCGTTGGAACACGTCAGTCGTGACGTCACGCCCATTTGAAGACATGGCTTCTCTGTTTTTCTCCCCGCTTCAGCTCGACGGCGAGCGATTACACAATGAATATCAGAGTATTGCGATTGTCTGTCACACAGAAATAAAGTTTAAATGCCTTAAATTTATGCGTCGGAATTTATCAGAGAGTTTTTAAAACCTCGATTTTTTTCAGATTTTGCAAAGTGGCGACTTGCTGTCGCATGGAATTCTGGGATAGCCGATCGCTCGGTAGTGAAAGAAGTGACGACGTATATTGGCTGTTGGTCGTTCGTTACTCTTGCATCGAAATAATACTATCAACTTCGATTCCACACCTGCTCATAATTTTGAAAGATATATTTATCATATGTTGAAAATCAATCAATCATATATTAGGTTTGAAACGTCATAACCACATTCTACTTGACGTCACACGTGACGCATTTGCAATCTACGTTGTTCTGGGTTGGTTATTCGCCCGACTTGAGTTGGCAGTTGGCTGGTTTTCACCCCAGCAAGTCAAAGCCAACTTGCTGTCGGCCAAATAGTTGGGCCAACTTGTTGTATAACTTAACACTGAGTATATATTGGTCCAACTCCAACAAGACTGCGTCTTCACCAATCAGCCGCAATGATGCACCGGGCCTTTTTGACGAAGATTATGTGCCAGAAACGTCAAATTCAGGATCAAACGATGTTGACTCTGAATCACAAGGTACTGAAATAATATTAGTGCAATAGTTCAATCAATTTTAAGCCGATTATCGTCTATTCACAATGAATAATTTGTGTGGATGGAGTTGGACATTACACATTACTAAACAGTAAGAAGTATTTTTTGGCTGAAATGCATTGCCCAAAGTACACGTGCACATTAGTCAAAGCTTCGCCAAAGACGTTTTTAAAATAATAGATACGTCTGGGTGGGCAAAATACTTTCATTATGATCAATATGAATACAGCCTTCCCATTAGTAATAGCAGAAAGATTATATGCCAACAATATTTTGAAATTCCCGATAAGTTGTGGAAAGTGAATCCGGCAATTAACAGCTTTCAAACTTACTTCATCGCCATCTAATAACAACAGAGTTAAAAGACCGACACCACACAAACTAGATGTCAAACTGGTTGAGGAGTCAACGATCACATCAATAAATTCCCAGCATTCCATAGCCACTACAATCGCGAAAATCACCCAAACAGAAAATTTCTGCACCTGACTTGAACATCAGAAAGATGCATAACCTTTATAAAGAAGAACTCACAAAACAGTCAAAGCCATTCGTTAAGAAGAGTTACTATCGTCACATATTTAACACGAAACACAACTTAAATTTGCATGCGCCTCGGAATGACACGTGTAAGAAGTGTGATATGTTTCAAAATAAGATAAATACGTGCGAGGATGATGCCGAAAAAGCAATTCTGAAGCTCAGCCATGATATTCACCTTCGAAAGGCTGAAAAGTCAAGAGCAGCTACGAAAAGTGATATCGAAGTGAGCAAGAATAGAGCGGTTTTACGGAATTGCGTTTGATCTGCGGAAGGCAAACCTTCTCCAAACTTTTTGTTTCTGTAGTTTATTATAAAAGAAATATGTATTTGTACAACCTCGGAGTCCACGAAATGGGGTCTAGAAAAGACTTCATGTAGTATTGCAGGGACGAGACAGTAGCATCTTAAGGAACCCAAAAAATTGCGATATGTACCATCAAGCATATTAAGCTTCACTCTCCAGACAAAAAACGCATTATTATGTACAGCAATTGTTGTGGTGGCCAGAACCGTAATATCAAAATGGCCACTACTTTGATGAAGCTGGTGCCTATAAGTTGAAACACTGGACACACATTCTTTCAAAACGATGCTGCCTTTGCATTGTAGAAGCTGCTAGCAGACGTAAAACTCGCCTGTACTTGCCTGAAGACTGGATCAAGGTGTTAGAAACATGTAAGAGCAAAGATCCCTTTGTAGTCACCCCCACGAAGAGGCTTGGCTTTTTTTTTACCTTACTTCTAGAAAAACATATCACCAACAGAAAGAAAACTGTGGAAGACCAACCAGTTCCATGGTTTCAAATGCAATGGATGAGGTATTTAAGAAATAATGCAATTTAAAACCTGAAGTAATGCAATTTAAAACCAGTACTCAGGAAGATGCATATTTTCAAACAATTTCTTTTGTCAAGCAAACCAAGGGCCGTCCTTTGCTATTGAGTGGAGTCATTCAGGGACAACTGTATGCATCCAGTGACAGTCAAAAAGAAACAAGACAGGCTGAATTTATTTGACTACATACCACTGGTTTACTACGCCTAGGGGGTGAAGAGGATGATCCAGATATGGACATGTCACAAAACATACAAAATGATTGTTATACTAGAACAGAACACTAAAGGACAAAATCCTTTCTTCTGCCTTTCTAGTTTTCACCAAGTGTGAAAATATTCCAGTTTCAACTCTTTATTGGTATTCTTTATTATATTTCTTCAACTTCTTTATTATATTATATGTTAAATGGTTTAATTATACAATGGTCTAAGACCCCAAGAAGTGAAATAAAAGCTGATTTGTTTGGTTTTCCAATGGTCCATTTACATTGGCTGTTATCTCCAACTGCTCTAGCAATTTCCTCCAGCAAATGTATCGATTCAGAATAAAATAGTCTTATTAATGCTTAAGCAATAGTGGCTTTAATTTTTGGGTAAACCCCCCCATTTAGCAGTTAGTACAAAACCTTTAATATCTCTTTTTCAACATAAATGGAGATGGACCATTATAATTATAACCGCCTCAGTTGTTTATTTTCATTTCAAATTTAATTTTTTCTTTTATCAAATTAATTTTTTTGTAAATGGAAAAATCTAAGAAGCAACACCGAAAAGAAGTATCCCAGTTACGCTTTTATTTTTTATCTTGCATCTGTATTATTATCGATAACACTTCAAAATAACTCGTAACATCCTAAATCTTCTATTCTTAAAGTAAACAAAAGGAAACACCAATCCTTAAATCTTCAAATAAACATCTTTATAACTTCAATATTTCTATTCTCTCAACGAGAATTTTCTTCAGAATATAAATGAGAAAGAAAAAAATTCTTTCTTACATTTCTAACAGAAATGAAGTAAAATAATCAATCAAAAGAATACAATAACGTTACAAAATAAATTCTTTTCATTATTACTTAACAATGAAAATAATCGAGCATATGCAAACACACTTTTATATAACGAGATTTACTAATGCCCAAATCACACCATCATATTTTTCATCATTGTTTTCAATCATTGACCCCAGGCCCGGACTGGCTCATTGAGAAGGGCGGTGGAAACTAACATGGCAAAGGCGCCATATACAGGGTGGGCAAAAGAAAAGAGGCCCCGGAAAAAAAAGGACAGAGTCCACTATCGCAAGGGAGAGTGGGTTGGTTGAACCTATTCTTCTCACAAGGGAGACAGCGTCGGTCGGATCCAACAGAAAAAGATAGGGGGGGAAATTGGACAGTTCCACAGGTAACAATGTATCAATTATTGACAATAGGACTGACCCTTGTTAATGAACTGCCTTGTTAATGAACAGAAAATGCTGGAAACCATAATTACGATGCACCAATCGGTTGCTGTCACATGTTGGCGCGTGCACATCTCCCACATGCTCTGTCCAGAGTACGTCAATGTGTCATTTCGTGTTAATGATTGAGAGGAGCAGACGTGTTTAGTGACCAGTTGAAAGCAACACAGAATGGTGCTCACGATAAAACAGCGCGTATTCATTATCGAGTGTTATGCGAAGCATGGATCGTGGAAAACCTGTGCGGAACTGTTTGCGCAAGAGTTTGCGACTGGGCATGTTTTGGCTAAACCTCCAGCAAAGTCTGCAATGCAAAAAATATTGGCAAAATGGCGGGAAACGGGCTCGGTAGCTAATAAACACCGTAGCTATCCGAAAAGAGTTCGGACACCAGAAAACATAGCACGAGTGCAGGAAAGTCTGGAACGAAGTCCGACGAAATCTCAACGATGTTTATCTGTGCAAGTGGGAATTAAGAGATCATCGTGTCGAAACATTATCAAAAAGGACCTTCATCTGTATCCTTACAAATTTTCTGTGGTGCATGAGTTAAAGCGGCTAGACGTAAATTCGCATGTTGAATTCTGCCGGTGGTTTCTGAGTGAAGTGGAGTCAGGACTTTTGGATCCCCAGTTTTTCATTTCCTCAGATGAGGCCTGGTTCAGCCTGTCAGGGTATGTGAACTCCCAGAACACGCGCTATTATGCATCAGAAAATTCCCATCACTACGTCGAAAGGGCGTTGCATAATCTCAAGATTGGTGTGTGATGCGCAATGTCTGGTGTCCGCATCGTAACACGATTCTTTCACCAAACTGTAAATGCTAACCGGTATGTCCAGACAGTTTAATCCATATGTGGATCAACTCACAGACGATGAACGACTGTATGGATATTTTCAGCAAGACGGAGCTACAGCACACACTGCCTTAACAACCTTGTCATGAGTGCATGAGGTATTCGGTGAGGAGAGGACAATTAGCAGAGGCAGTGCAATCAACTGGCCATCTCGATCGCCCGATCTCTCCCCGTGATTTTTACCTGTGGGGCAAATTGAAGGGTCAGGTGTACTCCAATAATCCTCACACACTGGAAGCGCTACAGCAGAACATTGAAAACGCTATTGCTGCTATCCCTCAGGCAGAGCTGCTAAGCGTGTCTCACAGTTTGATAAATCGAGCACAGCGCTGCATTGACGTCAACGGTGGCCGTTTTCAACATCTTCTGTGATGTGAATGTGACAGCAACCGATTGCTGCATCGCAGTTATGGTTTCCCGCATTTTCTGTTTATTAACAAGGGTCAGTCCTATTGTCAATAATTGATACATTGTTACCTGTGGAACTGTCCAATTTTCCCCATATCTTTTTCTGTTGGATCCGACCGACGCTGTCTCCCTTGTGAGAAGAATAGGTTCAACCAACCCACTCTCCCTTGCGATAGTGGACTCTGTCCTTTTTTATTGCGGGGCCTCTTTTATTTTGCCCACCCTGTATATATGGAGGTCACGTCTCCACTTAAGTATCGTGCCTTTCTGGGTCTTTTATCAGGGAAGGCGGAGATCGGGCTAATGAGTCCCAAGTAGGACGAAACGGCCGTTCCCGATTTCTTCCCGATAATCGAACCAGAAAGGCAATTTGGTTAGATTTGTGCTGAAAAATTATTTCTTGTTGTATTTAATTTAACCCATTTTACAGCACGTTAAACTTTATTAACTTATGTTTCTTTTATTAACTTATGTTTCTTTTATTAACTTATGTTTCTTTATAGTTAAATAACCTACAGTCCTATCAGTATTAGGAAGAGTTTTTAGTTGTGATAATCAGCACAACATTTATTATTGATGTTTTTTGTTTTACGGGGGTCACTGCCAGGTGTGACGGTGACCACCACTTAAGTATCTTGCCTTTCTGGGTCTTTTATCGGGGAAGGCGGAGATCGGGCTGATGAGTCCCAAGTAGGACGAAACGGCCGTTTCCGATTCCTTCCCGATAATCGAACCAGAAAGGCAATTTGGTTAGATTGGTGCTGAAAAATTATTTCTTGTTATACTTATGTCATCAGCTTCTTTTTCTTCTATAATGTTTTCAAGGAATCATTTTAGGGAATACCACTATTTACTGATGCGTATGCATTCATAAAAAAATTAAAATTATAATCCATCAATAAATTACAGTCTGAAAGCAAATGTAATTCTTTATTCATTGCCAAATTCGCTGTTAATTTGAAATCTCTGATTGGTTTTAATTAAATTTTTAGAATTACACATTGACTCACATAATTTTTGATCTGTTGAACTTCTGACTTACAGTTTGTAAAAAATGAAAGTTCCATAAGGTATGAGTAAAAACTCATTTATTTGTTTAGATTTAGTTTTACTATCGAAAGGATTTTTACGTGTGAAAATAATTTAAATTAAAAATAACAACACACAGACAAGAACATTTAAAACTTTTTAAATGTTCTTGGTCCGTGTGTTGTTATTTAAGTTTTACTATCGATGTTAAAAGAAAGAGCTTAGAAGCAAATAACTAACATAATTCTTTTTAATTTTAACAGTTTTATAGTCAGTCAGAGAAATATGAATTTTGGAAGTTTATATTTTTTTTTTTTATGACGTATGATTGTTGCTATTTTTTAGAAGAATCTTTTCAATTGTTTCTATTTAATAAAACTAATTATGTGATTCTATTATAAGTAGACACAGATGACGTAATATCATAATGCTTTAAAATAGTCATGTCAGTGTCTGTATCTACTTGTACTGTAAATGTGAAATTTAAATCTTGATGTACATATAAATTTATTATTGAATATAAGGGTATCTATGAAGTTCAAATACAAACTGGAAGCTTCTTTATCTGCTGTAAATATGAGCAGGATCGCTAGATAGTTAAAGCTATCATATATAAGATTGGGAGAATGTCAATCCATGGTGCTGATCCAATGATGGCAATCTTGCCCATTTGTTAGTGTAGTGTTTGACCACACCACTGATTTCATTTCTGTGGCAGGCTTTAACTAAATAGTGCAGAACTTCAGTACAATTCCAGAAAAAAAATGTAAAAAAAGGAACTGAACTTACTCAAAACAAAATTTTCTGAAATGTGGACAAAACTGTTATTATTAACAATGATATAGAAGATTCATTATCTTTATTATTTTTTTTTAAATAAGAGAAAATAATTTAAAATTATTCTAAAAAACTCTTTTAGTTGCGGTGTAGACAGAAAAACAAGAAGGCAAAATGATCGCTACAGGAATAGCAATCCTTGGAATCTACTCTGACCAACTTATCCTGTCACGTGACAACGATAAAAAAAAAGTCCTAAAAAAACAAAGAGCGAAGCTCGTCGCAGCGGAATTGGGAAAACTTTTAATCACCATGCAACAAACTTCTAAATTTGATTTTGTGTGACGTTATTAGTACGTTGGAAAAAATGACAGAATGAAAAAAAAAAAAGGAAAAAAGAAACAAGTGGATGGCCAGTGGACTTTGATCAAACAACATTAATTAAAGTTAAAGAGGAGGGGAAGAAGAAAACATAGGAGCAGTAATTTCATGGAGAAGATAGGTTTTGAAGAGGATGAACGAAGGCATCAGATTAAGGATTCTGAGGAAGGGGAGGATGGAGTAGAACAAAGAAGAGTATGTCTCTTACAACACGCGACACAAGATTATTCTTACCCTCCGGATCTACCACCGCAAAACACTGATTAAAAGTCGAGCTTCTACTCTCATACTAACCTATAACTCTTAATCTTAAGGCTGAGCATAGCGTGCTTCAACTTAATCATTTCGACTTATATAATTGGGGACTATTGTGGTCTAATTCTTTTTAAATTAAATTAGGCACGAGGAAGTAAAAAATCCTGTCGACATTTAAGATGAAAAAATATTTCTCATGAAATCATTTAATTCCGAGATTGCTGGTAAAAAAATCCTTTAACGGAAAACATTTATACCGAAATTTTAATGATATTATTTTAGAAAGTCCACTAAATTGTTTCAAATTATTTCTTTATAAATTACACAGATTTAATTATAAGTTTTATAAATTACATTAGAAACATGACTTTCTAAATTACACATTTTAAAAAACAAAACAAAAAAATAAATAATATGTATTAGTTTCATTATTTGTATTTTGAAATAAGAGGAAAAAAATACAGTAAAGTACACGAGTCAATGTCCCAAAAGAGTAAAACTATTTTAAACTCCTATTTTCTTAGGTGAGTGAAGCTCATTGATTTTTAAACGGCGGTCTGTACATGTAAATAACATATAATTTTATCCCCTTAATTTTATCCAAAACATCCATCTTTTGAAATTTGACATACATACTTTACAGAGACGATCTATTTTATTTAGTTTTTTATTTGAGAAAAGCATTACAACCGAAACAATGGATTTCTATCGATGTTTTAACAATTTATATAAATCCTTCAGAAATCCACCAATTCGGCATATTTTGATAATTGAAAAATTAACTGAATTCATGCAAGTAAATAATGCATATTTATTTTATTATTATTTTTTTGTCAGAAGACGGAAAATTTGCATTATTTTTCTAATGAACAGATATTATAATTTTAAAATAAACACAAGCATCTCATTTGTATTTATTTTCACGACTTTAAACTAAAAGATACTGACAGAACTTCAGTCTGCTTTCTTTAAAACGTTATGGGTTTTTATTTACCTTTGTTTTTAAAAATCGTCAAAAATAATAGAAACGAAAGTATTCGTTTATTTTTAACTTGTAATATCTGCTACAAACCATAAACAACTTCCCATTTTCGGAAAAAAAAAAAAATTAATTAAATCTTCATTACTTCCTTAAGTTGTCTAAATTCGATTACTTTTAATAATGGATCAGATAAAAGGGGATAGAAATCCATTGTTTATATTCTTATGATTTTCTATGGGAATTTTTATCATCTTCATGTGCTAATATCGTAGCAAGGACTCATACGGATAAATTTCAAATATAAAAGCCAACTCGTTTCTTGACCTGAAATATACAAATTTTGCAAGTTTAAGAAGATTCCTCCAGTGGTTCAAAGTATTAGAAACATACAAACTGATTTTATGTCTCATTCCAAAAAAAAAAATTAGGCCAAAAACAAAGGAAAATAAAAAATAAAAAAAATTTCTTGTTTACAAAACAATTATGGGCTATTTAAATTGTATTCATTTCTGTGGCTTGCAATTACAATTAAAAAAAAAAAAAACTGACAAACCGCAAATTCCGTTCCTACGTTTTGTCGTAGGTTTATTTTGTACTTAAAGTCAGAATTTTATCATTTTACAATGTCATAAGTAACGTTGTAATTTAAAATGCATAACTATAAGTACAAGAAATGAATATTAATTGAATACAATACAAAGAAACGCATTGCACCCAACCTAGAATTTAATTGGTTGAGTGAGAAGAAAGCGGAATTCTTCTGTCTGAATCTTTCCTATGTTGGCCGAAGATTCTCCTTTGTCATCGCACTTCTTAATTTATACTTTTCCCTGTATAGTTATCACATTCCATTTCTCAGAATCCCCACCATTCCGTAATATCTTATTTTCGTTAGAAGCCACGATAAGATTAAAAAAATAGTAATAATTATGACTTGATGTTGATGGGGATGACGACCACAAGACAATGGCAGTTTTATTCTTACATCTCAGAGTTCGTGCACGGTGGGTACACAAATTGAAACGGTTCAGTGAAGATTTTTTTTTTCTCTGACTAAACTGTTTTTTTTTTTTATCGCTTCGTAAGTAACAGCATAATTCAGTATGAAAAATAAATGGGCTTATTGGTTCTGCCGTATGTTCGGAATGTCGCTTGTCGAAACCAGTAAAATAGCACTATCCGTTTTATTTTAATTATGCATGTGCTATCTATCAAAATATGTACTATCAGGATATTTAAATGTTTTCTTATAGAATCCAGTATAAAACGGAACAACAACTAGACGAATTTAGACAATGAGATCCTGGTTTTGAGGCAAAGGCAGTCAACCAGCGATTTGAAAAAGAAAACAACCATAACCTTTACGTCAGGGTCAATCCACACCACATAGCTTGAATTCATTAAGAATTCTGGAACTACTTAAGAAGATCCTTCTATTAGGTAGCCTACGATTGTTTAATGACAAACTGGATTGTTTAATGACTACGATTGTTTAATGACAAGAGGGTTACGATGATTGAAGGCGTGCCTTGAACATTGCCGAGCTATTAAATTAAGAAAAGCGAGTGTATTGAAATTTTTTGCCTCTTAAAAAATACCTCATTGATACATGTAAGTTAAGTGAGTCATGGGAAGTTTTCCATTCAATTTTCAAATTTCAAACCTAAGATATCCTTGAACATCAATTATACTTCAGTCCACAATGTTTTATCGAAATAACTGAAAAATGTAAGTACATCACAAGATATTTCTGTGAGAATGCCACGCACGAAAGAAAAGATTTTCTGAACTTCTACGGCTTCCTTTAACGGCAGGACCATTTTAGATAGCTAAATTGTACCATATTGAATTGTTTCGGAATTACTTCATATTTCTATGTCCTTTGTATAACAAGTTTCATGGCGGAATTTTTTTTTTTTTTTTTTTGAAAATTGTGTAAATTGTCATTAATTAACAAAAAAATACGAAATAAACGGATAAAGAAGAAACACAAATTAAAAAAAAAAAAAAAACAGAACTAAGGGATAAATGGCTGAGCACACAAAGACAAAGCTAACAATTTCAATTATTCAAACAACTCTTCATTTCATATGCTCCATTTCAAGAGATCTGGTGAAAATAGTCCGTAATAGCGGTGTACGGTTGTGTTGTCACGGTCCGAATGCTGGGTAGGATAGTAAGTCGACTGACACAAATAATCCCTCTTCTCTCAAATACCATCATTTGGCGATATGGATTTTCCACACAAACTTAAAATTCCTTTTAAATTCGCAATCGAAGTCGAATACAAACAAACTGGTCGTACCAAAACTTATCTATGTTATCGCTATTAATACCACTGGACCCATTGGTCTCATATTTAATGATTTTAATGCTATGGTGCAACGCAGTTTTTTCCAAACATTCTGATCATTCCTTCTGGACGTTATAATTTTATTGTTACAGAATGTAAATAAGAAAATTTTAAAACAATTATATTGGCGTAATTTATTTGTGTAAAATGCTAATAAGCTTTCTAATTAGTACTTACATCTTTACCAAATTAAAATTATAAATAATGACGGTGAATGGTGGAAACTCATTCAAAACTTAATGCGAATCCGATCTGCAAAATCTTAATTCTCCATTTTATTTATTTACTTAAAATTATATTTCTCATTGTGTTTAAATTCAAACGTGTGCAAAGGGTCAGCTGATAAAAATACTAAAAAACAGAATTTGAAAAGAAACCTGCAAAGGTTTCGAAACTGGTTCGTCGTTTGACATCTTTTAATGTTATGTGTGTGTTATAATTCTCATTTCATTAATTTATGGATTAAAGGTATAAAATTTCATTGCAATGTGAAACATCATTCTTGTGGTTGGTTTATTTTACATGGAAAGAGACTATAACAAGTTACAGAACTTTCACTTATTTCCTTTCATTGAAGAATTTAATAATTTTTGGCTAATTTCAAAAAGATGAGATAATGGTCACTTTTATCGTTTATTGAGAAACCCTATTAATAATAGTAAGATTAATAATAACAGTAAATAATCATCCCGAAGCGAAGATTTTGGCTGTGCGCACACGAGCAGGGGATATAACGACAAAATTTATTATTGATTCTTAAAATTAAAAAAAAAAAGTATTTTAGAAGATTATTACCACAATTAAACCGCATAATAGTGGTAATAATCTTCTAAAAAATTAATTTATGCTATAGTCAAATGTAGGTTCGTTCATGCTTGTAGCTCTTGTTTTGCTTACATTACATAGACAGAACATTGATAATAAAGCACTTACTCTTTGCATCATACAGATCTGAGACGGATAAGGTTTAAAAGGAAATTCAACATTAAACCCGCCGATGACCAATTTAGTTGGGGAAGACATCGTTTCCTTGGTTCTGAAAAGAGAGAAAAAAAATAAAATAAAAATAAATTAGGTGTGATTCGAAGAATAAAGAAGATATTTCCCACATAATTTGAATATTGATAATCTTCAAAAAACAAGTAACTGAACACTATCATTCCAAGTTACATCAGAACTCGCACACCTCTCTTTGATATCAGTCCAATAACGATAACTACACCATTCAAATTTAATAATGCATGGACGTAAGAGGACAGATACAAGCGGGTGTGTTTATCTATATTTATTCTGTGACAATTTAAAGAACTCCATTACTTTATTTTATACTCGTAATCAAATCATAATTCAACGTAAAAATTCCATTTTTTTTATTTTTATAAATAATTAATTTATTGTAAAACTTATTTATGAAAGAAACATATTATTGAATAAATTACTCTGCACACCCCTCTGCATTTATTTGAAATTTTCTAATAACTTTCAAATAACAGAAATAACCTACTTAAGAATTTTTTTTAAAAAAATTTAATTCTTTACCTAATAATTGTTGTAACCATAAAGAGTTCACAAAATAATTTAGTTAATGTATTAATTTTAATGGTAAAAATATCGTAACTGCTTTCTTAAATGTCAATTTAAATTTGGAAGTTTATTTGTAAGTTCACAGGATTACTTTTTATTTTGTTGTTTTTGATGTCGAATGCAATTCCCGGAAGCGGGAATGGTTTTTCTTGTTTTTATCTTTTGTTTTGTTTTAACATATAAGAAAATAAATATATTGTAAGGTTAAAAAAAACCCGCCAACATTTGCATATCAGGAAACAATATTAACGAATTAAAAATTCAAGTTTTTACCTCAACAATTTCTTTCAGAAAGAGGCCATATAAACTTACAACAAAAGTAAATTCTACAGAACTACATTTTAAAAAGAGGAAGCAATCGAGCTCTGAAAATTTTAAAACGGCACGAAAGGTTGTAAATGGGCGAAGTTGGTGCAGGAGACCAGCTTTCCTCCACCGAAACAAATCGAATATTTACATTTCTCTAAATCGTCCGTAAACAAGCAATAAGACAATAAAAAAATGGTGAAAAGAGTTGTAATACAAAATATAGAGTTACTAACAATAGTTTTATTTCCAATGGCCAAAATAAATTTTCAGATTTATGAGGGAAGAAACTACATGAAGCAAGATTATTTGAGGAAATTAATTAATTTTTAAAACTAATTAAGCCAATAAAAATATTTTCATTATTTTCAGATCCCGATAAATGTTAATAATAACTTTCTCATGATATTTTTGTATATCATTTCTGATCAATTTCAGGGCAATCACGAAACGGAATATTAAAAAACTGCAACTGTAAGTTCTGTAACCTAGCGATTTACACCTTCACAGCATGAGTAGATGCAGCGCAGGGCAGAGGAGTCCCTCCTCTCCCGTTTCGATATAAATAGTAAACTATATTTTCCTTCCGTTTTATAGTTGGATAGACGGTTGAAGAATCTTTACAGTCGATAAGGCCTCCTAATTCGGCCAAACTCTCCACAACCTTGAAAAAAAAATTTTAACACCCACGATCCAGAAAAAGGTAAAGCAATAACTGACACTAAGGAATACGAGCTATCTTCAATTCTGACATGAAGGGCAATAATACGTTTCCCAAGCAGTCGGTAGATGTTGTCTGGATTAAGGTCGGAGAGAAAGTAGGTCAGATATTAAGTTGGGTATTTTGTTTTTGAAATTGATGAGTCTAACTGCGTGGGAGAAAATTATCATCCATTGACAAGAATTATCATTCTTTAAGGTGAAATTTCCACCAATAATAACCTTTGATATAGTGATCCATCATCTCTGTACCTTATGACCATTAATAGAGAGACGCCATCAAATACCCAGCTTTTACAGTAAAAAAAAAAAAAAAAAACCCATCATTATATAAAGTATCTCTGTCTATCATCTTGCATGATTTGCAGCGCATTGTATCTCTCTCCGCACAAGCAAACGTAATCTGTCAGAATTTAAACTCCGTCGCGAGAAAAGACTTTATTATATTTTTGGATCCAGCCTATATGATCATGATAACACTTTACTCGAGTGTAGTGATTACACACACACTACACCCAGTCATACGAAGCCTTCTGTTAACAACTGAACAAATATTTGTCTCTTCCTAGAGTAAAAGAGAATCCAAAGTAATACTGTTATACCTTAAAGAATTATGGACAGCACATTCCTATGTATCTCGTTATTTGAATATCTCGTCAGCCTACACAATGTTCTAAAAACGCTCTTCTGAGATACAAAAGATAACAAATTCCAGAATGAAAATTTTAATAAAGAATTTGAAATTGTCTTTCTTACTTTGCATCAGAGAAGCAGTAACGATATTAAAATAATACTTTTAAGATTAAATAAGTATTAGTGACATTTTAGAGATCCTCTAGGATTTATAAAAAAAAAAAAAAAAAAAAAAAAAAATTTTTAAAATAAAAAAAATAATAGTGAAATTTAAAAAACCCTTTAGGATTTAAAAAAAAAAAAAAAAAAAAAAAAAAACAATTATAGAAAAATAGCAATTTATTAACAAAACGCATTTCTTTAAAAGACTTTTTTCGATTCGCTTTTATTTTCCTGAAGCTTTGTTGACATCTTATGAGTATTATTGAACAGATAAACAGTTATATGAAATCGAAACATGACGTCAGAACAAAAATTTCAATATGCAATATACTTAATTCCTTTAATTAATGATTATAAATTTTATAAGCAAAACATTCTTATTTTAAAGTCACTTTTATTTCTTTAAATTATATCTAAAGACAGACACTTTGAAATGTCATCCTAAGCATATAAAAGCATTTCCTTTATTCATAAGGAAGTACTTACTTTTTCAAGTTTATTACTGGGCAATGGCCTAGTCAAATTGTAAACATAAGTATTACGTTGTAATATAGTGTCCTATCAAAGCGATTATCATTTCTTCTAAGCTCATGAATTGTATTGAGAGGCTTTAATCCAAATAAATGTCTTAGATCACAACCCTGAAACATTATATGACGCTTTACATGTCTGTCTAAATTAATTAAAAAAGTATGTTTAGAGAAGTAATCTAATCTTACACTGATATGGTGATTCAGTAAAATAAAGTAGTAAACAGATAAATATGCAACATCAAATTAAAGAATTAAGAATGTTTAATTCCGATTAGGAATCATGGAGTCAAACTCAAAATCAACTTAATAATGAAAAATGATTCTAACGAAATATCGTGATATACTGAAATAAATTATACTTTTAGTCAGATAATTAAATAATACATAAGGTCTTTTCCATATTATTACATCATGCGATTGTTGAAGTGGCAGACACGTTAATCACTCATCTAACTCATTTGATGAGTAAAAAGAAAAAAAGATTGAGTTACCAAAAAATAAAATATTCCAATGAAAGGAAAACACATGGTTATGAAACGAATGCTTCTTTAAAATGTCATATCGCTATCAAACAAATATAGGAAGTTCCCTGTATATTTCCACAAGATTGTTATCACCAGAAAAGTCGAGGGAAGACAGAATAACGCTTCACCAAATTGATTCATTGCCATTGAGAGATTAGGAAAAAAATCTCTATGTTAATATTAAGAGCAAAAAAACCTTCTGTCAGAATAATAACAACATATTTTTAAAGGGAGCAAAAGTTTTAACGTGCAGTTAATAAGTTAACAGGTAAGAAAAAAAATCCGTGCACATAATAAACGAATGCCCTCTGAACCATCATCGTAGGGAATCTGGAACAGTTATTTCATCCTTGTTAGGAATCATCAGTCAGATTTACCCTCGATGATAGCTCAGACGTCGAATTGTTTTTTTTTCTTTTTTTCTTTTCTGTTAACTTATTACCTGAACGTTAAAACTTTTGCTCACTTTAATTATGAATCTTTTGCTTTTATTTTTTGTTTTTAAATTCTTTTAATCCTGATTGTTTAGCAAGTTAAAGAATTTTCTTCTGTGCGAGAGTGCAGTCATTTATTTGTTTGTTTGTTGTTATTTGCTTTGGGGGGGGGGGTCCTCTTTCTTGTGCGGAAGTGATATGCTTAACCTTTTCCGCCGTCTTAGCTATCATCGAGGTCAATCTGGCTGATGATTCCTAACAGCTATTCCAGATTCCCTACGATGATAGCTCACAGGGCAATCGTTCGTTATATGCACGGATATTTTTTTCTTTTCTTTTAATAAAACATTTTGTTTCGAATTTGCTTGAAAATGAATACACAGAGAAAGTCAGTCCTTAATTATTGCATTGTTATTTTATTATTTCAATCAATCGGCATCGAACCAAAGTACTTTGTTGCAATATAAATAAGAATCCACAAGTAATTGTCTTAACAAATAATTTACAAACAAATTGTAAGCTTGATATATGTATTGTGTATTTCATTTAAATTTTAATTGGAAGTTTTTTTTTAGTACTTATAATTAGAATACTAATAATATTTTATTTTATCCGCGTAAACTGGCTACCGATTTCAGTAGCACTGATGTAGATCATCTACCTTTGATTTACGTTAATTTTTTTATTCATTAATTCAATATTTGCTGTGTTAAATTTTATTAATGTTTTTCTTCCGACAACAAATAACATAATTATTGCTATTAATCTTCCTGAATATTACTCGTATTTATTAATAAATGTTGCATGATATAGCTATGGAAACTTGTTTGCAATTTTTTTCTCTTATTTTCTCACAAGGATTTGAGAATATCTTAAAAGGCGATAATTATTTCTCAAGGTAATACATATCGGGGAAAAAAAAACGGTGAATAGGATTGGATTTCTCTCTTTTGATACGATACTCTCTAAGACGCCTATTGCTAATTCAAAAAAAATTATGGCTTCGATTCCAATATTATTCAAAGAGTAAGTTCCCATGTGGATAACAATGCCATGGCTACGGCATTCTTACGTAACGAGGCAGTAAACAACCGCCAAAATGGCCGTCATTATTTCGCAGCTGTTTAAAGGGGAGGAGCTGAGGGCTCAGTCCACGGTGTGAATCCGAGAATTTTTCCCCCTTTCTAATTGCTACATTCACGCCAGTTATTACTGTGTCACAGCGCCAAGGATGTGCACAGACGCTAATTATAAAGGATCGCCAAGATCTTCTCTTTTTTTATTGTTATTTTTATTATTATTTCCCCGCACGGTTTTCATATGCGAATTTTTTTTCCCTCTTTCTTAATATTATTGCGATTTTGGTATCCCGTTCTCAGCCAACAAAAGCTGTCAAAGGAGTGCTGAACGATAACAGTAATTAAAATTCTGTTATGCAACACGCATGGCCGCCTTTTGTGCAAATGCTGACCACTGTATCAAACAATAAGTCAAATGTGGATGATGTTAGCTACGAATTACAATTTTTTTCCAAAACCAAAATCACTGTCCAAAATTATTAAAAATTCCAATTCTGAAAATTATGGGAAACTTATTGATAAGCATTAAATGGAACATATGCTTTTTCCTCCCAAGAAGCCTAACAGCATACTTTCTTTCCAACAAAAATCAAATTATCCACTAGGAAATATACTTTCCGTTCGGAAATCTTATTCGATTAATCTGTCCTAGGCAAAATCTTTAATCCTTCTAATACAAATATCAGTGATAATTGTCATTACCTTGAGAAATCAAGATAATTATGTAGTATTTAATGGTAAAGTAAAAACAAGTAATAGTAATTTCTTTTAGATTACCATTTTATTGTGTGATAACAAGCCTTGCCTTCTCAAGTATGATAATAAACCAAAGGTAATTAAGGGATTAAAACTTAATCCAAGGTTATTTTTCAATGAAAACAATTCAAGTAAAGTGATATCGATTAGTAATAGTGATGAAGATAAAAAACATTTGCATTTTAGTATAATAATTATATATTAATCCGGATATGCAAAAATTTGAAATCTCAAAGACAAAACTTTTTTTTTTCATTATTTTCACTTTTTCTTGCAGAGGCCTAGGAAGCACATAATTGTAGGGCTTGTTGCACATCACTTAAATAGTTTATGTCTAAATTTTGGTAGACGATTCCACTTTTATCTATAATATGGAAAGGATGACATATTTATACTTCCATTAGTATGCTTCCGATGAATAAAATACTGAAAATGTAACGAAAACATAAGCGATTTTTTTTTTAAGGCAACATAGGCCAGCCTCAGACTATTGTCCAATGCAAACAATATTAACGAGCAACATCACAAAATGCAATTGATATTTTCGTTGCAAGATGGTGCCATTCAATATTATTAAAAACAGAATTATTAATTAGTAAATAGGAATTATTAATTGTTTAAGGAAAATAGAAAAAAAAGATAATGAAACTGTCTTTAAACAGAAAATTTATGTACTTACATTAAAGCAAAGAAATTCTCTAAAATATCTTATTCTGTTCACTGAATTGTTTATGTAGTGAATAAGTAAAAATTAATTAAAGATGACATTGATTAATTTGAACAATGAGA
>JAFIDM010009631.1:45059438-45095866 GCA_023159025.1 Thereuonema tuberculata | reverse complement strand
TTTTTTTTTTTTTTTTTTTTTTTTTTTTTTTTTTTTTTTTTTTTTTTGTATATAGTACGAACTAAAATTTTACTAAACACTATAAATGCTAATCATCTGTGCTATCGCTTTGTATGTTCGTGGTCATATCGATTTCAACTCCAGTTGCAAATGACAGCAATTCATTGTGATCTGACAGAATTTTACTTCGGCCTTCACTGATAACAGAGACAACTACTTCATGGAAGGTTATTTGTCAAGAAACAAGATAATTAACATTAACTCTGTTTATAAATTGCATTTCTGTTTTTCTGTAAGTGCTTGTAAAATACTCATATTAACTTATTTAAATACAATTCAATGACATGATTCCAGAAGCTTATAAGGTTTTCAAAGCACAGTTTCCTCTTCTTTTCCAATAAACATTAACTATTGTAGTTTTTTTTTTTTTCAATTAATCACCAGTTAATTGGTGTTGTTGAACCAATCAGAATTACTAAATCTTGTCTATTAATTTTTTTTAAATGCATGTGTGTTTTTTTCTTTTTGTGGCCTCAGAATCTTCTACTACCACTCAAAACATTTCGGAATTAATTTAGTTACTGATATTCAAAAAGAGGAAAAGGAAACAAAAAGTAATATTTCTGTTTCTATCTGAGAACTGGAGCAGTATTTCCGATCTAATTTCCCAAAGTTTGTAGAGAACTTTTTCAAATATTCCAAAAAAAAAAAACAATTTCATTAAGGAATTAACTAAAACAAAGTAAAAGTAAACCTTACGTTTTAGTTTCGAAAACATTTTTTTCCTCCAAATTAATCATCACTGAAAATTAAGAAGAAAGCAAAAATTTTATCTGCAAAAGCTATAATAAAACTGCTTTCGTCCAAATTTTTTTCTGTAAGTCGTATATTAGTATTCAAAATAAACAGATTCCTTGAACAGAAGAAAGCCCTTGACTAAATTGATATTGTTGTAGCTATTTTCAAAGAACCAATGTTAACCATGGTTGAAATCCTTGATTACACCCTTTCGTATAATCGAACTTATTTCCTCTCGCTTATCCTACGTAGAATTGGCTTTGTCGAAAACGTCGCTCCAAATTATTTAAATCTAGAGTTGCTTAATATTAAAGTATGTTTCTTTTAAAAACGAACATGCAAAACTGCATCTCTTGAGTCCGTTAACGAAACATCGTCACTGCAAAATGCATGTTAGGCTTCCACAGATCTCGACTTTAACCTGATTACAGCGATCGTCTGTTTTGTGTTTCACTTATTAATCAACACATTTAAATAATTAAGTGATTTTTTTTTAAAACTATTTATTCATAGGTAGCAAAATAATCTGACACCAAGGCTCTGATAATAATCCTAACTAACTTTACTTAAACACAGGTCAAGATTTCACTTTTATTCTTTGAAGTTACAATAAAATTCGTCTAATTTTTCCTATAAACGATCTATTATGTAAATAACAACTTAACTTCAGTCTATAAATTCTTTTAATTATTTGTTTTAAGGAAGCATATTTAAGATATAGAACGTTAAAAATTTACTGATACATTCTACTGAATTGAATTACGCTATTTTGTCCTTAATTTTTAATTTCCAATAAAAATGTAACGAAAACAAATCAGTCGTAAAAATAAGCAAATTTCAGAAATATAAAACTTAACGTTTCTATAAAAAAGAAAAAAAAAAAAAAACCAATTTTTTTTTGTTCTAATTTATAAAATGTTTATCTAAACTTGGAGCAGATTGGTTTGGAGAAATCAGAAATTGATGCCATATCTGTCTTAGAACAGTCGTTACCTGTATTTTTAGAATTCATAAAATCTCTTTGGTTCTGAGAACTTCTTTATGGAGTCATAAAACACCACAAAAGCCTCTCTACAGAAATGAGCAGCCTTCGACATTGATTCAGTTACCACACGAACATAGCATTTTTTTTTAAACTTGCACTTACTAAAACAGAATGCATTTTCTATATCTTTTTATTCGTGAAATGAATAAGAGATTTTTAAAAAGAAAAAAAAAGGGGGGGAGAAGGGTGAAAGAGGAATAACAACCGCAGAGGGAAAGAAAAGTTGCCCGATAATCTTAAGAATAAGACATTTCATAACGATTGCCTTACAGGCAAATGAGCCAACGATGTTTATGTAAACAGCAGTCAACTGTCATTTATGCGAAATTCTCCGGTAGCCACGAGTGCATTGGTCCAATATCAATTTATGAGTCGCTCATCAGCGGGGGAGGGGGAATCTAACGAGACGCATGCGCCATTCCATCCCACCCCGCCCACTTCCTTTTCACCTGGCACCTTTTGTCGACGGACACGACACCTTTTGCGCCGATCCATGGCGCCCTCTGCTGAGAAGAGGGGGAGGGGACGCTGTAATGATAGGTTTTGGCGTCAGTTTCTCTCTCTCTGCAGGTAATATCTGTACCAGGTCGTTAGGAAGCCCGTGCGTGCATGCAACGCTTTTCTCTTACCTACCATCGACGCTCTTTAAACACCTAAGTTATGGCATCTAAACAAGACAGGCAGACGCGAGCCACCGACATATACTAGCTGTCGTCGATGACCTTTTTAGAAAATAATAATAATTTATCTCTTCTACTTTACAAAAAAAAATCATAAGCTAACATTTATTTACGATTTAAAATGGTAGTTTATCGATTGCTAATTGATATCTTACAGAAGACAATGTTTAACTGTCAATTTAATTAACAGAAGTTTTGCTGTCGAATATAGCTTTACTAATTTAAATAAATTAATGAATCTACAAAGAAACTATGCAGACTCTTGAATGAGTAAAGCAGAGAAAGAGACCCTAAAAAATAAACTACAGTTAACTCGCGATAATCCGACATTTGACAGTCCGACACAGGTTGATTCGAAAACCGACCCGATTTAGGCGGTCACGGATGTGAAATGCACAATCACTTGCGATGAAGTTATGTCGGCTGCAAACACTTCGATACGTTGGTGTGAGGAGAGGGAACTCGACTACGAGAACATTTTAATGCTAAAAGATATTCAAGAAAAAGCCATGACAGACTTTACGTAAGAAGAAACAAAAAACGATTACAGATTTTTTTTTTAAGCTTTAAATATATATGTACGTATTTTTATTTTTTATTTTAAGACATAAAATTATATTTTACATTATATACTGTAATTTTAGTTTTTTAAGACATTAATACAGTAATAAATTAGTATTACATACATACGTACTCATTTGTGTAAAACTACGCTTAACTGAGTTTTATATTATATCCTCAATGGCCGTAAAATATGTACTCAATATGTATTGTAACAATATACATACTGTATATATATAACTTAAATTTTCTTGCCTTAGAAGTCAAAATTCAGTTTTAAAAAATCAACCTTTGGTAATCCGACATTTTTATTAATCCGACACCCCCTCGGTCCCATAACTGTCGGATTATCGCGAGTCAACTGTACTACATTCCAAAAATCAGGATTAGTCTGATGACCGTTTGACATTAAATTGACTAAGTTTGTCAAGTTTGTCATTAAATGGAATGTTACATGGCCCATTGTAGAAATCATCATTTAAAAGCTATGTCTTGCTCATAACGACAAGACATATTAAATTCGTAACGAGAAGAACTAGTTTCAGTCTTTTTAAGAAAATATCAACAGGTGCTAAAATAAGCATTCTCTACATTGCTTTACCTTTTTTTTTCTTTTTATTTAATTGTTTTAAGTTTTAAACTAATGGTGATGACTATTTGGTAATTTACTTAACTATAAACGTAGGCTCATTAGATATACAATAACTTCTTTTTCTTTTCTGCTAGTCGTTTTAAACATAAATAGTTATGATATCAAAAGAAAAAAAAAAACTTCATAATTATAAATAAATATTAAAGAGCATTTAAGGAATGTAGGCTCCAACAACCTCTTTCATTTCTGAGTTGAGTACTGTGTGAATGTTCACTAAAATTTGTCAAGAATGCTTGTACTTAATTGGAAAGAATAGTAAAGCCAAAAATATTTCCAATTTAGTATAAATATATCGACGCCAAAAAGAGAAATAGAAAAAAATCCAGGAAAAACATTTACATTTTTTTAAAGCTAAACTACTAATTAAATAGGAGATGAGTCATTTATATCAAATCTGATCATGCCTTCATATCCCACTGTGATTGCAATATTAGGATTTATATTATTATTTAGAAATTATTCAGTGGCAAACTTGTGTTTTCATTAGGATTTTATTCCATTCTTACATCATCACGTTGAACTTCTAATAAGCCAATGATCGAATTTAATTCAAATGTTGAGTAACAACATTTACTAAGCAGAAGAATCGTTCCCAGAAATACCATTTTTAACCAATATTCCAAAAGTTTAGTAGTGCAACTTAAGGAAACTTCTTACATCCTGATTAAATGCATACTGACACAAGCTGATGATATAAAAAGGAACAATTCACACCTAATGTTACATGAAATACTTATTTAATTTCATTATTTGTACAGCATAACAAAAATGCTTTTTTAATTTAATGCTTAATAAATTATCTTACAAAATTTAAATCTCTTATTAATTAGTCATTAATAATTTCCTGAAATATCTTGAAAATATTTTTTCAAAATAAATCTCGCTTACGATGGCGTGCAATTAAATAAATTCAATACATTTATTTCTCATGAAAGTTTTATTTTATACTAAGTATTTTTAAAGTTGATGAGTTCTTCTAAAATTATAGGCAACTGACACAAACTAAAAAGAATTTGATTCATTCCGTTTAGGCTACTAAAAAAGGTTACTTTTGCTATTAAAACAAAAAATAAACTGCAGAACAAAAGCGAAACCATGAATTCTTATCGAAAAGTCGTCTGAGGCTTCGGATTGAATGGAGTCACGAAACAAAAACCGATTCGTCCTCAGTCGGTCTTCGAACTCTGAAGTGGCCGCCGACAGTTGGCAATACAGGAATTGAAGAGAATGTTGTAAACTGTTCGCCATTAATAGACCAACGTAATTAATATGTTAAGGCAAATAAAGTTTAAAATAACTTCTAATTCTCTTATTATAACTTTACCATTATTATAATTAAACCTAATTGAATCAACATGTTCAGGCATAACGAAGCCAACATCTCTAATAAAGAAACACCTTCAAAAGTCATTAAAGAAAACAATTTATAGGATTTATCAAAAACTTTGATTAAAGCATCTGATTTATCGTTGCTTTAATTAACGCGATCTTCTTTTTCTTTTTTGTTGGATAATTTGTCATTTGTAACGAAAAAAAAAACTAACTTGCAAATACTATAGTTATCGAAATGTCCGGATTATATATATTTTTAATTCCGTTATACATAAAGAGCGAACTATTAATTTATACAGAGCCGCCCTTACGAATAGTCTCGTGAGGCCCCTTCCGGGCGCTACGTCTACAAGGGTCTCAAGCTATACAGTCAGAATTATAAGCATATAGAAAAGAAAATTTGGAGGGGGGAAAAAAAATCCTTACACTCCTTATCATGTTATGTTAGTAAAAATAATTAGGAAACAATTCTGAGTAGGATTTCTCTTTATTATTATGATCAATCTAAATGGGTACCCAATAAATTAAATTTGTCCAAAGCCTCTCAAATGCTGGGAACGGCCCTGAATTTATACAGGAAAGCAACTTAATTAACGAACTACCTATTTATTGTATGTGTATACTTTAAATATATTTACGCTTTTATCTTGCTTTATTTTGGAGCTCAGTCATTAAATGTATTTACATTATTTCTTTATTATTAATAATAATTAGTTGGCTGTAAATAGTTTACTGAAACGAATGAACTGCAAAAAAGCAAAACTAATTAAATCTGGCCAAAAATTTAAATTAAAAAAAAACTGAATTTAATCTTCAAAATGGAATTAAGTGGAATTTAAATGATTCCACAAAAACTAAAAACTAGTTTTGGGGATTTTTAACTTCGAACCCCAAGAAACATAAGGTGCAATTATTGAGTTTAACAATTGAATTTCGCAATTTTATGTAAATAGTTCCTATTTGCAATTCCAAGAAACCTGTTTAATAGCAGCAATAAAAATATAAACGGCAGGAAGTAGTAACTTTGTAAGAATATTATTATCAAGACTGAATCTTAAATTCAACAATAATCATTCATCAAACTAGTCATGTCGAAATCCAGTGCTCAACTTTCGAAACAGCTAAAACGGGTCAGTTATTTTATTTTTGAAACAATACAGTATCCTGGCAGATATCAACGACCAGCAGGAAATATGTCGGTCTTCCTACAATTTCCAGAAGCTTCCCATACAACGCCAAGTAAAAGAAACAAAATTTGAATTTTACTCGTAATCAATGTTTTATTAACGGTACAGTGAGATTCAGAATTAACAGCTCAGATTCTATAGAAGTGAACTTTATGATCCTGAGTCACCAATTAAGTTTGATAGGAGTTAGACTAGAATTCATTAGTCCACGATCATCAACATTTGGATTTTCTAAAATGTTGCTAACTTTTTCACTGGTATTTTTTTACAAGAATAAAACGAGATGATATGTTTATGTAAATGCATTAATCATTACTATATGTAGATGTTTTCCGAGGTGTGAATTGCCCGTGAACTGTATTTCGTGTCTAAAATTTTAAATTCCCAGTCATTCATTGCTAAGGCCAAAGATCACATGATAGAACTTTAACTAAGAAGGAAAATCCCAATTTCTCGGAAGATAATAATAAAACAATCACAGACTAGACTAGAATTCAAAATATTTTAGTCTAGAAAAGTGAGGTCATCAGTCAGTCAGTATGTATTCCCTCCCCCTTCCATTTCTTAATAACTTTTTGAACTGTTGGATCGGCTTCTTGAAACATAGCATGCATATTTAAGAGCATAAGATGATCTAACTTTTCTATGTAGCTACATGTCAAGAAATTATTTTCTATTGCTTAAAATATTCGGCTCGATCCAACAAAGCCCATGATGACCTGTAGATAATAAAAAAAAAATATATATAATTTTAAAAAGCATCTGTAAGGAGGTTTTAGGGAAGTTATATCGGGGGAGGGGATCCGGACATTATCATTAGCTACCCACACACGTAGGGGTCTTCTCTTACAGATCGAGAGATCAATGACCTCTGAGGGAGACTCGTCTCTCCTTCACATACTTACCCCTTGGGGAACAAATCTTTTCTCGCGGCTTAACGAGCAAACGTTTTAACCCCAGGGTTAGCGGTTTACTTCCGCAACGTGTCACAACTCTGTGTTAAGCTGGAAACCTTTCAACCCTTAGCAGAAATGACCTTCGAAGTGGAGTGGATTTTGGACTTCCAACCAGACTGAAAGTTATCCTTCGGACTTCGCGGAGCAGAGCTCTAGTAGCCGTTTAATTGTGTTTAACCGTTTAACATAACAAATATTTACATAACAAATTTAAAAAATGAACAAATTATAATATCATTCAAAGACTAATATTTGGGTATTATTTTAAATGATGCAACAAAAATTAAATTAAAACTTACAACAAAAATTAAATACAATTTCTTGAAAAAAAAAATTATAAAAATATTATACCAATAAATTACAAAATAATAACTTAGTTTTCTTTTTTTGATCCTTATTTAATTATGAAAATGCTATCTGATCTAATACAAATAATGGAAAATGTAAAAAGTATAAATATTTTACGAAATAAAAAAAATCTTAAAATTAGTAATTTATTCTAAAAATACTTCAAGTAATAAAATAGCAAGGGAATTCTTTATGAATAATAAAATAATACTTCGAACTTTTTATACAATTTAATAATAAAGACTTATTTTCAATTAAATTATATGAACAATACAAATTCGAATACAACTATAATCTTCGAGATATATGTAACTTTATAACCAACATTTTTAATAATTATGCCACACAAATAAATTACTACCGGATGTGATAAATAAAGTAAATCTAAAAAATTACCAAAATTTTCTAATATATCAATTTAATAAAAAAATCTCATCAGAAATTGCCTAGTAATAAATATAAATCCTCTGGTTGACTAGATTTATAATTTACTTTTCACTTTAATTCAGATTTTTTTTTACTATTTCTTGTAACTGTGTTTACAATTATCAAATGTATAATGCCTACCAAAGTTCAAAATATAGTTATAAATTTAGTGATACTGTCACTATAAAGCCAATTACATAATCAATTTGTCAGAAACTACAATTATTTGTCATTTCATGTTCGAAAGTTAGTCTAGGCAAGTTCGAAATTAAATCCTTAAAGGAACTGATCGTTATTGAGAATCTTTACGTTAAGCCGTGCTTCACGCATAGGAACTGTGACAGGTCGATTGCCAACTACCTGCGAAATGTCCTCCCCCATATACCACCTCCCCGACTCAGCTTAACCTAAATAATTCATCCTTCGGACATAGTCTTCAGCGTCAAAACTCCCAAAAAACCCCTCCGTGTGTGGGTAGCTATTGAAGTAAGGAGCCACCATTTCTAGCTCGCCAGGGGCCCCGCACCCCCTTGGGCCGAGCCTGCTCCTACTGCTGTGCCGACGCCATTTTGTAACTTTGAGTGACAAACTTCGAGCTAATGAAAGCGCTCTAGTGTTCTGGTAAAATTATCTTATCAATATCATTTTTCGGTTTTGCAGCTATGAATATTGTAACTTTTGATATAAGACTAAAAAAAAATTGAGATTAAGATAGTCTACTATTTTTTTTTAATGTTTTTAAGTATAGTTTGTGGGCCCGGTAGCCGAGTGGGTAAGGGCGCTTGGCTGCGGGTTGGAGGTAGCGGGTTCGATTCCCGGCCTCGGCGGAGGACGGGAATTTTTCCACGCTTCTTTATCCTCCAAACGGGCCGTAGGGTCTGCCCAGCCCTCTATAGAATGGGTACCGGGTTTCTTTCCCGGGAGTTAACCCCCGACCCCCCGTCCTCAACTTTGTCCCGTAGGTTGTGAACACTGGAGCCTACCCTCCAGCTGCATTGCGCGGTCCTCTCGGCCTGATCGCAACTTTGACTTTAAGTATAGTTTAAAATATAAGTTAGTCTGTTCTTTCTATAATTTTTGTTAAATAATACACGAACTGAAATATGTTGAGGCAAATCGACAAAAAGTCACATGAAGCTCTTTTCCAATCTACGATTTAATTCTAAGATCTTGATAGTATATAAATCTTTTTTTATTTGTTAAACGAAGTGATTGGTCAGAGCCGCCACTAGGGTTTCTGGTGTCCCCCTCCCCTTTGTAAATTATAAATCGCTACTTCTTCTATCATTCACGACTGCTAGTATGGGTGACCCTACATCGGGTTTTAAAGCTATTAAAAAACAAATAAAAATAACGATGATTCTAAATCCAAAATATCCTTTGGCATCTATCAGCGCACCCCTGTCTTGATTACAGCATTGCACCGACCCTGGAAATGGTTATTTATCTGTTGCTAATTCTCCGCTTAATTTGGTTTGATTTCCAATTAGTGGTGTAAACACTGCTAAATATGTTTTTAAATGTTTACAAATGGTTATGTTTTAAAAAAATAAATTCGGGAAAGAAACTAGCATATAATATCAAATTAGAGATTTCTAGCTTTTTTAAAAAACTTTATTTCAGCATCGTAAATAATTTCTAGTCAAAATTCATCATTGTAGTGTTCAATTCAAACAGAGAATTACAACGTTCTCATTCCACAAAGAGTCTCGGAGGCCTTGACGGGAGACGGATCTCAAATATTTAGTTTCGAAAAATATGTTGTAGGTTGATTTATTGAAGATGAACAGAATTCGTTTTCCTATGTCTGACTGACAAAAGAGACTATGTCCTTTGTTTTCTTTATTGCCTCTTTTCTAGTTTTAATACAATATTTCTGTCAAGACAAACTACACGTAGGAGGAAGCGGAGAGATTAGGACGGACTGTTAACGAAAAGTATTCACAATCGATGAAAAGGGTTAAAATGGATTAGATTACTTGTTCTTAATTTAGTTTTTATCATATTATGTAACTAATGTAAGTTACATGAAGATGGATGAAATTTCCATACATAATTTTTTATTTCCATACATGTTCAAAAAACTTCTTTACGTCTGACTACATTTTACTACAACTTCCAATCCGCTTTGCTTTTAAAAACTCCGCAACCAATCACCTTTTAACGAAATTTCTCACTATTTCACTTTTAAGTTTTAAAATCTAATAAATTAAAAAATAAATAAATTAATCACCATAACAATATTAAGTTTTATTATTTAATCAATTAATGTACAACAAAATGGCAAATATGTGTTTGCAGAAAATGAATAATATAAAGTCAAAATTTATATTTCTGGAATTTTCCACGAAGCCACTAGCTTTAATTATTTATTAGATTTCAAAAATGGTATTCAAAACACGAAAAACAAACGAAGGTGGGGCAGGTGTTCGGTATAAAATAACTGTAATTAAAAAAAAAAAATAAAATAAAAAACAAAAAACCCTTTCCAGCGACTTTTGGAAGTTTACAGGCAAGTTCTGTGTTGGAAAGATTCTAAATTAAAGACTGAAAAGTGAGAGAATCTTCTCTAATAAATAAATATAGTTGCTTATTCTTACTGAAATGTAAAATGTTAAAAATATGAAACAAATAAACATAAATAGAACAACAATCAGTTGAGATCTAAAATTTATTACTTATGTATCTAGATAAAACAATAGATTGCTAATTAATTTTTTGTTTTGTTTCTCAAGACATTATCAATTTAGACAATGTACACATTCAAATAAATCACACACCTTATAAAAATAACTTTTTCTAATGTTCTATCAAAATACGAATTAAAACGATACATTTGCCATTCTATAATAGTTAATTTGTTTCGTATATCTTAGAGGACATGATTTGAAGACTGAAGATCAGCAAAAAGAATAGAGAAGGTCCGACAATCAAGCAATGAATTAAGATTCTTTAATGTAAATAATTCTATTGGTATGAACAATTACAAAGAATTGAACTGACATTAAAATATCTGCTACCATTCCTGTAATTAAATTCCGGACCATGACAGAAGACAGTAATATTACTTATAATCTACTCACTCCAGTCGATCTCAAAGGCTGACAATTATCAGGGAAAAAGCTGAACTGCATTGATGCCCTGATCAGTCAAGGTCGTTTCAAGTGATTCATGTAAATTGAACAGGGATACATAGAATTTTAGTCTGGTTTTTGTATAAATTGACAACTAAGATCGACTTGAATGAGAGGTTTTTACCTGCTACACAGAATAACCACGATAAGTGCTTTTGATGTTTCTTATCTGGCGTAGACTGGTTTCTATAGATCGATGTACACGACGCCCAAATATCCCATGGAGATTTCCATATCGCTCAAAGGAAACAAATACAGTTTTACATTCTTACACAAGCACTACTCGGGATTCAAATGCTGATGGAAATTTATCTTAATGAAGGAGAAGGTTTCGCTAATATAGAGTAATAATAACCAACAATAACCTTCATGATCAGGGTATCTAACAAATGTATACTGTCCAGTTCAAATCCATTTGGGATATCGTTTATGTAACTGTATTGTTGATATCTAACTTTTTTTTCCGAAACTCTGCGGAATCGCTAGACTATTATTATTCTTAAGTAATAATTTTTGGGTTTCCTATTCAATGCGTTATCTTATGGTAGAAATCGGTGCTGACAGGCTTTCATTATTGCTTGAAAGAGTTACCTTTTTATTGACTAAATCTAGTTGTATTCCACTCATTTTCAAGTATTTTTCCTGATACTTGTTAAAATTAAGTATGAATTTATTTGCAAGACTTCTGTATGGCTAATATGTTTCAAAAGGACGCTTCAGTGGCTTCACTTTTAGAAATGACAATTCATTTCGACCTTCAGTTTGCTTACTCTCTCAAAAATGTGACTTTCTTATATGTTTTTCATTTGACGATTAGGTATGAAACTGAATACGGTAGCATTATAGGCAAACTGTGTGGATAGTTGTAACCAATCGACTGATCAGCGAATTAATGATTTAGATACTGGGTCACGTCTCTCAGGATCTGATAAATAATTTAAATAATGAAGAGAAAATGTATAAATTTCAGATAGTCTTTTCATAATGTATATATGCTTGGATCACTTTTTTTTTTTTTTTTCTTATGTTAAGATATTAGTAATTAATTAATCAATCAAGGTACTTTTGTTTTCTTTTTTTTTTTTTTGGTTATCAATCCGTTTAGGAATCGTTTATTATATCGTATATTAATTCGAAATTACAAGAAAGAGAAGAAAACCACTCTCCCATTGGGAAAAGCATAAAAATTAAAAGGAAAAAAAAAAAAAAAAAAAAACAGCTTTATTTCAGAAATAAAAGTTAATTTGTGTCTGATCATGCTGAGCGAAAAAAAAAAAAAATGTAAATATCTATTACTATTTGACATTTTTTTTTTTAAATTTAAATACTTCGAATTGAATACTTTCATTTAGTACAAAAATATTAATGAATTTTATTTATTTTTTGCCCGGTTTTACCTACGGAGGATAAATTGTTAAAGTGTGAAAAGGAAGCAAAAATTTTACAATTTCAGTAATTTTTCTAAAATATTTTATTTTATTTTCCGACAACTGCTTTCGTTGCATTTTATTTAAACATGTTAGCAGATATAATAAACCTTTCATTAACCCAATTTAATTAGAACAAGATTAGAAAGGATTTGTGTCAAAAAAGATGCGATGCCTGTTTTCAAAATCTTTGAGAAACACGAAACATTGAGTATTTTTCTCTGAAACTCGAATTTATAAAAACAAACTGTATAAAAAAAATTTCAGATAAAAAAATGGCTATTATGGAACACCCACCGTTGTTTGATTTGGCTGGAATGACCACATGAATTGAAAGGGAAGCCAACCGGCTATTTGGACTGGACTGAGGACACAGAGGGGTCGCTAATTTATTGTTTATTTTTTCTAGTACGGCTTTATTTGGAATGAGCCTTAATTTTTGTGACCGGCTGATCCATCTCACATCTTAAACTTTGCAGACTTGAAATGTTTACAATGTATAGTGAGATTTTTCAGGAAAAAGGAAGACATCTATTAAGTGATCTAATCTGATCTGTACGAGTACCTACTTTAAAGGGAAAATTGCAAAAGAGAATCTCGATTGATAAATAAGAGCTTTATTTTAACTACTAAAGTAAGAAAAAAATATTTTTTACATTCAAATATTGTGGATTCAAAGAAACACCATTATAGGATTTTTTTTTTTAAAGCCTACTTCACATTCACGTTATTTTCATTTTAGCGAACCCTACACGAAACTGTAAAAGGGAGAAGGTTCATTCTGTCCGTCCGTCTGTCATAGCCCTCATACTTTATTGGTATCCTTATGACAAAGATGGGGAAAAATACGAGTTCCGGTTTGCGGTCACTTTCTATCTCATAACGTGCAATACATAATTTAACAAAAAGAAGAAGAAAATCCCAGTAGATTACATTATTTCAATGAGCATTCTGATTTATATATGAGTCGGTCAATGCAAGAACGTCTCAAGTCCAAGTAACTTTATTTTGAGGTAAATAAGAAAAACTGTCTGGATTCGTTATTTGGGATGTTATTGCTGTCAATGTTGTGTAATGCCACCCTCAACAAGGCAGTTGCAATGGACTTAAAACGTTGTTGCTCCATATATACCGCAGCACTGATGCTTCAAGATACCTAAAACACTTTGACCTGGAATTTTCATATTTTTGGACTTGGGACGTTCTTGCATTGACCGACTCCTATATAGAATTCATTAAGCACGAGAAATTAGAACATTAATTAAACAAACAAGCAGGCATTACAAAGGAATTTAGATTGGAGTTCTATGTGTATTTTATCGGAAACTGATCAAAGTTAAAAATATAAAGAGAAAAAAAAAAAAAAAAGGGCATAATTTTATTTATCTAATGACTAAATGTATCTAAACAGGAATCAGTTAAAGCAAAAATAATCAAATGTAGATAATAACAGCAAACTCCTAAAATATGAAGTTTGATGTAATCTTAGTTTTACATGAACCTTCATATTTATATTTTTTGACTGATCGCATGACCAAAATTCTCAATCTCTCTCTCATTCACATGTATCAACCCAAAACCGGCCTAAATTTGTTTTACGGAATAAATGACATGAATTACCTTGAAAATCAGGATAGGAATATTAGACTATAATACGATTAATGTCCAATTTCTTAAACAAATTTTAAAAGCTAAAATGATTAGATTTATTAGAAAAAAAAGTTTTGATTTGGAAGCTGGTTGCATGATTACTGCATTTTCTATTCCATTCTATTCTATTCTATCGTATGGAGAAAGTTAAAAAGTCACGTCAAAATTCAAGGGAGGGGAGGACCTGTGGCTCTTTCACCTTCCCCCCGAATGCTAACGCTACGTAAATATCAGTTTATGTCGTTTTCCTTAGCAATGAGTTCTGTTCAGACAGCATCAAATGTTATTGTGAAAAGAAAGAAACTATCTCCAATGAGATAGAATCAAACGGATTAAATTTCTGATACATAAGTAATTAAAGTGAATATTTTAACTGAATCTGAAAGAAATTAATTTGAACAGAAAAAAACTTGTAATGATTCTTAACTGAATAAATAAACTTACTTTTGATCAGTATTTCGTCAATCTATGTAGGTATCCCTTGTACAATTCTTCGCCTATTGTTAAAAAAAAAAATTTTAAATAGTTAAAAAAAAAAAAAAAAAAAAAATGTAAAAGTTATTTATTTATTTTCAATTTCTCCATCTGCCTTCTGAATAACATTCAAAAATACTAATTTTAATTAGTGCAAAAAGATAATTAAAAATTTAAAAAAATTCATTACACTGTAACTGATTCGGAATAACTTAATAAATTTAATCTCTTAAACTAATCACGTTTTCACAAAAGTGTTCTTTTAATTGAATAGATCACGGTTTTTAATCTAGAACTGTTTTCCTATGGATTGAATATAGCAGAAACAAAAGTTCCGTAACAACAACGTTAAATAACAGCCTCCACATATTTTTAAAAATGTGGATGAGCTACATCACCATTAAAAAACTCAATTTTGTAACCTTAAGAAATTATAAAATTACTTGACATCTTTCAAAATTGTAATGTGGAGTAGATATTTATTAAAAACTTAAGGTTACAAATTTTGTATCTAAACTTTTTAGAATTTTTTTTTTTTTTTATTTAATGCCTGATTATATAAAAAAAAAAATCGATTAATATCAGGAAACTGAATAAAAAAAAAAAGGACCATCATTTACAAGACTGCATGCAAGCCCTTTACATTTGCTTTTTCTATTTCATGAAAACCCACCTAATCAACGGCCACCGGATGACGAAAAACCCTATATTTATGGAGAATGAGTTTCTCGCCTGTGCAATATAACACAAATAAACGTAATAGTGGGGAACGATGCATTAGAGCCCACGCACTCAGTCCGCGAAGGTGTCATTTACGAGACGGAAATTTCACTTCTAAATCAACGCACAGAATGGGAAACTTCCGGAAAGGTTAATGATACCTACAGGTATCATTCATGAAAGAAAGGGAAAAAAATTAGACCTGGCTTAGACAACAGCAATAATCAATGATAGATTTAACATCACGAAATTAATAACAATTAGTAAGAAGTGTATACATCTTTAACCTCAAACTCTTAATCTCAGCAAGCTTCAAAATTCTGTGAACTTTCTTTGGTTTGTTTGTTCTGTCTTTGTTATTCTGCTTTTTAAATAAACAAAGTATGTTTACATACTATCTGAAACATAACAAATTCAAAAGAACATAATAACATTTAAGGATGTAATTCAAGACAAATGGTATTAAGTCTATAATATCAGGGAGAAAATAACTAATAATAATTATTAAGTTTATATTAATCATTTTCAACTCAGAATTGTTTACAGATAAGCTTTAATAAATTTAAGATAATTATTGGTATCGTCTTTCTTCTACGCATTGTCTCGTTACATTTTTCTGATTGTGTCTTCTAGATTTTAAAGTAGCTGTTGCGTTACTTTAAAATAATGTAAGGTAAAGTTTAACAATCTTGAATATTTTGATTCAATATTATGTCTTATTAAACGCTTATGTCTTATTAAAAATAAGAACCGGTAAAACCATCTTGGCCGTTTCTAAATTTTGCTACCAATATGGTCTTTTACTGATATATATATGTAGTACGGTGCCCAAGAACAGACAGATAAGAAAATATCTGCTTACAATTAGCAGACTTCCTTTTCGTTTATTGCGAAAGGAGAAAAGACGGGAGTGGGGAGTGCTATTTGACATTGTGGAGGAAGGATGGCAAATGGGGTCCTGTATTCCATTTATTATTATTTTTTTTTTGATTGGTTTGGGCCTTGAGGCGGGATTGGCCTTGGTGCTAAAAACATAGATGTGCCACTGTTTTCCTTCCCACTCCAATAAACTGCTTTCTTCTAACCATTTGGAATTTACTGATATGAATTGTCTGATTTGTGACCAATAGAATAGATTCTGTACAGTGTAGTTATATATTGAGTCATTCAGATACTTACCTCAACTCCGTCGTTAGGCCTAAATAAAATTCACCATTCAAAGTGGATCAAAATTTCCAAAAGCAGCTCAGTGATTTTTATTTGAGTGCATTTTCATTTCTTTTTATACCTTAATAATTGTTCCATGCACGTTAAATTCTCTCTTAACAGAAAACTGTTAACTTACATGAAAATCGGCTGAAAGAAACAGACTTAGGCCTTCACCAATTTCCTTTATACACTGCCCAGCCACTTTATTAGGTACAACTTTATTAGGTATCTAGTAGCGTGTTGGGCCTCCTTTAGCCCTCAAAACAGCCTGAATTCATTGAGGCATGGATTCCACAAGACGCTGAAAACGTTGTTGAGGTATTGTGTACCATGCAGACATGTGTGTCAAGCAGTTCCTGAAGATTTGATAGAGGTGTAGGCCTGGAGCGAACAGCCCGTTCCAGCTCATCCCACAGATTTTCAATCGGGCTGAGATCCGGGGCCACTGCAGCAAGGAAAAGTCATCGTCATCTTCCTCAAACCATCCCATAGTGATGCGGGCTTTGTGCATTATCCTGCTGGAAATCCCATAGTGATGCGGGCTTTGTGCATTATCCTGCTGGAAATAGCCATCTGCATGATGATAAACTGTTAACATCTACGGTTGCACTTGGTCAGCTACGATGTTTAGGTACACTCTAGCATCCTGACGTGCCTCAAGAGGTATCAATGGGCCCAACGTGTGCCAGGAAAACATCCCCCACACCATAACACTGCTCCCGCCGGTTTCAAGAGTTGTTGTGAGACACGACGGGTCCAGACATTCATGCACACAGCAGAGGTGTACCTAATAAAGTGGCCGGACAGTGTATAATCGGTTGCGTTACAACGAAAATTTTCCACCTATAAACCAAAGGTCTCGTTCCATCAACTATTTCAATAAATAAATAAATTAATTAATTAAAAATAAGTTTAATGAGCAGAAGATTTAATTAATGACAAAAATATGTTGCAATTCAATTTATCTTCCATTATCCTAAAATACGTAGTTTAATATTTTAATTTATACTTATTTTAAAATGTACCTTAAGAACCGCCACAATTGTTTCCATTCTTTTCTTTTTTGTTGTTGTTTAAAGGAAAGAGCACTGCCAGGGGAAAAATCTACCAACAAATTTTCTACTTTTTATCTCAGTTTCCAAATTAATAAAAAGTTTCCTAACATCCGAAGAGCACTGAAATAAAAGTTATTGGAGCTGTTTCTTTTCCGCCCCTGCTCTTAATTCCAACTTAATTAATTTTTCATCGGACAATAGTTACTCTCTTTGCAAGGTTTGGAATGTCTCGCAAGTGGACCGTCATTACCCATTAGCACACAGGATCCAAACAAATAATGAACTCATGAAAAGACGACATGAAGCAAACGGTGCTGTTAATGTGGCCTCGAGAGGGATATTAGCTCTCGTTGCTAGGCTTATTCTAAGCCCATCCAACACTACCATAAACTGACAAACGTATCCTACACTCGCTCCCTCCATTATTTTACTCCAGACTCGAAATAAAACTATTTTGGCCATCTTAATTCCCATTTCGGCGTTGGAAAGGTTTCCAAAATGGGAACTTTATCGTCCAAAAGGTTAACGGACGCTAAATTTAGAATAGATTACAGTGCTTGACTGTGAAAGCAATTTACATGATAAGGTTAAGTGAAAACTTCGGCGACTAATATAAAATGTTAAAATGAAACAAAAATAAAGTATTGATTTCCAGATAAGCGAAGTATGATATTCATTTAAAAAAAGTAAATAAATAACAATTAAAGGAAACTGAAATACCTTCGAATGATTGAAACATTCTTGTTTTTTTTGTTTGTTTTTTTAGAGATACAACGTTTTTTTAAAAAAAGAAAATAAGGAAAAATTTAAAATTTTTAAAGAGATCAATTTAATCTAATCAGTGGACCAATTTAATGAAAATAAAATAATAAACCTTCCAAGAATAAACCATAATGAATTGGAAGGAATTTTAAAATAGAAATCAGAAGTAATGTTCAATAAAAACAGGTAAAAGAAGTTAAATGAGAAGATCACCCCTAAGTGATACGAGTCTCATAGAGATCGTAAGATTTTTGTCAGTCTTATTTAGAACACTGCTTTCAAAGTTTTCGGTCTACGGTCTTTTGCCCCTTTTGATATCGTATAATAACTCATCGTAACCAAAACAAGATTAATAAAAGCCATCCACTAATATCATCCAACCAAACAAAAATGATTTTTTTCTTCGCAGTTTGGAACTTTGTCGCTTATAGGTCAATGAGTTCTTCTGCTCTCAAACGTTATGTTCTGAGATTTGAAGAAAAAAGGTAGCACATTCAAATATTGCTGGATTACTAAAAAATTCATTACAATGCCTACTGTAATATATTATACTATATCTGTATAAGATCATATTTGCATAAGAGAGCTTACCTCTACATATCTTAAAGAGTCACAGAAGAGATACGAAGCAAGAGAATTTGTGGCTATCCAAATCAACATACATGGTATTAAACATTTCTTGTACATTTGAGGAGGATGCAATGTCCAGGTTTCTAGCCAGAACTCGTGCCAACAAACTGCATTCATATTTATGTACGCTCCTAACGCAAACGTGTCGCTGCAGATGGCATCGCAAAACATGAACAGATAAGTTCTCGAAACATATATTCAATTATCCGGCAAAATCTCGTATCCGGAATCGGCGAAGTTCCGTTGTTGCCGGTTAAGAGAGATTCTACTGTAAATGAAATACACTGTTTTTATAAGCGAAATCAGGTTCTCACTTGACGATGGCTGCACTTACGTCTAAAATGGACGTCGGCAAAGGATAAATCCAATTCTGATTAGTATTTCACAGAATAGTATTGTAACCTCAGCAACAGACCTCTGTAATTAATTACCTTTATAATTTCTTTTTTTTTTTTTTTAACATTAAGTTGGGAGCTGATGCTTTTTTTCTTTATTTCGTTGAACATGAAATTTTAACTTACTAATGTTTTAAATAATAAAATTTTAGTTAAAAACAAATAAACTATACATTTGCAAAGGTTTTCTTTCCTAGTATTTGTTCAATTATTGTGTTAATTTTATTTCCTCAGCATCCTTTCTATGTCCTACTGCACAATTTATTGGCGCTAACCCATTCTTATTTTCAGAACCGATAGCATCAAACTGTTCCGTTTTCATTTTGCAAAGTAGAACTGGAACTAATGATCCTTTAATCCAATATTGATTAAACTAATATTGTTAAAAGCAGCAGAGAGCCGAAGCATTTATTTAGTCACTGGACTGAAAAACAGAAAATGATGTTTGAACTAGATGAAGTAGTCGGAAGATGCATCTTTTTCAAATTAGCTTTTATTCTGCTACTTATTGCAACTGTAATTCCCGAGATAAACTGTAAATTCCTCAATTCCTTCAAAATTATCAATTTAACTTAATAGAGCGAGTTCTGTGGGAGACTGGCCATAGACTTCCATTTTTCTATTTTCAATCCAAAATCACTTGATTGATTTTCAATAATTTTAAAAGTCTTCAATCTATTAACATTGAACTGAATTTAACTCAGCCTTTGTTTACCAGAAAATACTTTTTAATACAGAGAAACTAATTCAGGTTTAGTTTTGAATTTATCCTCTAATTCAAAACTAAACTTGATTTGTTTTCTTGAATTTCACTCCTACCATCACACATTTTACTACATACACAAAGTGATGTCCATTGCGAAACTGATAGTAGTAAAAAACTGATTGTACAGAACAAAATCACCTCTGCTTGTAATTTCCAGTAAAAGGAAATCAGCCTTTAAATATTTGAACTCCTTTAAATTTTACTTTACTTTAATTTTAGTGTATTTTACAAAGGAAAAATACACTATTTGCATTCTCACCTACCTGAACCTTGCGATAAGCGCCGATTAGGGATCGTAGATCACGAATATATGTCACACCAATTCTTCTTCCCACGATATATATATATATAATTTCCTCTTTTTGACGATTTTTTCCTATTTTCAAATATTTTTTTCCTTATATTCATTTGTATTTTTTAGAGGTTTTGCCACAAACTTTTTAGATCTTTTAGGGCATTGGTTTCACTACAAATAAGTAACAAAAAAGTCGAAATCTCAAAGTTGTAAATGCAGTTTTTAATATTTTTCACGTTTGGAAAATACACCTATCGCGGTGGATGAGCGGCAGAGATATTTCATGATAATCCAGCCCTCCAGTTTCGATTGTATTCATTGCGATTACGAAGTATCGCCTGATACCACATTGTAATAGCCTTATGTTGAGAAAGACAGCTGGAATACAACTCTAATCTTCCAGCTTAACAACTTTCGGGAGATCCTATGCTTATCCTATCTGGGCGTCGAGAAATCATAGATTAAAGTAAGCCAAAGCCGCAGAAATCCTTTGGCATTGACAATATCGCTTAAAGGGATAACAGAAATTCCCGTCTCTCTTCTCTTTTGTTCTTTGAGCTGCAGCGATGATTGTGATGCGTGGCCTTATCGAGCTTTACCATTTAAACGTCATCACCATACAACTGTGATATGTAGACATCTTAAATGATGTCATTTTAGTGTTTGGCTTTGCGGATGAGCAGAAGGCGTAGCCACCATGAAACATTTGCTGAACTTTTCTTAATATTAGTGAATGAAGTCGATTCAACCTTTTGTGGCTTAAGCCTGAGTATAATGATATAATACAGGTCTAAGAGTCGTCACTTGCTTGGTGATTCTCGTAAACTTACGACAGTTAGTGAAATCTTCCTTCAGTTGATGTGGCATTACTTTACGTCCACAGCGCTTAATACATTTTACGTGGTACTTCTCAGTCGTCAATGATGTACCGAACTTCATCACCATATTTTGTGCAGAAGACGGGGTTTCCCTAAGTCTTCACTTTTCGAGTTGCTGCTGGTGTATGGGCAGACGTACCGTCTTTGGTAGCCATTCTCATATGGTGGCAGGTTTTTGTTAATTTAATATTGTCCCTCTGCTCACCTTCAATCCATGCAACGATGTTGCCTAATGATTTAATAACTCACAGTGCATTCGGAAAGAGCAACTGCATTCTAGTCCTGAAAATTTAGTGGAAAATTTATATAGCATCAGTTTAAATACTTTATTTTTTGACTGATTACAGAACTGGTGGTGAATAAACCAAAAGCTGATTACAATAAGAAAATGGATGTGAAAGCCCAATCTGGGTTTTTAGATACTAATCAATAGAATAGAGACTGGTTATATAAGAATAAATCGATCCTAGATGTCATCCCACGTTAAAAATCCTGCAGAGATCTGCTACCTTTAATCAAAATCCCAAATATGCACTATATCAATCTCCACCCTCTAGGTAATTAGAAATTTGGAAAACTTAACCTAAATCTAAATTGGACTGATGTATTTTTTTTTCTTGTCAACTTTTTTATAGAACTCCTTTAAAAATTCAATGTTTTCCTTTCACCGACGAGACGTGAATTCAAAAAACCTTTAAATCCTATTAGTAGTAATAAACTTCCATTTCTTTCCCAGAAAAGATTACAGCAACTGACTAAACAAAAAATATATAAATTAATAGAGAAAGTAAAATAATAATAATAATAAAAATCACTAATAATTACAGTGTTTTGTCAATAAGAAAAAAGGGATGTTTCAAAATGAGTTCACTCATTTAACTGACAAGTCGTAGAAAATCGCCTCTTAACAGCAGTAGAGCTAATACAGACAAGGAGGAAAAAATCAAATTCTCTCACTTTTGTTATTATACTTTTTCAAGCTTTATTTTATCTTCTTAATATTTGTAGTCCAAATCTGCTTATCGGAAAATTTTCAGAAAACAACTAGGCTAAAGTGTATAGTTTTAATTTTTTTTATTCAACCATCATTTACAAAATGACAAATGAAGACCAAAACTCTGAACTGAAAGTGCTCCAATTAACTATGAAAATACTGGACAAAAATAAAATTTAGTGAAATATTTTAAACTGAAAATGGAAAACTTTATAAAAAAAAAAAAAAAAAAAAAACATTTCTGATTTACAGAAAATCGGAGGCAGAGATGGAACAGGCTAAATATATGACTTCCCTTTCAACTAAACTTGTACACATAAACGAGTTGATAAGAGCAGAGTCAAATGCAATAACAACATGAATAGAGTAAGATGTGCAATTGCGGGGGTTGATACGGACAATAGCAATCAAAATTTATCTGATCTGCGTTGCACTAGTGAAGGGGGACACATCTGGAGCTGCTCTTTGTATCATTACGCCAATCCATTCATTAATTATTTGCTTGTCAGTGCCTAACTCGCCTTTACGATCTGCAGAGTGGAAACATGCTTTTAACACACACTTCGCAAAACTTTCGATTTGTTTAGTTCTATTCGAGAAACAGAAAAAAAAAATTTTCTCGCAAATAAATATTTCAATGCACTTCAATTAGTTGAATAACCTTAAGCTATAAAGGCAATGTAAAAACTACTCTCGACAATAATTAAAACCTTGAAACTTAAAAGGGAAACTTTTGAATTCTGCTAATTATTCCTTTAGTTATTAATCAAACTAACTTAACCATTTACAATAATTTAAATGTACTTTTAGGACATAACATCAAAAAACTGAGGCGACTTCAACTTAATCTTAACCGTAATGTATCTCTCTGATGGACTTTATTTCTTTCTTTTTTGATTTTTACTTTGAAAATTGTATCTATTTTTTTTTTAGATCTTGCCAATTGAATTTTTGTCTTTTAATATCGCAAAAACTCAACGTCTTTTATGTAAGTAAAATATCTTCAGTCCCGGGCCCGGATTTAAAGACTCAGGGCCCCTAGGCTCTGTTAAGAACAAAGACACGAGAAAACAGTTGAGGTACTTCATAAGTATTTTGTAGTCTTATAGTCAAGTATTTTTATCTTTGATTTTTAAAAATTCAATTCTACCCAGAGGAATATAAATAATTTTTATTAATATTTGCTTAAGAATAAATTTCCAAGTTATGTAATTAATTCAATCTTTAATTTTCTTTAATTAAAGGGAACCTAAGAAGAAATAAATGAAAACTTTCAAAGTGGTTTCCGTTCAATATATTTTTAAAAATTCTTGAGTTCTTAAACCTGTAACAATGTTTTTTTTTTGGTTAATCAATAAAGATGAACATTTCAATCCCAATAACTGTTTTAGGGAGTAAGCAAGAAAACGGCGTATTGATTAGAAATTCATTAATTTTTAAAATGAAAAGAAAAAAAATAGCTAAATGCAGACCAAAAGTTTTATATCATTGTATTTCCTCGAAAGTTCCTCAAATGTACGAAAAAAACAAAAAAAAAACAACAACTTTAAGGTAAGTGCTTGAATGCGTCATAGTCAAGTTAATTCAGTCATATTAACAAGAAATGAATCGAAATGACTCGAGGTGACATTTTAGGGAGATAAATTCAATTACCAATACAAAGCGTTCTATCGTCACATTTCCTCCACAGAATCCGTTTCCAATCAGCAATAACAGAAGGTAAATGTGTTAATAAGCACAAACAAAACTCAAGTAGAAAACACCTCAGGAGACTACTGGTGTGGTTAGAGCTCCGTTGCCAACTACGGACACTGAGGTACAAAAACAACTAAATCCAATTTCTGCATAAACACAGCCATAACACGAGGCAGGCAGGCGGCTTCTGGCATTTGATGGCCCTCGGAGGGACAACTCCGACGAAGATATAAACAATAAAAAGAAAGGGAGGGGGGAAAGCCGTTGTATTCTTGGGTCCAGATCACAGTCGTCGGGGCTGGCTAATTCGTTTGCCCTCTTGTGCCAAGCTTAATGTCATTACAAGGGCGGAGAACAGAACATCCACACCGAATTAATACAGTCCCTCGATGATTACAGACAGCGAAATGCCGCATCACCCAGAGTAATTGCAATTGGATTTACGGTTGTGTTCTTGATGAAGGCCACCATCGCTCACACTTAAGACCTTTGACACGCATTTCGCTACATTCAAATCGAACAGAAGTTTCAAATTTGCAGAGATTTCAAAACTCATCAATTTTGGTCATTAAAAAAAAAATCTGTTTAAAAAAAAAAATTTAGTTTCTTTAGTTTCTTTCTCTCGTTTTTTTCTTCTTTTTTTTTTTTAAGTATTTTCGTATCTGTTATTTTTATAAGTTTTAAAATATTTGGATTAGCAGACATACTAAGAAAATTCAGATTTTATGTTTAAAATTTGCAATTGAAAATGAAATTTTCCATTACTCAACAAGCAGTATAATAGAGAAGTAAATTACTTTTTGTTTGTGATTTCATGGCACAACGATATCATTATTTTTTTACATTGGAATCTTTTTATGCTTCTACTATATCAACTTCAAGTAGTTTAAGATCTTTCTCTCTCCATAAACGCAATGTTCAATAACCTTTGCGAGAATCTTAGAGCATCAAGCTAAAGGTTAAAAGGTTGCAACCAGGAGTTCACGATTTATACGCAACCCTAGATCAGCTTTAATAGGAATAATATAAAACTTAATAGTCGGCTTGGGATATTACCAGGCACCCACGAATAGAAAAAAAAATCGTCCCGGACCTAATTATCCACCAATTTCATGAAAAGAGGTCCCCATAGAACAACCAAACTCGAATTAATAGCTTTGGATGGAAGAATACTGATGGTGATACCCATCGGACACCACCAACTCAGCGTTCATTTAGCTTTATCGCACTGAACCATCGATGACATAGGAACAAACAGGCCTGAAACACATCACACATCAACAAGACCATTGATAAATCTTCCACAATTTGATCCAAGATAATACGCAATGCATTTTCTTTATGGCAGCACAAACTATCATTCACGACGTCGAAGCCTTCATGAAATGGATAGTGGTATAAGATAGTAGAGGGTTTTTTGCAATAGTATTTCTATATTTTATAGCTTAGATGAAATTTATTTGTAACCGACTACAATTTCAAGACCATCAAAGTCAAAACATGGCCTAGATAAAAGAATCTGGAATGTTAATTATATATTCGTAAACTATTTATATTTGTTGTCAAGGAATGTTTGATATTTTTAAGATACCCATCAAATTTGGTAAAAACAACAACAAGGAAAAAAATTATTCATACATTTTATTTTGCAATCAATTTTCTTTGATATTATTATTAATTTCGCTATAGCTATCTCATCTCTATTTGTTAAACCATTAGTCATAATGTTTTAAAATACAGTAGAGTCCCGATTATCCGAGTTAATGTGGACCAAGACTAACTCGGATAACCGAAAAACTCGGTTAAAGCGAAAATTGTAAATAAAATAAATCGTATAGGTTTAAATGTATATTTTAACAAATACAAAAGTTATACAGATACACAACATGCAATTCATATTGTTACGATAATTAAAGAGTTCTTTTACTTAAGAATATCCTTGGTTTACATTACTTTGGCGTTTTTCTGCAGCAATGTTTCGCTATTTTTTTAAGGATAACAGGATTGCTGGTGTCGCTTCTTCTTGTTGTTCTATATATTCAATAACACTTTCGATGGCTTTAGTCCATCTGTATGAGAGATTTTCATATGTCGATTTTCATCGTCACTGTCTTCATCATCGCTAGATTCATTTTCTTTATTGACGATCATTTCATCTGTAATGTCTTGTTGTTCGTCAGTGTTTATCAAATCACGTATATCCTCTTCGTTGATTGATGAGATCAAGTTCAGATTTTTTTTCGGAAGTTTTAAAAATGGAAAATATAGATTCAAAAAAAATCCTAGAAATATTTGATAGCTCGGTTAAAGCGGAAACTCGGATAATCGGGGTTTTACTGTAAGTACATAATTCAAATAACCGCACAATATTAAAGAGAATAGCAACCTAGTATAAAATATAAGACTTAAAAAAGAAAAATAGCCATGTTGAATGACTGACAACTACAGTCATAGTTATAATAAATAAGATTTCTAATATCCCTAAAAAACTGTTATTGAAACTGAAAGTAAATTGGTAACACTGCCTTTAAAATGATTAATTACGCTTCTAGTAAGAAGGTGAAAAACTCAACTCGATCGGCACAACAACAAAGAAAAAAAAGGCCAAACTAGCTGCTTCAATAAAATTGCTTATTCTATAAAATAAAAATATTGAATACAACAAAAGAAAATATTCATGAGGATGAACAATTATAAAATAATCTTCAGATGTGATAATTTATTCCATGAGTGAGTTCAATGCACATTGAAAATACAGGCTAAGATTACTAAAATTCAGCAATTCCAATTAAACTTCGATTCAGTAGATCGAATAATCAAACCAAACTTAATTGAATGAAAAAGCAGACAAAAAAAGGGAGATTTAGTTATAATTTCCTTTGTTGTATTAATAAATTTCTTTTTAAGTTCTCTTCTAGGACTCGCAGTTGGCCCAATACAGGAGCAGCCGGAGACGATGGAAATGTAATGATCGTTGGCCCATTGGAAGTAAGCACGTGTGATTGTTTTGAAGATTAGTTCAAGATTGACACGCCAGAAGGGGATAGGTGCAACCATAGCGTCAGGACGGCATTTGCATATCATATGATTCGTTTGTAATATGAACTGTTGATTGAGCGATTTGATGGAGATTGTCCATAAATACCCAAGCACTGTATTTAATTTTGTGAAGAAGTCCCCTCTCGGGGAAGAAACTAGTTCGATTTGTAGCTTTTTATGTTTTATATGAAATAATTTTTAAAAGTATTCAGGTGCATAGGCTTAGTCATTGATTTTAACATGAACGGTGCACGTAAAGAAGTATTTATCACTTCGATTCAGTAGATTTGGCCAATCCATTCGACCAATTTTCAAGTTTCTTTAATCTCCGTGATAGAGTGGGGTAGGGGATCAGCAGTGCCATTGGGCCAAAAGGGCTTCCCAGAAATTAGTTTTAGTTTGTTTTATTTATTATAATTAATTATTCAACTGATTGTGGATAAATGGCTTTCAAGTGTGATCAAAAAAGTCGTACATTCGATATAAAAAATATATCTTGTGACTAACTTCGGGCCTCATCTCATCTTTCTCAGAATCTCAGAAAGATTACTTTGCTGATACCCTCATCATATACCAACACATCCAACATACTTTAACGTTAAAATTATCTACACTGACACTTTCTACTTACTTTTCCTTTTCTTTTATCATTTAAATTATCGTTGGTCTGTAATAATACCTCGCAGCTGCATTTTCATGCAAAAAAAAAAAAAGTTTTATTCCATTAATAGAACGAAAAAACCTTGCATCCAGTCTGTTAAAAACCTGATAATATAAAAGTACAGTCGGACCTCTATTCAACGAACCTCTATTTTGCGAATTTCTCTATTTTGCGAACTTTTCTTTGGAACCAAGAACATTTTGCTAATTTCTTCGTAAAATAACCTCCAAACAGCGAAGTGCATTTTCTATTTAACGAACTTTTTCGTGGTATCTAGTTTTATTTCTCCTTGAAATGTTTTTATTATTAATATTCCCTTAGAGGAAATGAAAGAAATGTGGATACAGCTGAGGGAAAAAGAAGAAATTAACGATGATGTGCTGATTGATGATTATCTTTCACTTGATTTTGAGTTGAGACCTCGGAAACACTAACTGAATCGGATATTTTGGACAGTGTGAAAAATAAAAACAATACAACTATGAATTGCGATGAAGATGATGAAAATGGAAATGATCATTATGAAGAAATCAAAAACCTTCGTATGATGAAATGCTAAAATCATTTGAAACAATCCGACGCGGATTAGAATTTGAAGAAAATACTGAAGGGTTTTTTGGTGCATTGCAAAGATGCGAGACGTACTTTGAGCGAAAATACTTTTTCAAAAAAAAACCCTCAGACAAAATTAACAGATTTTTATTAGTAAAATTTAAGTACACATGAGGTAATGTATGCTTTATGTCATTAAAATTATTACTTTTTTTAATAATATTGAATAATAAAAGGTGAATCTCTAATTAACGAATTCTCCATATTACGAACTTTTTTTCAGGATTTAGCGACTTCGTTAAATAGAGGTCCGACTGTACTCATATCACCAACCAGTGAATAATTTCCAAAATCTTATATCTCTCTAGCTCGAGATTTCAATCTTAAAACCCTGTAACTCCAGAGCAAGTGTAACTCCTAATCTGTCAATGCTAAATCTGGGTTTTCTTACAAATCAGGACTTGAAGGATTTATTAGTATTATGTTGTTTTAAATAACTTACTTGGGGTATATTTGTGCAAGATAAAAAACAGGTGACATCACAGTGGGTATCTTCAGCATTACGAAAAACAATCCAGTGTAAACTAAACTACAAGTCACATACAACGAAAGAATGCACATGTTCTGCAAATCCCAACTAGATACTGTGTAGCGCGGCTTGTCACCCGTACAACCTCTTTCCCGTTGCTTCAAAGTTCACGAATTACGGTAAGATACTCTTCTAAAAGAAGTTTTTAATATTCGCTGATGTAATACTGACTTATAAACAAACACAAAGCAAGCAATATTAAAGACAATAGGAACACATATTTGAACACATATTTGAACGTTATAGTCTAAGCAGGCCACCTTTCTTATCTCATTAGCTTCAACAAAAGCAAAACATGTCGATATGAGAGAAGGAACATGATTCCCAACTCTTTGGCTCTCGTCCACATTTTCGTTTTTGAGATTAGCAATCACTTGACCAATGAGTTACTTTCAGTAAATAGAATGTGATTTGATATTTCAATGATCTGTAGTGAACTGATGGTAGATACATAGCTAAAAGTATACACGTATTAATCTATTTTTATATACAATCCAACCTTAATTTCACAATAAGTCTAAAAATTAGTTTTAGCTTCACAATTTTACATAACTAGTAAATATGTCTCAAAGCGAACAAACTGGTGCTTATGTTTGCTTGAAAATATGAATGAAAATGATATATACTAAATTTATAAGAAATTTCATTACCAAGTTATATAGGTCTACTCTGCAGCGAAACATTGTCATTTTTTTTTAAAGGGAACTGTCACAACTTATTACAAAGAACCTGTTTAAAAACTGATAAACAGAGATTGACAAAATTTCCGTCCTATTATTTTTTTTGTTTCTTTCTTTCTAAATTAGAAGCTAATTCACTAATTTTACTTGAGAATTTCCGCAAAATTTATTTCCTTTTAAGACTTCTAAATTTAAGATTATTTATAAGCTGATAATAGATTAAAAGGAGACTAAATATACCCGATGCTTTGATACTCTGAAAGTAAACAATTGTCGTAATGGACGAAGAAACAAAATGTTATAATGACTGTAGCCTCGTAAGATCCATATTTTAGTGAAGAAAAATAGGGTGAACCTTATCGACCGACCAGAGATGAAATAAATCATCCGAGCAAGTTGCAAGTATTTTGATGGTAAATGAGTGTGAAATAATGATGAAAATTGGCTTTAATAGCGATTGTGACGACAGTAACCCTACTGCTTAATGGTGTGCATATTACCGTCCTCAAGATGAATGATGTTCTACCTGCTTCTTTTAATTACTTGAAAATTGCAAATTATCGCTCATTGTTTGCGAAAGGGCAGAGCAGTCCCAAACACCTGAAGAAGGAAAGATCATCAGTGGGAAGGTGTGGGAGCCAGATGGTAATTACAGGATCCAATTTCTCTCACATTCAGCCACCCGAGCAGGCAGGGAGGCGGCGGGAGGGAGATACAGCCCCGCAACCTCCCCTCAGTAATACCTGACGGTCACGCAAACGCACAACAAGGGAGAGAGTAGGGGGAAAAAACGTGGCATCTTGCTTCCTAAAGTCAATATATAACTCTAGAAGTATTGATTATCGTAATACGTACGATCTGAACGATTCCCAGAAACTCACGAAAATTCAGCAGCTAACAAGATAATGATTTAAAACAAAATAGTAAAAGACTTGAAAAAGTAAAGGCGATCTTTCCTTTACAACAAGATGAAGTTGGTAAATCACAAAAGCAGCAGCTGTTTTAGAGATTATTGAAGTTCTTCAAAATTTTACAACTTTCAAGTATTTCCTTGGAACACATTTTAAAAGATTACCCTTTAAACATCATTATAAATTTTCAGCTTGTTTTGTAAAAGTAATTTTAGATAATTTGAAAAGTAAGTTAATATCCCCTTCCTGCAACTTCTTAAGATCAAACTAATAGAATAAGACCCTGTTGATTTTCGCTTCAATTCAATGTTAGTAATTCCCAATAAAACGATTTTTAATATTCAATTGATGCACAATCATCGCATATGCCATCATCGACCATTTGCTCACTTGTTTAATCTTGGATGAAGCCAGTTAACGATCCATAAAAGGCAGTTTCGAAGAGGAGAAAATGATCTAGAAACGAAATAACGTTAAAGAGAAAATTAATTTTTAGGAGGAGCTAAGAAATTGATATTTATGGAGAAAAAAATGGGAAACATACTTGATTTTAAATTTTTGACAAAAAAATAGAGAGTATCAATTTAAATTCAAGCATGATTCGCATTTCCTCCATGAACTTTAAATCTACAGAATTTCACAACATACCGATATTTGCAAGTGATTTTAAAAACAAACAAACAAAATTATACAGAAAAAAAATTGAAAATTTTCAAACGATGATTGATGTCATTTTAAATGTTAAAAAAATCAGAATGTCGACAGTAATTTCTGAAGTAAAACAAAAGAGAAGTGAGCACGACTATGTTTGTTTGTGTAAATCTTCCCGAAATTCAATGGAAATAAACTTGCAGAAATAACCTTCCGAGAGCACGATTATAATGAATGCACGATCGACTTATTGAACAATTGAAAAATCAATGTCTTTCAATATTTAAAATAGATATGAGCATGATTCGAGTGAAAATTAGACTAAGGTCATGATGTTGCTCAGAGTACATGTTACTCTTTTAATTACAGTTTTTCGCTCATTGTTAAAACATACCTTCCTTCTTTTTTCTTATTATCTTCAACAGAAGTTAGCGTTTCTAATTATATTTGCAACTTTGAATAAAATTTCGTTGGCTAAAAACATAAACTTGAAAGAAAATGTATTTTAAAATATATCGTGCAAAGGATGCTTAATTACTCAGTTTCCGGTATAAAAAAAAAAAAAAAGTGGTCTACCAGTAAGGCCTTAGGCTTTATCTTTTATTTCTTTTATAAAACAAAATTGCATGTTGATTGAAGTCATTCTAAAGTTTGACGACAACTCAACTTCAGAACTAATTCTCTGAAATTAACTCACCACTAGCTGTAATTTCCCCCTTGAATATGTTTCTATTTCAATTTTGTTTCTTAAATATTCCGCTGACGTTCCTGATAATAACACTGTTATCAACTTTGTAAGAGCCAAAAATCCCAAGCCATCAAAACAATTGTGATTGTCCTTCCCAACTTTTCACGTGAATGATAGCTGCTATTTATTTATTGAATCAAAATCAATGAAACTTCACTTTACTAAATTCTACTTTCATATTTTTTGCTTACCAAAATTAATAGTCATTTGAATTATTGTTCTATAGAGTTCTAATATTACTATGATATTGGTTTTCATTATTCAAAGTAGCTTCCCAATGATTAAAAGCTCACACTGAATACGATCAAAATGTCAGCTTCCCAGGATAACAATTTTTTGAGTTTGATCACAACGGAGAAAGGATACTCTAATGAATTATTTTCGGTTTTGTTTGTTTTTTTGTTCTAAAGATTTTTAATGTCATACACTTATTACTTCTAGAAAGCCTATTATTTTGGAAGTAATGCATTCCGTTCGTTATGTGTATAAAAGTAAAGAGAAAATTAGTCCACAGAATGAAGCTACAAAACAATCATCCTTACAAAAACAAAATATTTAGTAAATATATTTAACTCCATTTTAAGCTAATCCATGATAATACCAGATTATTATACAAAATTATTACCATTTTCTGAAAATATTAATAAAATGAAGAAACAAAAGGTTACAATTAATCGACTGAGAATGTACAGTCTGAGAATGTTGTCTCTTTGTCTGTTAAAACGGCTGGCTATGTTTCCAAAAAAATTTGGCACATAGCTTATTGACGGTCCAACTTACAACATGGCTCATTTATTTTAAATTTAATACTGATCCTCAACACTGATCCCAGAAATTAAATGGTTAAACGGATTTTTCTTTACAATTTGATACGATTCTTATTTACAGACCAACTTAAAATATCAGCACGATTATTTCAGTCTCCATCCACTCCTCCTCCTTCAGTTCTCGAAATGGGTACCTAATGCTACATGCTAAGTCCCCATTAGGCCATTACTGTAATCTGGGGTTGCAGGGTGACAAATTAAATAATCAAGAAGTGTACATACAGTCTCACTTTCATTTGTATATTCCAGCTGATTTCACAAATGTCCCCATTGCATTTATCGTTATGCTTTATTATTACTACGGTCCGCACCCAAGTACGATCTCCATTTCGATACGGATTTCTAGTGATCCGTAGAATGCCCAGTGAGTAGATACTGAGATGGTTTCCCGTTGCCTTCCTCAGGAAGTCATTATGGAATGACTTTAAACCTGAAGGGAAAGATGAAGAAACAGACAAACATTGAAAGGAAATTTTTTCAAAATCCATGCCGGCGCCGGGTATTGAACCCCAGGTTTCGACACGTCTGTATTGTGGCAGGCCTCCGTTTTGACCATAAGGCTAGGCCAAAACGGATATCATCGTGGTGTCGACCATCTTCTCATTTGCAAAGGTTTCTTGTCACACCATTCAGATTATTCAAACATTTAAATCATCAAAAGAGAAAGAAAAAAAAAACAAAAAAAAAAACAAAAGCCTAGTATGTATGTATGTAAAGCCTAGATATAAATACTGTCAATTATATTGGAATAAATATGAAATCTATAGTCTAAGATAAACATTATCCGAAGCGTAAAAGCTTTTGATATCTTTCTCTAAACCCCAAACAGAAATCTTCTTTTTTTCCTTTCTCTTGAAGATGTTTTCGTATTCTAATCAAATTTCAGAGCATTTACTGAGTTTATTATTAAACCGAATATGAATTTTTGAACTAGACTAAAGGACGGGCTGCAAAATATTAAAGTTACAAAATGGATGACGGGTCATTCCAAGATTCTTAGCGGCTCACGAATTGACGGCTACTATAGTAAAAGTTTCACACCACTACCCTAAACAAAAGATTACGCACTCAAACAACTAAGAAACAGAATTTTTTCCTTAAAAGAACAGCACTCGATTTTTAACGCTCTCAAAGTATTTCAATTTGAATAATTGAAATTGCTATTCTAGAATTGTATTCTGAATCACTTTGAAGTTACTACTATTTCTGCCTATTTAGATTTAATATTACAAATAATGAATTTCTTTCTTTAGATATACTGAATTTCCTTTTATTGTTGGAATCCGAAAATAGTAAGTATTAGCTTATTTATTTATTTTAATTTTAGAGAGTGACTGCAACCAATAAACAATTAATAACAACTTAAAAAAAAAAAAGTAAATAAAAGCAGTGTCAGATGGTTGACAGATCTGCGGGTGATGAGTGTTTCTGCCACTTGACCTGCAAGTAGCCTCCCACGCAAGGGTCGCATTAGACTAGGGGTCTAATTGGCTAATGCCACTGATAAATTATTCGGACGATGGAGGCAGGACTCGACATAAATGAGCAATAAAGTACATGGAGAAAACGACAAATCATCCACCCGGAAAATCAAAACTTGGAATGCAATCGTGACAACTTCATCACTTCCCATCATCCATTATTGGCCATAATTTCTTCAAAGATAAAAACAAAAAGCCTACGTCGAATCTCAGAAACAAAAAGCAAGATCGTTTCTCAAGGGAGAAGGTACCAAGTACTTTCGCTTCTATTCGATTGGGGACACCAAGTCCACTTAGTGGTAATTCCTGGAGGACTGAGTGGGCTGTCAATGATCACGGTATCGTATTCGAAAGGATAAATGACATTAGAGCCAATGAAACAACAGTTAATAGAAAAATAAAAGGAAATAGGACTTCATCTAGTGAATTACATCTCAGATCAATAGCATAAGCAAGACACGAAAATTTTCAATTAAAAAAAAAGGCTTAAAAACAACATTTTATGTTACAATGGGAATATTTCAGATGCTTCTCTCTCCTTCAAATCAATATTAAATGAACGAAGTGACTACCATGATAATATGCATTTTAATGACTTTTTTTTTTTCTGTGATCCTTTTTCCACTTTTAAATAGATGTGATTGCATCACCAGTTATTCTAATTAAAATAATATAGTTTTACTGTGCATAAAACAACAACAACTATGCTTTTATAGTTATAGAGCAGTGTTGTTGTTTTATATCGCGTACACTAAAGATATAATTCACTCAAAATTCAATTTAGGTAAGTAAAATTATAGCACAAGCATCTAAAATAAGTTACATAATTTACATCTAATGTATTACAGTTTAATATAATTAAATTTTGTACTTTTTAATAATTAAACAATATGTTTTAATATTTGTAAAATTAACTTTATTCCACATTACTTTATTTCGTATCGTATAAAAATTATTAAATGAACAAAAGTACATGTGAACCGTATCATCCACATGAGTAAAAGTTATTTTAGCAAATCAAAATTAACCTATCAAATACTTTATCAACTGTTAATCAATGTGGTTCAGATTTTTTTTTCGTACTCCCGTTTAGCTGTCTTCTCGTGCCCCAGGTTTAACATCACTGTTATAAAGAATGTTTCGCCAAATAAAAGCATATTAATCATATAAGGATTTGTTTTTTTAGGGGGGGGGGGGGGAGTAGATGGTAATTTTTATATCAGATTTTCGGGTTTATGAAATTCATAAAAATTTTGGCACTAATTCCAATTTTCTTCCAGAAAGCGAACCACGAAACTTGTCATTGGCTTTTGTTGTTTATTTTTTTTTACTTTATATAAATGAACTATCTCTTCTATATAACATGGAAATAACTAGTTTTCGTGACTTTTTTATGAATAAAAAAAAAAATCTCTATTAAAAAAGTGAGCGTAGTGCTGTTATTCAAATAAGAAAGCAAATATTTTCAGGCAAATCTAAAGTGGAGTGAAGACTGAATCTTCTGATCCCCATTTTGACCGAAACCGAAGTGCCCTTTTTTGAATCTAGGATATTTGTTTGTTTTTTTTATCTAAATACAGTCGGACCTCGATGTAAGGTCACCCCGCATATAAGGTCACTTTTGTCTGTGATTTCAGTGCCACACTGATTCAATTCAAGAATTTTTCCGTGGGTACTTTTATTGGCGTCATTTCTCCTACTGACGGTGCTTTCACAAAGCACTTCATCCCCTCACATTCTAAGAAAAAAGATGATGAAGACGATATTCCTTTACCTGTGTTAATACAAGATCTCAGAAATCGCGGCTGTGCTATAGAAGGGGAAAATGAATATGTGAGAATTGATGATGAAATTGCTACCGCTTCTCAAGCTTCGATTTCCGAAATTGTTTCGCAAGTATTAGATTCCAATGCATTAGAAAGTGAGGATAACGACAGTGATACTAAAAGTTAAGCGGTGACACAAGCAGAAGCACTTAAGATTCTTAGAGCATTAAATTTTCAGAAACTACAAAACTTAGAAAACATTGTACAAAAGATGAAACCAAAATCGCGACAGTCCTGTATTATGGATTATTTTAAGTAAGGTCAGTTGTATATCCAGTGGCGTACCAACGCCTTTGGGGGCCCGGGGCGGGAGTTGTGGATGGGGGCCCCCTAGTCTGACTTTCACAACCAAAAAAAAAAAAAAAAAGGTCCTCTTGTCTGGATGGGGGCCCCC
>JAFIDM010009631.1:45014643-45059038 GCA_023159025.1 Thereuonema tuberculata | reverse complement strand
CCCCCCCCTTGGTACGCTACTGTGTATATCAGTACTTTGCTTGAGCATACTACAGTAAAACCTCGTTAAGTCGTCACTCAAGGGACCAAACATTTTTGACGACTTAAGCTGAGTGAAGACTTAAGCGGAGTGGGAATTTTTGAATAAAAAACAACGAAAAACCACTAAAATACATTATTTTCAGAAATCAATTCATGCAAATGAATGAGTGGGGGAAAAAAAAAAAAACACTTTTTATAGTTATCACATTTTAATCGTTTTAAAAGAAAGGCAATGTCTGTCTTTGAAACGTTAGAGCCAACCATTGCTGCCGCCGAAATCTTCAATGTTCAACTCCTTAGCAATTTCCATGGCTTTTTCTTTGAGAATCATGGCAGAAATCGGCACATTTTGCGATCTGGCATGTTTTAGCCATCGAACTAAAACCTCCTCGATCTCATCAAACTTCGATTTCCTCATTCTCTTTCTTTTGTCTTTGCAGTCAGATTCTTCAATTACTTGTGTCGATGATAGAATATCGTTTAATGTAGTCCTGGGAATATGGTGTTCTTTGGCAAAAGCTGTTTTCGAAACATTTGATTTTTCAAAAAGTGCAATTAAGTCTTTTTTTTCTTGAAAAGATAACGAAGTAAGTTTTCGTTTCCCTTGCATGTTAAAAACGTAATCGAACCACGAAATTGCAAGAGAAAAAATAGCCCTTACAGCGGGGCTTCCTCGCTATAAAATGAAGTCACACTCAGGAGCGGTCAAGAAAAACGTCTACACGGGAAGAGTCGCAGCGAGAAGTGTGCTTTGAATGATTAGCAGCGAGATTCAAAGAACCCAAGTTCTCTGAAGGGGTTGGAAAGGAATGAAGTGACAGGCATGGTCGAAAATTTCCCGTAAAGGCTTGGCTTTCTTAAAGTGAAGGGGCGGGGCTGAAAAGACAACACGATGGCATGCAAAATGGAGAAGAAAGATGCTTTTGGCTATTTTGAGGGTGACGAGTTATACGGAGTAGAATTAAAATTGGTGACGGATAAAGGAGGGTTATTTTACATTATTGTGTATGAGACCTTGTCGGGACCAAAGGAAAACGACGACTTAAACGGAGTGACGACTTATCCGGGTGACGACTTAACGAGGTTTTACTGTAGAACTATTTATATACAACTTTATTCCAAATTAAAATTTTTATAAAATAATTTCTTTCTGATTCCATTAATTTTAATTGGTTCAACTAAATTAAAAAATTATAACCTAATAAACTGATATTTTTGTACGTATTAAATTTTACAAAGAATTATATTGTATTATATAATGCTTATTTATTGAGAAATGCACATGAATCGGTTATAAGGTCACCTCGCTTATAAGGTCACTTTTGCGAGGTCCCAAGGGGTGACCTTATATCGAGGTCCGACTGTAGTTATTATTTCTTGATAAGAGAATTCGAATCTGAAATCCGTTTGTCGTTATCGCCTACAATGAGAACAAAAACAGTACTAATACATTAATGCTCAAACTTTTAGTTGCTTCTCAGGGGCAAAAGTATCTATTGTAATTCCGTGATTCTCGTTAACAAAAATAGTTTTTTTTTTTTTTTTTTTTTTTTTGTTTCCTAATAAAATACAAGTCTTAAACGTCAGAGAAATGATTTTCTTGCTGTTTTGTATAATCTGTAAAACATAAGGTAATTCAGAAAATTGAATATTCATTTCTTTGGTTTGGTTAAAAGCATGAACTTATGAATTATTTCAAATAGCGATTAGAAGTGGTTTATCAAATCAATTTCTTAATGCAAGAGTAGGTGGAAAAGGAACAGGTCGCGTGTCACAGCCAAAGGACAAACTGTAGAGAGGGGCTACTCCCCAGGGATATACCAACCTCCCTCAGTGGCTTTGGTCATAAAATGTCCCTTACTTCCAATTCCGAAGATGACTCCTCGTGTCCGATGATATTTGTTGGTGAAAGTTATCAATTGCCAGAAACTAAACATAATAATCAATAACGATTGTAACAAATTTATTAATGCCAATTAATATTGTCATTTTTTTTTCTTCCTTTCCTATATTAGAATCTGCAATTGGTCATCTGAAGCATAAGTTTATTTTGAAGCACTGAATAACTAAATGAAAACGTGCATTTACTAAATCAGTTGAGTAGAAGAAATTACACTAAACTATAATAATTAAACATTATTTAATTTTGTCATGGAGAACAAATTTTAAAAAAGAAATCAAAAATATTTTTTGATATTTAAAATTTTAAATATATTATTGTTAGCAATTTTTTTCTAAAAAAAAAATATAGAAAATTTTGTAAAAATTAAAAGTATGGTAATGATACTGCAAATCGATAAATAAGCTGACCACTTATCTGATTATTTTCAAATTAATCAGATACAAGTAAATGTACATTATAATCCTTATTGCATTTTTTACTACAGTTGAGACTCGAGAAGAGCCTCACCAGATTTTAATAAAGATTTTTCTAAAACCTAAATATTAAATTAAATGGTTTATGAGAAAAAGGCAACAAATTTTTTTTTTTTTTTTTTTTTTTTTTTTTTTAGCAACAGAAACATAAAACTGCTATTAATTGTTTTGCTGAATAACACATTCTAATACTTCGTATCTGATTTTAGATTTAATCAACAATAAAATTTAAGTACTTTAAGAGGCTGTTGAATCATTAAACGATAAAGTGACGGTGAGAAAAATCGTAACTACCATTCGAATTCAATATAACTGATTATTAGAAGAGTTATGGAATAAAAATTCAAATGCTAATAGTTAAGTACTAATAAATTATAAATTGAAAATAAACAATAAAGTTTTATTTTTATTACTATTTTTTTTTCATTAATTGATTAATTATTTTTTTTTTCCTTTACATCCGCACCTGAGAGGAGATGGTTATGTAAATTATGACTGTTTCGGAAAATGCGGAAGGAGATTCAATGTGTTGTGATCGTTCACTTTTTTTGTTTTGGATAAATTACTATCATTGAATAGCACAGAAAGCAATTCAAGATAATTTTAAAACATTCAAATAGGAAATCATAAAAACGAGCTTACGACAAATGGAAAAAAAAAAACACTTCTTATAAATCTAAAAAACTAAAAGATGAAGAGTTTATTGTAATTCATTTAAATGCTTATAGTTCATTTTGTTTCTTACGAGCAATTCTTAGTTTTCATTAAAACCGTATAAGTTAATGAAATTTTGCTTTGCCTTTTATGAGAATTCCATATAGTTTACAATCCCCCCCCCCCACACATACACACACACACATACATACATACATACATACATACATACATACATACATACACATTCACCATCAACACTGAAATATCAACAACATAATCAAGCTAATTTAGTACACCTTCTTCTATTTAATGAACATATCTGACCAAACAATATGTTTGGAATCAGAAAATTTAAGTAATTACAATAAAAAAAAATAATCCAATTTTCACAAAAAAAAATGTATACACAGAGGTAGACAAAAGAAAACATAATTTCTGAAATATGGTTATTGTTAGCACCAGAACCAAAAGTTTTACATAAATTAATAAGTTCTTTATGTAACCTAATATATTGATTTGATATCTAATAAATACTATGATGCAACTGAAACAATTTAGATTATTTTGATATAAAATAAAGTTTCAGAAAAATAAAAAATAATCAAAATAGAATCATTTTCAAAAATTATGGAAAAAAGAAAAAGGGGGGGGGGCGACATTAACAAAAAAAAAAGGGGTGACAACACACAAAATACAAAATTGAAAATATACAGATAACAGTCTCCAGAGTGTAATTTTTATAAAAAAGAAAGAGAAAAATATTCTAAGAATTGTGAAAAGATGTAGAAGAACAGGTAGAATTTTCAGACTACAACAGAGAAAAATACACAATACAAGACAAAATGGAAAAAGATACAAGTCTCAAAAGGTATTCGAGTTTAAATCTCATGCTAGGAGAAATATAGAAAACAATATGGTGATGCCGGAACAGATAATTTTAGCCAAATCCTGTACTGTTACAAGTAGAAGATTAACTTTAAACATTTTATCAACTGCAAAACATTGATAAATAGGCAGTATTCTGGAGTAAAATAAAAGAAAAGAAACGATTATATCGAGGGCTCTATGACATAAAGGCCTAAGTGACAAAATCTCCATTCCGAGTTATTAAGGGTTTTATGTTTGTATTGCCTTGCAGTTCTATGGAAGTAGCTTTTTATGGAAGCAGAATTCTACCAGTTGCAATGAAATTTTCAGTTAGGTCTCTTTTTCATATGAAAGATATGGTTCTCGGATTTCACTTAAAACATGTAACTCAATTTTTACAAAAATGTCACTTAGGCCTTTAAGTCATAGAGCCCTCGATATGAACTGAACTATTTCTATTTTACTTTCTAACTATAAGCTATTACATAACATTCTTGAATAAGTTGACCGTACAAGCACTGGTTATAAATAAGGCAGTTACTTAACTCTGTTTCTGTATCTTAATTCTTTGTATTTCCTGTATTCTCTATTCTTCATGTATTTCTTTGATTTTTATATACATTCTTTTTCTACATTTGCTTTTTGGTTATTTAATGTATAAATTAAAGGATATTTTAATATTAATGAAAAATGAATACTTTACAATATTGAATATTAGAAATTGAAAGAATATAATCCATTGTCCTTAATTAATTTAACAGCAATGATTATTGAAATCTGTTGGCGCAATACGTCAATGTATATAATAACTCAAATGTAACTAGAACTTGTCAATAAGAAACATGGAATGTTTTACTGTCTAATTTGAAATAAAGAATGAATGATGAATTATTATATATTGTGAGAAATCATCTCAAAATAAAATGATTTATTTGATATTATAAAACTATTTCATAATATTTGATCATTTTCAAATAATTTTAATGTATTTTTTTTTTGTATAAGTAAAATTTATAAATATTTTTGGAATACTTTAACTGATATATTATTTGATGTTACTAAGTATAGTTAAAATATAACTGAGAATGAACATTAGCTTCAGTTTTAAGTCATGTAAATAATGTTGCCTATATTTTGCTGATATTTAAGGTTTGTTAATACATGAATAGCTTACTAATGTATGATATAAAACACAGGATTTAATTTCGGAGGGGTGGGGAGAATTAGGGAACTGACCCCAGCAACAAACTAAACAAAAAATTCGGGGGGAGGGGGCAAGATCCCTTCAACTTGCTATCAAATAAATAAAAACGAAAGAAAATAAGGCGAGGGACCCTCTCGGCCTCCGCCCTTTTCATAATATGCCATGTACAAAAACGACGACTCAGTTGCAAAATAGAGAGAGAGAGGGGGGGGGGGGATTAAGCAAAATGGAACGGCTTTTCAGAGGGGATTACGGAAATAAGATCTAATGTGACATAAGTGAAAGGGGAATTCAACAGTTGTTCAAAAATTATGGACATCCTTTAGACCCATTTCACACGACATGACCATGGTCGCGGGACCACGTCTATAGATTTCAGTGGAGCCTTTCACACGTGGTTTTTCATTGACTTTTTTGCTGCAGTCAGAAGGACATTTCTGATTATTTTCGTTTCAGAAGTGTTGAAAAATATGATTAAAACGAAAACACTTTAGAGAATGGGGACTTCGACACTGAAAGATTAATATTAGAAGTTCAGTGAATATTTATAAACAAAGAAGATGCCACGGCTGCAGAAAAAATGAATTTCGTAAGTTTGATATTTATAGATAATTGAAATATGACGATTTATTACATACATATTATATAGTATATTGTAAAATTTATTTATGAATGTCCGTCAAGAGACATCAGCTTGATCGTTTTTGACGTTTTCGTAATTGAGATATCAGTACAATACCAATAGCTGCATCTTCGAAATCCATTTTGCTTGATGAGCTTCGGCTGGTGGCGTGTTTGGCCGCGCGACCATGGACACTTTGTGTGAAAGAGCGCTTATTGACGGTCTCGAAGTTACTCCAAAATAATATTACATAGGGTGGTTCTGAAATGGTTGGCCAAACTTGAAGGCCAAATCAATTTAGCAAAATAGCGAAAGAAAGTCCATATGAACACGGTGCAGAAATGCTTTATTCAGAGGTTACAGAATAATCAACACGTACATAGGCTATGGTGTAGTCACTCTTAGATGAGGGTGTTCGAAGTGGCCTCCATCAGCAGTAACACACATACCACACCGTCGTAGTGAGGACTGCCAGTCACACTCAATCATGCCAGACGTATAGCTATGAGATGTGTGAACTGAATCAGGCCATTTCAAATCAGGGATGTGGCAGATTATTTCAGTAGTTGTTATTCGAGCTACATTTAACAACGTGTTCTCACCATAAGATAACCAATGACTAAAAAATACAGCGTGATGAAGAATAGCTAGCAAAGAAAAGTCTTCACACACAATTGTGGTATTGTGAAATATATTTTTGAATGCTGTATATTTATGTGTTCGACAATACATCGATAATGAAGTTATTGGAGTTTAAGGTAATGGTTTGTCGAATACTAAATATATGAATATGTACTACAATTGATCGTGATATTAGAACAGATTCGAAGTGAAACGATTATTGTGTCATTTCTTCTTAAAATTAAAAGTAATATTGCTATTGGTGAATTCAATTCGTAGTATCGTAATACACTGGTCAAAACAATCAAGGGATCACGGAAATTATCCTACGATTAATGTGTTGTCAGCTCTTTCCCGGGAGTTAAAGGCGGGCGGGCGTCGGGCTGACCACCCGACCGACCTAATCCTAGTCCCGTTGGTCAAGAAACGTCGGGAGCCTTACCTCTCGCGCACCCGTGGGCCTGTATGGGGACAGCTTTAACTTTTTAATGTGTTGTCAGCGATAGTATGAGCATAATATTCCTCCGTGAATCGGAATAAATAAGTTCCGTTCACGTAGACACGTGACTCAGGCATTGGTGATGTCAGAAGGGAGAACTGAGCAATTGTGGAAATTCCAGTAGCCGTCCGTGGATAGTGTGTTATCTCAACCTGTCCGCAGTCGCCTTCGTGAAGGTGGCCTCTTATGCATGTTGCGTCCCATTAACCTCATGACACCGTACAGCCCGTAGAAACTGGACGGACGAATATCGTGATTGGGGGCACGCTGAATGGTGTCGTTCACGATGAGTCGCGATTCAGTTTCGAGCCTGACAACTGACGAGTCCTTATCTGGAACACGAAATAACCCCGCTTTTGTGCAAGAAACATCTCAATATGGTGATGGTGAACTGATAATGTGGACAGGAATCAAAATTGGTGGACGTACGGATCTCCACGTCATCCGAAATGGCAGTTTGATAGCCCTGAGACGAGACGAGATCCTCCAACCTATTGTCGTGCCATACGTTGAAGCCATTGGTGGGTCTTTTCTTGTCTTTTGCTGGACGATAATGCTCGTCCTCACAGAGCTCGGTTAGTGAGCATGTTGAAAGAAGAGGGCATGGAGCGTATGGAATGGCCAGCTTGCTACCAAGACTTAAATCCCACTGAGCATGTGTGGGATGAGCTTGGGAGACGCATTGTAGCTAAGCCGGAACCTCCCTCATCTCCTCCAGAGCTGGAGATTGCCCTTCTGGATGAGTGGCGAAGCATCGAAGATCTCATCGATTACCTTATCGAGTCCACGCCACATAGGTGTACAGCGGTGTTGCCCGTTCGAGGAGAGGCATAGACCATACTAGAGAGCAGTTACTGTTGTGACCATATCCATTTTTGAGCTGTTCCACTGAAACGCACATTGCTCTACAGTGTCTCATGTTATGTGAACCAGGGCTTTGGAGCGGAGCCCGGAGCTGGAGCACGGAGCAGTGGAGCAATGGGTTTTTTCCCGGAGCTGGAGCGGAGCCGGAGCACACAAGTTTTTGACTGCTCCACTGCTCCAGATTTTTTTTTTCTTTTAATGTTTACCAGTCCTATTAGGTGTAATTACAGAATTATTCCTGTTTTATAAGTGCTGGAAAGTTTAACGGTGTCTTTTCAAAAACAAAATTTAATTAATGTTAAAGAATAGATTAGAAGTTTTTTTACTACATTTTTATTGACTACTAATTGGTTTTTGATTTCTCTAAAATTATTACAATTATAATTATTCCAATTTATTTATCTAAATATCTTTGAATAAGTATATTCATTTACTCTAAATCCAACTTATTGTTTATAGTAGGAATATTGAAAATCTTCAACCAACTAAGTCTTGTTTTGTTTTCAGAAGAGTATTTTTTCTCTGATGTTTTTATATTTATATATATTTTTCAAGACTACATTATAAATAAATTTTTCTTCTCTATTCAAAATTTTATATTTTACTGTTATTGAAGAGTAATCTTGTTGAAGATTTATTGAAGTAAAAGTTTGATTTTGGTTGCTACTTATTAATATTACACCATCGGCATAAATGTAAATCTTGCACTTTTTAATAATAACACTAATAGAATTTATATATAAAATAAAAAAACAGAGAACCTAAATTTTAAACTTGTAGTACACCTCTCTTAACATTGTAAGTTTTACTTATCAAATTATTTATTTTGACTTTGGATTTTCTATTTTGTAAGTAATTTTTGATAAGATCATGAAAATCTCCTCTTATACTGTAATTTTCTAATTTTTTTAATAGAATTTTATGGTCAATATTATCAAAAGCCTTGCTAAAGTCTATAAAAGCTATTATTGATACTTGTCTTTTATTTAAATTTTGTGTAACTTCATTATTTAAATGATTTTATCAAATTACGAACCCCAAATATTCTCAGTATTCTTCTAAAAACTCATGGGCTAACCCAACCTTTGGATACTGTGACTCATTGGGGTTCAACGTTTGCAATGGTTGATCGTCTACTTGTTTTCAAGCATTATTGTGAACAAGTAGCTGCGGCTGGAGCCATAGAAATGATATTAACTAAAGCTGATTGGCACTAAACTAAGAATATAAGATCTCCTGACAAAGCAAAATTTCACTTTAAAAATTACATAATTTTTAAAGAAAATTGTCATGGGAGTTTACATGAAGGAGTGGCAAAAACTTGCAAAATTTCTCCAAGACAATGGCGGAAAATTGCTATGGGAATTTTGACCTCCATGCGAAAATGTGACGGAAATCTTTTCCAAAACACCCATTTTCTTGCCGGAGTCTATGTAGATCCTCGGTATAGAATTTTACTGAGTTCGTCGCAAACGACAAAAGCAAAAGAAGGACTTTAAATATCGCCCGACGACTCGAAAAACTAAAGAGTTTTAAGCGTTTTGATATGAGGCAAGAGAGTGAAAGGCTGGAATCCTCAATAATTGAATCCGAGCAGCCACATCGAATAGCAAGTTTTCAACAATCACAGAAAGGAAAAACAAATACTTCGATTTCAGCAGACAATTTTGCAGCAGAAGATGATGATTTTGAAAAAGAGCTGGACAAGCTGGAAAACGTCTGAGAGTTTCAGAAATGCAACATTCGAATGAAGAAGACTTTGAGAGGAATTTTCACCAAGATTGTCGTGTAATTGAGATTATGGGTAGGCTCAAAGTAAAATCAGCATTTGAAGCTATGGACGGTTACCCACACCGAATTCAAGCTGCCTGTCGAGTTGCATCGAGTATGCCCACTACACAAGCCAGTGTCGAGCGATTATTTTCTGCCTTAAAATTGGTGTCAATGATACAAGATAGGCAATGATCAAGACATGTTGCCGTAATGTTTCAAAAACAGTTGCTAACACTGAACCACTGAGACTAAACTGAAATTTTCGTTATTTTGCAGAGAAACGATTCAAAATCATGTATTTAATATCATATTAATAGAAAATCGTAGTTTTTAAGAAAATTCGAGATTTTGCTGGGACTAATTTCAAAGTTTTGAAATACACCCCCCCCCCCCTTCCGAACCAACAGAAACTAATCCTCTCGGCCGTAACAACTAAATCTCTTCTAGAACAGTAAAGGTTGACAACTGAAAAAATGAAATTACAATAGGGAGCTGTAGATTCATATTTTGGCCTCCGCCATGTTTTTCGCTGACCGGCGAAAGAGTCCCAGCTAAATCTCGAATTATCTATAAAAATATTCGAAAGAACCCCAAATACGGATTAATACTTAACAATATGATTCGGAATCGTTTCGTTGTAAAATAACAAAAAAAAAATCGTCTTAACTTCAAAGTTCAGTGTTCTGCGTAACTATCAAACAGTTGTTAAGACAGTCTTGGAGAATCGTGATTTTTTTCCCCCCGTTTTAAGAAAACTACAGATTAATGTTGCACTCCCTGCCTTAAACTGAGGATGAATGTGACGCGAAAAGTGGGCGTCACTGTTGAACACGGCTGGCTTTGAACTATTTTCATGATGGCTCCTTGTAAAAGTTGTTTTAAAGTTAAAAAAAATGATCGAAATTTTTTTACTCACCAATTCCAGATTGAGGGACGAAAATCCTGTGATTCATAGACCATCATTTTAATGTCTTGATTTGAGAAGGTGCGACTCCATTTAAAGTTATTTTCACTCTATCAATCATAGAGATTACTTTGGATTATGGAATTCTGAATCGTACGATATTTCAAATTCTAAAAATTAGTGCTTATAATAGTAGCACTATTACACGATTCTAAAATGACGTGTAATTTTAGGTGGGATTTCAAAGGAAACAAAGAAATCCTAAAACGCTGATTTGCATTTGGAATAAATTTGAAATGTAATTAATATTGCTTATCGGTTTTTTGTTTTTGTTTGAAAGAAGCCATTTTGGAGTTGCAGTGTTCATCTGACATTAGCTGCCATATCTACATCAAGATTATTTTTTTTTTTTCTTAAAAATATTTGAACATTTAGAAAAACTTTTTTGGGTGATGGTTTCCTCATTTCCAATGCAAATATACTTACCCTCAGCATCACACAATTAAATATCCCCCCCCCCCCCTCCCAGCATCTGCAGTATGGTAGCTTTCGCCTATAGTTAACTACGTGTGACCTAACAGTGCTATTTACAAGTGACGTCATATGACTATAGAGTTTCAAATCTTAGCCTGGCATTTTTTTATTTTTTTTAAGCTTTCAAAAGATAAATATTTACTTTTGAAAATATTTTTTTTTTCTTTAATAATAAAAATAATGAAAACCTGGCTTTTCTTTTTTTAAAGATCCTTCTCCATTTTTGCAGCTTAGGCTGTATGGCGAAACAACCTCATTTAAAAAAAAAAAAAAAAAATCGACTGCTAAAAAATCTTGAAAAAATGTCTCTTTTGTCAGTCAATATTTTTTTATTTTATACAAGATGGAATGCATAAAAAAAAAAAAAAAATATTGCAATCTCCTGGGTGACTTATTTTCAATGTACAAGCAATTCCTTATGCATGAATATAAATAAACAACAAAAAAATCATAGTTGATTTTTATAAGTTCCGAATGTAATGTTTTCATTTAAATGTGAATACTTTCAGAAATCACAGTACCTAGGCAAGATATTTACAGCATGGAAGGTGAAATACATGGGAAAAAGATTAACTGTAAAATTACTATGTAAACACGCACAAACAAATAACATTTGGTTTCTTCACGTAATTTTTGAAAAACAACCATTTCAGGCAAATAAATCTTTTAATAAAATACAAGGAAATGCCCAACATTTTTACACTAACATAAAAGTAACATCAAAAACGAACGAGACATACTTTTCTGTTGATAAATGGATGGGTGGTCTGTTCATCCTCTTCCTGTCTGTTTCCTTTAAAAGAACAAAATGGGCAGCACAGGTAATTTCTAAAATCCTTTTAAACATAACAACCGAGATAGCCTCGTGCAAAAAAAAAAAAAAATATGCCACATCCTTTAGTTTGGACACGAAAGTGGTAAAGGAAATGGAATAAATGAAACAAAACATGGGAATCAAAACAACAAAATCCATACAATCAACCAACCAGTCACCTCAACATGTTGAAATCTTAATCGTTTCATTTACCTTGAATCCTCGGTAAGGCGCTAAATAATTTAATTCCATGAATTTATTTTTAACTGCTTGAAAGTAGAGAAAATGGATTTTAAGTATCTTCATTTTTTTAATTTCCAAAAAACCTTCTAGGAAGTAACAATTTTATTTTTATTATTAGTATTATTTAGATTTTTTTTCTTTCTTTCTATGATATCGTAAGTAATGATGAATAAAAAAAACAACAACTATGCAATTGCAAAAAAGAAGAACGGGGATTTCTATAATGTTAATTATTAATGTTAAATTATCCATTACGATTAAATAGGAAACAACTAACTAAAGTAAGTTGAATATTTTTTTATGTAACTCCAAAGTTAATACAATCCATTATTAGTAGCCACACACTTCATTTTAGCTCGATCCAGTTAATATACTTTTTCATGTTTCTAATTTAAAAATTCAATTAAAGTCTATGATAGTATAAATACTATAAATACTAATGTTCTAATTAGAACCCATAATATTCTCCTAATGCATATTAATGTATCAGAAATAGTTGAAAAAAATGAAGAAAATCAATTGCCTAACAAAGAACTTCCATAGTCCATAGTCTGTCTGTCCGGAGACAGATCCACATTCAATGGAATTCAGTAGAAGTCCCAGAACCGCCTAGGAAATATACTGAGGTGGTTTTCCGGGGCCTTCCTAAGGAAGCCATTATGACAAGGCTTCAGGCCGAAGAGAAAGTGAAGAAGAGGCTGACAAACACAGGAAAGGAAAGTGAAATAGCCAAGCCACGGTCGGGAATCGAACCCGGGTGCCGACACAGTGCCCGCACGGCAGACCGCCGTCAAGACCGCTCGGCACGTAACAAAGAACAAACAACCCTTTTTATTCACACACAACTTTACTTGCAATTTCATCAAATGAACAAAACATGGTTGAGGTTCATAAAGACGACAAATACAGTTCGATGTGTTTAATTATCATTACATCTTTCATCAATTTCTTTCAATCAAAATATCTAAATAATGAAGACTCCTGAAAGTCAATTGAAGCAGGCCAACACACTAGCATAAAATTAAACACAAGTTAATTTAAAATGGACACCAGACCTTTCATCCTGTACTGCGGGACTTTATCAATGGCTAATGAAGACTTCTATTTAAAAAGTTTTTTTAAATTCAGAAAAAAAAGAAAAAATCTCATACTTAAAAAAACAAAACGATTAAGTTGCTATTACAAAGTAATCAAAATTGTGTAATTCGGCATAATGCAATACGTATTAATCTATCTTGTCACATTTTATTGCATAACTGAAAACGATAAATATCCTTGGAAACCATAATATTTCAACTTGATCTAAATTTATATTCATTAGATGCCAGAAGCAACCAGCCGTTACGAAACAATAATTGATCACATCACTAATATCGTCCCATAACTTGATTGATGGGTTCCTTACAAAATAAATTCTGTTTATTAATTGTTAAAGTTATTTGCCCGATCTCGTTGTCATATATTTTTAATGAGAATTCTCAAACTGTGAAATGTTCATGTCTAAAGAACCGATCTCGTTACAAGAGTACTTGAAAAATATTGTAACAAAGGTATTTAAAATATTAGAAAAATGAGAGGAATTTAATCTATTACAAACTTGATGCAAAGATGAAACGTGATCTTTAAGTTAAGAGTTCTAAGAAACATTAAGCCTTAGAAGCGAGATTAGTTTTTAATACAAGAGATAACGAAATGAATATTGTAACAAAATATATATGAGAATTTTATATGAGAATGATTGGATAAATCTAATTAGAAATTGAATAGCCACGCCCTAAACACGGATTGACAAAAGTAGTCAAATTATTAGTGCTAACATTTATTAATGAGAGCAGCAGTAATTTAGTTTTGTTTTGATAATAAAATCCCAAATTTATAATTAACTCGTTTCCATTTTATCCGAATGATAATTTTTACAGTAAGTGTAAACTAGGCATTAAGTTGATGTAAACTATCTCAAAGGACGATATTAGGTTGAGACTTTGTTTTGGTTAGAATGAAAACTTCCCATCAAAGCTCTTTTTTCAATATTATATCGCACTCTAACTTAAAATACAGCAGCAAAAGGTTAAACGACCTCAACTAACGTAGCAGAAAGTGTTCAATTTTGAGTCAACTTCTTTCGCTATCACTTTCCAATTACATGCAAATGGAATTCTATTAATCTGGTATTTCCGTTCGCCTGATGCAAGTGGTCTCAATAATTGGCATTGCTCAAGTAGCAGGTAGGAAGGAAAACCTTATCGTTGACGAGATGGAAGTGATGTTTCTCTTATCAATTGCAGAATCATTCCCTCCAAATGGAGAGGTGGAGACGCTTCCTTTGCAAACTATTCTTTGCTTTCGCCACTTGTAACTGGTAGGAGGGTATCATGCAACGCCCCCTTCGTGCGATCCAGGTCACCTTTCCATGCAATGCATCTGCTATGCAGCCAGATCGAAATCACTCTTTTTTTTTTTTTTTTTCTTCTTTATTATTAATTGTTTCCCCACAGGGCAGGGGCTCTTCCAGCGGACGTGCCTCCTGGCCGATAGTATCTACCAGATGAATCAACAATATTTTCAATGAAACGTAGGCAGGGACTGATAAAATAATAGCACTCTCTTTTGTAAATGAAATTATTCACTACTTATTTCGGTAAACTAAATTCCCAATTCGAATTGGAATACGAGTTTCTCTGGCATTTAAATGGATAAACAAACTTCAACTTCCATTTCAAATAAATAAATAAATAAAACACACAAAATGATGAATGTAAACAGAATCAAATAGAAAAGGGAAAGAAAGGTTCATGAGAACTCTATCAATATCATTTCGACATTTACACGATTTTACTGAACTTTGGACTAAGTGGACTAAATTCTAGGTTAATTAATTAATTAACCTAGATTTTTTTAAAAGCCAGAATTAAAACAGATTAGAAACTGTTTTAACATTAGTTGAAATGCAATGCGATTAAATGCTTTGATAATAATATAAGATGTAAAAACTTGTTTTTGTTTTTTTCATTCCGTTTCAGTACTGAAAAAAAAAATTACAATCATGCAACTAATATTCAAAACAAAATATTTTTTTATTATTTTTATCTTGTTTCAGCTTCGTTTCTCCAACTATTTATATGATAGAATAATAATCACGAAAAATAAATACGCACGGATTTTAATGGAATTCAAGAATTCTAGAACATTTTAGACTGTTTTCTGACTGATGTGATATTTGTTTGTATTAGGATGCATAAATGAGTAGAATCTTGAATGCATGGTAATTAAAAAAAAAAAAATGAATTTATCTACATTACACTTATAGGCCTAATCCATTTAATATATTTTGAAGTCTACGGTCAGGTGATGAAGATGGTACCTCGCTGTTTTGTTTTTTTTTTCTTTTAAATTACCGTAATAAAAATCTATGCAGTAGTACAGAAAGTTACTACAATACTGAAACAGGAAAAAAAAGCTTACATTTACCATACTGTAAACAGATTATATTTACTGTAAGTAAATTGATATTGTGTAGAAGTGAATCGATTTTGGTGTTATCTGAACGTATGCAATAATTGTCCCAAAATATGTTTCTAATTATTAAATATTTAATTGGTGAATTTTCACTTCAGCTGCTTAGGTTTTTCTCGTTACTTCTAAGCAGTGTAAATGACTATAATAAAAATTAGAATAATATTTTTAATGAATAGGCTACTGAAAATTTCTTAAATGCTTTGCAGATATCTGATAGACAGATAAATAAGGATAGATGAGATATCTTTGATTCCAAGATTGTAAATAGTTTTATATAAAGTTAGATGTGAAGGATATATAAAAAAAAGATGAAAGAAACGATACACGTTTAAACGAGACTTCATATTTTTTTTTTTTCATTAGATTTGCTTCTCTTTTCCTCAATGATGGTCTTGTTTCGCTAAAAAGAAACTATTTTTAAAATTCTCTTTGAATGAATTCAATTTTTCAGCAGATTAAAACTTCAATAGTAGACAAATAAAAACATTTTTGTGCACGATAATTCAAAGAATACTGTACTGTTCATTTAGTACCACAATGAACAATACTTGAAATTTCATTTATAAGATTTTGACTATTCAGTGTCCAATAGATCAGATTTTTATGTAAGTAGAGCTGTAAGTTTTTTTTCTAGTAATTTAAATTTCCTGGGCACGAAAGAAAAAAAATGCAATGTATTACTTCAATAATCAAGAATTTAGTTGAATTGCTTAGAATATTACATTTGTTATATATTTGTTTCTAAAGTTAGGCCTTTTAATTAAATTTAAGGGTCTTAGCTTTGTGATTATGTGATTGAAACTTCAAACATTACAAAGTAACTGAAATGAGATATTCATTCGTACGGAAAAAAGATTACGGCATTTTTTATTCAAATTTAAATCGTCAAATCAGTTCAATAATAAAAATAAAATAATTATAAGCAATAATAAAAATATATATAAAATTAAGCTTACAATTGACTTTTTGCTTTAATATTCTTCTAAGACGTAACGATACATTTTCTTATATATTAAATTTAATATATTTTGTTTATTCGCCTCAACTGAATTTACTTATTTCCCATTTTTACTTACTGAATTTCATAAATTTTTAACTGATGGGATTGTCAACACTCAAAATTGTCGAATTAGGGCATTTCGAACCACCCCATGCTTTTCAGGAAATTTAATTTCATTCGATTACACTGTTTGGTGTGGCCTCACAGCAGTAGTTTAAATTCTTTTCTTATAGGAAGGAATGATAGGAATATTTTTCATAGGATACTAAATAGAGAAGGAATAATTCATAATTGTATAGGGATTACGGATATGCCTAAAAAAGTACTGATTAATTCTAAGATTTATAATTGATGAAGATGGGTCGAACACAGAAAAGAGATTAACTATCATTTCCACTTGATTTGTTCTTTGATAATATTTGGTAAATTTTCAGATTTGTCAATTAAGTAAAAACCTATGGACAAGGCAAAGAATCGTAATAACAATAATTATTTGTCTTGTCCATAGATTTTACTTTACTACGGTTTCAACGAAGGACCATTCTTTTCTGAGAACTTACTCCAATAGGACCAGTAACCTATTCCATTACCGAACAGAAATATCGCGGTATGCTGAACAGTTTCGTCATTCCACAACTTCAGCAAAGACAATGTATGGACTAGATAATTTTTATGCAAGATGGAGCATCACCACACATTCCTCAACCGGTACAGCAGCTTCTAAGGCATCACTTCACAGACGAAAGAGTCATCAGTCGCTTCTTTCCATTCATATGGCCGTCTTGCTCCCCAGATTTACCTCCATGCGACTTTTGGCTGTGGGGTTGCTTGAAATCCAAGGCCTATCTTGGCGGGTCCCGGACTTCACTACCTTAAAGGACAACGTATCACGGGTTGTAATGAACATTACTTCAGACATATTACGTTTGGTTGTAGAGAACGTTGTCCACAGGATGCAATTCCTGGTTCACAAGAACCTGGGCCATTTCCAAACGGGGGAAATGAATGTGCTGCATTAAAGATTCAGTTTAGTTTCGTCTTTGTTATTCATATCTGTCCATTGCAACTCTTTTTTACATTGCACAGCGCCACATTTTCCAGTCGGCAACTTTTGGAACTACTTTTTATTTTCGCGCGGAAGCCTCCCCACCAAATTTGGTACCATTCCGGTTGTTCGATCGAGCTAGAGAGTAGTGTCAGTTTAATTACGGCCACTTTGTACTTACATTGACTGTACAAGATTACTATTTTTTACATACGTAATTTGAAGCACTTTAATTCATTGCCTTAATAATTTGTGTATTCCCATGCTTGTTATAGGTAAAATTCCAATATTGTTCCGGGGAAGATTAAATGTTAATATTATAAAAATTCAAAAAGATTTAGGAAAAATACATTTTATGATAAAGCTGTAAACAAAATTTCTGAAATTATAACAGCTATGTTCTCTGTGTACATCTATAGCTTCAATTCTTATTTTCAGATTTAAATAATGTTCATTTAAACAACAGTTATGGGTAATATCAATCATAACAGTGTTTTTTTTACTAAGTACTTCGATTCTTTGCACGTATCGGAACAAGATCATTAAAAATGTTTTCTTTTTGATTCGCTTAATAAATTAATTAATAAGAAATGTAACGAATAAAACTGTGGACATGGAATCCCATTCTCACTATGAATAAAACTTCGAGATAAGCAGATATTATTTGAAAACAGTTATTATTTGCTATAACAAATAGTTTCATCAAATAAACATTCAATCAAAACTAATTTAGGTGTAATATACTATTAAATATTGCTTAAATATTGAAACGTGAACATTACCGGAAAATCAAATTTAATTCAACACCAAGAGAAGCGAGAATAATTACTTTAAGAAAAAAAAATTGACAGTTACTGTGGAACGGAAACGGATGTTTTCACCTTATCAAAAAGGGAGGAAGGAATTTACAGGATATTGAAAGGAAACAATGATAAAAATAATACAATGATGACATAAGAAAAAAAAAAGGGTGGGGGAAGAGGAATAAAAAAAAAAAGTCAGTAAAAAAGAGAACTAGCAGAAACAATAACAATTAATTGGAGTGAATTAATTTATCTAATATCCTGGGAAAAAAACAAACATCTATTTCGTAAGTACATCAGCCAAAGAAAAGAAAATTTAATTCCTTTGCTAAATGAGTTTCAGTGAGGAATTTATTTTTTTATGATCGTCAAAGGAGTCAAAAACACTAAATAAAAAATGTTTTGGAAACAATTACACAATAAAACAATTACTTTTATCGAGCATATTTTTTTTTTTAAGTAATTCGTGTTTGAATGCTTGGTTTTTTTTTTTTTTTTTTTAATCTTATTAGATAAATATCTTTCAACAAACTAGTCTATTCTAAATTAAATAATAATAATAATAACAAAACTTCACTTTTCATCACTCTTAACATTAATGTATGAGAGAGAGAGAGGAGACAATATTTCAACCTGCCTATCAGCTTCAATAAATAAAGACATTAGAAGCTATGAATTTTTTTGTTTTTTTATCAATTTGAGACAATATATTTATCCAGGAAACTCTCGACCAATGCTCATCAACCAAAATGATTTTCATTGAATCATTATATCTTATTCACATTTAGTATTTAGAAAATCGCTTCCTTGAGTATGCCACAAAAATCAGAAAGGTAATTGTTACGTTTACTATAGATATTTAATAGAGATTTCTACTACTTTATGCTAAGAATAAAAGTAATTTAAGCATTATAGAAGAAGATTGATATTTTTGTCTTTACAAGTTTTCGATAGTTATTTTATATTGTTTAATGAAATTAGCAGAAAATAACTCGACGATTAAATATGATCGTAAAAAGAAACCTGTTTTATGAGTAGTTTTGTTTTTTGCCAAGATTGTAAGTAAAAGTTTCAAATAGGTGTATTTTTGTCTAACATCAGAAAATATTTCTTCGAAGAACAACAAAATTTTATCTCTAGATAAAAGGCTAGTGGGAGCCACGAGTTTGTTAAAGAATAAAGCCTCTAACACTGCCTTTTTTTTTTTTTTTTTTTTTTGCATGGGAATTGGTCTCTTACTAAACTTAGGATACAGCTGAGGAGTAATTTCACTCTGTAGACGCTTACATCCAGAATCGTCCGTTCATGGTAAAAAAAAAATTACATTCTGCTCGAGGTGACCCTGCTTGTAACAAACAGATCCAGCGGAAGGTCAAAAAAATTTCTTATATTGGACAGTACTGTATTAAGAGTAGGACTGAAGGCAGATGATACTAGAAAGGCTTACATCTGGATAGCAATAGGCGGAGCTAGAGCAGCAGAAACGCCTTTGTCCTGTAAAGGTAGAAAGAGATGTGGTGAAAGCTACCTTTATAGAGATGGACGTCCTCAAATTAATATTTCTGGTCCTCTAAAGTAGAGGTTCAGTGTGGGGTTGACGGCTCCACTTCGGTAAAAACCATTGTCACGAAAGCCAATAACAAGGATAAGCCGGTTCATTTAAGGGATAAAGAATTTGTAACATAGAAAAATGCTTGAAATTTGGAGTTGGCCTACACCTATTTATTGACTTTAAACAAGCTTTCGGTAGCGTTGATTGAAAGAAACTGATGAGTGCTTCCGAAAGTTACCACATCCCAAAGAAGATTACAAGACTTGTTGAAATGACCTCTTAAGAAACCAATGCCAAACTTTTTGTTGAGAGCAGTGTCAGTGAGGAGTTTGAGGTAGCAACCAGGATACGATAAGAAATGATGTCCTGTCAGCTTTGCTATTTAATCTTCTCATATAGGTAGTCTTCAAAAAAAGTTGCACTAAGTGTATAAATCGAAGCAGGCGGCTGCTTACTCTGATGACATCTTCCTTACAGCGTGATGTGATATCCTGCAGGATATCAAAAGATGCAGGATAATATCTCAGGATGACAGCTTTAGAAAGTAGGAAATCGTTGAAGATATATTTTTGAGGGTGTTAGAAGTTTTTTCAACCTTGACTCTGAGATAAATGTTGAAGGGAGAAAATCAGAAGAAATAAGATATATGTTTACGAATGGGAATAAGCTTATTTTGTTAACAGATAAAAATCGCAAGCATTGTCAAGGAGTAAGAAACTGAGGATTTACAAAACAATTAGAAGACCAGTTATGGTGGAGAAACTTGGACACTGACCACAGAATGATCTTAGGATCTTCAAAAGAAAAACAAATAGAAGAATTTATGGACCAATACAGGAACATGGCGAATGGAGGATACGGACCAATAGAGAAACATTCTAAGTGGTGAAGACATCATGAGGCTCATATAATCAAGATGCGCTCATGTAAAGCGACGATAATCAAGAAAGATAATAATAGCAAAATAAGGTTAGCCTATTGAAAAGTGACAAATAAATCGTCAATGTTGTGGTTTTCAAGCTACGTAATTGCATTTGAATTTCTTGACAATTAAAAGGAGAAAAAAAAATAGGAGGCATTACTTATTGACTGATCTTCGTACTTGCCTTATAAAGCTAAAACTTCAAGTGAAAGTGAACATTACTCCTGAACATAATCTCTCTTGATTTTTATACATACTGGGATTAGTGAAGAGTTTGGAACAGAAAATAACCAAAATTACCAATATCCTTAATGACGGTTATCATAATAAATAAATACTTATTATAAAGAAAACAGGAAGTTTACTGATTAGTTAACCATTTTCTTTTGGATCTGCAGGAGGGAGGATATTCCAAAGTTGGCACTGCAACTATACTTTAAAAGAAAAGTTAATTTAAATGAACCTCTCTTTCTTTTAAATGCATTTGCAATTATTTCATATTACACTAAATTAATAATTTTAGAATTACAAGTGTTTTATGTTTTTCTCTTCTCTGAAATGTATTAAAATTAATACTCATTTTCTTAAATATCTCAATCTTGATGCATCAGAGATTAAGTTTTCAGCGACAAAATTTAGTCAATATTAGGAAGGGCAAAGAAAGCAAACGAAAGTGAGCCAAGATACAAGAAATAAATTCTGACAGACACTTAAAAAAAAAAGGGGGGGGAAGAAAGAAAGAAAAACTGGGAGGTCGATGAAAAACGCCCTTAAGTTCTAAGGAATTAGGGCTAAGTGCTTGATGGTAATTGGATATCTTCTTAGCTTGAGCCTTGGGGAGCACTTCTTGTATTCGACCAACCCTGCTTACGGCTTAAGTTTTTCAGCAAGTTACAAAGTCCTTCAAGAAAAAAGAAAAAAAAAAGGAATGGCGTCCTCATAAAGCAAAGCAGGTGATGTATAATTCAGTTTAGAAACGAGAAGAACTGCATTTAGAACCTCCTACCACTCAATGGACTCAGGTGGAGGAGCCATTTTATGTTGTGCTAAGCTCAACAACCAACCTCATGTAATATGCAATGGAATAGCAGCTTTATTGGGATTCCTGGGACCAGCTAACAGGTAGCAAAGCATTGACGGTAAAAAGTGAGAGCGCACTGAACCATCCATTACTTTAAAAAAAAAAAAAAACCTACGGCAACGTGAAGGTTTACTAGCTATATCGTAAAAAGTCTTCAGTAATGTGTTGTTTATCTTCAGTTTATCCATTCACAATAGTTAACAAAAAAAAAAAATCCTTTTTTTTTTTTTTTTTTTAACTACAGCGAACTTCTTACTTTTTGCCGATCGTAAGTTCTATCATAATGTGTAAAGCTGTGGGCGAATTTCTGATATTTAAAAAAAATATTTTTTGATTTTAAATGAATTATTAATTGCAAAGTAGCAAGGTATTCTACAGACTGGAAATCTCGTTAGAGCACCTGTGCAGAATTTGCATTCTATTTCCGTATAGGCTAATTGATGCACTGTTATAGAAGTCTCGTATTTATTTTTTATTTTTTTCAAATGATTCATTCATTTATTTATTTGTAAGAAATATGAACCAATTTACTGAAAAATCACATTTTAATAGCTTTAACTGATTAAAAACAACAATATTGTTTTTAAAATAAATGCCTTTTCGGATTATTCCGAGACCCTGAGACGGTCGTTTCTAGCTTCTTGAGCTCTCATCAGCCAAAGCTACTCAGCCAGTGCAAAACCCAAAAAAGCGTAAGAGGGGATGAGTAATTTAAAGGTGATAAACATAATGACCCCTTAAGACTAAAGAATTAAAAATGAAAAAAAACAATTAACGTGGAATACAAACACCTTGAGCGTCACAATGTCCACCGGAAAAGATACAAAGAAAGAGAAAAAGACAAAAACAAAACCCTCTAAAGGGGTGAAAGAAAAGCCACAAAAATAATCTTTTTGAAATAAATTATGTCTGTTTTTTATAAATACCTGTATTAAAATTGTTTTTATTATTTAATATTATTTCTTCTGTCGTATCTATCGTCCTTTTCTTTTCGTTATTAAAAGCCCGAAGGAGCAGCCAGAAATCTAACCTTGTAACAGCGGAATGATCAGCTACTGCATCATTATTTACATAATCAATAGTAACTTTACGTTATTTACGATTATTTTAATGGAATATTTAATTAATAAATCCGCTAAAACTTCAAAACAAAGTTTAAAAAGTTATGCTTTAAATTGAACTGTGAAAAAAAGATTAGTGTCGACAAATGCTCCAGTAAGCCTAAGAAAATATATTTTTCCTGATTTCACAAAAAATATCCACAAATATTGAAACTGACAATAACAAAACTTCTATTCAAACTCTCCTCTATTACAAACTTTATCTGGGTTTCGTAAAGTTACAATTCCAATTTCCGAATTAGGTTTTATAAATCTGTTGCCTGATTACTTTAAAGACTTTTGAAAATCGAATTCATTGTTGTTACTGCACAATCTTTTTTTAACAGCTTTTTAAGATAAATACTTTTTCTATTTTTAACGCATGAATTTTCTGCATGAATAAGAAAGTTTCCGAATTAAATTGAAAATCTTGTTTTCTGATGCAGCTAAAAAAATTCCGTTTGCATTTGTACTCGCCATTTTTAATAAAACATCATAATCAAGATAGTCATTTTCTGTGAGTTGTATTTTTGTGCTGTTGATTTCAATGTATATACCTATGAATGTTATACTTCTTGTCAAAACAATTTGTTAGTGCTGTTTCTAAATTGTACATATATACAATCTCTATTTTTTTATTATTAATTTTTCATTTTACTGAAGCTATCAAAACTGTAGAAATATAAAATCTCCATTATTTGCTTTTATGTCCTAGCAAGTGTCATCGGCAGCCAAAGGTTTGAAGAGAGATTTTGTTATAGCAAATATTTAATATGTTCGTGGGGGAATGGGTTAAAATGCAGAAGTATGAGAGAATGTTCAAAGAAATAGTGATATGAGAGAGAGAGACGCGTTTCCGTATTGGTCGCTAATATCTGCCAGTGGTAATAATAGTAACTTTTCACTCCAATTTCATTCTTAAAAAAAGAAAAATCATCAATAAGTAAATTATATGCTTTTATTATATAGATATGCTAACTACTTTGGGGCCGTCCATTAATTACGTGGTGTTTTTTAAAAAATTTGGACCCCCCTCCCCCTTGGTGAGATTTCAAAAATTTTAACAACCAAAAAAAAAAAAAAAACGGAAATCTTGCTATTATATATATTTTCTCTGAATGAAAAAGTTTACGTGAGATTTTCGTTGACCCCCCCCCCTCCCCCTTGGTGAGATTTTGCCGGACACCCCCCCTCCCCCTTTTGACCTCACGTAATTAATGGACGACCCCTTTTTAAACTTATTTCTTTTCAACAGTAGGCCTATAACAAAATAACGTATTTTTAGATGTGATTCTTAACAGTATAACGCTGATAAGATTTATTTTTTTTTTGTAATTCTATTTTCTATTATTATAAATCTGAAATCTTATTTGTCTGTAGCTTATCAATGCTTTTAATTCTATATTTTTATTAATATTTTTAACAGTTCTACAGAAGTTTAATAATAACACATCTTTAATGTTTAATTTCTTACTTACAAAATAGTTTAATAATTTAATTGTAATAAATAATTTAGAGACGAAATTATAACACTTCAAATTAAAACAAATAAATTTAGAAAGTTTTATTTATTAGTACCTTAATAAATTACTATATCGAGGGGCTGGATAGCAAGGAAAAATAAAATGCCGAAACTAGCTTAAAATTCTTGTGTATATTTTTACAAAAGAATTTTATTATTACTCTTTATATGTACAGGGTGTTCAAGAGAACCGAATCCCCTGTTTTTCTCGAAAACCACAGGGTACAGGTTGTTGGCGTGAAAATTTTCATTACCAAATTGTACCCAAAGAATCGAATGGCGGCATTGTTGATATCCGGTAGAAACCGGAAGTGAAGGTAAACGGGGTCAACTTAGGAATTTCAAATTAGAACATAGGTCATGTGTGGTCTCGTTCGATAGATCTTTTGAAAAGAAACAACTTTTACTAAAACTTTTTTTTCTCTAACGTTCCTTGTTTACTCACGATTGCAGCTATTGACAACAATGAAATTGACAATTGTTAAATCAATGTTCAAAATGTACAATGCAGAGTAATTGTTGAACAATGACATCTATTGGCAATGTCACTGTTATCAATAGCTGCAATTATTCCGATGCGTTATGACCAGTTCCATCATTTTTCCTTCCTGAATTGTGAGTAAACAAGGAACGTTAGGGGGCGTACATTAATTACATATGTTTTTTAAAAAATTTGGATCCCCCTCCCCCTCACGTGAGATTTCCCCTGTAATTTTTAAATAATTAAATTAATTTGATATGTTCATGTATTTTGCTTCAAACCACTAAATACCTAAAGGTTACTGATGTCTTCTATGAAATACATTTTTTCTGTGAAAGAAGAGGAGAAAAATGATACGTTTAAGGTGCACTATAACGAATTTAAGTAAATTTAGTAAAAGTAAAAAAATAGGCTGCGACACCACCACCTTCCCTAATTCTTCACTCACTCCATGGGCATTCATGTGCTTCCTCTGTTGTAACGATTGGACACATGACGTCCATGTCTTTTGGTAGTATAGGAAGACAGTCATTAGACGCATCTACATCCCCCTCGTGCAGTCACTCCAGCCTATCGTCCACGGCGCACAGCAGCTCCTCAGCCCTCCCTTTAAATGAGACTTCGTGAGATTTTGCCAAATGAAATCAGACACTTGCGCGGGGCTTGTTTCAAATCGGGGAATCCCGGGCATAGACAATATTACAAAATGCTGTAATCTGTTACAATATGTATTCTCTGAATTAAAAAGTTGACGTGAGATTTTCATTGACCCCCCCCCCCCACCCCTCCATTTTGAGCTCACCGAATTAATGGACGGCCCCTCAGAGAAATAAAGTTTTAGTAAAAGTTGTTTCGTTTCAAAAGATATATCCAACGATACCACAAATGACCTATGTTCTAATTTGACCTCGATTAACCCCACTTCCGGTTTCAACAGGGACATCCATAATGCCACCATTCGATTCTTTAGGTACTATTTGGTAATGAAAATTTTCACGTCAACAACCTGTACCCTGTGGTTTTCGAGATAAATGGGGATACGAGTGCTCTTGAACACTTTGTATACAGGAAATTCGTTTCTTCGGATGTAATAAATTTTAACACACACAACAAAGATATGATGTGAATACAGTATATATAAAAAAAAACAATTAATATCACAATATTTTTCAATTAAAATTACATCAAATAAGAAGGGGAAGAAAGAGCAGGGAGAGAAAGAAATTATTTATTTTTCTGAAAATAAATTAATCTGAATTGTGAGGGAACACTAATCAAAATACACCATTTTTCTGTGCATTAGTGTTATTTTCAATTTTATTTAATTTTCTTATAAAAGGTCCCTTTTTTCCTTTGATAAAATCATATAAATATGTACACAGAAATTCAAGCAAAATATGGGATTTTTTTTTTCCACTGCTAGATAGAAAATTAGATAATTTATATAGATTGGATAATTCATTCAGATACCAATAAATAACACTTTCTAAGTTTAATCATTTTGTACTTTAATCATTAGGCTATGTAAATTAATATCATATCTTTGAGAAAGATCTAGTCTGTTATTTATTAGTAAAAGCTGTTTATAATTACTTCAGCCTCAGAACTGGAAATAAATTTGAAGCACTCGTCTAAAAAAAAGTGCCATTTAATATTTGTTGAAATTTTCATATTGCTCGAAATGAGAACTTATGGAGATTGTGTTAAAGTTACCAAATATTATCGAAATCTTGCGACAGTAAAATGTTTACTATTATGATAAGAAATATCAAAAAAGAACTCACTTGGCTTAAAAATCCAGTTGCATTATTAATACAAAAAGAAAAAAAAAGCGTTTTTAAATAACAGAATAATAATACTATTTGCATTAATGCTTAACTATTTCAGTGGTTTATAAATAGTTTTCATTTGCATCAGCAATTCCATTCAACTTATTTGAAATTACGCATCTTTAGCCAGAATTCTCACACACCCTTCCCATTGCAGTAGGTGCACCACATCAGATCTTGAATAAAGCCAATGGTTTCTGTGGATATAGATAGTGGAAACTACAGAAAGAACTGAACATGTATCTTGTCAGCAGCTAGTTCTGCTAATTCATCCAAGAATGAAACTCATACCTTTGTTTGACAGGCCAATAGTTAGAGGTTCCTGCCAGCTTGGTTGATATGCATGCAGCAACCTTTACACATTAGAATGAATATACATGCAGGGTTGTTACAAATACAGTATCCCAATTTAGAGCAGTCTGGAGTGCCCAATAGTTGGCAGAAGTTAATGAAATTCACAGATATTCCATGATCTGCTGAAGAGATTAAGAACAAAAATGAAATAGCTCATGTTTTCATTACCAGATGGCACTATTGAAACTATAAATTATGCGTTGCATAACTTTGAGTATAAAAAGTAACTGGATAAAACAATCGTATCCTTTGAAATGTGATGCTGTCAAGGTCGTACATGCTAGTTAGTGGTATTATTAACAAATCAGTAATGCCCAAAAAGCCCGAAAACAACATCAACAGAAACAGTGATGTTGACAAATGATTGCTTGCATCTTTTAAAAATAGGATTACAAAATTTGAAGTCATCAGAAGCCTTAATACAACAAGGAAGAGATCAGAAACCATTGGCTATATAAGGATATTGGTACACAAACTGTGGAATCATCGCATGAGTCCATGTGGCAGTAGTGTTAGTACTAGTCTGTCACAATGATGAAGGTTATGTGAAATATGTTATGCTATTACTAATACAAGCTTCATGTGCTGCAATAGCTATAGACAAACACATACAAGCTCATCCTGTCATGAATGGAGATTGACACAGTAGGCCAATGTACAGTACATTATTTGGAGTGAAGTTGCACAATTCTGTCTGAATGTGAGAAGCAAGCATACAAACTTTTTACATTTGTGCAATGAAGTAACTATATGTGGTCTTGGAAGTTCCTGTACATTTACCGAAAGTGAGGGTTTGGTAAGGGTGTAGAATTGCATTGAACCTTTTCTTATTTTTATTTTTTTTAAATATAACACCTGCTACCTGCTGTGAGTGGCCAAAGGTATCACTACGTTAGAGACTTTCAAAGCACTGATGCCTATAGGATATTTTTTTTTTTTTGCAAGAAGGGGTTCTGCCACAGGTCACTTATGATATGTAAAACTTTACGACAAAACTTTACAGACTATAGTCATCAACCATTACTTTCCAGCTTTGCCAACCACAATCACAAGATCTTACTCCATGCAACTTTGGTTGTGGGGTTACTTGAAAGCCCAAGTTTCAAATTCATTCGTACCTTAGTGAACTTATAAGATAGCATCAGATGCCATATTTGGTTAATACCCCCTATATGTTACTTTCTGCCATTAAGTCATCACTTCAAAGGAAAATGTTAGCTGAACAAAAGCATTCAAAAATTGAATTTGATTTTTCTGCAGTGATCATTCCCGATAATGGCAAAATGACTTCTTTACTTTCTTATTTTTAACCTCTTCTATACATCCTGCAGTATCTTTTTGTCAAAATTCATTCAATTCTGACCAGTCTTTAAGTTGAAGGTTCTAAAATATCCTAATTGTAATAATCCTAACTTCATATACACATACAATGAAATTAAAGATATCATTTTGGTTTTCCTTTTTGTCTTGGATTCTGTACTTAAAATTTCAATGAACACTGTTTCTATTTGATATTTTCATCATGCATATTTAAAGTAAGCTAAGCCAAACTTAAATAATTCCTCTAATAAGCCCATTGGCTTATTTAAGCAATAACTATATTTTTGCTTAAATGGTCCTTTTTTTTCCCTTTATATTTGGAAATTAAAAATATGATGATTATATTGAGAGATAATATAAGTGTCAACATTAACTAACTTCTTAATTAACCATATTTCCTTTATTTTGATGCGCATAAGAATTTCTCTGAGGCTGGCAGAGCCCAGCACATGAATTTTCTTTTCCTTTATTTTTAATTGTTTTTATGTTTTTAGTTTATAGAGGTTCCACTGCTTTTCTTATTCAATTAACTAACTTCCATTCAAAACAGATTTTTGGAAAACAACAGCAAACAACTTTTGGAATAGCTCTACCAACATGCACAAAATGGCATATTCTGTATTATTATGAGTAAAGAATATTTTATATCTAAAGCACACAAAAGAAAAAAAAATATTCTGAAAAATGTGACCAAGCATTCTTTCAAAAAATCCAATATGGAGACAAGATAAACAAGTTACAAAACATTCTTATCACAAAAGCTATTTTTGAGTTTCCATATATTTGATAAATAAATAAGATTCAGAAAAATAGGAAACTGCTACTTTATTCTAGTAATGTCAGTAGGCAAAATTTAGTACTGACTGAATGTCACAATATTTAATAAATCATATCAATAATTTCAAAATGTTGTAGTGAATACTTTTTAAAGATATTTGCATAAAAATCAACTATCACATAATGTAATTAAATTAATTAATTCACAGACAATCCTAAAAGTTGAATATCAATGATCTGTATTCGTTCTCCTCACTCATGAAAACTATTTCTAAAGCAATTGGGGGAAATTCTGAAAACTACACAATGGTCATCCTGAAGCATAATGAATGATAGTATTTCCCTGTAAAGCAGTGCCAAAAGTTAACTGTCCATCGAGCAGTGCCAAAAGTTAACTGTCCATCATTTCTTACAATTTTCCATTTATAATAAAATAAATTCTGAAAAAGTTTCAAGATGTCCCAAACAACTAAACTGATATTAAGATAATGTGGATAGTCAGAAGCCCAAAAGCAGAATGTTTTTTATCTTTCTGCGATGATTGATGCTAAGACGAAAAACTTTCTGCAGGTGCAGAAAAAAAAAAAAAAAAAACCTTCAAATCGACAACCAAAAAAAAAAACGAATCTTCAAATCGACAACCAAAAAAAAAACGAATCTTCAAATCGACAACCAAAAAAAAAATATATTTTTATACGATATCTATACCCTGTTCTATACGATATCTTTCTGCAGCCCTCACTTTCGTTCTGCAACATTGTCGCCCCGTCGCTCGATATTCTGCTTTGGGGGTCAGAAGTAGATAAGTTAATCTTTGTGTACCTATATTTGAGAAGATTAAGTATCTGACCTAAAAGAGACTTTATAACAAAGTCAATTCAGTTTTGTGGTAAACCATTTGTGGTAAACCTTACATTTTGCAGCTTTTCAGTAATTCTTAAGTAAGTAGCTAGTGGCCATCTTGAACCAGAAGTGGTCAAGAATATCATAATATTCATTCTCAGCCGAGTCGATTCAGTACACAGACCCCAATTTTGTCCAATTATCAATATTTCTCACACAGTTAGTGGTCACCTAAAACAGTATGTGGCGTGGACCAGAAGTCAGATGTTCCAAATCTCCAGTTCGTGGGGAGCCTAACACTCATGAGGCTCCAGCTTTGATTTTGGTTTATGGAGGGCATTACACAAATACATGCACATATGGGAAATCAATAGCTTCTCCCTATGAGGTTGCTAAAAAGTGTCTGTGATCTCAGTATAAAATATAAGGAAACAACTGAATTAGAACTAGGATAAATAATCCAAATTTCACTGATAGTCCACTGAAAATAGCATCCAACTTCGAACAAATTGCAACAGAAGCAATTTTAACGTTTCTTATTTCGAAATCACCCACAAAATAACATCAAAAATCCGACAAAATTCTTCCATGGAAATTATTTTTTTTTACGCTTTTCCGATATGGCCTCTTGCAAAATATGAGAAATTTTGAAGTTAATGATTGAGGCTTGTGACGCATGTTTGTAGGCTATTTTTTAGTGCTGATCCCAAATTTTCTGTTAAATAACAGAATAAAATTAATTAAACAATTTATAGACATAGTGAACCAAATAATGACTATAAATGCTGTGTGCAGAGCATTCCGTGGGCACATGTTGGTTGACTCTGCCTTGAGTTCAATGCTGCTGAGTGAAATACTTACCGAAGAGAAGAATGATCATTTACCTGCAGATGTCTCTCCTGTATAAAGAAATAGAGCTGCATAACAACTCAATTTCTGATTTAGAAAAATCGGATCTGTGCTTACCTTGAATACTTTAATACAACAAAAGATTGATAATTTCAGATGTGCATCGTTGACTAGTGAATTGTGGGCAGAGTATCTAGCCATGGTAGCCCTCACACGTAAACTTGTTCAAGCAGGTAGATTAGGCTCTTGGTCTTTACACCTAGAGGCCATTCGTGAATGTTTACCTTTGTTTGCAGAAGCAGATCACGTTAATTACTTGAAATCAGCTTTCCTTTACTTGCAAACCATGAAACAACTTCCTGAAAAGAATCCACATCTATATGCGAAATTTCATGTTGTGCACAGGTCGGACAGACCTTGGTCAGGCTTAGGATGTCACCTGGTAACAGAACAAGTTTTGATGCGTTCCATTAAAAGTAATGGAGGTCTGATGAGAGGCAGTGGACTCTCACAAAATGTGCGAGCTCAGTGGGTTCTATCTATGCCTGCCACCTATGAGTACAATTTAGCTATGCAGACATTAATCAGAACTGCATATACGATAAGTGAGCAGCACAAAGAAATGCATCGTTCTAGACAAATGCAAGATAGAGAGGATGGCACCAAAATTGTCGAATTCCTTCAGCAATTCTCGCCTTTTACTTCTGATCCAACTTTAAGAAACCTAGTGACATGACTCACTTCTGATCCTGATGTTGTAAATGCTCAAAAGTCGTTTACTATTGGGGAAACAATTGTCACAAATCTAATTGCAAAACACGTGTTCACTGTTTCCTGCAGGAGGAAAGATCGTGTACAGACATTAACATCGTCAGCAAAAGTTAAAATGAGCCATGATTATGAAATATCTTTTGATCCAGCACTTCTATTCCAGCGTCTAATTATTGCAGCAAGTAATGGAGTGGAAGCATTGAAGATGTATTGGATCATGAACTCAGTCCCTACCCACCATCGCTGTTTGAAACAAACTTGCTCAGAAATGTCCACTTGCTACAGTAATTGCAGAATACATGATGAAGTCACATTCCCATGAACAAACACTTGGACACTGTCATAGACCCACAAGAAGACACCACTGATTATGTATTAGATGGCGGATCGCTTCTCCATAGAGTCCCATGGCAAAAAGGTATCACTTTTGATGCAATCGCTGCATCTTATGCTGATTTTACATGTAAAAAGTACGGGCGAAGAGTGTCAGTTGTGTTTGATGGATACATTAAGCCCTCAATAAAAGACAGCGAGCATCGCAGGCGGAGTTTTAATACAAAATTTACACTAACAATACTTTTCATCCCTGAAACAACTTTCATAGGCAAGAAGAAGAAATTTCTTCTTAATGCTGAGAACAAGTCTAAAATGATAAATCTCATAGGTCACCACTTACAGAAAAATGGAGTTAAAGTTACTTTCTGTAAAGATGATGCTGTTGTTTCGATCGTTAAAGAAGCAGTTGAGAGCTCGGAAAATTTTAATACAGTTGTTGTTGGGGAGGACACTGATCTTCTGATTTTATTGCTGTACCACGCTACTGATAACGGATTTTTGCTGCATTTCCTGATGTTGGACACAGAACTAAAGAAAGGACTACATACAATATTTTATCTCTTATAAAAGCCCTCAGGGAAGAAATGTGCAGACATTTACTTTGCCTTCATGCCTTTACCGGCTGTGACTCAACGTCCTTTATATACAGCATAGGTAAACCATCAGCTTTCAGAAAGCTTGTCAACAGCAAAAACTGAAAAGAAGCTCCTCAGACCTTTTCTGAATCAAATAAGAGCCACACGAAAATTGAAGGTGCTGGAAGGAAAGCCATGTTGTTGTTGTTTGGAGGGAGGAAGGATGAAAGTCTCCCAAGAACTGCGCCATCGTATCTTTAAGAAAAAGGTTCCCTCATCTAAAACTTTTGTCAAACCACAAATGCTTCCAGCAACAGAATCAGCTGGAAAGTATCATTCTTTGCGCTGCTACTTCCAAATAATGCAGTGGAAAGCCGAGAAGTATCCTCAGGATGCTTGTTCATGGGAATGGTTCCTCAAGGACACTTTCTCCCAGAAATCAGTTATAAAATAAATGTATTTCATTTGAACTTGTTTCATTATGGAATAATTCAAAAACATACTTCCACAGAATATACAATACACAGTATTACTTGAAATGTTTTGGAAGCTATGCTACCAAATCCAGCTTTGGGATTGTGTCGGATTTTGACTATCATAAAGAAACATAGTTCCCCTTTCAAACTGTGCAAAAATTACTTCTGTTGCAATTTGTTCGAGGTTCAGCCTATTTTTTTGGTATTTTCAGTAGACTATGAGAGATGATTATGCAACTGATATTTAAACTCTGGCTATTTACTGCAGAAAGAAAACCATCATTACAGGTCAATTTTAAAATTAATACAGATTGTTCTACTGATAAGAAGGTTTGCCAAATGCTAGCTATAAACAGTTTCTTCCAATGAATACACTTCTACCAATCTTTCACTATCTGTTATAAATTTGATCAAAGTTATTGCATGTCATCACAATAATTTTTTGGATTATAAAAAATAATCCAAAAATTTCTTAACTTTGTAAGCATGTGCTTGATACTAGTACAGACTGTACATGACTGATCATACAACAAACATTGTGATGACCTCCATCCTACTTTTGTACCAATCATAAAGATCAAGGAGAAAGATGAATTCAAGTGAGGCCTCTTTCAGGATGTCTTTCAGACAGGCACAAAGTTGAAGAACTTCTAAATCTCGATTCCAAACTAAAGCTTGAAACATTGTAACATTTCTTTAGGCATAGATTGGCAATCAGATAACTTAGTAATGCTAGGCAAAACCTGGTATTTGTATTGTATTTCAAAATCAGCACAATGTTCTTCAGATGGTATTCAGTAATTCTGGAAAGTTGGAGAGATAGTGTCTACTGTAAGTTTGAAATTAGAAGTAAACCTATTATACATCCTAACTACTGTTATAAAAGCGAAAATCTGTAAGTTTGCTGGTTTGTCATTCAATCACGCCTCAATGGTGCAATGGATCGAAATGAAATTTTGCATGAAGGTAGCTAGATGGAGTATGACGTAGCCTACTTTTCATTCTGGTCATGGGTGAATGAAAAAGTCCCAAAATAAAGAAGTTTCCAAACTGTCCATAGATGGCACTCGTGCAGTTTTCAATGAGTGCATTTAAAACATTCCCGAAACTGGCGATAGATGGCATTTTAAATCGCACCACAGATCTGAATTAATATACAATACCGTTAATAAATATGGTTAATATATATTAGATTTTAATATTGTAGTGCATGTATTGTTCAAATTTAAACTTTAGTTTCAGTTCTAAGTTTCAATTTTTACTTTACTTGATATAATTTGTTTTTGTGAATTACTAATGCAAGGCTTCCGGAGCGTAGCGATGGCAGCCAGCTAATAAATAATAAATATATCTCTTTTTCATGTAGTTTTACATTTATCACTTGTGCTGTTTGGATTTGTCTTTCTCTTTTTAGCAAAAAGAAAGACAAATCAAACCATCTGATTCAAACCCAGCTTTAAGGCACATCACATGCTTGGCAGACCATAATTTTAGCTATTTGGCAATGTCTGAATAGTGCAAGTGATAAATGTAAAACTACATACAAAAAGATATATATTTATTATTAACAAACAGTGGTAACAGGACTAAGACATCCATGGACATAGCAAGGGGGAGGCAGGGACACTTGCCCCCCCCCCCCCACTTTGGAAATCAAATTAAGAAAAATCATAAAAGTTGTAAGATTTGCTTAAGATCTGCGATGACTGGCTTTCGCATAAAGATTTAAGAATAGACTTAAATGCTTGTTTCACAACTTTCTGATAAGTTTCAGGTAAACTATTTGCTAGGTAAATCCATATAAAAATTGTTCTATTTTCAAATTTATCTTCTAGGTATCGCTTACCTAGAATCTGTGAAACAGTCCCTACATATATTAACCAAAATTGAAGTCAAACTCACTACACTTCTTCTTTGGGTGTTAAAATATATAAATTAAAATGCAATAAATTTCCTATTTTGTAAAATGCATCAAGTTAATTCTTTACACCCCCCCTAAAATTAGGGTGAAGTAGTAGTTTCACATTTACAAGTAAATTTTGAAACATAACATTTCCTTTACACTTAGATGTAACTGATAGTTATCAAGTGAGTTGAGGAAAGCTAATGCAGTTTGGAGCCAAAAGTTCCGTGGACTTGTCAAAAAAAATTGAAATTTTTTTATATTAGAAATGAAAACAAAGGCAAAACTATAATGAAAACAGGCTTCTTTACAGCAAAGAATGTATGGCATATCTTGATGAAACAAATTGAATACTGAAAAGAGGAATCGGCAGATAATGGAAAGCAATGAAACTACAGACAAAGAGAGCTGCCCATTTTTTAGGAATCATGGTACAAAATTCCATAAAGTAACTTATTTATCGAGAGAGACCAATAGCCTACAGTCATTTGCTGTAAAACACTTTACCAGTTAAATATGATTCAATTCAAAAGTTCAATTAAAATGCAAAGCTCCTCTTAAATTTTGCGAAGAGGAAAATTACTGCCAACATAAAGAGTTGAAGCTAGACTGGATAAAACAAATTTCATTAAAAGACTATTGGCAGGGATTGTAATTGTGCATGAAAAATTATCTTTTGTTTGTATGAGAAAGTCAATGTGGTCATAGCAGCAATAATGATCTGACAACATACCGTTAATTTGTTTCTGAAATAATAAAAAAAGTTGAAAATCCATTTTAACTAAATGGATATACCATTTCTGAAGAGTATGGAATGGCACCACCTCAATTCCCCAACAAAAAAGAAGGCAAAGACAGTGCCATCAGTTGGAAAAGTTATGGGCTCCATTTTCTGGGATGCAGACGATATGATTCTGGTTGAATTTCTTGAATCTGGGCACACATTAATGCTACTCGGTACATTATGACACTTCATAAGCTCCGTTGAGCAATGCGTGATAAATGTCCTGGAAGAAAGATCATCCTGCAGCACAACAACGCCAGGCCCCAAACTGCTCATTCCATCATGGAAGAAATTCGGAAAATGGGGTGGGAAGTTCTTCCGCATCCTGTCTGCAGTGCCAACTTAGCACCATCCGATTATCATCTTTTTAGTGCTGCAAAGGAAGGCATATGAGGCCAACCCTAGGAAACGATAGAGGACATCATGAAAGCAGTGGTTCAGTTTTTTTTATAGTGCTGGAACAGAGTTCTACCATAAAGAAATTTTCAATCTCCCACAACAGTGGGAAAAATATATCCAAAACAAAAATGGAGACTACGTGCAAAAACAAGGAAAAGTCTGAAAAATAATGTGATTATTTGTTTTTCAGAAAATAAATTAATCTGATTTTTAAAAAATTGTTGCTCATGACTTTCAGTATGACCCTCGTACTTAATGACCTTATTTTTTTTACATGACAAAGATCCCTTTAATATTTGGCTGCTCAGAATGAAATGAGAAGCGCCCATTTCTTGGTGGTTAAAAAAAAAAAAAAAAAAAAAAAGTCAACATAATGTGACAATTAAAAGATAAATATTCTACATATATGATCCACACACTCCTTTTCAGAAAATGATATGATTACTGTAATTATTGAATCCTATGTTCAAAAAAATACCTGGCACCCCAATTTTGTAGATTCCATTTTCTGTCAAATATGAGGTCCCCATCAATAAAAACAACATTCATACCACAATAACATCATTTACTTCACTGTATCACAAACCTATAAAACAAGTATACTGCATCTCTAACATATGACACACAAAAACAACAATGATTTCACAATAAGGACTGCCTTTACACATGCTCTACTACACAACCTTTCAAAAGGTGTTATATGTAATACCATCAAAGACATCCTTGACCTCCCCAGTTGTCAGCCTCTTCTGTTTTGCAATCACCTCACCCTCTCAAAACAAACCCAGTAAACTACAGCTGGCGCAATCGAAACCACTCAAATAAATATGTACAATTCTCTGCTAATCACCCTTGGAATAATACAGTGGATAGTTAGTCCCTATAACTAGCACCTTTAACCCTGCCTTTCAATTGACCAATATCACAAACATACAAGTCCATAAACACCAATAATGTAGTTTATTGAATTCCATGTACTCAAACTTCATCCAGATTTGTAGATACTTTCTGAATATGCATTCCATTCCTCAAACATCATATTCAGTTATGCTCAATCAACAAACTTGGCCCATTCCTGATAAGATGTTCTTAATATCTGGAAATAGTTGAAATCCATTAACCATTAGCACTGCAGTGCATTTTTTCCCTATTTTCTTTTTAATTCTATATGCATTCTGAAACGTGGATTTTACTGAAACAAGACATTAACAAACTGAAAGTTTTTCAAATGCAGTGCCCTAAGGTAGATCCTAGGCATATCCATTTGTGACTGACATTGAAACGAAACAATTCGTGGATGGTGTAAACTCCAACAAACAATCTCTGATTACATCCAGAAACACAGACTATGCTGGTTTGGCCGTGTTTGCAGGATGGATAATACCCGGCTCCCTTACAGTCTTCTTTGGCAGCAAAGACCTGCAAACTGGAAAGTTCACCAAAAAGCCCCCCCCAAAAAATGTCTTTAACAGATTGAAGAGGACATCAAAAACCAACAACTGACTCTAGACATGGCTAAAATCATCACCACTGATCTCAAGAAATGGAAAGATTTTGTAAATAATACATCGAACCCTGTGACACCTACAGCAGTGTTTTGCTACAAGGTAAACCTGCACCCCAATCACCAGCTAAGGACTGATGATGATGATGATGATATACGGAGGGTTGGACCAAGTTTATATGTTTTCAACAGCACATTGTTATGCACACATGAACTGAACTGGAAATCCTATGTTTGTTTTTGTTGCTGAGCGAGTGCAGTCAGTGAAGGCTGTTAGTGAAGTGAGGAAGAAACCCAAGGTCTGCAAACCACATCCACAAAGCGCTGCCACTCCAGCTGTTGTCTGTAAGGTTAAACAAAATATTATAAAAGAAAACCCCAGCACTCATAGAAATCTTGGACAACGAACTGGAGTTTCCAAAACAACCATAATTCATAGGTACCTGCATATAAAGAAGCACCACAAAGCAAATGTTCATAGGCTGTTGCCTTGACACATCGCCGAACGTATAACAAACAGTCGAAAGTTGTATGAAGAGCATTTGTCGAGAGAAAAATGGAAGTATATTGTGACATTGGACGAAGGATGGGGTTATTTCAACAACTGTAACAAATCATGTGCAATGTTTTATCATCATCGTGATGTTAAAGGTGTTCAGAATGGTTCCGCCATTATGAGGAAAAGTTTTCAAAGGGTTTCATGATCGTTACTGGTTACAGCTATCAGAGTAAGTTGCCTTTGTGAAAAATTGATGGAAAGGCAAAGTTAATTCTATATATTATCAGGATAACATCTTACAACCATTTTACCTCAGTGACATTCCAGCAATGCATGATACTGCGTCGTCTGAAGTATGGATCCATAGGACACAGCGTCAAGTCATACCAACCGAACAACAATATCCTCAGAATGGCCAACGAAACAGGAATTCGATCAATTTCGTTCACTTTGATCCCAGTGAAATCACCTGATGCTTACACTATGGACTACTGCAGCTTTGATCTGTTGAAACGGGCATTAGAAAACCAATGACCTCGAACTGTGGCTGGCTTATGGAAAGTCTGTCAGGAGGAGTGAAACAAGATTCCCCTTGCCTCACTGCAGCACAGCCTCCTCCAATGGAAACTACGATGTAGTGTGATTCATCAAATGCAGGGCAGACAAATAGAGCACAACAGATGGTGGAACCGCAGCTTTTCTTAGACTTTTCATATCAGAAAATTTATTCTTATAAATGTGGTCCGACCCTCCATATTATTTTACCATTGGCATTAAATCTAATCTAACAAAATTTCAATTTAAAGTGTCAAAAATCATTAGACAAAGAGACAAAAACAAAACACACTTAGGTTAAAATTTTTAAAACTGAATCTAAAAATATATATAAACTAGTTTTCGGCTTTGATAATCCATTGGTTTTCTTTCAGGAAGACGATGATTATCTACGTAAATTCAAAGAATTATTATTAAGTGTGACACGGGATGCTTATAACAATCATGTTTCCTTTGGAAATGTTGCTTTATAAATATATAATGTGTTAGGTTTAATGTTGGACATGATATACATCACGTCCAACCTAAAACATTCTCAGGTTGTTTTTTTTTTAATAATAAATGCTACAATCCTCTTTCACCAGTCATAGTGGACTTGCTTGTCTCTGATTGTAGTTAGCACTCTGTCTTGGCTTTGTAAGTCATGAAAGTCATTTGGACCCTTCTGAAGAGGAAGCTGAAAACTAGTTTGTGTATGTTTTTTAGATTCAGTTTTAAAATTTTTAACCTTAAGTGTGTTTTGTGTTTGTCGCTTGTCTAATCTAACAAGTTAACATTTTTAAAGCACACATAGAACTTCAATTTAAAACAACAAATTACAACAATGACGATATATTTTGGGGTATTACTTTGAGTTTTGTGTTAGCTAAATCTAAATAATCATTCAATCACCCGACTGTCTTAAAATTCAAGGGTTACAAAAAATGTTTATAAATAAACAATTCCAGCACAAAAGAAATGATTTGACATTTTATGGTTCAAGAATAATTGAGAATTTAACTATCCTAAAGAAGAACTACTTTTATATTAATGATCAGGCAAAAAAAAAAAATTGCTGATAAGCATTAATTATGTAACAAGCTGTTAAAAGAGGTTATAATAAATTTACTGAGCAATAAATATTGCACAGTCGAATTCCATAAAAGTAATTGTAACAATAGAAAGTTCAAAATATATTGTGAACCACTGCATAAAAACCCTTACAAAAAACACTGCAATTCATATTATTTACAGGAAAATCTAAAATATAACAAAGAAGATCAATCAGAAACTTCAAAATTTATTATAAGTAAAATCGAATCGTTCAGTTGAGATTCTTTTACAACTATATCAAGTTCATCTATGATTGTGGGTAAATGTATTACACTAAGGAGGATTCCATGAAGACTCATTAAGTTAAACATTAATTTTTAGCTTATTTTACATCTTCTGTACAAATACATTACATACATATATTAGGAAAAAATACAATAATTCATTCATACAAATTGTATATCAATTTTCATTAGTTGTTCCTTTTGTGGATCTGATTTCACAGACCAAACTATAATTTTATGGCTCAGAAAAAAAACCTCAAAAGGTTACTAAATATTTGCCATTTGAGCAAAAAAATTAAAACTTTAGGAATTTCCTATTCATTATATAAAAATATGTTAATAAAAACTTCTTAATCAATGAGGAGAAATTGATAATACCTTCCCCCAACCTCCCAACTTAGAATGCCAAGAAATTAAATGATCCACTTCTGCCAATATATAGCTCTTATTAACAAAAAAAAGAAAAAAAAAAAAGAAAGAAACATTAAAGTGGCTCAGTTAAAGCTTGGGCACCACTGATTTGCTGTATTATCTTAGGTTAATTTATTAATTTCAATTGACAACTTAAGCCTGATGAATTTTCAAGAAGGGTCATTATTTTGTGTTCCAATAACTTGATTCATTAACTTAAGAATTGACTTATAATGTATTTTATATTTGCGAATTTACAGTGTTTCATTATTATGATTATCCAAAAAAATTCATTTGAAATATTAACAAATTGTTTATGTGAGGATGTAATTAACCTTTGTGAAATTACTAAGGATATCATAAAAAAGATATAAGTTCAAATCTATCCAAAACATTATCTTAACTTCCTTATATTTGTTAAAAAAGTTATGTTAATATTTTTTAGTAGATAAATACAAGATAGCCTTCAAAGTTCAAATATTATTTCAGTTTAGTACTATTATTCAAACCAGAAAAACATTGTTAGTTTGAATTATCACATAAATAATATTTAGGTGTAATTTTTAATGGCACTTATATAAAAATCTTGTATCTTCAGAAATTATAAATTAATTTTACAGTTTTAAAGGAAAAAAAAAAAAGGTTTTGTTGGACTAAAATAACCAAAACCTTATCATTGGTTAGAAATGGGTGAAGTCCAGATGAATACTTACATGTATCAATAATGTAAAGAGGTTAGTGCTATTTCTGAGTATTTATTATACAAAGAAAAACTATTATATATTCTATTAAATGATTTTGTCTTAAACCTACCAGGCTGGTCAGGCAACTTCGAGTTTATACATCGAATCGACATACACTAAGGGGCAGCAATCTTTGTAGCTGCAAAAATTATTATTCGCTTTAATTACTTAAGAATGAATTTTAAGTTTTTAAGTTTCTTGAGACAGTTGTTAAGTTACAAAAAACAAAAAAACAAAAATTACAGTGATATATATATATACTTTTCTTCTTTCGATTATGATAATAATGAATACTAATATAAAAGATCCATCATGAACTACTGGGATCTAACAGAAAGAAAATATGTATTATAGAGAGAGACGTTATAAAAAAATACATAACAATTGTCTCAAGGAATATAAGAAAAATAAACATTCATTTTTTTTTATATATAGTACTTATTTCCAAAATAAGTATTTGATTAACAAGTTGAATGTGATTGATGTTGTAAACTTAATTAAGCAAAAATTAAACACTTATTAAAAAGAATATGTTTAAAACTATATATATATATATATAAAATCCAGCAGCATCATCCTATTTTATTTTTTTTTTAACAATTTTTGTTCAATCATGGAATTGGTTCTATATAAGGTAGAAAGTAGATTTGAAATTCCCTTAGTAAGCTTTAGCCTTAAAAAGTGCAAAAAAAAAACCACAACTATATTTTAGGTTTTCTTGGAATCGAATTACTTAAGTGATTAACATCTGGTTTGTTAAATGATTAAGGTTATCATAAAAAAGACATAAGTTCAGATCTACCCAAAACAATATTTTGTTAAAGAAATTTTGTACATATTTTTTCGATGATCACAGATATAAGATAGTCTTCAATGCTCAGTCTTAGTTAAGTACTATGAAACAATTTGAATGATTTTGACTAAAGATACTGAGAATTTTAAGCAAGATGTCAGAAACTACAAATCAATAGTGAAATTAAATAAATTCTTCCAGAATTTCTAGTATCAAATCTTAAATTTCTACCGTAATAGCCCGTTGTCTCAAAACGTTGTCATCTGTATTCTGTAATTTAAGTACTCAAAACATAAGAGTTCAAATGGACAGAATCCTTAGAATCTTTTAATTAAAATGATAATTTTGGATTCTAAACACTATTTAATAATTTTCAATGAAAATCTTATCAAAGTTTTAATTCTAACTGAACGAAGAAGACATATATGACTTTTAATTAGTCCCTGATCAAATTGCGAAGCCGTATACTTATATGTGTTATTGATTATGGAGATTTAGATGTAAAATCAGATATCATAAATTCATTGTTAATCTTTTTTTTTTGAATAATTCAAAAGTACAATGGTTTGGAATATAATTCTGAGGCTGTTATTTAGATATTAATTGACATCTAATTCACTGAAAACTTAAGTTAAAACCTATTGATTAATTTGGGTCTTTTTAGAATAGAATTTAGAATAGAAATTGTACAGTTGAGTGGTTTTTATTAATGAAATTTGAATCTTGAAATTACAGAAAATAACGTGTACAAATTACAATTTCTTAATGAATATGGTTTTATTTTTAAACATGTTGTACTTACACATTCAAAACCCAACAATCGTTTTACGCGCCAATGATCAACTTATCGCTCACTTCTTCCACAACCGGAAATGTTTCATGGCTGCTTCTTAACTTTATTTCTTGATTAGGGTATTTTATATTCTCATTATAAAAAAAATAGTGGTTTATAATTAAACTAATATTACTAATACTAAATTTAAGAATAATTACGATTTTAACCAATCACAGATAAGACTTATCAAAGCCCCGAAGAGAACCATTTCTGTTGTTCAGACGAGAAATGTGCTTGACCTTGAAAAACCCGACAGCAAAGATCAGAATTCTAATAAAGAGCGTATTTTACTAAATGGATACATTAGACATAATCTTTTAGCAAAGAAATTCACCTAAAAAAAATAACCATAATAAAAACAAATGGGTTGTTTTTATATTTTCTAGAATAAAAATTTAATTCTTGTAACAGTAAAAAAAAAAAAAGGATTCTAGTAAAAAAAATATATATTATTATTATTATTATTATTATTATTACAAGTTTTGCTAGGTTAAATAGAAGAAAATGCATAAATTAGTGAAAGAAGAAATATGATAATTATTTTTGTTTAATAATTGTAAAATATAGATTGTTTTGTTTTTGTTTTTTGTTTTTTTAATTTTTAGGGTATTAGGGTCTTTAGGGTATTAAATAAGAATTCTCTACTTTAACAGTCCCTCACTAAATTGTAATAACTAATTTTAAAATAAACATCAAAATATTTTGAAAGCATTTATTTATATATTTAAAACTGGATGTGGTTGGTCTATTATTAAGTAGTTAAATACTTCGATTGAAATCTGTATATATCTGTAGCCTATATGTATATTTATCTATATGTTTGTGATATTTACCATTTAACTTTGTTTAATGATGTAAAGCAGCGGTCGGCAACCCGCGGCCCATGAAGCGTCTTGTGCGGCCCGCGAGGCGTGTTGGAAGATTTTTTTTTTTTTTTTAGGTTGTTAAAATAAGATTTTCCTTTTTTTTTTTGGTTGTTAAATTAAGATTTTCCGTTTTGGCCCAAGTGCGGCCCGCAGTAATCCCCACATAACATATTTGGCCCTTTTACAACAAAAGGTTGCCGACCACTGATGTAAAGGATCACTTTATATCATTAACTGTTTATATTATAAATGACAGCTAAAACCAATATGAAAAATAAAGTTATATTAAATTATAAAGGTTTAATGGCTTTCATTTATTTATTTATTTATTTATTTATTTATTTATTTATGTTGCGCTGGTTGGGCAGGGATTTAGATTTCTTTTTCAATAAAATTTTGATACTTCCTGAAACTTTATTTAAAGTGACCTTTTAACCTAATGAAAAACCTACGTGGGACAGTTTCTTTTTCCTCCCAAAATTCATTTATAAGAAATTTTAAATAAATAAGGAAAATACAAAATTTCCAAATTCTTCTTGTAACTTCTTCCTTTTCATTTTGTTAATTAATCAAAAAGAAAACACCACATCTCCATAACATGTAGTTTATTTAAAAC
>JAFIDM010009631.1:44996956-45014243 GCA_023159025.1 Thereuonema tuberculata | reverse complement strand
TTGGCTCTACATGAGATCTCATATCTTTTTAACAGTGAAAGCGTTATGAGCATGAGTCTTGGCAACTTATTTTACATGAAATGTTTTGGGTGGGATTTCATTTCTTTTTGTAAGATGAGATCTGATAACTTTTTAACAGTGAAAGCGTTATGAGCATGTGAGTCTTGGCAACTTATTTTACATGAAACGTTTTGGATGGGATATACCTATCAGAAATTGTTATATAATAAAGAACCGGAAACCCCTTTATGAGGGGTTGGAGGGTGAAAGTTACAGATTTCTTAATTTTTTTGTTGTTTGTGTGCTAAACCTAGCCTGCATACCAAATGTCAGCTTTCTAGGACTTCAGGAAGTACCCTAGAGGTTTTGATGATCATGAGTCAGTCAGTCAGTCAGTGAATCATGGACGAAATCGACGTAGTAGCGTATTTCATTAATCTACTAACTGCATCGTATCCTGAAAATTTGTACTCTCTAGTATTATTTAGGCCGAAGCATTGAGGGTACGACGTATTTCAGATCTTAATAAAATCCAAAGTATAAAAGCTAGATAAATGAAACTTAGCGTATTTCATTAGTATGGTAACTGCATCTTATCCTGAAAATTTGAGCTCTCTAGTATTATCCAGGCCGAAGCTATGAGGGTTCGAAAATACATAACCAGACCCCCCCCCCTTTATAAGGGGTTGGAGGGTGAAAGTTACGGATTTCTTAATTTTTTGTTGTTGTTTGTGTGCTAATCCTAGCCTGCATACCAAATTTCAGCTTTCTAGGACTTCAGGAAGTACCCTAGAGGTTTTGATGATCATGAGTCAGTGAGTCAGTGAGTGAGTGAGTGAGTGAATCAGTGACGGAATCGACGTATTTTCTTCTTCTTCACGTGCCATCTCCATCCAGGAGGTCGGCGACCATGGCTCTAAAATTTTCTCTATGTCTTGCTATTCTGGAGCATTCCTGGTAATTCCTACCAGTCCATTCTCTGATGTTGTCAAACCAATTCTTTCTCGGTCTTCCTCTGGGTCTTCTCCCATCCAACTTTCCCTCCAGCATCAACCTCTGTAGATCATCTTGTCTCATCAGGTGACCGAAGTATTTCATTTTTCTTTCCCTTATGGTCTTAATCAAGGATCTCTCGTATTCAGCCAATCTCAATACCTCCTCATTACTCATTCTTCTTGTCCAAGGAATTTTAAACATTCTTCTCAACATCCACATCTCAAAACTCTCCAATTTTCTTTCTGTCTCTCTACTGAGAGTCCAGGTCTCAGATCCATAAAGGAGTGTTGTCCATATATAACATTTCATCATTTTTTTCCTTAAATTAATGGAGATATCTCTTGATGTCAGAGTAACTCTCAAATCCATAAAAGTCTTTCTAGCTATTTCAATTCTCCTTTTAATTTCTCTAGTGCTGGTCCCATCCTCTGTGCAAAGCTGTCCTAAGTAAATGAAGCTGTTAGACGTATTTTAGGTATTAATAAAATCCAAAGTATAAAAGCTAAATAAATGAAACTTAGCGTATTTCATTAGTCTGCTGATTGCATCATATCCTGAAAATTTGAGCTCTCTAGTATTATCCAGGCCGAAGCTATGAGGGTTCGAAAATACGACGAAACGCTTCCAGAAAAGTTACGTAGTGTCCTTCCTGCCTTCGGCTCGTCTTGGCGGGGGCACTGCCGTGCCCCCAGATAATACATTCAATAAAAATAAAAGAAACAATTCAAATCAACACCTCTACTTTCCAATATTTGTTTTCCTAACAAGTAGGAATGAAAAGTTTATAATCAAATAAACTGATCTGAGGTTGGGGTTTGTGTGTGTGGGTGGGTTTTTAAAGATGATTGGATTTTCAGTATAACATACTGATGTTTGAAAAATTTCTCAGTCTACCCAAGTATCACTTTACTGGGATGGATCTGTACTTTGATTTATATTGAAACAACTTACAATCATAATTTTTTACAGATACCAAAATTTTAATTGGAACTATTAAAACGCAATTTAAAAACCTGAAGTTATGATTGTTAATATTAGGAAGATTCTTCAAAGCGACTGCAGTGTTTATTAGCATGGCTATATTGAAGATCTCAATTCTAACCGCGTTCAATCGACTGTGGCTCTTCGTCTGAAGAAAGATATTCCAAATAAAATACTGCCTTATAACAAACACACAAAACCTGAACGAATTTGTCTGTAGTCTATAACATATAACAACTGAAATAACTAAAGATGCTATGAAATCTCTTTAAATGCTTTACAGATTTGACTGAAAATTCTATTTTAAGCCCACTTTCCTAGAAAAGCGAGACTCATAACCCTAATAACTTTGAACCGCTAGATGAATGTTCTTGAAACTTGACTTATACATCTAAGGACAAGAGATGATCTAACGAATTCTATTTTAATTTTTTTCCCGCGGCAATCCTTATTGAGAAATTAGAGGTAGAAGAGGATATAAATTCCCAGAGACAGAAGCATTCGAACGGAAATAATGAATTTCTATCGATGTCTTAAATAAAGGTCTCTTTCTAATTTATGCGCGCGCTGTAAAATGATTAATTGTATTTATACTATGTAAGTAAATAAGGCGGATTTAAATATTTTTTTCAGAATGAATAGATTTCTAATGTTTGAATTCAACAGACACTATAATTTAAAAAAAAAAAAATCAAAACGGAGACTTTTTTGTTGCTTTTATGACTTTCAAAAAAGAAAAAGAAAAGAAAAACAAAGGAAAAATTAGGGTTCATATTCTTTTAGGAACTACTTGTTCACTGGATTAAAAATCAGTAAAGTATTCAGAATAACTGGATTTAATAAATTCAGTTATTTGCAACTTTGTTGTAAAGCATTGATAAGTTAAATATCAAACAAACAGACACAGACATTTATAGAAATTTAGAATAGTTTCAAAGTATATTTCATATTTCATACTTTCTTATTTTTAATTAAGTTCATTTACTTTTCCTTTCGGGATTTTTCTCTCAATTTTTAATTGCGATGCCTAAAAACAACAAATTCTTGAAATATTTCTGTATGTCAATAAATAAGGAATTACAACTTCAGATGTAGTAGAAAGATGCAAATTAGATGCCTATGAACTGTTTGTCTTTTTTAATGCTTCATCCTTTGTAATTCATCATTATATTATAGATTGCTGCACTGTAAGACTCAAAACAATGGAGAAAGGTAAGAGATCTGTCAAACAATAACTGAAAGTGATTAGCTCCTTCAACTCTTACTTCATTTACAAGATTTTAGATTCATTTACAAGAAATATTGTAAACAGATGCATGTCTGTATTTTTTTTTTTTTTAGGGGTTGTGGAAGACTAGACTTGCCAGGTTTTCAAAATGACAATAAGGGACAACAATAAGGCCTATTGAACCTAATAGATTAATTTTGAGAAGATATCTAATGCCTTACCTCCAAAATTACACTATACCATCTACAAGTCCTCAAAAATTAATGCAAGTTATTCTGAAAAAATAACATCATTTTTTAAATTTTATTTTAGGCCTACATATGATTACATTATCATGCATTAAGAAAAATTCACAAAATATGTTACCTACTTTAATCTTCGACACAAAGTTAATGTTATGACAATAAACACCATTCAAATAATTACAGGTCATATTTACTTCTTAATCTTTGACAAAAATGCTTTTTTCTAATTACATCCAAAAATGCTAGACAAGTGTGGTTGCAATTCATAGTGATTTCAATTTCTGAATTTATGAGCTTTAAAGAACACTGGCTTCTTTCGTCTATCCACTTTTTATTTAAAATTGAAAAAAACCCTTTTCACATAAGCATTCGACCCTGGAATACTTAATATACAGTGGCAATAACAAATACAGATTTTGCATTTCATTTGAATCATCTTTGTGAAGAAGCTTACCCACTTTTTCTCTAAGATTCAAACTTTTCATTGTTATTTTGTGTAAGATTAGCTTTGAAGTTAGAAAATTCCTCATAGAAACTGCCAAAATTGAAACTTTTACAAATTTCAGTAAATTTTAATGTTTCAATAATTCGTTCAAAATCAGAAACTTCAACCTTCTCGAGAGCCATTACTTTAAGATGTTTGAAAATATTGTAACAGTTTATATGTAAATATTTTTAGAAATCATTTATTTGTATTTATCTGTATTTTATTAATTTTAATCTTTACCGTTATTTATTTAAAAGCATTCGTTTTCTATTTCCTAATTAATGCTGTTCTGTTTATTTTTAATTCTTTTCCATTACAACCGTTTAATTAGTTAATTCATGTAAATTCATTATGTTCTTGTTCAATCACTATGTATATTTTTAATTACTTATCCAATGAAGTTAAACTTTGTAAAATCTATAAAAATCCATGTTTTCTGTTTAATAAATTAATTCAGTTCAGTTCCAAACTTGACTCGTTGTTTTTTCGCTCCTACAAGACTCTCCCACCAACACCATTACAATATTATTTTCTGAGAAATCAGAGTATTTTTCTAGGTACTTTACACAGGCTCTATAAAAATCTTGAAAGTTTTAGTTATTTTTTGCTGCTTTTTAGGATGATCTTTCATCATTGATTTCACATCTATGCTCACAAAATTATCCTGAGCCCTGTTTAAGCCCATGCGCGCACCCGGCTGCTTTGCAACTCAGACCGCACGAATGAGAAGGGAAATCTCCCCATTACTGCCTGCCTCCAGCAGTGTGCTGATCGCTAATTGTGAGAGTGGTTTTGCATATCCCCTGTTCTCAACTCCTCTGTTGAATCCTGTTTCATTTTCCGAGGTGCCTACAGACCCTCCAGCAATTAAGTTCTAATTAAGTTCTCCCCTCTCATTCCTGCGGTTTGAGTTGCAAAGCAGCCAGGTGCGCGCGTTAACGAAGAGTTTCTCTCTTAATTTAACCATTGCATCAGTGATTGACAAATTACTTCTTTGTAAAACCAGAATTGTTTCTTGAAAAATCTTGCAAACATTACAGAAAAAAGACCAGATATATCTTTAATATTTCACTCTTTATGTATTTTCATGTTGAAAAAATTGTTTGAGATAGACCGGACATTCTGAATCTGAGATACTTCTAAAATAGCCGAAAATTGCTTCAAAACTTTGTAGAAGACTGTGTACTGCCCTTCCTAATGATAACCATCTTGTAGGAATATGTCTTAGTACTTCACTGAATTCATAATAATCAATAAATTCAAAAAAATACATCAACTCTTCCCTTCTTTTAGCAGAGGAAGAAAAGTGGTTACAAATTTTCATTAATACAGTTTCAATATCAATATCTAGCACCTCACAACCATATTTGCAACAGTTATGTAATACATAAATTTTGCAGATATGGTTGTGAGATGTTGATATTGAAACTGTATTAATGAAAATTTGTAACCACTTTTCTTCCTCTGCTAAAAGAAGGGAAGAATTGATGTATTTTTTGAATTTAGTAGTCGTTTAATACTATTATCATTCTGTAAATGTTTGTAAACACTTTTATTTCTTCCAAAATTAACTTTTGCGTTATCAGCAGAATAAGACGAAACATTCTCCCATGCAAGCTCATGTTGCTATATACTTTGCTTAAGGATATCACAGATCCCTGAAGTTGACTCATCATGTTCTTCTAGAATATCCAAAACAATAATAATGTACACTGTATAAGTAATGCTCATTCTTAATAATAAGAATAATGATGATGATGATGAAACAGGCCTACATACCTTCTAGCAAACTCCTTCACAAGGATCAAAATATCTTGTTCACACGGGGAACAATGCTTTTCCCTATTTGAAGCATCGGTGGCAAACTGGCTGGAATTTTCTGGACTTTTCAAGATGTTTAGAAAATCTTCCATATCAGTGGAAGTTAACACATTCATTACTAATGCCTCTGTTTTCGTTCTATCACATGATAATTTGCTTGTAGTACTGGACTCCCCAGAAATAAGTCTCGTAAGCTTCACAGAGCAATCAAAGCTATTACAGCTTAAATTATGTTTCACATTGTGATAACATAATGCAAGTTCACTGAATTTTGTTCACTACTATATTCTTTAACCAGAAAATTTGTAATTTTTATTTTTCGATTGTTGTTGCTGCACTGAGTTTTTGTGAACTCCTGTAGAGGCATTTTGTTTAATATCAGATTCGTCGCCATGAGCGATAGAAAACTCCCGTTTGCAGTATACGCAATGCGCTTTAAAACTATTTAAACAGGTTATTTCTAACAGGTATAATCCATGTACTATTCTTCCCATTTTTAAAAATATATACACAGTCTCTTCCTTTTCAGTAGAGGAGAATTACTCATGTTTCATCAAAGTACAGAATGTAGGCCTAAACTGCATTTCTGTTGTTCGGCCGTCTATCTGTGCAAGGTGTTGGTCCAACGCTCTGTGGGTTAGGACCTATAGAAGCATTAGCAGCAAGCACGTGATCAACGCATGGCAACTGCAAATGGAGGGTGTCCTACTACTTATGTCACGAAGCGAGCTTGTGAAGCTCCTGGCGTTAAAATTTGAAAGCCTTTAATTGAATGATGAAATAGGGGATTTTTAACGTCTAGTTCAACTACGGGACACGACTTTTAAATCTTAAATACCGGTATGGGATGCCTGACAAGGGTATGGAAGATCCTAGGCAACGTAGAATTCTGAGGCCCTTTAAAATAAGTTTAAATATATGTGCGAAGTCCAGTGTAATTAATTAACTCGTCCTCAGCCTCATTCCATTCAACCAAAAAAAAAAAAAAAAAGACAACAACGGGTGATTTGACAATCATATGACCAGCTGCGAACTAATCCAATAAAGCAGTTATAGATTGCACCCAAAGCAATGATTAGCAACGTTTTCGACTACTAAGCTCTTTCCAACATTTTATCGCAAACTCCTAACCATCCACCCAAACAAAAAACGGCCTAGTTACATTATCAAAAAAAAATTACTGATTAAAATGAATTAGATTTAAAGTGTCTTAACTAACAATTTCCGGTTTTAAGTGTTCCTTTTTAGAACAAGTGAAGAGCAGAATAGTTCATTAAAAGAAATAAAAGAAAATTATAAGAGTAGAGAAGATCATAAAGATTTTCAAACGAATGAAGTATCAAGGTAAAAGTTTCAAGCTTGTTTTCCAGTTACTTCCCCTATCTTATCGGTTTCACTTAATATTTGTTTTTTTTTTTCTTTTATTATTATTTATTTTAAACAAAGACGGGATCAACAACCCTCGATACTAATGTTAATGTTAATGTTAATGTAGAAGATGGGTGGTAAATATCTAGCACCGCTTCCTAAGATCTATTGTACTTCCCCCAACCTTAAACCCCAAAAAGACCTGTAGCTACGGCAAACGCCAATAGTTTACTTATAGGGACTGTAAACAAATCCTTTGGTTCTCAGAAAACAGATCCTAGGATTTTAAGTCTAAGCGCTGTGAAATAATCACACAAAAGATGTGTGAAGAAGTCTCATCTTCTGAATGATAACTCCTACAGACAGGGTTGTCTTTTAAGTTTAAAAGCCATAAATGCTTGTTAAGATGACAATGCCCAGTAAGTAGACCAACAACAATCCAAGTTCCTTTTTCCGTAACATTAAAATTCGGAGGTACGTTTGTTGCTAGGAACTTGAATTAGCATTTTGGCTTGCCTCAGACCATCAAGCCTGTGCCATAACTTAAGCTGTAAAGCTCTCATTTTCTTAAGAAAGATCTTTCTAATCATGTTATTGGATAAACCGATAGCAGGTTCCGGACCTATAAAGGTCAACTCCGAGCCTTTCTTAGTAAAGCTTTCTCATTGCCCTCATGCGGCACTGATTCAGAGCATTCAGTGCTGCTTGGCTATCAGAAAAAATATAAATATTCTTATTTCTGATGTTTCTGTCCAAACAGATGCCGGTACAAGCAAGAACTGCAAAGATTTCTGCTTGAAAGACAGTTGTGAAATTACCTAGGTTCTAAGAAAACCAATCCCGCCATTTTCACCTGCTCCGGAGCCATTGGCAGACTTGGACCTATCCGTATACTAACAGACTCGTCTGTGAGTACAGGAATTGATCCATAATCCCACTCAGCTCTATTTGGAAAGTGTACGCTGAATCTTTTAAAGAAATGAAAAGGAAGCATTTTATCAGTAGTCATTTGCAAAACTGACTCCTGACTTGAATGCTGTGTATAGAGCTTTGTACGGCTGCTTGTCGAACGGGTGTAGCACCACTCACCCGCAGTCTTAAGCCTTATAGCTCCCAATGTGGCTTCAGCCTCAATATGTAAATGTAGTGGCAAGTATCCCAGTAGCAATTCCACCGTAGCCGTGGGTGCGGTTTTCATTGCCCCTAAGATACCTACGCACGCCATTCTTTGTAGCTTATTAAGCTCGCATTAGGTTTTTTAAGTTTGACCCTTGGCCACCATACCACCGCAGCGTATTTAAGAATGGGTCTAATGATCGTGGTGTAGATCCAGTGTAGATCCAGTGCGTAACCTTTGTGGTGATACCCCAAGTTTTACCAATAGCACCCCGACAGGACCAAAAGATTGTTTTTGCTTTCATAATCGAGTGCTCCAAATGTTGTTTCCAAGTCATTCTTTGGTCTAGTATAATACCCAAGTACTTGACTTCCAAAGAGATGACAATCTTCCTATCAAAGAAGGTAAGAGCTTGCAACTCATGCAAGTTCTTTTTCCTTGGAAAAGGTATCAAGGTCGTTTTGTCTGGATTGACTGAAAGACCTGCTTTTTTACACCCCTTTTCAACCAGTAACAGAGCGTCCTGCTTAACTTCTGATAAGGTTTTAGGGACTTTACCTCTAACGACTATTGAGATGTCATCCGCATAATCAATGCAGCCACACCCAAACCTTCCAACAGACACCAGCAGTTCGTCCACCACAAGGCGCCACAGCAAATAAGAGAGAACCCCTCCCTGCAGGCAACCTCTGTTGGTAGCGATTGCTAAGGTGTCCCCGAGAAGCGAAGATACGACCACACATTCACTTAGAATTGATCTCAACTATCGCCGTAAGGTAAGGTTAATTCCATGTTTATTAGTGACTGCATCAATAGCCTCTATAGAGATTTTATCAAAGGCACCCTCAATATCCATGAAAACAGTTAAAGCAAATTCTTTATGCTCAAGGGCTTTCTCCAAAAGTATTGTAATACGATGAAGAGCAGTAATACGTTTCAGTCAATTTACCTTACTGGTAGGCAAATTGATGACTGGCATGAGGATGAGGTATAAGAATCTCATCTTTTATGTATCTATCAATCAATTTCTCTATGGTCTTAAGCAGAAAAAAGGTAAGGCTGATAGGTCGATAAGATTTATTTTGCGTAAAGCTTGGTTTGCCGGTTTAGGAATATAAATAGCTCTGGTTTGTATCATTGCAACGGGAGATACCCTTGTGCTACACTAGCCCAAAAAATCCGGCAAAGAATCGGTGTAACGATATCCAATCCTTCTTGCAAATGCATTGGGATAATACCGTCCATATCTGGTGCTTTTGAAAGGTTTAAATGTAGAAATAGCTCCTCTGATTTTAGTGTTCAACAATACTTCTAGACATATACAAGTCTGTACGGTTATCTCTGAGAGGAACCAGACCCGACCGGTGCATGTCCTCAGTGTTGATTATTGTCATATTCTATAGAAGAGGCCAGAACTAGCGAACAGAAAGGATGTTGTGTTCCAGCAAGACAATGCGAGGCCTCACGTGTCTTTGATCATCCGCAGAGTTTCACGAGATTGGCTGGGATGTCTCTCCACATCCACCATATTCACCGGATATTGCACCATCCGACTTCGACTTCGGTCCCTGCAGAATGCTTTCAACGGAAAATCATTCAGTGATTTCAACGCTATCAAAAAGCACTCGGAAGACTTCTTCGTCTCCAAGCCAATTCAGTTTTACGTGAACGGAATTTTAAAATTGCCGGAAAGATGGACTAAAGTCATGGAAAAAAATGCAGGATATTTTGATGAATAAATATTGTTTCTTAAACGCATATATTTGTTTCATTTTCACCTATCAAAAACGCTCAGAACTTTCCGGACAATCCGATATAACAACCCTCTACATAAATAAAGAACTGCAGTAATTATAAGCAACGCATGTGTTTTATTGAGAAATTATTGTCATACTATGAAGCTTGAAATTTTAAAATTTTATTGGAAAGGGGTTGGACCGCTGTAAGTGGTCAGTCATAGCCCTCCTAATAAATAGCTAAATAAAATGTGTTCACATTCATTTCATTTATAATAAAGAATAGTCAAGACGGATCAAATCATACCCCTTCGAATCCAATGTCATTATTGTGAAAATACTGACAATAATAATTGTAGCACTAGTAGTTACTAGCCACATAATTAGGTGATACCACACAGACTCTTAGATCCTAGGCTAGGACCCGAGTAGTGGGGCTCTAAAATCCCTGCCTGGAACATTTGATGAACTATGTAAAGCATCCGTTTAATAATAACACTATTTTTTCAGATTAAACCACTCCTTAATCCCCTACTACGTTAGATGCAACTATTTTCAAAAAATAATTGAAATTGTGGAGACGATATATTTTGACATTAATATCTTTTATTACCGCAAAGAATTGATAAAAATTTTAAAATCATAAAAGAACGTGTCCGGGATTTTGTTTAGGAAAGGTAAGAATATTTTTAATTCTTAAGCTTTTTTCTTTTCTTTTTCTTTTTTTTTTTTTTTTTTTTTTCAAGTAAAATAACTTTAAAAAAATTAAGAAAGTAAAATTTAAGTAAATTATCAAAACAAACATTTAAATAAAAAAAAAATAAAGACCAAAATAAAAACAACCGAAATATAAAACATAAAGGATGGAAAAAACGTCACTTCAACTGTTTAACTCGACCTTCAACTAACCCTGTTGACACAAAAGACGACACTTAAAACAGATCGATTTGCGGCAATCATCCAAAAGAATAATTAAAATAGTTGGCCTTATCTTTTACAAACAACTTTTAATTCCAATCATAATTAATACTTTTCATGTGGCTGCAAATTAAGTTTTAGGTTTTGAGAGTTTCTAGACGACATTTCTGCAATTGTATATACTTCAGAAATATATGCCAAGGAAGTTTATTAAAATATATTTAAAAGTACTAATTATTATTTTTAAACATTACCTTTCATAATTAATTAAAATTGTTATCTTACGATATAAGGTTAACCTTGATGCAGGATTTTGTTTTGAAGATAAAAAAAGAGAACCTCATTTTTCTATATGTAATTCCGTATTCTAAAAACTGGATAATTCTAATATTGGATAAAGCCTCATAAAAAAGTAATTTTAGCGAGTTGCAATTAAAGATCCTTTAGGTAATGTATTCCATTACCTTAATATTTTATATAATTTGATTCATTTTTTTTCAGATATTCAAAGCAGTATAAAAAGCTACGTATTTTTTATTTGGATACTTTTCCAGAAACAAATCGATGAGATGCGAGTAAAATCAATATTTTTTTTTCTCTTTAATGGAGAAAAACGAAAACACTTTGTTTTGCTTTTGACTAGAAAAAGGCAGAAACTCTTTTATAGAACTCCTTTACAAATGAATACAAATGCCAAATAGCTTTGATGTAACAAACACTGCTAGCCATTTAGTTTTTCTTCGATTTGTTTTTTTTTTAAAGCCATGAAATATCAAAATGCAAATTAATCTTCCTCACTATACTTTCCCACCCGAATCCACAACAAAAAATTGGAGAGCAGAGTTAAATGAAATTAATATAAATGATTTAACTAAGTGACATAGTGAATGTGATCAGTTGAAGAAGGGTTGTTATTTTACATGAAATTTATTAAAAAAGAAGCTTTCACGACAGTCTCGTGGAATATTCACCATTAATTAAAAAGGCTTCAAGCAAAGCACACTGATAATTTTTTATTAAAAAAATTATTATCATATATATCCTCAGCTTACATTCATTAAACAAATCAACCATTGACTCTGGAATTTCATGTCATGGATAAGAAAAGTAGGATTTTTATAATATTTTCAGCTTAAACAGATTTCACGGTTAATAATGACTTTTTTATTTCTAGAAAAAAAAAACCCCAAAACAAAGAAAAAACAAAACGAAACAAAACAATGCTTTCTCATAGCACAGAAAACGAGAAGATCTAAGCAAAAGAAAAACTAACTAAAATATAAATATTCAATTTTGGGGCAAATGAATCAGTCAAACCGTTATCTTTTTGAAATAAATAAATAAATAAATAAATGGAAGTATGCAGCTCTCAAAGGAAAGATTGCTTTTTAACATTAAGATTTATAAATATTTACATTACTGTTCAATTTTAATGTGATTATTATCTTTAAAAAATATAATTTTAATCATATATCTCAAACCGAATCAGCCCAAGATAGTATAGTTTACAACTAAATCTATAGGTAATTTGTTTATCCTCAAATTTTGAAACGTAACTTGATTGTATAATTATCTACAAGATTCTTTAAAATATTAACATCTATAGACACGCTGATACACTGGTAATAATCAAAAAATTCAGTAGTCGAGTGTTCAGGGATCAAAAACTTATTTATCTATATTGATGTTTAACATATTATTACACTCATAAAATAGTAAAGAGAAACTTAAATGTGAAAAGCTACTGGAAAGGAACTTTCTGATGATATGACTTTATTTAAAACACAAAACATATCAAGAATATTCACACATCTCGATTAATTTTGCATTAGCTAATGAAGAATTTACGATGCCGTTTTCTTTGATAGGTATAACTTTCCAAGAAAATGGCGTCGTAAAATAAGAAGGATGTAGTAATTGATAATGTGAGGCAAAATGATTGAAAAATAATAAGAAATAAAATACTGAGCTGTTACAAATACATAAAAATAAACGAAGTGAGAAAGATAGACTTAGGTTTTCTGTAATTTTTACCTATTAAAACTGTGTTGCTTTATTTATCTTCTCGAATCTATTTCCTAACTTTTAATACCTTTTATTTCTAGTTTTAATTCCATGAAGAAAAAAGAAATGAAGTGGAACCTATTTATTGTAAATTTTGGTTTGAAAATATTGATCGATGATGTCACTATTTTGTAACTACTGAATTGCAGTATTTGTTCAAATCCAGCATGTCATTGAAATGGAAAGTTTTAGAATTGAATTTCTAGTGACATGATCGTACGATGACAGCATAGCACCTGTCGATAGATTAACATTGCTTAAGGTAGGTTTTAAGTAGGTTGATTCTGCTTTACGTAACTTAAAATTATACCTTCAGCATCATGCGAAATGAATAATTTTAAAACAAATGAGATACTGGGCAATTATCAGAAATAGTATTCGATTTCCTAATTGGAATTGTAATTTATTTGTAAATTTATTGATATCTAAATTAATTGATAATTGATAAAACTGAATAGAAGCAAAGTTCCTACTGTAAGCACTTTATTATCAATAACCTTTAATACAGTTTTTAAAAGACAGATTTGAACGAAAAATGCATATTTTATTAAATAAATTACATTTGTTTGTTCCCAAAGAAATTATGTAAAACAAAATACATAAAAGTTTACTAAAAAAGCATCAGACTCAAAAACAACACATATATATCACTTCTTTAAATTGAACGAAATTCGCCGTGGCTTGTTAAGTTAAAGTAATTTTATGAAAGAAGAATATACGATTATTTCAAGATATGAAAAAATGCGTAATAGAATCTTTGACATAACTTGATAAAATTCCAAAATTCATCATTTTTGCATTTATAATTGTATATTCAAATTTTGACTCTAAAATTCTATTTGTCGTCTTGTCTATTCCTAACCCTAAGGCAACGAGAAACCACACAGTATTCTCTCAAGAATCCTTGCTCACTGAAGACATATGACAGACATAGGATAATATGTTAACGGTTTATATCTTGGGTTGATTAGGGAACTGAATAAAAGCAAACTTCCTACTGTAAATACTTTGTTATCAATAATATGCTACATCAACTGATATAGCTACACAGTGAGGCTGTGTGATCTAAAGAAATAATAAATAGGCCAACTATTTACATTTTTAAGCATAAAACTTGAACTTAAATTTTAATTTCTTACGTTGAAATATTGATCTCCTATATTTGAAAAAAAAATCTATTTAATTCTGCCAGAAATTTAAAACAAAGTATGCTGTAATTTTATTTTTTATTTTTATTAGTTTCGATATAGTTATTGTATATCAATATTTCGACTCCAGAAATGATTCATTAATATGAAAGTATGAAAGTTTGAATTGGCATCCATCAACTAATGTAGCTAAACACTGAAGTTGGATTTCAAGAAAAATGAAGTACACATGACCTTAGAAAATGCTTGGAAACCTCCTTTTCTTCATTTTCTTCGAACGGACGTCGTCAATTTGATGCTAGACGAGAAATAGTGGTAAAGTTGTGGAACTTAGCAGAGAGGAAAAAAAAAAAAACTACTTGCTGGAACAACTGCAATAAATTACAAAAATTAGGAAGGACAGACAGCATACAATAAATCATTGCCATTTCAGTCAATAACTGGACGAAATTTGTGGACTGTATTGGAACTAATGAAGTTACTCAATTATAATTTTACTATCCATTTATTAATTCTTAATCCAAAGAAATTTTAGAAAAGAGTATGAAATAAATGAATAAAATGTTCTGTAGCTAAGATGTCATTTTCCAAAGTCACGTACTAATTATGATGTCAGATGTGTACATTTATGTAGAAATTGCAGTTGCTATACTGTCCCACTCTTCATATCGAAGATGTAGCCATATCGAAGATGTTTGTATATCGTCATAGTTTGAGAACATAGATTAGGTCTCCTGAATGATTAAAATGACAAATATATTGCTTAAATATATTGCCCTGAATAACAAATATATATTTGAGCTCTATCAGTGTATATCAAAGATATAATTATCTTAGGCATACTATGTGCAACCAACCGAATTAATAAAAAAATTGAGTATAATTCAATTAATGTCTCTGAGGAAATATGGATAATAAAATTATTTCACCGAGAAATGGAAAAATTCCAGCACGTGAAGACTTATGACGTGGCGTTACAGCATTTGTATTACCAGGTATTTGATTCACTTTTATTGCTATTAAATATAGATTTTAAAATTTAATTTAATTTTTTCTCAGTTTCAAATTTAAATTGCAATTCAATATTAGTATTAATTTTGATTAAAAATAAAGGAATATGGTGGTGTGGGGCGTGGTGTGCAAATTGTTACATTCTATTCCTTTTATTAGTGGAATTTTCAATTTCATGTTGTAATACTATAGTAATCCTATCTATAATACTAAGTTTTATCTTAGTTACATTACATTTTGCAAATTCTTATATTTTTTCGAAGTGATGGTGTTGGAAATGTCATTAATGAAAAGTTTAAAATTGAATAATTTTATTGCATTTCAGACCTGCTTACGTTAAAATGTTATTTCTTGTCAAGAAAACTTTTAAATTTCTATTAACTTACAGACCTGCTTTACGTTAAAATGTTATTTCTTGTCAAGAAAACTTTTAAATTTCTATTTGTATAGATTTAAATGTTCTTGTAATGGTTCAGTTGAAGAGTTAATTTTTTTAAGACATGAATAATTGCGTCAATAAACGCAAGAATACAGTAATTTGCGGTCGTCAGGTTGAGAAATATACTGACATTAAAATATTAAAATATCTAGGCTTACTTTGAATTAAGTTCCTTAAATCCTATAATATTCTACAGTTTTGATATGTTAATATAAATAAGTTTATCTAACAGTTTTAATTATATTTTCTCAAGAAATTTGATAATGACTTAAGCGTTTTTCCTGTTTTCTTAAAGTTTATGATTAACTTTCCGAAAAAAAAGTAAGGCTTTCTGTTGTTTTGCATGGTTTTGATTTAACTTCTCATTCCATGAATTCTTTTGATGTTTTAATTTTCTACTTTACAGTCGACTTTACAGTTGCTGGAATAGATAACAATAACATTTTCCTACTTTTAGATTACCATAGCAATGAATTTTGATTATCGGTATTCATTGATGAGGATATCATTGTTAGCCATCTAACAATGATCTATAATCCTGAAATGATTATACATATTCTTGAGAACATTATTACAACTGCATTTACTTCTATTGCTTTCACTGCATCACAATATTAATGAATCCATCTATCTATATTATTAAAAGAAAAATTGATATTTTTTTCTGGTATCTCCTCCGAAACCGTAAGACACAGAAATACAAATAAGGTGGCAAATGTTCGGTATAGCATTGAGGATGCTCACATTTTTATTTGTATCTATGTGGGTCAACCGGACGTCCTGGGACGTCCCGAGACATCCCGGATCTCCGAGACGGTCTCCGAGATGCTCACATTTTCATTGTTATTGACCCACCTATGGAGAACCGGAAGTCACGTGACTTACGATGAAACAAGAGGTCACGGGTGGTGAGAAAATTATCTCAGAATCCAAGATCACGTGATCTCAGGTTTGTTAGTATATCATAAAGTTAAGATATAATAAAACAATTAGCTATTAAGAAAAATAATTGGTTTAATCTATCTATCAGCTATATCTACTATGAAGGACAAAAATGCTGAATTTCGGAACAAGCAATATCGAGAAATATTGTTTATTTACTTGGGGCGATCTTCATTTAACGTGTCTTTACTGTATACAGTGCAACTTGGATAATTCGAACGTCTTTAATTCGAAATCGTGGTTAATTCGAAGATTTCTCTTAGTCCCTTGAATTTCTTATTAAATCAATGTTAAAAAATCGTGGATAATTCGAAGTTCAACTTCCTTAATTCGAAGTTTTTTATAAAAAATTTCGAACCATAACGACTTTTCGACGTTTCATCGTCAAGAAATTCGACACGTGACAACTGAAATCCCCTTCCCGCCACCGTTCGACACGTGACGCCATTCGACACGTGAAGCTTCAGACGCTATTTGAGCTTCCTGCTATCAGTGTCACCATGTCTTTCAGTAAACCATGATGTACAAGAATTTAACGTTCGCTGAAAAGGTCGCCGTCATTCGCGAGGTGGAAAAGGGTGTGAAGAAGAAATGCGAACTCGCCAACGAGTACGGGATAGCGCCGAATTTCGTCGGTACATTGAAGGACAAACCAACGTAAGTGAAGCTGTTTTCCGTTCACTTAACATGCTTGATGATTTTGTTAACCTTAAGCGACTGAATTCTACAAAACAATCAGACATTGCACAATTTTTTGAAAAACTATAATTTTCTGTATTGAATGTA
>JAFIDM010009631.1:44921103-44996856 GCA_023159025.1 Thereuonema tuberculata | reverse complement strand
CAACAATCAGACATTGCACAATTTTTTGAAAAACTATAATTTTCTGTATTGAATGTAATATGTACTGTAGCTTAGGTAATATAAATCTTATTTTGTTTACATACATATAGTGTTTAAGTCTTGCATACCATGATCTTTCTGAATAAATATTTACTTATTGACAGAATAATCTTTTCAAGCATTCAGTGGACCTGAAATTGAAGTTTAAAGATGTAACTTGTTTAATTCGAAGTCTTGGATAATTCGAAGTTTTGTAGTGGTCCCTTCAGCTTCGAATTATCCAAGTTGCACAGTATAATAATGTAGCACGCATTAAATAAATATAAACACTGACAGTTTTTAACTACAGTGAAAACCTTTCAGAATTCGAGCCGATCAAGGTTATTCAATGTTTATCTTTACGTGTTGTGTTATTAAATGCACTAAAACATTTTGGAAGACATCCTTTATTAAGACAGTATCTTGGATACTGTCATCTTTCAATCAGAACTCAATAATCTTTACTTTTTTAAAAATTCATCTGATCATATTCTTATCCATATTAAACACCGAATTCAGTAGTTAGTTTTCAAAACAAGTGCCATCTCCAGAGATGGCCGATTGTGAAATAACGGTGTTAGTCATAATATTTTGATTGAAATTTATGTATATTGTATCTATGAGCAATTCTGAACATCAAAAGAAACAAAGAAAACAAAATAAATGAAAAAAAAATTTTTTTTTTTTCTCCACCCTCTTTTTTTATATTTCCATCTTCCATCTTGGTAATTAAAGTCGCCTAATCTTTGAGGCTTTATGTTTTTTGTTTTGTTTTTTCGTATTCTTCTAAATCGCAGGCCAGTCTCTTACTACCACCTCCAGTTCTACCTTGACCCGGTTCTTCTTTGTCAACAACGTCAGTCTTGTCTCTCCACGCTTGTCCAATTGAGTGAAAGGTTGACAGTGTTGCTCGTTTTCAACTCTCAGTTTATTTCGTATTTTTTTTTTCCTTTTTTAAGCCAAATTTACTTTGCGATAAAAGGGCTGTAGGTAATTTACATTTAAAGAATGAATAAATAAAAAGCCATTTTAAGAAAAAAAAAGTATTTTTAATGATAACAATCATAAACTTTTAACAGGGCCAGTTTTTTTTTTGTTTACTTACCTTTGAAAACTTCGTCGCCAAATAATTCAATATTTCTTTACCTGAAGATGTGTTGATCTGTTGGGCAAGACTTGAGAGAAGACTGAAAAGTCAATGTTGAGTAACTCAACGTTAAACGTTAGGATTTTTTTTTTTCCTAATAGAATCAATTTTTAAAACTGAATATCAAAAGGTCCTTCGCTCTAATACGATAACTACTATTTTTACTATTTTAGATTGTACTTATCTGTAAGTAATTTTCGTTTATGAAAATAAAAAATTTGAATTTAAATTGTTTGTTTTTTCTACTTTGCAGAATTAACTACTGAATATAACATAAAAATATGAAGTTTGAGTCAGTAGAAATCTTCTTCCTTTGAAGTTGTTCCTTCAATAGACTAGACATATGTGAAGTCATTAAAACAATTTACTAATTTCGTCAAACTAAATTTACAACTGCTAAATAAATTAACAATGAAAAATTTACACTAAAATATTAACAGTTTGTTTTCTTCAAAAACATACAACTAAAATCGCACAATTACGTATTTAAAAGGCAATTTCTAGAAATTTACAATGTTCCTAATGTGTAAAGTAATATTGTTTAACATATTTTTCTCTTTAGAGAACGATTTCTCAACATAAGACACAATGGAGGTATTTAACGAGGTCGAGCACAGCATTACACATTGCCCTTCCAAAACTCTTGGATGTAGTTTTAATACAATACATCAGGATGGTTCCTCTAGAGAAATTTATCTAATTTTCTTCCAACTGCTTCCGCATTCTTCCTAGAAGCTTTTTGTAGTTCTGCTACCTCCTGATGATACCCGTGGTTCCACAAGAGACACAACCATTTTCTCGAAGGCACCTGGAAGGTGATCACAGTGGCCTTGATGACTCTGCCTTTAAGTATTGGTCAGGCGATCATTTCTTTTCCTTTTGCAATTGACACTGCTTCATCTCCACTGAAACTCAACAACCTATAACAATAAATAGAAATTAATAAGGTACATTACATCAAGGAAAAAAAATGGTTATCCCAATTCACTGGCAATTAATCTATCCAATGTTTTTAAGAGCACACCTTTTTTTTTAAATGATTACTTTATTAAGAGAAGGAAATTTTTATGTAAAAAATAATACATATAATTATTCGTTTTTACGATTTTTAAAATTAAGAACATTCCTTTGAGCATTAAATAGATATTCATGGGCAAGAGGGGACAGTTGTACCACCCTGTAATTTTCAATTTCAATATAATTCTTGGGTTTGGTTTGCTTTTTAGGCTTCTGAAAGACGCCTTATATCCCCGGTTTGTCTGTCTGTGGACACATATCCCACAATGCTTCGCAACGGCTACTGTTAACTCAGTTGAAGGTGGCCTAAATGTTGAATGTTGTAGGTGGCCTGTTAGCTCAGTTGGTTAGAGCGTCGTGCTAATAACGCAAAGGTCGTGGGTTCGATCCCCTCATGGGCAATTCTTATTCTTCTTTTTTTTTTTCTCCCCATTCCAAATCTTTTCACAGTTTCTCAACTTAAGTTTTTTTTAAATCATTATGAATTCAGTGTATTAACAAGGTTTGAGTTAAGAATGATGATTATTCCATATAAATAGGGGTGGGTAAGATAGCATGGGGTCGCAAAAAGACTTGCGCGAGCATTTTGTAGACCACCTCGGCGCAGTCAATTCTAAAGTAAAGGTAACTCAGAAGCCATTGCGAAGCACTGTGATTGGTTTATTAATTACTATCCCTACCTTCTTTTTCTCGCAAGAGGACTAAAAGATAGAAAAAATGATAATTTATAACTTTTTACTTAGTTTATTTAAATTTAGTTTACAATAATTTCACAATATAAAGTATAATTTTATTGACTTTTGTTCACACTGCAATATATTTTTGCCCCCTTATGGAAAAATTCTCTGGGCGCACATGTAGATATTCTGTAATAACAACAGTAATAAGTAGTAGAACAGTTACAGTGAAGAAACAGCTGTAGGCCTACTGACTACAGATCGTTCCAATATCACTGATATGATCTCCTTAATACATGGCTGCATTAACTCATGTAGATATTATTTGAGATCGCAAAAGGTGTTAGAGTGAAAGCAGTCAGAAGTGAGATGAGTACATTAATATTTTGAAAACTCCCCTTGTACACAGTATCTTTGGTTAGAAGCGTTAAGATCTTCAACATATTGTTCTTTGTTTCTGTGATTGCACACGTATTTCAGGTGTGGGATTTTTAATGGCGTAAAAGCGACAGGGACTAAGCTGCAACAGGAACAAGGTATGAAATTGAGAACAAGTCTTTCAAAGGAGGAAAGAAAGAAACATTCAAGTCTCCCCATTAAAACTTCTTCCCATTACGTTCGTTTGATCCTAATGCTTCTTATATTCAAGAAGGAAAAAATATTGTAGTAATGAAACTTATTACACAATAAACATCTGAAAAAAGAGTGCCAATTATTATCTTTTTTATATTTTTTTGTAGCCATCTCAAATTCATACGAAGCAGGTTTTGGTACTTCAGCAGTGTTCCAATCACTCCAACATGTCTCAAGAATACCAAAAGTTCAAGATGTTTTGGTTACATTTCTATTATAAACTTTAAATTGAAACGATCGTAAGAAAAATATGAATTAAAAATATTTGTTTGTCAATAAATCTACACAAACCAAGAAAAGCAAACAAATGAGTTAACAAACGTTTCCCTCTTTGGAACAATAGTGGAATCTTTTTTCTCGCTAACTAATTGTACCAGCTTAATTACTAGATTTCACAAAATAAAGTCAAACATCATCATTCAACCAATTGTTAATAATCAATCAAAATAAATAAATTGAAAGAAGAGGCGTAATTCAGAATCTTCGTAAAAATGACGTTGAGTTAACCGATTTCTTTAGAAACTTCTTTATCGATTGAATAACTTAAGATTGCGAAGTATACATGATTTATAATTATTATTCGTTACCAGATACGATTTTGTTAATCGATAGGATAAGCAGTGGCGTAGCAACGCCTTTGGGGGCCCGGGGCGGGAGTTCCATTATTCCACAACCAAAAAAAAGACAACGGAATCTCCAATTCAACAACCAAAAAAAAAGGAAATTTTCCTTAGGTGGGGCCCCTAGGCTGGCTGCAAAAACCAACCAAAAAAAAAAAAAGGGGAATTTCCTATTTAACAACCAAAAAAAAAGGAAATGAGCTGGCTGGTGGGGCCCCCTAGGCTGGCTGGTGGGGCCCCTCCCAGGCGGGGGCCCGGGGCGGACCGCCCCCTCTTGCTACGCCACTGAGGATAAGACAAAATCTGCAGATATCATAAATTTCTATGAAGTTCATTGTGACAATCAGTGTCCTATCGAACTGTTGTTGAGATTACAAAATAAAAATGGTTCAAGCGAAGAGAAGCGCCTGATACTGCTCCATTGAATTATTGAACAATTACTAAATGCAAAAATTCTGCTCATGTAAGCTTTGTCTTCGCAAGTTCATTTTCAGCAGATCTTCAATTTCCTGATTATTACGTGAAATTGTGTTCAGTTTCAAGATTTCTGTTTGAAACTCCTTTACTGCAAACGAAAAAAGAAAATCCTGGATCGTTATAACAAAACAATTATACTCTTACCGTAATCCTGATAACTTTTTTGTTATTTGAATTCCGTGGTATTAATAATTTACAGAAATTCATTCCAGGGGCCAAAAATGATGATGTACAGATCAGTCAATTCCAGGCAGACCGTATCATTATCATCCGCTGCAAAATAATTATCACTTCTGGTGCTGACAAACAAAATCCAAGTACCATTGACTACGGGTTTTATATGTCTATATGTAAAGCGATAAGTATCTGCAATGCATTTAGAAAAATTATGACAAAAAACCAGTCTATTCGAAAGAAAAGTCCTATCAAAATAGAAAATTTGAAATCTCTTTTATTTTAATAAAAGAAGAAAATTAAATCGAGAAAGTAAATAGCAATAATTGTACTTTAATAAACTTACAGTAAGTAACACCTATCTAAAAACTCTTGCGTGGGTTGGCGAGCGAAATTCTTAGCATGGATAGAATTAAAACAAAATAATAAAAAAGAAGTGTTTCTGAAAATACTACGTGATTCTATTAGCAAATTGAAATCGTTGTGATATCTATACGTTTGCAGTCCTGAGGTGTAAAATTTAAATTTAATTTGGTTTTTATTAATAATAATTATAAAAAAAAGTAGTTATTTTTTTTGAGAACTCGACAAAGATTTTTGCTGATCGATCGATTGAATGAATAATTACAAAATAAACAATAAATATTAATGAAATCTACTTACTCGACACTTTTCAATATTATCTAAAAAAATAAAAAAATAAAAAGTAAAATAAAACCGCTACATGACGTTTCAAAACCTCTTCTATTCGGTTTTTTTTTTCTCAAATGTACAGACAATAAACAATAAATACATGATTGTAGAAGCAGCTTTGAATACGGAATCAAGAATTACAGATTATATTTGCTATGCAAACTTTTGATTGTGAAATCATTCACATAAATATAGTTTCACCATAAATTCTTTTACCAGTTGGTTTATCCTCTATTGGATTGCCTTAATCTATCTTGAAAAATTTCATCTTACTAGGCTAAGTATTTGCTTAGCTATTGTGGTGATGGAGCTTTAAGCAAATTTTATTTCGAGACAAAAATTTCGAGGCAAATTTAAATTGAGAAGGATTATATTATCTCCAAGGTCACATTAGAGCCTAAGGTGGTAAATTTTGGGGCCCTTATTTTTTGTTTTTTAATAAAATATTTTGAATCACTGAAAACTTTCAGTTTTATTTCTACATGCTAATTCCTAATATTAATAAGAAAAGTTTTATTAGCTTTTAATTTCTCAAAACAATGTCGTATGATGTAGAGGCTAAACTCAACAATAATACATCAACTTTTTATGATAAATAGTTTTTGAATTGTAAACCTCGCAGATCGACAGATCTGTTTATTTCCATTTAAAATTAAAACTTTTATAACAAGTTGTAGGTGAAACACATTTTATGTTCTCAGGTGCATTCTAAGGATTTTACAATTCTGCACAAAACGAATATAACATCCTTCAAGAACTAAACATTCATAGGATATTATTTTAGACTTTGATTTGCCATTAAAACAATCAAATTATGCCATTCCATACGAGATGCAGTATTCATTCTTCTGTACAGAAATCGTGATAGAGATGTCGTTCTCTTGTTGAAACAGCGCCTGCCTATTATTGACATTGATTTTCATTTAAAAACTAACACTTTTAATCATTCAGCTTAAAATGGAGTTTATTTAAAGCTAAGGGGAATTTTATTTAGCCAAGATAACTTTTCTGCTGTAAATACAGTCCAGATTTGTAACTGGCAGATACGATAATTTAAAAATACACAGAGACGTTTCCTTTCTTTGTTTAAAATAAACAAAAATAAAAAAGCAACATTTTTATAAGGAAAGAATGCTTTATGTTCTTTAGTTCTATTTAAAAATAATTGTATTAATATTAATAATGAATTCAATAACTATAGTGGAAAAAAAAAATTAAAAGATTTCATATATTGTATAATAAAAACTCTTTATTTTATCTCTAACAAATAAGCAACTGGCAATTTTTTTTAGAATAGTGAGATTTTTATGAAATAAAATAAAAATTCTCATTAAAAATAACCAATAAAATAAGAATATATTAATGATATTGAATAAGCTTAGTCATTTAATACTGCCCCCCCCCCCAAAAAAAAAAAAACTTCAAAATGTTACTAAATTTAACAATAATCAAAATCAAATAATATCTCAATATATCAGAGCTTCTCAACCGTGTGGGACTTGCTGTGCCGCTGGAAATTACTGAGAGTGTAGATTTGTAATTTTACACTTAGCCAAATGCTGTAATCTTGATTAAATTCTAGGCAGCAAATAATCTGGACATCCACAAATTTAAAGTACATTCTGTTTCATTTTAACAATAAAGAATTAATAAACTTTTTTTTTTCATTTGTAAATCGTTTTCAGTTGTGTTTTGCAAAGAATTCTATTGCAGCAATAAAAACAATGAAAACTTTTGGTGTGTCCTGGGAGTTAGGAACAATGTTTACTGTACTGCCGGATTTCTTCAAAAATGAAAGTGCGCAGTGAAGCGAAAGACGTTGAGAAACACTGGAGTTTATCATAAAATTGGTAAGATAATGGCTCTCTAACAATAAAAGAAGGATCATTAGACCTATTTCATTTTTCTAAGGAAACTGCAATTTGGACTAAAACTTTTGCAACACGGTGAGAGACAGTTTCCTACAGACAAAAAAACAGTCATGAAATAATGAGCTGTGAAACTTGTAGCTCAAGATTCAAAAATTTCCCCGTAGAGGCGCTGGTAGACGACCTTATTTATTCAATATCTATTTGTAGTTTTTATCTATGAATAAACAGCTTTAGTTATTCACTAAGCCATAGAAAGTTTATAGGAATCGTAGATGTTTTGATATTGAAACAGAAACGACACGAACAAGGAAAACATCTTAATTTACTTTTATGACACTCTAGATCTACGTAGCGTAGATTTATCTTTGATCTATGTTAAGTTAGAAATTTCGATTTTTCTATGGAACATTAACATTTATTGTTTAATTATCACAGAAAAAATTACTTCAACCTCGAAAAATAAACAAAACATATAGAATGAACTTTTATTAAAATTTTACAATTTGTTTCAATATTTTTTATTAATGTTACGTTCATATAAGAATCAGATTCAAACAGACCAGTCATATGAGGAAAATGGACTTCATTCTTCTTAAATAAATATGAAGATCTGTTACATATAGTGGGCTGGTAGCAGGCTTTCGGGTTATAATCCTCCCTTTTAATTAATATGTTTTAATTAATATGTGTTAATATGACTGTTTAAAAATATTGAATAAAAAATAAGTTGTACAATTAATACAAAAAATATATAGTTTACTAATAAAACTATAATTCTCTCTCTCTATATATATATATATTGTTAAAACGGAACGTAATTATTCAAAGTATTGATCAGATCCATTGGTTACAAATAAAGTAGCTTTTTGTAAGTGATCGTCGTCACCTCTAACAGTATTAGACCACCTGTAGAGTTGTTGTGATGGATCTGTTCTTCCTTTCAGGCTATCACCAGTCCTATCTCCTCGTCGGATCCTAAACAATAAAAGAAACATATTTTTACGAGAAATCTGTTTTTCTTCAGTGAATACAAAGCGCATAAAAAAATAAACATATTTTATGTCAAAATTCATCTCAAACACATAAAAGCAAACTTTATTACAATTATTAAAAAACAACTATTTTCCTTAATCTTCCTAAAACTTTCCAAATCTAAGATTCTCACTTTACTAGCTTTAATATATGAATAATTGAAAAAAGATGGAGAAGTATCTCTGTGCACTGTCACTTCAACTGGTATCCATCGGTTTCCGTAGTTAGATCATTACTATACTGATGCCGCCATGTTGTTAACGTTGCTTACCAAATGCATTAATCATGTCTCGCACAGGCATTTTAATGTCCTGTTTTATGAGTCTCCTACAGTGGCGGTCGCCATTTACGCGTCGCCGCGTTGGCGGCATTCGATCAATTTTACCGTGTGTTGGTGTCTTTCCGATCGGCGTACAGATACAACACATATTTTTTTTTTCTAAGTTGTTGTCGGATGCGCAATACTACGATGGTGGTCTGTGGGATGCGAGATCTTGTTACGAAACAAATGCTAGATATTGTGACATCTGCGCAGCTAAAATATTTGCTGTAACGACCATCATTAGGCGTCTGTTAACTGCCTTTTAACTGGAAGAAGCACCATCATCTAAGAATGCAATAACTTTTGATTTCCTGATGGAGTAGCAAAGTCGATTAATAGCATACCAGACTGCATCGTAAGACAATAAACGGATATGGTAGGTTATTCCTCAATAAATCAAAGAATACTGGTTTCAGCATTTCTTAGATGGCTTAATTCTTTTAGCGGACCTGAGTAAATTGAACTCTCTGAATCCTTGGTTGCTTCGAAGGATTTTAAGCGATTTAATATGAACTCGCTTTGATACATATCTCGCTATTTACGCTGGTTTAAAGCTAGCTGTAGGTTTAATTATTTCAGGCAATTTCAGTTTATCTGATGTGAAAGACCATGAAATGTTGAATTATACACCTCTGAATATTGTGGTGGTAGACATCCTACGTAGAAGTTCCCAGAAGCCTGTAAGTAGTAGACGAAGCAACTAAAGGACCGGAAACAAATGAACATCCCTGAGAACCAACTTAATCAAACAATTCCAATAGAATCTAATAAAATAATGAAACTATATTGGAATGTAGTAAGTCAACAAAGCAATGAAATGCTAACATCCAATATCCTAATTAAAAAATCAAATAAAGTTGGAATATAAATGTACTATCTACAATTCCAGTAAGGTTTTACTTCTTGATCCTAACTTTGGTTAAGTAATTTTTAATTCACTTAGTTAACAAAGTATTTTTTTTTGGTTGATAAGACAACGAGACAGTGATTCGACTGAAATTAAGATATTAATAATGGATAGAATAATTTAAAATAAATAAATCACACATATAAATTTATAAAGTTGATTCAGACTCAATGGACAACTTTTAAGATTCATTACTGATCAACTGTCTCAGATCGAGAAAACTGGTAGGAAAAAAAAATTGCTTCTTACCAATCCATGACAATTTCACTATCCCTCTATAATAATAAAAAAGTCAATAAAAGGTCAACACACAAAAATAACTTTAAAAAACAGATATAATTAAAAATTCGAAGGTACAAGTATGTTTCGGCTGCCCCGCGAGCTTTTGACAAAAGTCAAGGTCTTGTCAAGGGCTCACGGGGCCAGCCGAAATGTAGTTTTACCTTCGAATTTTTAATTATAGGCTACATGTTTTTTGAAGTTATTTATGTGTTGACCTTTTATTGACTTTTTTAAAATTATCTACACACGTTAAAGGTTTTCCAATTTCCCTCTATAATAATATTATTTATAATTTTCTTTTATTCCTAAGAAACATGTAAGATGAAAGATAAAATGAATCATATAAAAAAAAGGAGTTAAAGAAAGAAATTACAATATCATTTCAAAATAATTTTTTATTTTTCTTTCATTTTACTATCTAAAAAAAAAAAAAAAATACTCAAGCGGAAAGGCACTTAAGGAAGGTGAAGGTCGGGAATTTTTTCTCAGATTAGTTCTTCTCCAGAAGGAAGGAGAAGAATACGACCAGGTTTTTTTCAGGGATAAAAGCGGATGAGCGTAGGAATGACCACCAAAGCTTAATTTAGCTTAATTAATTTTTAATTGGTCGCGGAATGTTGATAGTCTGAGTCATGTAAGACCGTTGTGTGATCATTTAACTGTCTAAAAAGCTGTGAAGCTGATTTACCGTTTACGAATTGGTGAAATAAGTCTACTTAGAACTACTAAATACAAGCTATAATGGATATATTAATACCTTTAATATTCCTTTCAAAAATCAAAATACAACAACACCTACAGATACTTGATGTCTATGTCATTGTTTTTATCGCTTCATGTTTACAAGATCAATCAAATATTAATCAAAAATCACCACAACATGAAAAAAAAAAGCTGAATTTACGAAAGTTCTTGTGAAGATTTGCAGAATAACATTTCAATTGTGAATTAAATGAAGTGGATATCGTATAATGTTAGAATACCTACATAATGATAGTTTGTCTATGCATTTTCAATTGCAACAATATATCATTACTCTCGAATAGCTAATGTTTTGAGACAATATCTGCTAAAATTAAAAACCAATTTTTAGAATAAGTTATATAAACCCTCATTCTAGAATTGCCAATCCCTTATTTGTTCAAAAGAAGATGAAAAGCTACTGGAAGCCGATGAAACAATTAGGGAAACTGCCAAAGTTTTGGTGATCACCATTCTACTATCTTAAGTTTTCCAGTGGTCTGTTGCAAGGCATCCAGTTTCATGTAAGTCAGATATACTGAGTTGTATTTGAAGCTTTGGTGATAGCTGGTGATTTCAGATTTCATTGCAGCGATAATAAAATAAGTATCTACCTCAGTTACTCCACATTAGGATGTCTGCCAGTCGATCTATTGTATTATATTAATCGTCAAACACAACACTCCTCTCTTACAAGGCAGTAATGGATATTAATAACATATTAGACAGCTGACCGACGCTTTGCTCCGGAAGCCTCGCATACGTAACGGAAAAACCTAAAACTAACTGTAACCAATTTATTTATTCACAAAACGAATTACATCAAGTAAACTGAAACCTAAAACTTAAAGCTAAAACTAAAAATAAATGAAAGTATAATTCTACAATATTCCTGCAGTAGAATATTGAAATCCATTTGTAAGAGTCGGAAATTTGTTGCCTAGCAACGCGAGTGCGAAATTACATTGTTGGGACCAGCACAGTACTCATTATATCCAACTCAAATGAGGTGCAGTTGCTGAGTAACAAGATAATCACTCTTTTTATTGCTGTTAAAGGAACAAGGCAACAATCAAAGTTAGTTGAGCTTTTTTGGAATGAAATAACTGACGGAAAAAAGACAAGAAAGAGACAAAAACAGGATAGAAAGTCAATTATTCGTGTCACCTCCGTGATTCAAACCCAGACTCAGACATTTGAGCAAATAATCTAAATCAAGTAAAGCCTGAATTAGTAGTCCATCTCCTACACCGTTCGGCCACCTTAACGGTATTTTAGTTGACGGAATGTTTGTTGAACTAGTGATCTGCAACTCTAGTGCAAAAACTAAAGCTGTGCAACTTTCTTTTTACAAGAAAGAATTTAGATATTCCTGATGACATCTGAAACTCTGATTGTACGTATTTTAAGGACATCTTAAAGGAGGATTTAATAATTTTCTTGAGGGCATGACGATCCCTTTCCGATATTGTTTTCTTTTCGAATCTTTTTTCCATTTTTCCATCACCATTGCTCTTCACTATTTTACAATAAAAGATAGTGTTTACTTTGGAAGTTTCAAAACTGACACTTAGAATTTCTCACTATCTGATATTCCTGATAACATCTGGAACTATCATTGAACGTTTTTTAAGGATGTCTTAAAGGAGAATTTAAACATTTTCTTGTAGTGTTTCCTGAATCATTCAAGTTAATCTCTGATGCTTCTTGAACCACTTTATACCTCCTCTTGATCAGCATGTATCAGTACTCTGGATTTTAATCGGTATTCCAATTCTTTTGAGACGATAATTTGATGTGTCATCATTACTTTCACTGGACTCGAGAATAAGGTAAGTCCTCTTCTCGTAAGAATCTATATTTTCTTGTAATTTCATAGCGGTCAGCGCTTCCATTAACTTACTACCGCAAAAAGTTTCGCCCACTCTTTTCGATCTCATTTCCATGGATTTCGTGAGAGAAGTGATGTTGTCCAAGTTCCTTCTCAAATTTTTCCAGACCTCTAGATCGCTCTAATTTGTCAATGATAATTATCGTCTTTTATATCGTTAAGTTAACTTATTGATGATATGAATTGATGCTTTGAGACCAATGTTACTGTTAGATAGCAACTTTCTTAATTGAACCACTTATAATATTTGTTTGCTGCTGCCGGACAGTGTAAAATCTAATGATGATATCTTCAGAACTTCAATTAGAATTTCTTTTCAAAGTATTTAAAAAACTTTTAGGCATTTAAATTCAACAATAAAGAAAAAACAGGAAAAAAATCTTCTGTATCCAAAATTTAAGTGATGGTACTTTTATCATCATTATTATTTATTTACTTACTTTTTCCATTTCATCATATGCATATTTCAACAAGTTCTATATATAAATTGGCTACTCAATGTCAACTCCTAATTTATTCACGTAAATTCACATAAATTGAATTGGACAACATTAATGAACTGACAGCATCTACAGTTTTTTTCATTTACGACATGGAAGATATAGAAATTGAGATTCACTCCAATTTGGCCGAACTACCTTGTTTCAAATTGGCAGTTTTTCATTGCAGTTTTTTGTGATTTTTCAGGTTCGTTCTTATATACCTACTGTGCTGAATTTCTTATTCCCTCCACCCTCTGGAAGAAGTTCAACTCCAAAAGTCAAGAGTTTCATAAAACTTAATAATTCTCAGCTTTACGAAACTTTGATGGCTATATTGTGGCGTAATTATTTTAGAGAAAATGAGTTAATTAGGTTTAAATTAGGAAAAAATTTAAGCTAACCCAATTTGTTTTCTAATTGATACAATGCATTAATCTGAAACTTTTACTATAACTAAGTCTAAAGTCTGTAACAGTTCTATGGTATCATGCAATTTGGTTTTGAATTTCGTCTAATATTTCACAGATATTTATGATATATTATAGACAATAATACATAGGTTAAAATTTCATGGCTATACACGTTGCCGTTTACACCCTGTAACACTACTATGGAATCACCCATAATTTTGTATAACTGAGGTAAATATTCAAATGACAGAAATCAAAATTATATGATCGTTTATTATTGAATTTGTGAGAGATGTGCTAGATCTGTCTATTATTCGTCTCAAAATGCCAGTCATTTGGTGAAACATTGTCAGAAAAAGAAAATTTACCTGTATCATGACCAGAGCAAGTCGCAGTGAGAAATTTCTAAGCTAATTGGACATTGCAAAAAGCTGTACATAATGTACTATGAAAATGAGATGAATATGGTAAAGTTAAAACAAAACCTAGGAAAAAAGATGTTAAGCGAATATGATTGTCGGCGCATTTTCCATCTTGCCACGAAAGAAGAACAGTCTGTGCGACAAATTCAATCAAGTTTAGGAAAGAGTGACCTATCAAACAGTTTGGCGAAGCTTGAAGAACCATCCCAAGAGCTATGAAATTAGCTAAACAATCACAACTTACTACAGATTACAATTACTGAAATGTGGGCTCAAAATGTAATGACCTGGAGCAAACAATGGAACCATGTGCTGTTTTCGTACGGAAAAAACTTTAATCTTGACGGCCCTCGACTATTGTTATGATCTTCGAAAGGACAAGAAGATTAAGTTCAGTGGGAACTTCGTTGGTGGATCTGTAAAGATTTGGGCTGCATTTGGAGCCGGAGATAAGACTGGCATTGCATTCGTTGATGGAAGAAGTGCATTCGTTGGGTTAGCTGTGTATTAACTTTCAAAAATATTAGGAATTACGAGTATTGTACAATAATGTGATTCCTTTTGGTCTATTGATTTGTGGCAGCTCTTGATTTTTCAGCAAGACAAGTTCTCATGCCATGTTTCAAATTAACTAAGAGGTGGTTTGAAGATCAGAAATTGATGTGATGGTTTGGCCAGAATTGAGCCCTGATATGAATCGAATAGAAAACCTTTGGTCTCAATTAGAACGACGGGTATACGGCAGAAATCATCAATTTAACTCTGTTGGAGAACTTAAATTGGTTATTCTAGATGCTTGGGATGAAATTATAATTCCTGATATGGAGGCTTTAGTAAAATCAATGCCACAGCATGTGTTCGATCTAGTTACAAAACAAACAGGCTACACAAAGTAACAGTAGTTATTATTTTGTTATTGTTGGGGAAAATTTGGAAGTGATTCCCTAGCAGGAATCAGAGTTACAGAGTTAGAAATGAAATTATCTTTTTCTGAAATCTAACAAAGTATGTCGTCATGAAACTGTATGTGTAAGTTCCACAATCCTGTGTATTATCGTGTACAATATTTCATAAAGATCTGTGAAATATTAAACGAATTTTCAAAAAACCTTTGCCTTATTCCATAAAAGTGTTACAGACTTTATTAAAGAAGTTTTAAATTGAATTTTGGTAACAAATGTAATTTTTTTTTTTTGGTATCAAAAAATGTAATTTTTTTTTTGGTATCATCAAAATGTGAAACTTCTGGTTTTTTAGATTTATGACTTTTTCTAAGGTAATGCTAACAAGTAAGTATAATTAATACATTTTCAGAAACAACTTATATTATTGAAATAGACTGTTTTTGTCATGATTTTTAGAATTGAGTTGCAGATGCTTAACAGTTCAGATTCAGACAGGCAAAATCCAAGTCTACGATCCCAATTACAAGTCGTAAGTACAGTATTCTTTAACGGATGATAGTGTCTTCTTGAAAAGTTGGCAAGAAATCACTCTACTATAGTGTATTCTTACATTGAGAAAGAGTGTTTATGTTAGCAATAAGTCCAATAAGTATGATAGGCCAATGGAATTGCAAAATAATATATGGATATGAATTATTTTGCAAAATTGATCTGTAGCTGTTTTAAATGAATATTTCCGTTGGCTCTAACTGGACAGTGACTTGAAACTTGTTCGATACAATAAGTTCCTAAGACCTGTATATATTCCAGGGACAATTTCGGAGAGGGTCAAATTAGGAAACCAAAAAAAGAAAGAAAATAGGATCTACTATATGCATTTCGAGATGTCGCAGGGGGAGGGGGGACGGCCCTCTCGGCTCTCGTATGTCTATGCATTCTATTTAAATAAAATTTTCCATATACTGAATCACATTAGAATAGAAAGGGGTCGTTGGCAATGGTTGTAACCCCCCATTGCATCAAAATGGAAGAATTCTAGGATTTTTCACCTTTTTTTTGGTTGGAAAGTTCATCGGTTTGTAAATCCCTCCTCCCCCCAATCCAGAAGGACACTTTTTTTTTGGTTGAACGACTACGACCATTCCAAAATCCTGGGTATGCCTATGGTGAATCACTTGAATTACGAGTAGATAAGGCATTTAACGGTAGTCGAGTGGGTAAGGGCGCTTGGCTGTGGGTTGGAGTGGCGGGTTCGATCCCCAGCCTCGGCGGAGGGCGGGGATTTTTCCATGTTCCATTCTCCTCCAAACGGGTCCAGGGTCTACCCAGCTCCCTGTAGAATGGGTTCCGGATTTCTTTCCGGGAGGTAAAGACTGGCGAGCGTTGGGCTGACCACCGATCTCGTTTCAGTCCCGGATCACTGAAATGTTGGAGCCTTACCTCCAGCGTCCCAATGGGTAATAGTGGGCCTCAGTGGGCCTAACCTAATCTAAGTCATTTAATGGATACATACTATCTTACTGAATCTTACTATCTTATCTAATATTGTAAACTTACTACTTTGTCTTCTTAGTGGGTTAAGAATAAATCGAAATTATTTGAAAATATATGCACATCAAATAGCATCTTTTCGTTTTTGACAAAGAACACTCATGTCAAATTTTGTGTTCCCAACTAAAGCGGTTTAGCAATTATAATCATCACAATGTGTGAAGGGGATGGAAGCAGGGGGAGGGGGTGTGTATCAGGTCCCAAAGTAGCCTACATTTTCGACAGGGTAGCCTGCGGAATTTGGTTAAGATCCGTCAAAGGATGTAAAATTGTGTAGAGAACATACATACAAACATACATTAAACTTTGAGTTTTATATACATACAGTAGATTGTTAGGCGACTCCGTGTTTGCAATGTCTGTCGTTGACACTCGTAACTACTTACACTAGAAATTCGTCTTGAATTATTTTTAAATTTAAATTATTAGTTGAATTTCTGCTTGCCATTTACGTAAACGAATTCGATTTGCTTTGTTGCGTGCAGGCCATTGCTTTTCTGTTTCTTCATTTCGAAGCCGGCTGTTCTATACTTGCTACTCAGTTATCGCGATACATATTGATAACCTTGTTATTCTCTGAAAACAAATTGTAATACATGCAGTAAAAGTGAAACAGAAAGCATCGATCATTTTTAATCAAGAGAGCTTCAAATCTACATTACTTGTTTAGTGCGTACAGTCCACTTACGATATTAATTACCATATTTTGGTTATAAAATTCCTACAGAAAAATTCAGGACTGATATGAGGAGCCACTTTTCCTTTCCATTCTTCTATCTATATCTGAAGTTAACCGAATTTCCAAATTTCTGGCAAGTTTTCACAGGTTAATTCTTGTTAGGGTATTTGAAGCAAGTTTACTCATTCTATCTCACTTACTTTCCAGCTTTGGTTACGAATGTTCATAACTAACATAGATTTAAAGTTTGCCTGTAGGTGAATAAAGTATTGTAGTCTCATAAAAGCTATCGTTTTACGATGAAAGGAATTGATTGTTGTTAATTGATGCCTCTTCCATCTATTGGGTCAGGAATAATGGAAATGTCATTCGAGGTATTAGCTATCAGAAAAACTGAATAAAGATGATTGACATCGAATTTTGATGCTGATTTGTATAAAACAAAGTGTCATGAGATTATTCAATTTTTATAAACGTTTTCAGCCGAAGAATTATTTCATCAAATCCACCTGATTTGGCACTAGAAGAACCTTTTATTTCTGTTCTTTCCGCACAAAAAAAAAAAAAAAAAATACCGTTATAAGAGAAGCATTGAGAATGTTAAAGAATATGAAGCTCTTAGGCGTGTTTCACACCAACGAAAATGCGAACGAAGCATGTTCGACCAATGAACAATATCGAAAACCTGGAATCCCTCTGCCGGCCCATAAAAAAAACTCCGAAATGTAGCTTCAGATGGAGGTCAAGTTCACAATCGAACACGGGATGATACTTAGTGTCGTTGGGCATGAAGACTTGAGCAAACATTTCAAAATCGTGCTACTCGATCGATCATCTCAAAATTAAACATGGCGGTTTTGAATTTTCGCTCCACTTGAAGTGAATGATGAGTTATTACAAATTTACTATAATTGCAGTAAAATTATGTTTTGATATGAAACAATCTGCTACTTAAAAGCTTTTCATTTAATGCATTAGAATTTTCCAAGGAAAATTGTTATTTTAAAAATTGGATTTTTATTGTAGCCGATAAATGTCGCGAAAGACTGGAAAAAGCTCTTTGAAATTTCGCATCATGTGCATTCCATTTGATCGCTGCATTGACGATCCAAATCGTTCGGTAAAAAACATTGTAGAGAACTTCACTGTTCTGTGAAATAGCTATAAAAGATTATTTTTCATCGGTAGGGCATTTTTGTTCCTATGAAACATGCCTAGGCATTCATTTTCGTCATTTTTATTAATTACTTTATTTTACTTTTATTAACTTATTTATTTGTATTAATTTCTTTGTTATTTTTAGTAATTTATTTATTTTTGTTAATTCATTTATTTTTAATTTTATTAATTAATTAATTAATTTATTATAACTTTTTGTGGTTCTTCGACGAAGTGGAGATTTCTTTTTTTTTCTACGAGTAGCAATTTGGTTGAACGTTTGAATTTCTTAAAATATACGAGATCTCGATATTTTAAGCTGCACTTCGGAGGTTTTTTTATGAGCCAGCAGAGGGATTTCAGGTTTTCGATATTCTTCATTGGTCGTTTTTATTTCTCGTTGCTTTGAAACACTGCTTAAGACAGAATAATATTGGCGAATGTAAGGGTGAAGGTTAATCAATCTTCAATGGACAATGACAACAGGAAGTTTACTTTGAAAAGAAACAATTATTGTTTTGTTTTCCTATACTTTCAATTGTATTATATCACCAGAATATTTCCATTTCACTTCCGCTTGTTCTATGTATTGAAGCTTCTGATGATATAACCACCTAAGGGTGATATTTAGAATCCAATATTGTTTTGGGAGTTTGAATAAAATAATGTGACAACGATTTAAAATATCGGAATTAATAAAGTTTAGACAATCCAAAGACTGCAAAATTATTCTTTGTATTCTTCTACTTTAAAAATTATTCTTAATACTTTAATCAACAGTTCTTTAACGTTGGCGGACAAAAACAAAAACCCAAATTGAGAACTCCATACTATTAATTATTAGACAAAAACAATGTAAGTAATTTTTATTTTTTTATTTTTTTCGGCTCTCTTCAATAGCTCTGCGATTCCAGATAAAAGTTTTTGAATTTTAAGTCATTATTTAATTTCGTGATTAAACAGCTTAGAGCATTTTGGAAAGCTTTCTATTTTGACAACAAATTGAATTTGTGGAAATAATATTAACATCACAATAAAAAACATATGCACATAAATAAGGAATCACTGATCTGTTTTGGGGTGTTTTCGGGAATCCAGAACAGCTGTTTCAAGTGTCCAAACCATCATCAGCTGGATTCGCCCAGTATCTAACAGTCAGTGATCCCAAGAAACATATAAAGTAAACAAAAGTTAACAAGATAATGGCCCTTCATATTAAAAAACAACAATATATAAATTAAGAATAAAAAAGGGAAGAAATTTAATACCCGCTAGCAACCGCTTAGCTTATGAAGGATTAACTTGTAAGAATACATTTAACAACAAATTTAATGTGCGGAAATAATATTAATGTCACAATAAAAATTTTGAGTAATTGAAAGTAACATGTTCTGGTAAATACACTTTCAATTTGTTTTCAAGAGAAAGAATAATGCATTTCTTAAAAAAACTACTTTTTTAAAATTTTTTGTTATTTTATGTTAATTTCGGTTTACTTAAATTCCCTTCTTTCATTTTATAAATTCTTAATGTAACAACAATAACAACAACAACCACAACTAGTAATAATAATAATAATAATAATAATAGTCTTTTTCATTGTTATTTTAATTTATCTTCTTACTTTGACCAGGGTCTAAATAATAGAAATCAACTCTAAATTGAGTTCAGTGCATCTAAAAAACATACAATTTCATTTGATTCTATCTACATACGAAATTTCAAAATTACTATATTAATTTTTTTTCATATGCAATTTAGAAAAAAAAATCTTCAAATAAGTTTATTGTTCTTTTCTTTTTTTTTTCTTTTTCCTCAAGAAAATTACGTTAATTAATAAACACTACCTTACATTTAATTAAAAATAGAACAGATTACCAAAAAAAAATGCATTAACGTCAATGAAAAGCTTAACTATTGATCTTTTAGGGCATAGAGTATTCCGAGAAAGAAATTTCTTCCTAATTTAGTTGAAGCGTTTCACGAAAGATGGCGGGAGCTGTTTTTCTCGCAGCTCGGCTTCGCTGTAAAACGTCTCAAGAAAAAGCATCTCATATCAGACAAAAGACGAAGAATCAAAGCGAGAAATGAAAATAAAATAATAATAATAATAATAAAAAAAACTGTTTGTCATCTTTATTTTGTAAGTTTTTGCGGTCGATAAATAAACAGAAGATTTTAATTTACATTTTTTAAAAAAATTACTTCATTACTTAATAATTTAGAAAATTTACTTTCTATTAAGTACTGTATGATTCTTTTTTCATTTTAAAGTAGAAAATTTGATTCCTTTTGACTTACGAAATTGTTCTGATCTTAATGTAGAACTTTCAATGTCGATCGGATTTATTGTCAAAGATAAATAAATCTAGTATTCTATTTAAAGATGAAATGATGCAGCATTTTTAAAAATATATTCCTTTTTATATTTTTATTACTTTTAACTGTCGGTAAACTTTTAAATACACCATAGTAAATAAGCATTGAATAGAGTTTATTGAATAAACAAAGTGTTATTACTAATCATTGATATTTTTTGTGAAATGTATTCAAATTTAACTAAGTTTTGTTTATTAATATTAATAAATAAACTAGTAAAACAGTAAAAAATACGAATAACATTACTCAAGTTGATTAGGAACCATCTTATCATTTACAAAATTTGAATTACATATGGCCGATCTAAATTATTATCTTTTTTTTTTTTTTTAACTTAAAATATATATTCTTAGTATTTATTTTAGTTACACTGACTACATCGTTCTCTTATGAGAATTTTTAAAAATACATATAATTAAGTTTATACGAAACCTTCAATCCAACATTAAAATCCAACTGTGCAAATACCTTTTGTTCTGGCAATTTCACGTTCATTAAAAGTAATTATTTTTATCATCGATTAAAATACACGACTTTCACGTAAAAGATGGACGATGGTGAAGAGGAAAAGGAAGCAATCAAACGAAGAAGAGAACGAACAGGAAACAGGAGATTGAACTTAAGTATGATTGGCCAAGGTTAATAGATGAGACTTAATGAACTGAAGGTAGTTCGTCCGTTGCTACCTTACTTAATGGGGGAATCCAACTCATTCTCTTAAAAGATTCTACATCTTATTCAGTGCTCCTTTTTTTTTTTTTGGAAACTCCTTCATATTTGATGAAACATGGTATTGAGGCTTGAAACTTTGTCTTTCTTTGTTTGCCGTTGAATGAATTACAGTTTTCGATCCTCAATAACTTATTGCACTGTACACCTGGTTTTTCATTTTTTTTTTGTAAACTATAGGAGGAAAATACAGAGGATTTGAAATACAAGCATGCACAAACTCACTTCGACGAAGACCTACTGAAAGTAGCCTTAATTGATTAACAATCAAGTTCGTAATAAACAAACTTAATTCACTCTATAGTCTTTTGCCATTAGTTTTGCTGTTGGCTGTATCGTTACTACTATGAAAAAGTACTCTATATTGATCACCTCAAAAGCTTCATATTTTAGGAAAAACAAATAATGCAAAATGTACATTAAAAAACACACATTGATAAGTAGAAGTCACTTATCACTCTTCATATTTTTTTTAGTAATTAGTAATTATCCTTTACTAATTTATAATTATATTACATTTTATTTTTGCATTGATGAAAAAAAATTCAGAATCTAATTTTTCAAAGAAACAAAAGTCTTCAATTGATTTTAATTTTTTTTTTAAAGGTGAATTGTAGGGGAAGTCGAGAAGGAGAAATAGTAACAGAGGAGAGAAAGTAACAAAGGAGACAAAGTAACAGAGGAGAAAAAAAAAGATAAATAGCAGCTCCGAGAACGGAACTGAGATTCAAGCACAGAACCGAGTTGCCAGGCCTTCGCCAGGACGCCTTGTCTATATTTACTACAATTAAAGTTTCAGTTTCCTCGGCTAAAACGTTTGAAGACAGAAGTTCCTAAGCTAACTTAAATTTTCCTTGTAAAATCAAGTATATTCATGAAAAACAAAAACAAAAAAATGGAAGAAAAGAAAAGAAAAGGTTGAAAACAAGAATGTATAATACAATCTTCTTACTTTGCTTCTATTCAGTTTTGATGCTTATCTGTTTATTAGGTATCAGTTTAAAGTTTATATAATAGATATAGGGTGGGTGGTAGGGTTGCTAGTCTGTGATAATTGCATAATACTGGAGATAAGAGGCAGTGAATTTTAGGTTTATAATCCTCTGGCTATATTTTACTGATGGAATTTTTTTTATTATAAGTATTTTTCCGTGAAGACGAGCTTTATTGTAAATAGAAACAGGATAGGACGGACAAACAGTTGACTTTGATCCGTAGAGGTTATTAATAGAATCCATTATGAAGGTGGGTGTCTTTTGCCTAAGGCGTTATTTATGTAACGAATTTCAAAGAGTGCTTCAATAAATGTATTTTTAAGGTCGTAATATATAAGCTACAGATTTAAACAAAAAAGAATTATTTTATAAGATAAGATTATTATCTATTATTTATACTTTAATTATTATTTCCTAATTATTATAATTTATATAATAAAATTATATAAATTATAATAATCCTATTATTTATAAGATAAAATCGAAGTTTAGTGATGTCAAAGTAGAACTACAGCGAAAAAGCAAGCTAGTGCAATATTTATTATTTTTTTTTCGCAGTTTAATTTTAATTATAGTCTCCTTTTTCCGTGACAGTTAAGAGTGAGATCAATATCGATGAAATGAGGTGTTTTTCTGTGACTTCTATCTGAAGTGGGTTTTTTTTTTGGTTTTTTTTTCCTACAGTATTTATATTTGTATAAATTTATATCATTTGACTAGAATCGTATTAATTTATTCATTGCGATTTTGAAAGATTGTATTTGCACATACATAATAGATTATTTTTTTTTAAATAAAATTCCCAGGAAACTGAAGTTTTTGAATATCGACAGGGATTTTCTTGAAAATGGGAAATATTATATTATATTATATTATATTATATTATATTATATTATATTATACTATATAGTGTGTAATACTAATTAAGTTAAAGGACTGTCTCCATCAAATTGAGTCGCGAGTTCAGTCCGTGGCTCCCTGGTCTTTAACAGGGGGAGAACTCAGGCCTTATATTGTAATAATAAAATATAAAAATACATGCTGTAAGAAATTTCTAAAACGAAATCGTTTGAAGTTATCTTTTCATGTTATGTATAAATTATAATTGTCGGTTTTTAGATTGCAATAATTCAAAATTTTATTTCATGTAACATTTTTTATTATAATTATTAATTTTATTAACTGAAAAAAACACAAATGCTCAATTTATCTCTCTTCTATTTAACAATGAAATTTCCAATACTTATCTCAGCTTTGTAAAACCTATGAAATATTAAACATGTCGAGCATTGCTTTACTGTCCAACTATTTACATCGTTTCTCTGAATTGAGAAGGTTACAATGTACAGCAGGAAGGAATTTTCCTCTCAATTTCATTCTCTTGTTCTGAAGGGTTTAAGGTAGTTCGCACAGTTTCTGTTTTCGTGGTTGGTGTTGATTGAACGGTTTTTCGTTTTGAGAATGTTAGATAATGATGGATCGCCATCTCAGAAGACTTGTCGATCTTCCGTTGCCTAGCAACAAGCCATTTTATTTTATCAAACAAGGCCAGTGCCATTTTATTTTAAGTAAGTTTTTACTTCGCATAAATAAAATTCGCATATTAAACGAACATTATATATATATATAAACTGGGTAGTCCGAAAAAAACCACTCAAAGCTTAATAACTTCAACGATTCAATTCTTATGTATTTTTTTTAAGTTTACTTTGAGAGACAGGGCTGTCGCGTGGGCGGGGCGACCGGGGCGATCGCCCTGGGCGCCGTGGCCAGGGGGGCGCCGCGGCAACGGCAAAAATAAAACAACAAAATTTGGAGAATTCGAGATTCCTTTTTTTTTTGATTGTTGAATTGGAGATTCCGTTTTTTTTAATTTTTTTTTATTGTAGATTTTCGGGATGGGGGGCCGCAATATCAAGTGCCTAGGGGCCCTGGAAGTTTAAGTCCGGCCCTGCGCTCACTGTGTGTTTGTGTTTGAATCCTTGCAGATAGATGTAATGTCAGGTGGGTACATGTGGGATTGAGTGGGGGGGGGGGGCGCCTGACGAAATCTTGCCCCGGGCTCCAACAAACCATGCGACGGCCCTGCGAGAGATACCTGTTAGATAATGGGATTACTCCCGGATTGTCGTCAGCTGTACCCTAATGAGGACTACATTTTCAAGCAAGAATCTTCCGTACAAGACGAGTAATCTAGAATCATCTAGAGCAGTGGTGCACAACCCACGGACTGGTATTGTCAAACTTAAAATTAAATTTGAGCCTTTCCATTTCTGCCAACAGAAACATTGAAAAATATCCTAACTTGCAACAGCAACTGTCTCAGACTTTACTATTGGAATGTTGGTATGAAACACAACTAGCGCATTATTTGATAATTGAAGTTTATGTAAATTACATTTATTATTAATTATTATTATTATAAATGATATTATCAAATCATTGATTAGTAAGATATATATATTGGGTTTGGAGTACTGGACGCTGCGTCAGAAGTTTTATAAAAATATTGGCCCTCCTAAGATTGTGCACCCCTGATCTAGAACAAGAGATCCCTAATTTCATGAAAAAGGATAAATGGCCGCGTAAGTCCCCTGGTTGCAATCCACTGGACTATTCAGTATATGTTTTTCTCGTATGTTCTTAATTTTTTAGCTTTAAATAAAACTATTTTTGAAACTTACATAATTATAGATTTTATCTATCTGTTAATGTTTGCCAAATCTCAGTGGCATAAGATTTAAATTGTTGAAGTTATTAAACTTTGAATTAAGAATTTTTTTTCCTGGTCACTCGATATACTCGTACATATATTATTAAAAGAAAAGTTGATTTTTTTTTTCTGTCCCTATCTCCTCCGAAATCATAAGAGACAGAAACACAAATAAGGTGACAAATGTTAGGTATAGTATTGAGGATGCTCACATTGTCATTTTTTTCTACGTGGGTCAACCGAAAGTCACGTGACTTACAATCACACAAGAGGTCTCCGAGACGGTCTCTGAGACGAGCTCGCGGATTGTTATTTATTTATATTTGAACAATTCCACACAGCATCTACTGTTCGTTTTGAAAAGGCAGACCTACCACTGGCGGACGATTTTACTCCGCAGAGGGGTGATTCGCTGAGATGGGCACTTTCCTAAGAAATTCTTTTGGACATTTTCGCTTTTAAGAAAAAAAATAACGAAGGAGCATTTTTGCAATAGTATTTATTCTTTCCATAATTATTTCATGAAAAGCGAAAATAGAACGCAACTACTAGTAAACTAACACTGATAAAAAGTAAACATCCCCTCTTTATTTCTCCTCGCCCCTATTTTGAAGAAATCGAGGGAGACCTGGCGCATGCGCAAAAGCATTGAAGGCTCTCGTAAACAAAACCGAACAATAGTTAAGAAGCGAAAAACAAAACAAAAAAAACCGCGTGACTTTTTCTATTGCAATCCCACTCATTTGATTGAGAAGTCTTCGGGAGATTTCCAGTGGACATTGTCTTGGTTAAATAAAAATTCTTAATGTATTATGAATGACTTTTTCTACTTATTACTATTATTTAATAAGTAATCTTATTTTATTTTTGATTACTAATTGTTAAAATTAATTTATAACTTGAAGTGCTTTCACTGTATTATTACATAGTTGAAAGTTTCAAATATCTTATTAAAAATGTGTAGTAGTGACAAAAGTAGAATAAGATTTTTTATTCTAGACCAAAAAAATCTAATATTCTAAAAATATGTATTTTTATACTGACAGACACAAAAACTCAACTGAGGCTACCAAAAAAAGAATATCTTAAAATAATAAATTCAATTTCTATCCTATTTATTCTATGTGACAATTTTCATTTATAGTTTATTTTCAAAAAGAAAGTCAGTGTCTCAGCAGGCCTATCTGTGTCTTTCTCACCTTCACAAATTTTCCTGAAACTTGGTAGAAATATTTATGGACAAGCGATAACCTATTCTTCTTACTTTCTTTCTGTGACAGTTCGTCTCTGCAATGTCAAGTTCCCAAAAGGAAAGCATAGATAATCAAAAAAATTTTCTCATTGATGGGAAGCAAGAAATCGTTCTATTAACATAATTAAGTGGCGTGGTTTAGAGTTGATTTATGCCATTTAACCTATGAATTCAATCAATTTTCAGGAATTGGAAATTTTATAGTTAAATTTTAAATTTAGAAATAGGCTATTGAGACATGGTTTTCTTTTGTTTTAATTATCGCGATTAAAAAAAAAAATTCCACAGCATTTTAACTTCGAAGTCTATCTCTTGACCAATATTGGACTCTACTTTTTTTTATAGGTGAGCAGGGGAAGGATTGTGATGGATGGTTTTAGTTCAAAAAGTCCGAAAATAGGTTGTGTCTTTGATGAAAACAAGGCTGATTTCATAATATATATGAGATATATAATATATATATTTTTCATATAATTTCTATATGAGACCATAGCGACCTCGTACATGTTTTATTTTCAGCCATTTCTTCTGAGACAGCAAGTGACCGCAGACCGAAACATCTCTTCAGATCAGAAGGGTTTCAGTAAGGTACGATTCTTCCCTGTCCGACTTGTATTTTGTACTGTAGTGGTAGTGACAGACGGACGGACACAATGAATGTAGGAGCCCCCCGCCCCCCCGTCCTCTTGCGTGGTCGCAAAAAGTATCGTTACCTCCTACGTTTCCTCTAAGTTTTCAGTACACAGAATGCTATTCCTGATTTATTTTCTAAACTGAGATATTTCTTATATGTTACAACTAAGTAATTATTCATTAGTTTAATTTTGAAAAATAAATAAATTATTCTAATTATTGTTTCAAGAAACTTTTTTTTTTTTTTCATTGAAGTCAGAGATAGTTTGTTTTTATTTTGTGAGCTTCTATTTTTTTCCACTAAAAGATAAAAGATAACTTTGAATTATTTTTTTTTCAAAATTTGACTGAAGAATACATCTTGAGTTATTTCACATAAATGAATGAAGCAAAATTTATATCTGAAGAATTAAATTTAAAAATTTATTGATTGTAAATACAGTCTTCATTTTAAAAATAAAACTTCAATTTATTCGGTTTTTTTTTTTTGGTTTTTTTTTTGCTGTTTCAAATTTAAAGAACACGAAATCGTCAAAGGTGAATTGGAGTTGATTTGATTCGTATTTGGCTACAAAGTAGCAATCTGTGAACTCCGAAAGCGGAGACATTGAAGTTCCACATGTTCTTTTTGCTTTTTTGATGAAACACTATGTAACATTTTTCGTTATACATTTTGTATTCATTTTTTTCCCATTTTTTTAGGTTTGTTTGTTGGAATTAAGCAACAAAAACATCATGTTGTATACATTGATGGTGTTAACCCTTCTGTCTCGGTAAAATACAAGAGTCTGTTTCAAGGATTCAGAAGAGTGAGATTTTTCGAGAAATGCTACTACAATAATGTTGAAAGAAAAAAAAAATAGATAATAATAAAAGCCATTGTTAGGACAATAATGAATAACGAGTAATAATTATAAGAATAATTCAAATAACAAATTTCAAATTGAAACGTATTCAAATTAAAAGAAATCAACTTTTTAATTAAATCATCAAATCCATTTTAAAAGACAGATTAACAAACGAAGTATTAAAATAAAGTAGCACAAGAACAACGAAGAAAATCTCAAGTTTTTATCAAAATTCTTCCATTTGTATGAATGGCCTACTACTATCTGTTATTTGTTTTTATTATATTGTTTCTCAGCGATGTAAGATCTAATCCATCATGTGTAGTCGCAGTTTATTTGGCTCGTAGAAATTAATCGGAGTCTGTGAAGTGATCTGATTCGGCCATTGTGTGGTTGGGCCAATAACTCAGTGGCAATGGCGTCTGGCTATTGTTTTGCGCGCGCCACGTTCATTGTTTGCGTCGCACTCAGGGTCAGAGGTCAGAAAATGGATGGCTACTATGGCTGCCAACCAATCACTGTAAGAGATGAGCGGGATCGTAGGTTCGATCTGTTTCCTCTGTTCCAATTGTCTCAAGGAAGAAATACGACAGCACCGACATTTATCTGATAGCAAAGAAGCTCTTACCAAAACCTCAAGCTCTAAATATTTGGCCAAACTTCGACCATTAAACTTTGAACAAACAATAATATTTCATAAATAATAATTTTATCTTTTTCGCTTCACATAGTAAATAGACCAACGCTTCAGCTTTTCATTAACTTTTAGTAAAATTTTAACATCGTAATTTGCTGTAATTTTTTTTTTTTTTTTTTTAGAAATGAAATAAAGGAAGCTCCTGATTAACGACACAGCTGTCAAATAAATCTTTTCGTTGAGAAATCATTGTTAATTGTAACTTGTTGCTTAGGTTTATTCTTTGGACATTTGCTGTAAGTTCGTGTGTTTTAATTAGCAATTTTATTCCATAAATTCTAAATTAATCAAAGAACAATATCTCCTTCATTCTCCAAAGTTAAATGACTTAATTATTTTGCAATGATTTTTCTGTAATCCTGAGAAATTACGTTAATTTTCCTAAATGTAAATTAAAATGAATAAAAAAAAAAAACCATAATTTTTTTTAATAGGATATGATTAATAGATAAAAAAAAATGTCAATTGTCTTCCGTTCTTTGCTGTTCGGCTTTTAATATTAAATAATTTCTTTGGATTTGAAACTGTTGGCTGAAGTTGGTGCCTCTGTGAAAGGGTTCTCTATTGATCTCTTTTAATTACTTTCAATTATCTTAATAAGGAAATAACTTTTCAGAAATCGCTTAAGAGAGAGAGAGAGAACCCTGAGGGCGATTATCAAAACTCCAATTGGAAAAAAAAAAAGCTTCGAAAACATACTAGTAATAAAACGTTCAAAAGGATTCTAAATCTTAATAATCGTTTACAGAAATAGGTTATTAATAACTTATTCTGAATCGCGTTGCTTCATCGGATGGTTTTGTTCCTAATTAGTTCTTCAGTTACTTGCTCTATTCCTTTAACGTAAAGTAATAGGAATTTGAAAGACGAAGTGCCTAGAGAAAGAATTCAGTTGATTTATTTTGTTCTCTAGTATTCTAATTCCTTAACATATTGAATTTAATTGACGGGGAAATTTGAAATTGTGTTGTGATTGGACATGATGAATGCATTTTGCTTTGATTTTGATCGACTTAGACAATTTAACTAAGAATTTGTCAATTTAATCTAACAAGTTACGAAATGGTTGTAGCTTAGTCGATCGCAACTGATGATCGCAAGAACCTTTCCTCCTTCGCTGCCTAATCTCTGTTGAGGATAAAGGGGTAATGTTTAACCTTTAGCTCATTGGAAGTTTGAATAGGTTTTATTGCACATTACATTAATTTTACGAACTAAACAGGAAAAGTCTAAAATATTATTTAAGAAAAAAATGTCCTTTTCAATTTTTCTTTTTAACGTTTTGGGACAACTTAAAAAAAAAAGTTAAAAACCATCTGATCGAATTATAAACTTTAAATAATTGATTTATTAAAAAATGTGCTTCTGTTGTTTCCATTTTCGAATAGATAGTAAGTTTATTAATTAATATCCACTTGTATTTATCACAAGCTGGCAAATAAACTATTTTTGTGACTATCACAGCGAACTTGTTTTTCTCAGTTAAATTTGGAAACGCAATTTATTCTCCATGGAAGTGTATTTTTAAATTCCAACTTCGATCTTTAAATTGAAGTGGTAACATTCTTTTAATTGTGTGTGTGTTTTTTTTTAAATTTACTGTTATATAACTACTAAGTACAATTTGTTACAGAATATCCGGTAAAATAACGACGAAAAATTGATCATAAATTAAAATATCAGTTCAAACCTATACCCGTCCGAAGATTGAAGAAATTTACTGCTAATAAAACTTGTCACTGTGTTCTTAAAAGGATCTGGCGAATTCTGTTTTAAATATCAAAATCAATCTATATTTCTTAAAAGATTTTACGTGAAAAAGTTTGCAGGTATCGATGAGTTGTTTCATTGTCCTGGATTCCCGGTGTCAAATATTCCAAAAGTAGCTCAGTGATTTTATTTGTTGTGCGTTTTTATCCCCTTTTTATTGCTTTGTAAATTGTTTCATTGTGTGTCGACATTAAATCCTTATATAAAATATCTCTTGCCATTAGAAAAATTAAATCTATAGAAACATTAATTCAATATTATCTCTTCTTTAGTTTTCCAGATTCTGTCTGTGTCTAATGCACTTCCTCTGTGTTTGAAAAATAATTTTAATTTCCTGTGAAAATAGAAATAATTTCTTCAATGAAAAGTCCACAACAGGAATCGAACCTGCAACCTTCTGATCCGAAGTCCGACTCTTATCTATTCCGCTACGGAAAATACATTCAAATTATTGGTCGTTAAATATCTCTTATCACTCCCTCTGTGTGTGTGACGCAATGAGAGAAGAGCTAGAGAAAAAAAAAATAACTCATTACTTTTATCCTACTAGATTAAACTTTAAATTTCAATGTTCATTTTTTAGCCTACTACAAGCGCAGGCCAGGTGAGCATTAGATGCAGAAGCTCACTCTCAGCGACGAACTGAAAAATCGTTAGACATTTCTCGAGATGAATGAAGAAATTACAAATGACGGGCAAAATACTATATCTCAACAAAAAGGCCGTCACATTGTTATCCCGTCATTGTTGACGAGGCGTATATCCTAGTTAAGCATTAAACATTGTTAAATTGAGCTGCTTTATTATTTACAGAATTTAAATAATATTTATTTTTATTTAATTAATTAATTGGTACGGTACGCACCGAAGTACGAGCTTCGTAGCGAAGCATCCGTGTTCCCGGGAGCGCTAGTGTTCCCAATATGGCGAACCCCTAGCAGACTCCCGAGAATTTCTAGGAAAAGATACTGAGGTGGTTTCCCGTTGCGTTCCTCAGGACGCCATTATGGAATGACGTCAGACCCGAAGAGAAAGTGAAGAAGAGGCTGACAAAAACAGGAAAAGAAATTTGAAACATCCATGCTCTCGATCGGGATTTGAACCCGGGTACTGGCACACCGGCCACACGGCAGACCGCCGCCTTAGACCGCACGACCACTCCGGCATGGCTTATTTTTATTTACAGAATGAAAAAAAACAGTTTTGTCGAGGGTCCACAGTTTTTATTTAAAAAAAAAAAAGCAGCTGTACTATTTTAATAGTAGATTCTCTACATTTAAAGAAATATGCCAATTAAGTTTTTGTTTCTGTTGTAGAAATCATCGTTGTTTTCCAAAGAGGAGTTAAACCAACCGCTTTATTTTAATTGGGACAGACATACTGAGTCACGGATCTAGAGTTTTATATATGCTAATCAACCGTTACGTAATAGGTCTTGTTTTTTTTCACAAAAAAATTGGGCGTAGTAATTGAAATAATTAAAGATGATCTCAACAATTATTATCAAAGTAGAAAAAAATAATAATAGTCAAACAATAGATCAATTTCTGTTGTTCATAGCACACAGACTGAACACTTCGAAGATCGTTGCAGTGATAATAACCATTAATCTTCAATATTATAAGAGTTGCAATAAATTCAAGGGTGAGTAAGCTCTAAGCCCAATTAATTCTTGCGGAATGACGATGGTTTCCCAGTATGTAACCGCTATAGTATTTAATACACAGAGGAATGTTAAGGATCATTATAGAAACAATAAACCTAACAAACCCGTCATAGTCAAACAACGGTCGACACTAAGCAAATTTGCATTATAATCTTACAATGATGTTATTTATTTATTTTTTAATTGTAAACCAAACAATGAAGATTCTCCACCACCTATTTACTTTCATTTTTATTTTTAATTTTTGTTTTTAATATTAAAACAGAGCAAGTGCGTTTCTTATAGTAATGAGTTCTTTGCAAATAATTGCATACAAATATCTTAACTATAAAAAATAAAAAGTTATATAGAGAGCAAATCATTGCCACAACCACCATCAATAATAATACTCGTAATAATAATAATAATAACATTAATGATATATTAATGTTAATATATATATTATATAAAAGAACAACTCTGCTCCCTAGTCTTTGGAGAAAATTGCAACTTCCAAGCTCTTACAATGAATTAGAAATATATATGGGGCAAACGTTAATATATGTTATGATAGCATGTTGATAGCATCTTGTCTCTAGTATAGATTAATATCATAAACTCCGTCCACTATATATCAATTAAAGGTGGCTGTTACTACTAATTTAATAATTTCATATAAATATTGCTTTCTACTAAAAAAAAAAAAAGAATAAGTTACAATAACAAAACATGTGATTATGTGGCATGTCCAAAGAGCAGTACCAAATTAAATTATAATAAACTCTACTGTATTATGAAAATAAGATGTTTCTTAAAAAAAAACAAAAAAAAAACAGATAAAATTTCTTAATGTTATGAGATGTCAGAACACAATATCTTGTCATAACAAAACAAATCTTTTTTTTTTTTTTTTTCTATTTAATCATAGTATCCTGCAATGAGATGTACATCAACGCAAATTTATTTTCCGTCAGTTTTTTTGAATAGATTTGAAGCTACCGCTGTTTTGCTCCAATTTCCATTTACGTTGTTGTTCTCTTAATATCAATTCAGTTTAAATTCATGACAGTTTCCACATTTTTATAACATCAATCTGAGTCGTGATTAAAGAATAGAAAAATAAAATTGTTACCAACCTTTTAAAAGAAAGTATTTGAAGTAAAACTCAAATGAAGCATTTGTGGAGTTGTGAAGCGACTTTATTAAAATTAAAAAATGTATTTATGAAGTAAGCTTTTTCTCCGAGAAAAATACTGAAAATTCCAAGAGTAGTAGAGCTCGCAGCCAACTGCTGTACTTTATAGGCGAATGGTTACAGACGAGTCTATGCAAGTCTGAAAAATCACGGAGAAAGCGTCAACCTTCCAGTTTCCGAGATGAATCTATGAAATATTCAGGAGGCAGTAGCTATCCCTTTTCCCTATGTTTGTTTCTTTATTACTTGTAGAGACCAGGAGAATGTTCAATGACGCCGTAACTCATGCAAGTGAGCGCGGGTGTGGGTGGGGGATGTCACCAGACGGGACGGCGTCTCCCCACCCAACAACAGCAATTTATTCGCATACTTTCCATGTGCTTCTCGCGCTAGATTGCGCGCATAAATTGCGCCGCCATTGTTGCGAGAGCCAATGGGGTCACATTCCTCAAGCAGAAACGGAAGGAAGGCATTTGCAATTGTGGGAGGGATAGTAGATACAAAGGGATGGCAGATGGAACAACCAAGAAACAGACCTCAATGAATTGTCATCCAGAATATCGAGTGCATTGACAAGCTCTAAGAAAGTTATCCATACTAATTCAAAATTATCTAAAGACTCAATTATTTCATTCAACAGAAGTAATTGAAATTTCTAAGTATCAACTATTCTAAGTTTAGATGTTTGATTACAGAAAGTTTAGAACAAAATTTAAAAATGATTTTTATTTATCTCAATCCTTTCCTACTTTTCTTTTCTTTTTTTAGTGGCCCCAAGGTTACAGCTTGCCTGTAAAACCGCTAGGGGACCGCTCTTGCTTTTGTTCTGTCTGGATGTCACACTCTGTAGCGACCAAACAATTAGAGATATTAGAATGAAACCTTCACCATTGTGTTCAGCATCAAAAAGTAGGTGTCCACGTACAAAAAATCAGACCTCTAGGACCACTCCCCCGCCCCCGGGCGTTTTCTGTCTTTTAAAGGCGTTTTTAAAAGAAACACAACGCCTTGGGGGGGGGGGGGGGTCAGGGAGTGGTCGTAGACGTTTGATTTTTTACATGTGGTCACCTACTTTTTGATGATGAACACAATGGTGAAGGTTTCATTCGAATATCTTTAACCGTTTGGCCGCTACAGAGTGTGCCATCCAGACAGCATAAAAGCAATGTTAGCGACCCCTGTAAAGCGTACAGGTTACGCTTGCCTGTAAAACATAGGTGACCGAAACCTTCATCATTGTGTTCAGCATCAAAAAGTAGCGGACCACGTCCAAGAAAATCAGACCTCTAGGACCACTCCCTGACCGAAAGTTGGGGGTCAAAAAAGTCGTCGCTTCCGATAAAGTTGTGTTTATAAAAGTTTGTTTATAAAATTGTGCATATTATGGGGCCGCTTTGCTTTTGACACTGTCTAATAGCATTAATTATATTGTTTTTTAACAAATTAATACAAGCAAGACTTTTATAGTAAATAAAATCTATTGCAGCTGAATTAAATAATTGAAAAAACTGTATAAAAAAACTTTATCTTACTCATTTTAATGACAATTAGTCACATATAGAATTGGATTACTAAGAATTGTTTATCTAATCTAAAAGATGCATGTAGAATACTTCGAACTACTTACTGGTTGATTGTTGACCTTTAGAAAGGGATTGACGGAATAGTTTTAAATGACAGAAGTACCAATTAGAATCGTGCTTCGTAATAAACTTATCTGTACTCACGCTACAATGTGAGTTTCATGTTTTATGGTTTCTTATCGAAATTGATCCCAACTGTCTGTGATACAAAACATAATTTTCACAGAAACCATCTTATTTAAGCAGAAGATCGTAATTGCTAAACAAACCATTAAAATAGAAATGTTCTAAATAAATAAACTATATGATGGTTGTTAAATAAGATTTATCGTGTTGCGCTAAGTACGAAACTTTTATAATAACAAGTCTCTTTTTAGTACAAGACAACATTAAGAGGCAGTATTTTTGAACAGCGTGTAATTCGCGAATAAATTTTTGTTAATTTTTCTTACGACAATAAATAATCCCATGAAAAGCTTGTATTGTCCTGGGCAATTTCCTAAAAGTTTGCCTGCATCGCTATTTTTCATCGCCTAACGTGTGTCCGTTCACTCGTGCGTCTTCCGTGCTAGATGCACAGGTCATATGTCGGAGCAACACTACCATTTGCCATGTTCTCTGACGATCGTTAAGCGTTGTGGAATTCTCGCCACTGAGGAATGTCACAGTGATACAATGTGCATAGAAAGACTCCCCTTTTCAAAATGTTAACCTCTTTCCTTTTGTTCGATGCTCCCTACCCCCTTCCCCCTTGCGTCTCACTATGACAAAACAAAGTCATTTACTTTTCCACAATCCCATCGCCCATACACCTCCACCCACCCCTGATCGTAAATAAACGCCACTGCAATCCCATTCATGGACCCCCTGATTAATGCCCCCAGGGGCAATTGGTGGACGCGCATAAACTCTTGGCCCAGGACCCCAATCGATCGTCAGAGGAAACGTCCGGGGTGAAAACCATGACCCCCATCGCGACGAAAAGAGCGCGGGAGGTGGAGGAACCCCCTCCCGCCGACTCTAACCCCCAATTTTGTTCATCCCACATATTCGCAAAGGACATGCTCAATTGATGGTGAAACTTTGATAGCCGACGTATAATGGTGTTTTCCTAGTGAGATTCATTCATCTGATATGGGATTGGCGATATAAGGACACTGGGAAGAATTCCATCTGATATTGACTGCTCATTACTCGACAACTCCATTCCAATTCTAGTTCTTCAGTAAAACTACAATTAGGAAATAGGGAAATAAACAACTTCCATTGATCGAAAATTCTCGACTTTATTTTTACCTTCTTATTCAGTTCTGAAAACAATGTCTGTTTAGGAGCACAATTCAGACAGAAAATGCATATAATAAATATCTTTGTAAATATTTCCATAGGTTTAGATGAAAGGCTGGCTGTTTCTGGCGATGGGAGAGAAAAAAAAAAAAAAAAAACAGAACAAAACAAATTTAGGACTAAATAAAATACATTTTGTCCTAAATTAAACTAAGATTTAAAAGAGTAAATGAGAATCTGATGAACCAGTAATAAATACATAATTTTGAAAATTGTCAATTTTAATAAATATGGAAAACTTTTTTGAATCAAAAAATTCTTTAATATATATTCCATTGAAATCATTTCATTTAAGAGGGCTTTTTTTTATAATTATTGTTTCATTTCGCCAAAGGCAATCAGTTGAATTCTAGAGCAGAAAAGACCTTTTTTATAAAATTATAAAAAGTCCCCTAATTTTTTATGAATATTTTTTCTAAAAGAGTATTCATTTAATATTAAATCTCAACATTACAGTTATTGAAAAGAAAAGAACTAAAAAAAAATTTTTTCGAAATAAATCTTTCTGCTTTTTACTAACAATCATTCGTAATTTCTGCGCTTAAATAAATTCTAGTAATTTATTTAGAATGGAAACATGCGTTATTTAAACTGTTTTATGAATGCACCTTGCATACTAATTTTGTAGTTCAACAAGTATTTGACATCGATGCAACGGAATTGCTGGAATACGACAAAAGCAGTTTCACCACAGAACTTTTGTGCATTGCAGGAATGCCAAGGGGTTGCTTCCTTCTTATTGTATTACCACACTTCTCGTTTTCATTTCATTAGCCTATTTAGTAAAACAATACTTTTCAAAATTAATGTTTTTGAATTACCGTCAATAAATTAAACATTTTATTTATTATTGGTAAAGTAGTAGGTAATTTAAGTAGTATTTAAGCAGTAATCTAAGGAGTAGGTAATAGTAGGTATTTTAAAGTGAGATTAGAAGAGATTATTTGAAAATTAATTATGATACATAAATAAATAAATAACTAAATAAATAAATATATTTTGTAATAAATTTATTTATTTTAAATTTATTCCAAAATAAATTTTTATTTTAAATAAATTTAAAAGAAATTTTCATAATAACTAGTGTTATTTTCATTAATCTTAGGCTTTATTTTAGTTCTTCAAATTTATTTGTGGTAAATTGATAGTTATTTTGTTGGTGGTAAATATAAAGAACTAAATTAATTAATTAAAAAACTAGAGAAATTAGAAACCTAGAGATTTAACAGAATATAAGTTTAATTATTTGATTTGAAGTTTTTTTTTTTTTTTGTAATTATAATAATTTCTTTGCCTTTGATATTAAAGTTAGTTTATTCAATAAGTTTACGATGAAAAGCAGACATTTTTTTCAGTGAAGTTTTTGAATTGATTGAATAATTAACTGAAAAAAAAAATCAACTTCTATAAATTAATTATTTGAAAACGTTATCAATTAATAGTTATATGGATTAATTTTCCAATATTTAATATTCAATAAATTTAATTATTTGCTCCTTGACAACAAAAATGTTGTCGATTTCTCTCCCTGACATTTAAATGTTCACCAAAAAAATTATGTTTTATACTAGTGGATAATCTAGGAATCACTGCTTATTACGTCATTACGTAAAACTAATTTAATAGAATAAAAAAATAGCCTTAAACGAAAGTTCATGAAAAAGTTAAATAAAAATTAACGATTTACTTAAAGCGAGATCATGAATCTCCTCAAACAAGTAATAACATTATATTAAGAATTGTATCTCAATATTTTTCAAATATTCTACAATCAACAGAATTGAATAAGTTATTGTTAAGTCACAAAGAAAGAACTCCAAATTGTCTTCTTATGAGTCTTTATCCAAAAGTAATGGAATTTAAAAGAAAAGTAATCAGACAATAAATAAGATTCAGTTAGGAAGTAAAATTTTGAAATTAGGATAATGATAAAACTTCTTTTAAATAATAATCTTAACAACAGTGGGAATTAAACAAGTGAAAAGTAATTTCTAATTGGAGTCAGTCAAAAGTAATTAATAATAATAATAATAATAATAATAATAATAATAATAATAATAATAGTACTTCACAAAAACACTTATACACAACTGCAGAAGGCTGTGGTACTCAACACTACACGCATAGTTAGGAAATTTATGGACACAACCACACATCCCTAATCATTCTCGCACACGTCTTTACACTTGGCAGTATGTGCTTTGGTCCTTGACCCGCCATATTGTTTTTGCTGGGGAAACCCAAGGTTTGAAACATACAAACATAATAATAATAATAATAATAATAATAATAATAATGTTCTATTTCGTAATATATTATTTTTGTTTATTCTGTTCACAGATTGGATATTCATACCAGCTTATAATTCCTAGTTTTAAGCCATTCTAATGTACTCTCTTCCCTGTTGTTTTCTTTCTTTTTTTTTATTTTCAGTTCTGTTAAAGTTAAACTGTACCGCAACAGGTCAGGCAGGTCCTGGACTGCGTGAGAGGTTTAGGCTCCCAACGATTCTCGACTAACAGGACTAGTTTAGGTAAGATGGTCAGTCCGATGTTCGCAGGCGTTTAACCCCCGAGTAAGAATACTCGGTACCCATTCGACAGAAGGCTGGGTGAATCCAAGGGTCCGTCTGGAGGAGAAATAACCGTGGAAAAATTCCCGCCACCGCCAGTAATTGAACCCGGGCTCCTCCAGTCCGCAGTCCAGCGCGAAAAACCACTGGACAACCGGACCCAAATTTTCAGTTCTGTAAATTTATAAATTTAAGTTTAAAAGATCTCTATTGATTCTTTCAGTTTCCTTTTTCGAATTTTGTTCATTTTGACAAACAGTTGTAATCTTAGATAAATTTTGTTACTCAGCTCTAATTTTAAATTCCTATTTAATACTTAATTACTTAAAATACCATTTATTAATTAGTTCTGAATAGAACTTTCAAAACTAATAAGTACATTTATGAAGAGAAAATGAGTAATAAAAAATTACTTAATTAAAATTAAGGGATTTTTGAATGAAAAACTCTACTTATCATAAACGTTGGATTCTTTTCTTTTTTTATTTAATATTATTTTTTAATATTTTTATTAAATAGAAAATAGTTTCTTTGCTCCATTCAAATTAACGAAAAAAAACTTATATTTTCTTTTTTTATAATCCTTGTTTTATACTGAAATAGGACGAAGCTTTTAAATTTAAAACCTTGATTAATCTATTTTTAATCTTCAACTTACTCTGTTTGTCATTTTAATCTACTTTCAGAAGGAAAGTTAGACTCATGAAATTACCCTGTAGATACGATTGTATTTATCCTTTAACACTTTTGAATCAGACAACGGATATTCGTGTTAATCAATTTATCAACAAATCTTTATAAAATCATTAAACTTATGTCTGAAACTTATTCTTGAAAAAAAAAAAATTAACGGAATGGCCTTGAAATTAAACTGTATTGCCACCGTGTTTACTTATATGTTAACAGCAATGTACTTTTTTTTTAGTTGCTCCCAAAGTGTTTTACAGTTTCTCCCTTTAACTTTTGAATGGATCAAATGAACCACGGTATTTTAAAAAAACCTTAAAATTTCGTCGGAATCATTTCCTCGAAATTTAAAGGAACAGGCCTCTCGAACTTTCTTTGGTTAATTTGGTTAATAACAAATGGTTTAAATTTAACATAAAACATCAATGAAAATACAAAGCATTAAAAAATTAATTAAATGAATTAATTAAGCGGAATTATTAATGTAAGCTATTTCACATCACGAAGTATTGGTAATTAAATTAATTATACAATCATCGGACATTATAATAAAGGCAATTATATTTTAAATATTTTTTTAAACGTTTTTGAAAAACGATAGATGATGAGAGTAACATAAATATTATTTAGATACACCGAGCAAAATAGGCTCTAAGTTAGTTTAGTAAGTTCCTATTTGGTTTTATTCAAAACATGACTTTGGAACAAAGTGAGAAAAAAAACCCACTTAAAATAGTTTAGGAATAAAAAAACAACAACTTAAAGAGCTTTTAATCCTTGAATAATAGTAAACGTTTCCTAATTTGAATAAAGTGAAAACAGGTTCTTCAATCGCTGTCAAGAATCAAGAAAAAGAATTAACTGCAATTTCCATGTCTAATTCCTCATTTTTGGATTTCGAATTAGATAAGCTGTGGGAAATCGTGACCTTCCCAAGAATCGTTTTTCTTTTTTGTTAAGCAAACTGTTGATGGGAACTATTTAACATAAGTAAATCTTCGTCCAGATAATACTGTATTTATAAAGATAAAGAATATTTTTTCGTCTTCATTAAAACTACGAAGTCTGTAATGAATAATAGGAAAATAATAGGGGAAAAAACAAACAAAAAATTATCTTAAAAAAAAAGTAAAAAAAAAAGAGAGAAAAATCAGTCCTCTCTAATGGCCTAGCGTTTATATAAAGCTTGTTTATATAATTGATTTCTTGTTTATCTTCTTATCTATCAATCTATCTTATTTCTTAATTTCAAATGTTTTCTAATTGTACATTAGGACTCCTTGCAACATATTCTATGAACTACTATTTTGTTTTCAGATGTCAAGAAGTAGGGTCTTGTATCAATTTGGATGTATTCCAAGAACTCACATTTCGAATTGACTCTCAAACGTCTAAATGCTTCCCTGAGTCACAGGGATGTTACGTACAGAAGTTGAAGTTATTCTAAATTAATGAAACTAATCATTTCCTGGGTTAATGTGATTTTTTTAAATAAAATTCACTCCTCACTCCCCTGTCTTGCATTTGTTAAGAGTTTTTTTTTTTAATTCATTTATTAACTACAAATTATTTTTAATCAAAGATCAGAAAATAATAAAAACAAAAATATGTAATTCGTTTAAGAGGCTTATCTACTAAAGGGGAAATATAAAAAAATGGTTTAATTTTAGAATCTTTATTTATATATCAAATAATAGATGTGCAGAAACTAAATAAGAGTAAAATCGGTTTGATTTCTGTAGAGATTTCTAAGCGTGAAGATGAAAAAAAATTATACCGAAAAAACATTGGAATTTGGAAACAAATTTTAGTAAAACAATTATTTTAAATTAATTTCTTAGGTTTTAAAAATTGCTGTTGTGGTTGCGCATGGATACTGTCTCAACTTTAAAATACTTTAAAATAATAGCTGATATTTTAATTTATTTATTATTCGTAATAATATTAATTTTGTTTCGTAATAAAGCTTTTTTAAACTTGATGTTTACATTTTTTCTCTTTATTGCTGCCTTTTCTTTTATATTTTTTAAGCATAATATTGAAATTCCTTGATATTTAATGAAATATTTATTATCATCTGAAAACAAGTCAAAAATAGATATTTTGTATTAAAATACAAGAAACTAAGACAAAAACAACAAAGTGCCAAAACTTAGTTGTAGCAAAAGTGTAACTTTAAAATTTTAATTTTTCTTAGAATTCATATAAAATGAAAAGTACTAAAGCAAAAATACGAAAAAATAAACTTATTATTATTATTATTTCAATCTTTCAAAAAGAATTCTTGAAAACAACAATGGGAAGAGGAATCCATAAATGGACCCAGTGCTGACAAAGCGATTTCCTTATACAACACATACAAACATCTTCTGCTGCTTTTTTTCCTCATTTTCTTTTTATTTTAACTTCTTTTCTTATTTTATTCTTTTTTTTTTCGCTTCATCATTCTATTTTCAATTTATCATAAAACAAAAGAGAAAAAAAAACTTCACCAACTGACATCCAGTGATGAGTTTCCTCTGGTGGCGAAAAGTCTTTTTTTTTTTCTTTTTTTTATTTTTTATTCTTCTTTGCTTTTCCCCTTCTTGTTTATTTGTCGTTTTTTACTTTACTTTTTCTTGTGTTACAATTCTTTGAAGTTGTAAAAGAACTTTTCAAAAACTGACAATTTGACAACTGTACTGCTAAAAAAAAAGTATTACTACAGTCATCTATTCAACAAGAATTCTTTCAAATGTTATCTGCAATTTTTTTTCCATTTTATTCGTCGAATTGAAGAAAGGAAAGGATTTTTCAAATTCTGACGGAAATTAAAATTCTGTTCTATTTTATTCATATTCATTATTTTCACACTTGAATTATCCTTAGAAATCCTCAAAAGTAAATAAGACTTAAGAGTCAGAAAATTCAAAATAAATTTCTTTAACATTTCTCGTTAAAGAAGAATCATTAAATAAGAAATAAACGATTATTGCTAATTATAATTTAGTTCTCCATTAAAATCAATGGATGACAAAATTTGAATATTAAATTGATTATTTTTTAAGGGAATATCAATACTTACCATCAGAAATATTTTCCCTTTACAATGCATGCGCTAAACTCTTGTATTCTACCCTCCTTCTCTCAGTAGTGCTTTTTTTTGGTCGTAAAAATTATAACCATTCTTAGTATAAATTATGTAATATGAATGATTATAACTATCATATCATTCTTATTATAAATTATTAGTCTTAGGATCCCCAGTAATCTTATGAACCGGGTCTGCTATTTCCTCTACTTTCCCTCAATGACGACTGTGTAAATTACTGTGGGAAGTTATTTAGGTGTTAAACTTCCTGAAAACGGTCAACTTCCTTATTCTCATCGTAATTTGTTATCGTACTTGAAAATAAATTGCAGAATGGCTCTTGAAAACATTAGGGAATTTTACTTAAGAAATCCAAACCAATCTTTATCAATTTTTTTCTGTACCCTTGAGAAATTCCCCGTTGGAGCTGTTTTCAAATGTGTTTTAAGTAACTTAATATCTGCAATGACTTCGTACATAAAGTAAAAAGGCATGTGTAATTGTATTTAAAATAAATAAAGTATCTTATTTATTCTCAGAATAATATACTTGAAAAGAATAACAGGTAGATCTTGAAACCATTAAGAAATATACAAAAAATGTCGAAGATCTATTTTTAATTCTTTTATATGTCGAAGATAAGTGGGTCCAAATGAACCAATAAACATTCCACTGTCTTCCAGTTCTGGTCAAACATTCATTATAGAGCACAGCTCATATTTTTCAACCTAATTCCTCAAGAGTTCCAAATTAAGATTTTTTTTTAATCAATTTGTCTAAGATTCTGAATATAACAAAATTTTGGTCTTTAATTTTTGGTATTTTTGTTAATTTTAAATTCTAGTATTGTTTATCTCTAAAATAGAACTTGAATTTCCTGAACAAAGCTAACAGACAAAGAAAGATTCTTTCTCCTAAACTTTATCAATTGTTTATTGCTAAAATAACTAAAGTAAAATAACAGTCTGAATTGAGTGGGGAACTAATAATGTTTTATTTCTGAACATCATAATTTTCACACTTTGCTTTAAGCCCTCATTTTTCTTGAATCTATAAAAATTCTACTGTATTTGATCAGTGTATAAAAATAAGTATTGTAATAAAGATCTGTAAATAAATGGGAAGTCCCTTTTCCCCATCAAAATGAAAATAAGCTCTAATAGCGTTGGTTAAATAATGATAAATCTTCAGGGTTCCGCTTCTGTCATTTTTCGCAACGAAATTTGAAGGAATAACAAGTATGAGAGTGGGGGCGATGTGACAACCAATTTACCGTCACCAGTTTAGCAAATGACAGCCATTCCTAATTGTATAGTAGGGGGGGAAGGGGGTTAGTGGAGTTTTCTGACCCTGTCACAGACTGGAGGGAGAGGAACTGAAAGAAAGGGGAGATCAATTATTCATTCTCGCTTCAATAATCTATCGATTTCTTTTATGGTTAAACTGAATTGAGCTGATTGTTTACAAGAGCCATAGCATCTATCCATCAACTGGCGACGACATAGCCTGCATGCTTTGGAGGTCAAATCTTCATTTCCACTAACAGTTGCACAAATAAAATATTTCAGGCAAACAAATAAAACAAAACATCAAAACATTCCCATTGAAAAATCGTCCAAATCTTTTCTTTTAGACTTAAATTTCTCAACTCTATAGAATAAATCTATCTCAAAAAATGTCCTCTGCTCCACATTGATGGAATCACCTTAGAATAATGTCAATTACGTTATTTAATATGATATTTCTAGGGGAAATTATAATTAACGTAAAACAAAGTTATTCAAAATAGTAAATTAAAGGGAAAGTAAAACGATAACTGTAAATTTGTTTTCAAACCGCATAAGCCATTAATGAAATAATTGTCGATCATAACTTCCAACATTGAGAAAAACTTGAAAGAAAACAGAAAAGGATAGGTTTTGCTTATCTAGGACTGCTGTTATGAATTACCAGGTTCTGTGAGCTTCAAACCAAAATATTGTGCTCAATGCACAAATATAATTAGGCTGTTTATAAATAAATAATTATCATTAAATCGATTAATTAGAATCTTAAATAAAAAAAAAAACACTGAATTATTATCTTTGAAGGATCTGTATTAATTTGCATTAGTTATGCATATTTTATTAATGAAATTCTTTGATGATCGCTTTTTTCACTTAAAAAATACCATTCTGTGAAAATATCTGTGTGTGAGATCTTGTCTTGACAATTATATAATCTTAAATAAATTCTCTATATTTTGTTATGAATTCTGAGATTTCTGTGAAGCATTAAGGAAAAAACTTAATTTTCAATTTGGCACAAATTCATTTACAGAGAACCTTCTCGAAAAATAATTATTATTTATCAATGAAGTTACTATGATTCTAAAATCGTTTTTAAACCTTCTATTTTTTCCAAATTAAAATACCAAATTATCTGTGATTATTTTTTCCCCATTCTTTTTAACGAAAAATTCAAATTCAAAAGTTTTGTCAGATTATAGAATCCAATGTATAAATTTAAAGAAAAGAAAGTTTTCTAGCTAAATAAGAAAATAAAAAAAAAAATAATGAGCAGAAAACATGGGAATTTTTTTTTTTCTATTTAACTCACTTCCGGGGTTGAATGAAGTTTCAATGGAAAGTAACGCTTTGTGTCTGGATTCAGCTTCTGTAGAAATCCAAAATAACAATAATAAAAAAAAATAAAAAATACAAAGAAACGCCGGAATGTAGAAGCTGCAGATTTATTACAGGCGATGTATTGTCAGGGTTTGTCACAAAGAATGTCAGCGCTGCATTGTCACTAGTGATCGTGCATTCATTCATTTCCCTAATAATAAAGACCATCTCAGCGATTAATATAGATTGCAAGAACGTCGTCTTGTAAGGTTCCGGAAGGATCCATTCACCCACCCTCACCTCCAGCAAAGAAAAGACTAACAGCCAGCCAAACTACCCTTAGACGAAGCCAGGAAATTATTTCACTTTGCCAAGCAATAGGAACCTGGTTTCCTGAAACTATTCGGAAAAAATATCTACATATTTTGCATTGATCTATCGCATTTAGAGAAGATATATCATTCTGAAAGCTTTCTTTTCAGGAAAGCCTAAGTAATAATAATAATAATAAAACATCTACTAAAAAAATATAAAAAAATTAAATTTTCAAAAGCGTATAATTTGTTGCATCTTTTCTTACGGAAAAATGTTAGGCTCTTCATTTTAAATTTAAATTTTACATTTTTTCTATAATGTGGTGCCAAAACTTTTCTCAAAGATAAATTTTGGTAAAATCAAAAATAGTTAAAATAGGAGGGCGAAAATTTTCACTCAAAACATAAGTTAAAATCCCTAAACACTTAGAAGTCACACTTAGTGAAGTCACACTAAATGTACACTAAGTATACATAGGAAATACCAATAAAAGGAATTAATAGCAAGATGTTAATCTATTGCTAAAGAATGGTAAATAAACTCAGTGTACACATAAAAAAACAATAGATTCACTCTTTTTATTTATTAATTTATTTTCTTAATCTTTTTAAACTATCTCATTATCTTTACAAAAGGTCACCTCTGTAAAGCTTCTTCTTCAGTTCTTTTTTAATATGTCGAGATACAAGAAATCATAATAACTTAATATTCCCTTTCTTTATCAATTGATATTAGAATGAGTAGAGAAAAATAAATAAAATAGAAGACAGCCTGGCTACACTTATTTCTTCAAACACTTTAACAAATAAACCGTATTTACGTCGAAATGCAATGACTACATAAAGTTCATTGATACATAAAACTGATTGCGCCCAATGCCCGAATTTTTAAATAAAAAACATTCACGGCCTTTAAATGTGTAAATAGAATATGATAGGTTTCTTTAAAGATATACTGCAATCAAAAATTAGAGATAATAGAACTTCATTAATTATCTTAAGTATAATTCATTTGTTAATACTTGTAAAGTGGTATTAAAGTCGAAGTAATCATTTTTCTATTATATCTACATTCAATGTCAGGCTTTTATATTATTAACTGAGTAATAATCTTAATTATTTTTAAAGTAATGCTTTATTGTACATATTATATGAAAATTCTTAAATATTAGAACATTATGTTAATAAACTCCATGACTTTATTTTATAAAAGTACTTTTCTGGGAAAATTTCTTAAGTGTCAGCAGAATTTCACTGAGGATTCAAATGTCACTAACAAACAGGACAAGTAACAGTGACTTCTCTTTTCTTTTTTCTTTTTCGGATACCATCTCTCCCTCAGCTAACAATAGGAATGCTATTCAATATGCAAATGCACAAGTTATGTTAGAGTAGACAAGCAAAAAGCTTCTCTTCGAAATGCTGACCACAACTTTTTTCAGACACAAATGCTTTGCAAAATCAAAAAAAAAAAAGCATTTCAGTATCACGTTTGGTAAAATACAACTAAAATAGTAAAATAATTTAATTGTAGCAAATGTAGGATTAAATATATATTTATTCCTAAAAGCTGTAACTAATTTTTTTGAACAGTGGAAATATAATAGAAATTAAACGAGATTAGTTGGTGAAAATTCAAGTTAAAAATATTAATTTATCTGAATATTGGGTAATATTATTTCCTGGTAATCAAATTATTATTAGCCTTTTTTTTCTTAATTTTCTATAACTGCTAAAGTTAAAAAAAAGTTATTATGATTATAAAAAAAAGAATCGAAATTGTATTAAAATAAAAGGAAAGTCTATTTTTAAAAGGAAATAAACATGATCTTAAACTACAATAATTCTCTTAACAATATAACAACTCGTAGAATAAAAGAAAATGTGCACACTTCGGCATTCCATTTTTCTTTTCTTTATTAAATTGGATTAAGGAATTGCTGTTTCGAGCTTGTTAGCTTTCCACCTCCAGATTTACTCTTTGCTCATTGCTTCTTTTTGCAGAGACCACAAAAATAGGATACAAAAAGTTACATCACAAACAATAAAACTTAACAACGAAAAATAAAGACTAAATTCCACAGAAATAATGGTATTGGCAACTTTGCACATAGAAGCAAATCATCATCAACTTATATAATTGGCTAACTTCGTCTGTCTGTCTGTCTGTAACTCGATATAATTAAGCTATTAAGAAAGATCCAAGGTTCTTAATGGTACCATTGAATGAAGGGTACTCAAATTGGATGAAATATTAGTTCATTTTGTCATTCCATATTGTTTCCATGAAATTTTATCCTTGGGAACTGACCTAGACAACTGAAATTCTAAGAAATTATACGTTCAAAACCAAATAATTTTGTTATCACTGCACCCATTTTAATGAAATTTGGCATACTTACTCAGTTGTTTACGCTGATTTTGAAACTCAAAACCATTTTTACCTTAGAAGCTTCGTTACAAGTTAACGCAGTATTTAGATTACAAAGGTGAGTTTTAAGTGCCTTTTGGCGTTATGGGTCAAAAATAATATTATTCCATTCTTACTTTTAGTAAAATTTATTTACAAGGACAAACTTTAGATATGGTTGGTATTTATTTACCAGAGTCTGTTTTTAGTCATGGACAGTTATATGTTGCTATTTCTCGAGCACGTCGTGCTTGCGACATCAAAATCAAAATTCTTGACCGAATAGATCAAGGACATCTGATAGAAGGATCTGATGCTGTTTTTCAAAAAATGTAGTTTATAAGGAGATATTTACTTTATAGTTGATAGTTGATAATAAAATGATTTTTCAGATTTTTTTATGCCTGTCGTCCGACAGGCTTTGCTGCTAGTTAGTAATAAAATAATTAGAAATGTCCAGAGTTTCAGTCAATTAACAAATAACAGATTCAAGTGCCGAAATGCACAACTAATTTCATTCTATTTATTCCTATCTTAGTCTTATAGTGCATACGAAGCCTTTTCAAAAATAAATTATAACAAATCTACCGAAAATAGATTACATAGTTTATTTCTATTATGCACTATTTAAAATATAAGCTCAAGTTAAAATACCTGCTAAGCATGAAAATGCAAGACATTGTCAATCTTAAGTATAAATATTAAATAAAAGACAAATTCCTTGCCTAACAGTTTCCGTTATTTAACTTCATGAACACAGTTATTAAGTCTGAAGTGAATAGAGACATTTTTATCTATTTAGATAACAAATCTAGTTTCATTGAATATTGGAATAAATTGAAGCATATCTAATTCGAATGTTCTCGAGATTAAAATAGACTTGAAATAAACTGTCATTTGTCATTTTTAGACAACACGTTATTTCGTAATTAATGCTGTAATGTGAGACGCATTTTAAATAAGGGTTCATTTACTAATAACAGACTAAACCAATTTACTACTTTTCTTTTTTTACTTTTTTTTTTATTTGTAAGTTTACAATAAAAAGTTCAATTTATAACGAGATTTTTTTTTTTACTTTTTTTTTTTATATAAGGCTACTTTCTTTTAAATACTTTACCTTTTCAACCTTCACTGCGTAAGCGTACACTTACATCAGCTATGTCTTCGTTAAATACCATGAATTAAGATAATGATTAATTATTTGATCTTCTTAAGACAGGAACTGCATTTGGTTTTTTAATTGACATTTTGCGTGATATGTTCACTCCCTCGATGGCAACAAAAACTAAATTAATCCTACGTCCTGAGAAAATAACCTTAGAAGTCAAGTAATGAATAGGCGATGTGAAAGTTAATGACACTAGGGGTGAGAGCCCATTGCGGCTGTGTTTGCATTTGCCCATCGTTTAAAGCCTCTTAGCTGCAGTAGGATCTGAAATATGCGGTTTAGTGAGTTTCTTTATTGCTTCCATCGGTTTGGTCGATGTTATTATTTCGACAGAATAGACAAAGATTAGAAGACCTTCACTCCGTAAGCACTTACCATGACAACAACGGAGCTTCAAGTGACAGCTCAAATAATCAGATTAGACCACACTACCACAGCCTGAGCAATGTACAGGAGCAGAACCAACTCAACAATTTCATTTCCAGTTTAATTAGAAAAAACGTAATTTCAAGAAAATAAGCCTAAATAAATCATCATTAATCAAGTAATACAGTATTAAATTCTGTATATATTTAACATTTCAATTTATTCCACTGGATTTATCTTTGTTTTAATGGAAATTAACAGGCAATTTTTTTGAGATCTCGGACCCCAATTTCGGATCTTCAATTAAAAACATTAATTCATAATGTAAAATGATTAGCGTAAACAAATTTATTTAAACAGTATCAGATCTACAGGAAAACAGAATATAAAATGAAAAGATTGCAATTAACAGTTACAGAAACTATTTAATCAAATCTGGAACTAAACAAAAGCAATTATAGTTCCAAGCATAATTCAAACTGAAAAGGGAATAAAACTATTACAAAAGCAAAATATAAGCAAAATTTATCACATCAGTAGAAAGAAACGAGAAAAAATTTCAATATATCAAAAAACATGTATGAAGTCACATAATATTTTATGTTGCAGTGAAATTAAAATAATCAAATTATAAAGAGGTCAATAATGGCATGAATTATAATAAAGCAAAATAAACTTCGTAATATCTTTCAGTAACAATATAAAATAATATAATTTTTAATATATATTAGCATGTAATTGTTTCAAATGTTAATGAGATTTTTAAGGTATTTTTGCAAAGGATTTCAGTGAAAAAAACAATTGCAGTAATTTTAAAAAGATGAAAACTGAAAAGTTTCGAATTTTCAGCCTATACCATTACAGTAATATCACTTATTAATATTTTATGCTTGTTTTCTTTATGTTGTTGGCGGTTGTTGTATTGTTGTAATATTTTGATGAAATACTCTTTTGTATTTACTATTTTCTTTAGCCTATTTAATTCTTGTTTATATTTTTTTATTTTTATTTTAGATCTTCATAATTTATATTTTGTATTTTTATTATTATATCATTTTCCTTTTTGATTTTGCTTTCCAATTTTTGGTTACATTTTGTTTTTTATAAATTTTTTTTTTACTCCATATTACTTTTTTTTGTTTTCCAGTTTTTATGGTCTATGGTATTTTTGTTTGATTTTGATTTTTTACGATTTAAAATTAATTAATTAGTTTATTATTATTCTTTACGTCACTTGTCAAATATGCCAAATAATAATCTCGAAATTTATAATTTACTTAAATATTGTTATTTGGATAACTTTTTATTATACTATTAATGATATTTCAGTTTAATTGATTTACGTTTCATTTCTACTTTAAAATCAGATTGAATTGGACCATTATTCTACAATTACTATCAATAATTAATATAATTTTCTTAATAAAATATGTAGAATGGACTTAATAATTCTGTATATGAAATTATTACAATCAGCTTCCTTTTACTAAGCCGAAAATGTATTGAAATGTTCATGTAGAATCTTTTTAGCCTACTTTCCTAAGAGTGATCACTCAGCCTGTGTGTGTGTTTGTCCTAATAATTTTTGAACTGAGGAAGGCTCTTCTTGGAACTTAGTATGCCAATTTAAGGTCTTGAAAGATCTAAGCATTATATTTTAATTTTTTTACCCGATGGTTCCCTGGAGAGAAATTAGAGCGAGAAGACAACGAAAATATCCTATTTCCGTTAATAGTTCATTTTTTTACATTGAATTTCATTTCTCTCTAAAGTAATCCATTAATTAGTGCGTGGTTTCATATGATTAATGTTACTTCAATTTCGACAACTCAAGTTAATACTGCGCATTTTTAAAATTATTTTTTTTTAGAAAATTGAAAATTGAAAATTGAAAAAACTTTTGCATTCAGAAGATTTTATAATTTCAATGTAAATTTATTTCTTTTTGTCAACTTTAAAAAAAAAGAAGAAATTTTAAGAAATAACGTTTTGAGGAACGCAGACTTTAAGTTCTTTGGGACTGTTGTTAATTGTTGTATTTAAAATATTGCGACTTCTGCAATTTTCCAATGTCTAACCAAAAAATACTAATTGCCTTAAATCGAATGATCTAAATAATTCAGTTAAAATTAAAAGTGTTTAAAATTAATTTGAATTACAACTGCAAAAACTGAAGAAAAAAATAAAAGCAAAGTACAAACAATTCCGAATTAATACTCTTCAGTTTTATAAATTCTTTAATTTCAGATATCTGCTTAACGTGGCTTTTTTTTTTTTTTTATTGCTATTATTATTAATTTACCTTTTTTTCGTATAAATAGCAGCTTTCTTTTCCGTCCCAGTCTCATTTTTTTTTTTTTACGGGAACCTTTTTTTTTGTTGTTTCGTTAGAAATCCACACGCAAAGCACCATATATGGAAGAATGAGTATTTTGTTTTTTCAGTTATTACTTTTCTATCTAATTTCCACGATAGAGCGACACCTTGCGCCGTAATTGTCATTTCCGCCTCCCTTACAACCACCTGCAATTACCAGTACGTGTGAACAATGAAGACAAAAGGTAGGATGGAGGAAGGGAGGGTTTGTTTAATTACAGGTTAGACAATCCTATCATTAGCAACAATATTAGTATAGATATCCAGGCTACGTTAGAAAAGTTTGTTTTGCAGAAATAATTTGAACAAGAGGTATCAAAAGCCAATTAATCGAAATGACTTAAAAAAAAAATGAATAAAAAAATATTTCCATATAATTTTGTAGACTCAAGGATAGAAACAAAAACAAAACAAAAAAATACAGTGCGAGAAAAAAATATTCATAATAGGAATTAAATTAAAAGTTTCTGACATAAAATTCAAAAAAAGAAAAACCTGAATTAAAACGAATTCTTTTTACTAATACATATCACTACTGAATATGGGAGAGAAAGGAAATACTTGTCAATGCTTCCATTCTCTCCCATGGGTTAAAAATGAGGAAAAGAAAGTCAAAGACACGGCTGCGCTCCTCACCTTTACTCCAGAAAAGAACTCGATGCCCATTGGAAAGGGTAAACCCAGAGAACATTTGGAGAAGAAATAAACCAGTCAACATCACCGGGGACTGAACAGACTTCCTCTAGACAAGCCTTATTTGTCAACGAATTTTTAATAAAATAATCTAAAATTAATAAAAAAAAAAATCTTAGAAAATTAAGAAGTTATTTGAAAGTTACTAATAATAAAATCAATATTTTTTAAATAGAAAAATAAAATAAGTTTACTGAAGTTTTTACGCTACTGTAAATTTGATTTTTAGTTTTATTTGACATAAATAAAATTGTTTGATATTTGTTTATTATATCTAGAAAATTTCTTATATTTTATTTTCATTCTAAAGTCATATTTACATAAGAATAGTTTTTAATTCGTAGATTTTTATCTCGACTTAAAAAAAATGCCAGTGTACATATTTCTGGAAAGCTGTCTTTTACGCCAGTGAGACTTCAATTATAGAAATAATCATCAAAAGCATCATAAAAGTTGGCAATTAAACACACAAGCACGGAAATGGGATAGGAGGGGTCTGTAAGTAAGAGAGGGGGATAACGTAAATACAAGAAATATACAATGTGTCCCCTAAAGATAAAACAAAGCAACAAATGGTATTTACAAAATGGACTACAAAACAGTTGGTCATAAAAATCTATTTGACCCAAACACCTGACGCTGATTCATTTAAAATGGAATTAACAAAAAGGATAAATGGAATACAGTTAAAAAAACACAAGAAAGCATTTTACTGCTGTATGGAAAAAGTATAGTACCACGCAGACAATGTACAATGCAATAATTTATTATTATTATTATTTATTTTACTTTTGTTTAGTTATAAGATAGATTATTTTCAAGTGATGTCTGTAGGTGTGTGTATGTGCTTCCATATTTTTTTTGTCAGTATATACGTTATGTATTATTCCTGACTTACTCAAGATTGTTATATTTGCCCATCTTGTAAAATAGAGCTGTACACACCTAAATCTAAGCAGAGCATGACATAAGATTACTTTCCTAAAAATGAAGTTGAGTAGTGTGTAAGATACAATATTTTTGGTCCATATTCTACAGTAGCTCTTAAAATGGTTTATAAAGACATCAAAATCTAAAGAATGCATAATAAAACCCCTAAATATGAAATACGAAGTAGATCTTTACAGTATTCTTTGAATTACTTAAGGAGATAATATCTTGACTCGCATTTAAAAGACGTCCATAATAAGATATTTGAAAACCAAAATCTCATAAGATGCATTAATAACAGTAAAGTAAGAAATCTGAAATTTAATGTAATTTACTATTTACTCTTTGAGGTACATGACGGCATAGTATTTTGGCCGGTATTGGGAAGCGACCAATAAACTGGGGCTAAAAACTAAAATTTCAACATGCATTTAACTCATTAAATGTAAAGTTTGATGTTGATCATTGCATCTTCTTATTTATGTTTCAGTCTTTATGTAAAGTGACCTATAAAATTGATCTACAAAACCAAATTCTAATCAAATCTGGATTATAAAACTAATTTCCTAAATATGAAGTTTTATGTACATCAGTTAATTACTTTTTGAGCATCGTGCCATAAAATATCCAATAATAGACATCCACACACAGTGCACACATCGTTCTAAAACAAAAATATGTTAAGTACAAGACAACATTCATTTCATAAAGTGAGACAAGGATATTTTGTATGATTTTTTTATAATTTAGTTTTAAGAAATTAAAATCATTAAAAATATTCTATCCTACGGAAAGTAATTACTGAAATTTTTGATAACATAATCATTAAAAGAACCACTGACTATTTTTATCTTTCTATTTAATTGCTTACTTAAGTTGAAAAGAAATAAATAAATGAAGAAGCATTTCAAAACGCAATATAATTTGAAAATGCAAGTTAAAATGATCACGAGTTAGAATTAATCTTTACAACATAACTGACACATTTAGAAACTAAATGACTTTTAATGGTTGTGATAGTTACGAAAGCATCACCTGTTCATCAGACAAAACGCTCGGGAATTATGAAAAAAAAAATATATTTCTTATTGAAATTGCAACTCTGTCATCTTTTAATTTGACAGAGCAATTAATATAACTCCAAAAATAAGTAAAATTGTACTGGAATATTCGGTTTTCTGTCTGTTCGCAAGTAGGGAATTGATCACCAATAACCAAAAAAAAAAAGAGCGTCGTTATCAAAATTTCGTGGGGTGGGGGGCAAGTTAGGGATTTCACTAACAATAAATCCGGTTCTCATGTGGGTTTCGTGATGGGCAGGTTTTCTCGGGGGGTCTCCCATTTCCCCTGCGAATCCCCCACCATACTTTCTCAGTCCTCCTTTCCGTGGGTTGGCACAGTAGATCTTTCAGGTTGCAGTGCTTGGCTTTCCTGCCACCCACATTCATCCCAACTAATAATAATAACACACCTGAAAAAGAAGGTCGTTTTCAAAATTTCGGAAAGGGGGTGGTGGTGCAAGTTACGCATTTGACCACTAATAACCCAAAAGAAAAAAAAAAAACGTCGTTTTCAAAATTTCGGAAAGAGAGGTTGGGGCAAGTTACGCATTTCACCACCAATCATCATCATCATCATCATTGTCCCTAGCTGGCGGGTGGTGGGGGTTTTCCTCTCAACCAGTACGCTGCTGTGGGCGCCTTTGAACTTTGAACTTTGCATATGATCTTCCTTCAATCATGGCGGGTAACGGCTAGGACTTTGGCTTCGTCTATTGATATATGAAGGCTCTTCAAATCTTCCTTGATGATTCCAATCCAAGTTTTCTTTTGACCACCAATAACCCAAAAGAAGAAAAAAACGTCGTTTTCAAAATTTCAGAAAGGGAGATGGGGCAAGTTACCCATTTGACCACCAATAACCCAAAAGAAAAAAAAAAGTCTTTTCAAAATTTCGGAAGGGGGGTTTATCAGTCATTAAATCGCTGATGAGTTGTTAAATTTTAACGGGATGATTTCACCTGCCAGTTAATTCGTCAACTTCCAACAGCCACAGCGCCGTTCATCTTTCCCAAGATGGCTGACAAGATGGCTGACTTTTCCAAGTCGGTTTCAATCGGTTCCGATTGAAACCGACTCCTGTGCTTTTGACGATGAAGTAGATATATTTATTCTATTAAAAGTTCCGAAAATAAAGTTAGATACGATTAATTCCTTTGAAGGTTCTTGCCTTGACAATTTCTGTCTTCAAGAAAAAGAATTCTGCCCACGTGTTTTTTTCTTATCCATAGAAGCTGCCATTTTGAAACGTACTTGTGCTTACGAAAAGTCACCCGGAAATGATGTTAATTGTCATTAACTAATCACAGTCATTTTTAGAAACACGATACGCTATCAAGGACTCATCAGTGAAGATTGTGTTTGGTGCACACAAATTTTTATTTGAAACCTGATTAAGGTTAGCGGCTTGACAACTGATTTGACAGAGCGTTGGTGCACGCCGCTCTCAGTTTTCTAAGATAAGTAGCTTTTAGGTAGAGGAGAAGGTGGTATTTTGGAACCCTGTCGGTAATTTGGAACGCTGACATTTCACTGACAGATAGGTATCGCACCATCCCGGTGGAACTTGTAACTTGTTGCCCCCCCCCCCCCCCCCCCCCGACCACAGGACGACGTGTCAGTTGCTTGCTGCTCGTTAGATGAAGCGTAGATAAATGCTTGTTGCAGAACGCGGTTTCGAGAACTTTTTTCGATGTAAGTGTTTATATTTTCTGTGTCTCCTACATCATAAGTTTTAGTGCATCATATGTGTTGTACGGTTCTTCTTTTGCCAATAACCAATGAAACATGTTATTAATCTACAAGTTGTTACACGGTAGATCAAGACTAATCCAAAATGGCAATTGCGGGATATTTGGAACCCCAAGGTGGTGGGTAATTTGGAACCCTATGATCAGGAGAAAAAAAGCAGCGAGAAAGGGATCTGCCAGCTTTTCTGATGAGTCATCTGAAGCAGAATATTTTGTGGCAGCTGAATCTGGAGATTCAGATTTTGAACTCCCAGTTGGGGAAGATGAGCCACGTCAAGAGGATGCCAAATGTCTATTTTGCGATGAGACTTTTTCAACTTCGCGACCAGGGAATGTTATAATATAAATGTCAAACTGACCATCCTTGTTGGATATCTATTTTTAATAAACAAAACCATGTTTTTGAGCAAGATATTGAATTTTTATGAAAAAAAAAATGGGGTTCCAAATTACCCTCCCCCAATCACCGGATCACGATTTTGACTTTTTTCACATTTTACAAAATAACAATATCTTTCGGTTTAGGGATAGTAGCCAGCCATTTAGGATAGTTAGCTGGGATGTTGCTAAAGCTATTTACGCCTTCAGTTTGGATTTCAAGCTTATTGGTGAACCATGGTGACCAAAAGACAAAGTGGGGTTCCAAAATACCACCTTCTCCTCTATTTGATAAACGTTTGGACGGAAAAATGCCTGCTTCAGCTGATATGTCATTCAAGGTTGAATTTCTAATCACAAAAATAACAGTAAAATTTTGAGATGTTTTCAAGTGAATGCTTCTTCATTCAAAAGAACAGTGGAAAATAAAAGACCTCAGCGGCTTCAATTGATCTAGAGTCGGTAGGTTTTAATTGCAAATAAATTTCTTGAACAGATTTAATTGAGCAAGAAGCGAAATCTTATTATTCCAACAGTTTTCTTCATTTTATCTGTTTGTCTCTATCTTGGACAGAGAGAGTTCTCAGACTTTTTTTCATAGAAGATAAATCAATGAAAAACAGAAATTTAGTCAGAAATTAAAACTATTCAGTTCATTAATATTGCATATGTGACGTGTATTTATTTATTTAAATTTTTTTTTCATTGATTATTTTTGGCGGAATTAAAATAACTATGTAATTCTATCTTATCAATCTATAATTATGATTCATTTTGTAGATCTCATTTACTTTTGTTAAGGGGAAGAAGGGGGGGGGTCGTATATTGAGCATAATGAACGGAAACCACTGAATTAGACTGTACAGATTCTTGGGAAATACTTGATATTTATTTTCACAAATAATTAAAAATACTTAATTGTTTTAATAAACTGGGAATAATAACTTATTGATGTTACAATAAATTAGAAAAGTAATTATTGTTTACGGAATAGTAAATTGCAAATGTAGTATTTAATTTCTTAAAAACTCAAATCAATCATTATTATTTCAATTAATTTTTGATAAATCTCTTTTGGAGATAAAAGGGAATTCTTATAATAGAAAGATCCAAAATGTCCTTTTAACAGAAATAGCAGCAGTTTATAGTAATTAAGATTCGAAAAGAAGATTCGTTGTGTCTATAAAATTACATCATATTTTGATTTACTGTACGTACTTCAGTCTAACTGTTGCACATTGAAAACACCCCAAGTCTTCTTCTCTACTAACAAATCGTGTACCTATACGCTTTTCATCTTCAATTATTTAATCTATTTTTTTTTTCTTTTAAATAATTTTCCTAGTAACTTGATAATCTTTTTAATGATTTTTTTTATGAATATTACAAATAATCACGCAAGAAGTCAGCGGTACCTACTAATTCTATTGTATTTATAAACAATTACAGCTATTTGAAATAACGATACCAAACCTGATCTTCTGGTTTTTCTTTTTCTTTCTGTATTTTAAATCCTGTTGTGCAATAAACTTGTCGATAATGGTGTGAATGTAAAAAAAAAAAAAAAATGTATCCACGCATTTCACTCGTCCTTCATAATAATGGTACATTTACCGTCATATACAACCAAGAAGAAGAAAACCTTGTTTTGTTTTTTTGTGTGTGTAATTGATAAATAATGGGTAAAAATGCAGAACATAACTTCCTCTGTATTAAGAATTTCGTAACAGTTGCAGACAATTAGACAATTTAAATAGGTAGCTTTTTTTTACTGTTTTAATACTGGCATCCTCTTTTACATTGTGAATGAAGACAGAAATGTAGCAGTCGCAGCTTAGGCTTCGTTTCTACAGTTCTAAAAAGCTTCTAACAATATTCCAATACAAATAATACACAAACAGTGGAAGAAATAATTCTGTGCAATAATACAGAAATTAATCAGTTTCTTTAACTTAATTTGCTATTCTAGACAGAAGCCACTAATGCTTCTCAATATTAAAGTGTCCCACTATAGGCCTATATGATCCTTGGGGTCGCGGGAGGTAAGGCTACCGGCGTTCCGTGACCAAGTTGAGGTCGAGTGATCAGTCCGATGCCCCCAGGGAAAGAAACCTGGTACCCATTCAACAGAGGGCTGGTTAGACCCTAGGACCCGTTTGGAGCGTGAAAAAAATCCCTTCCCTCCACCGAGGCCTGCCAAATGCCCTTACCCACTCGGTTACCAAGCCCACAATATCAATATTATTTTTAATTTTTTTACATGTAAAATAAATGAAATAAATATCGTATGTTTTTCAAGTAAGTAACATTTTGTTATTTTTTCACTAATTTTCGTTAAAAATTTCATTTAATAAAAAATTTCATTTTTTTCTTTTTAAAATAATTTAACCTGTATTAATCTTTACTTAATATTTAATTTAAAATACTTTTCAAAAACACCGTAAAGCTTTAAATTACTTAAGTAAGTTTAAAATAGCTTTGTTTCGGCCAAGAGGAAAAAAAAAAAGAGAAGAATTTACGTCTCATTTTGTTATCTCAGTTTGTGTGGGAAATGCCATTATGATTATTTCAAGGATTAATTAAGCTCAATTTTAATTAAGCTAGATTACAGTTTCCCCTTCATTTATCTATCTTTTCTGTCCTAACTTTCGTCTCTATGGTAACAACTATCTAAATGCAAATGCCACAACACAAAAAGAGAACTCTGCTCACAGGAGCAATTTTTTTTATTAGGAAGAAAAAAAAATAGAAGAGTAGAAATAAAGGACGAATAATAATTAGAATGAATCAAGTCAAAATGAATATTATCAATTTTCATTTACTTTAGTATTATTTACTTTAATAAAATAGTGAAAATATTAAGAACTATATTTTATAAACTAAAATTTCACTAAAACTTTTATAAATTCACTAGTCTTGAACAATTAATATTTTCATTAATGTTCCAAGACAAACATAAATTGTATTTTGTAGGCAAAAGGAAGTTAATATTAATACTCAAAATAATATAATTTTTATTAGTTACAGCAGTAATTCTCAACCTATTTTTTGTGAAATAACAACTATTCTTAATTAAGATAATTATAAGATTAATTAAAAAGTGTGATCTAAAGAAACTTTTTTATTTCTTTCACTTTGTCTTTCTCTTTTATTTTTAGTCGAAAATTTCTGTTTTTCTTTTCCAAAAAACATCTTTCTTTTAACGACATTCCAATAATAAAATATTTCTGAACTTTATAACTGAATTTTTTTATTTGTGGTTTATGTTTTACAAAAAAAAAAGAAGAAGAAACCGAAGTTTCTCAGAAATTAAAATTCAATAAAATTATATGTTGTTCTTTAAAATAAAAAAAATGTGTCTATCCGCCATTATTATTTTTTTTCCTTGTATATTCGACGATTAATTGTACATTGGGATAAGCGTGGCTCAGGTAAAAAACCATCGCTACAGTGAATAATCCGTTAAGCCCAACTTTGGCAACAGATTCTTATCTTACGTCCACAGCGTTTTTTCTGCCATTGTTTTCCATGGAGATTGATAATTATGAATCTATATCATTATAATTGTTAAATGATCGACATTTCTCCTCCCCATCAGGTTAAAATTTATATCACGATGGGATACATATTCACTCCCTTATACAGTATATAGTCATTTTTAAACAGTTACACAGTCTTATTATCGGCCATTGTCAAAATAATATAATAATTCTGTAATAGTAAAAAAATTAAAATGTTTTTCATTTCCTTCTTCCTAATTTCTCTGAAAAAAAAATCATATTTTGCCCGGTGGGGGGGGCTGCAGCACATTACGATTATGACGTAAGAATCCAATACATAACTGTAATATCTGTAAGTAATTAAAATGTTACAAATAGTATAAATACTTTTTTAAATATAAAAATTTTGAGAAATTTAATCCTAAGACACCCTTGTAGTCAACTGGACTATAACTTGTTTTCCCCTATAATTTTCCAAATTGTTTGATTTTTTTTTGCTTTATCAAACATTCATTTATATAATTAATTAGTGTTCTATTATTAATTGAGCTTTAAAGTTTTATTCCTTTAAATTTTTATGAAGACTGTTTAACAAAAGATATATTCAAAACGATAATATCTCCATCTGATATTTATCGTTTGACATTCTTCAAAGTGAGCTCTAGGAGCTACAGATTTTTCTATAATGGGAAAAGGCTGACTGCTCCATTCCCTTTTGTTGATTGACAACTCTTAACGTAAATTTTACGCAATGAAATCCATTGTACAATTTACAGATATTCATTTTATTGCAATGTTTGTTTCTCCGAATTGAATTAATATGTCACTTTACATTTAAAACTTATTACCTTACAAAATGTATAGTTATGTCTTGAGTAAATTTATAATAATAAATAATGAAAATAATTTCAGTGAAAAACAAATTTCTTCCAAAACAAAAAAGAAATTTAATAGAAACAGGAACCATCTTTAAAAAAGGTAAAAAAGAAAATCCGTTTCGTTCCATGTTGCTATTCATTTTCATATTTAATGACTGCATAGTATACATAACGCATTCAACATTAAAATTCATTATTAGTTATCATAAATCATAATTAACAACAGGAGTTAATTGTAGGAATTATTAAGCTCCCCCACACCCATACTACAAGAAATCGTCCCATTTAGTGTCAAAACTGTATTGTATACGAAAAATAAGAAATAAGAAAGTTAAGTTTCTGATGGTAGAATAATGAAATAAGTAACAAGTGAATATAATTTTGTGCTAAAGCATAAATTTAAGGGCGACACATAATAATAAAATAATAAAAAAATAATAATTAAAAAAAAAGAAAGTACATTAAAGTAAGGAAAAATTAAAAAAAAAAAAAAAGTTAGAAAAATAACAAAAAAAAAAAAAAAAACAAACAAAAAAAAAAAATCCAAGCGAACATTGAGAAAAAAAAAGATTAAGAAAAGAAAAAAAACTCAACCCAAATAGGTATACGGATTCGAACCGACAACCTCCAGCATATGAGTCCGAGACCTTACCTATCAAGCTATAGCTGAAATGAGATGATTTCATTTCTAACAATTAAGCTAATAGCGGAAATCCAATGAAAAACAATGCCAAATACTCTAATCCTAAGTTGTTTGGATCTCTGAACACGATGGTGAAGTCCGTTTGTCGATCTGACCTTCCGTGTGATAGTGGTTAGGAGGGGGACAGACACGGACGGACGGACAGGACAAACGCAATAGCTACCGATTTTGGTCGCTAAAAATGATTCACTTATAAAATAAACGTTGATAGGGATTAAGTTATTTTAGTGATGTTCTACGTTCTTCAAAAGAAAAGCTCTATATCTAGTACCAATGTAATTCATGATAATGTACTGAGTGAAAGGTGAAATCAGAGAAACAAACACATGAAAGACGATAGGACTTTGAGGAAAAGTGAACGTGACGAACTGAACGAGAAATCCATAGACCTCAACGGATTATTACCAGAGGGGATGAACAAAATCCCACACCACCGACCTACCATTGTCACCTGAAATGCACGCATCTCACTCAGCAACGAATACTTCACGACACTGATGCAGGAGCGTGACAGGACAAGGATCTATTCTACAATCTGACCTCAGATGGCCCTCAACCAACGGATTAATTGAGCGTTAATCCTTTAAATCAATGTGTTACTTTCTCGGACGGATTCTGCTACCGAATCAGTGAAACATTTGCCAAATTTTTTGTTTATTCTTTGCAGATGTTCTTGTAATTTCACTGTTACTTAGTCTGCTTATTTACAATGAAAGAACAAAATAAAAGAAAAAAACAACAGAAGAATACAAACAGAGAAAATAATTATAATAAATACTGCATAGTAATAATGATACCTGGTACATAAAATAATCATGGTATTATCTATTGAGAATTAGATTAAGAGAAATTGATTGATGTTTACTTTCAATCACAATACCTATAATTAAGAAGCAATTTCCATTGCTTTCAAATAAGTCTTCACTACAAGTTTTCCTCCAACTTCTTGTTTTAGTATTCAATTAAAATACAGTGAAACTTGGATAATTCGAACTTGTTTAATTCGAAATTCTGGATAATTCGAATTTTTTGCTCGGTCCCTAGAATTGTATGTTAAAATAATGTTAAAAAATCGTGGATAATTCGAATTTTATTTTGGATAATTCGAATTTTTCGTACGATTGTCCTTAAAATATTACGGTAAAAATTGTTCCTGAGACTTTTCTCAGCTAAGATATATTATTTATTTTAACGGTCTTTCTAAGGAAAACAAAAGCGAGGGTTGGATTGTCACTATGTGGGGATTTCCGAGGATTTTTCTGTCCACCCTCTGTTGTTATCCTCCCCCTCCCACACCCCTTCGGTCTTAGAATCACGTGCGCTTCCTGTGAATGATTTAATGCGGTTATATACATTTTTAGTTTTCGTGCTTGGGCTTTAAGTATTGTTTATATGTATTGTTTATATGCATTGTCAAAAGCTAAAGCTCCTTATAAGTCATTAACATTAGCTGAAAAGGTAGCGGTGATTAAGGAAGTGGCTATCAGGTAATATGTAAGTGCCTATTTTTATTACACATTTGGATATGTTAATGATTTAAAATACACATCAGAAATTGATTATATAAAATGGATCCCGATAGTACATAGGTACCAAATATATTAAAACTGTAAATCACTGACACTTTATACTGTACTATAAATTATTTACTTCTTCTTCTTCACTTACAATATATTTTGGTTGGAATCCTTGCCAACCTTTTTCAAGTATAATCTGTTACAAATCCATTAAGTTTAAAAAGCATCAACAATGTATAACATCCCATGAAAGTAATCAATTATTAAATCCAAACCATATCATATTAAATGAATCACAATTGCTGGAAACAAACGCATTCATGAAAACTTAGTAAAATTTTGAAAACTTTCTTAAATAGACATATCGAATAAACCTATCAGAAGTTTATAAAGATCCAATTCTAAATTTTTATGAATGTCTGTTGTTGTCTATTACACTTGTTACCTTTTCATTATGTTGTAAATAATTGAGAGGTTGATATGTTTGTTTCCAACAATTGTTATCCATTCAGTTAATTTATTATTGTAATTATAAAAAACAAAAACAAAAAGAATACTTCTGTAGTCTCACACTTTAGATAACGTATGATTCATTTGAAATACTTCGATGTAATTTAAAAAAAACAAAAAACAATTATAATATCTTACAAATAATTTAAAGCCTAACTTTTATTTAAATAATTTTCTTATCTAAATTTTAGAGAAATCGTTTATTAATTTGAGTTTGTTTTTTTAATGCTTCACAGCCTTTCTACCTAATTCTACTGGGAATTGAAATAAAATGATAATTGATTCCACACATCGCATTAAAATTTAATTTAAATTAATATTTAAAATAATGGTTGATTACAAACTGATTTATTAAAGCTGAACTATAATATTTTAAGGAAAAACAAAACACTAGGCTATTTGTTACAGAAAAAGACAACTGAAAGCTAAAACATTTTCCAAAAGTCTTTTCGTTGCTTGGCAATTTTTGAAGTTAGACCTGAATTTTAGAATTAAAAAATAAATAAATAAACAATAAATAAACAATAAATAAAGAAATAAATAAATAAAGTGGAGAATTAAAGAGAAAACAATTAAGTTGTTTTAGATATTAATTTGCCAGATCTTATCTGTTCTGAAGAGAGATAAAAAAACCTACGGCTTCTTTACCTAACACAGTTAGGTCCTGTCAATAACAACCAAGACCAGATACAAATGAGAGTAGAGATAACATTCTCAAATCCCCCTAATGATTATAATGAGGATGATGATGGTATTTCTGTTAAGAAGACGAGTTAATTAGAATATCCATGCAAAATAATCATTAAAAGATTGGGTCTTTGTATGTGTAATTCCTTTATTCTCTACCACGCGAATATCAAATACATCATCATTAATGTCAACAGGAAAAAGGGTCCTCAGGGATTAAAAGAGGATCGGCCACTTGAGAACACTAATACAACTAACTACGGCGCCAATACTAGGGTCAGCTAAGTTTTCCTCAGAATATCATCTACCGTGTGAGAAATCACGAAGCCTGCAATTTTCACAGTCTATTGTGAAAAAAAAAAAAGTAATGCAATGTTCAGACTTCACTTATTTCATTTCAAAAATCTTTAATTATAAGCTTATCTTTCAAAGTCTTTCATTTACAGAATAAGAATTCTTTCATTTGATTTCAATGTATCAATCCGCTATTCTAAGTCCTTAATTAATTGATAAGTTACTGATTCTCTTTCAATGTACATTAATAATAATAAAAATAATGATGGTAGGATTGTAAATACTGATTTACTTCTGAAATCGGTAATGATTTGATAATTTGCCATGAAAGGTTTTACACATACATGAGGATGAAATTAAATAACCAATAATAAAAACTAGTCAACAATGAAATTTCTAGTCATAATTTTGTTTAAAAACGATTATTAGATTTCAGGTATTATGGGAAATTATTTTGACATTGACTGGATGGGTAAGGAAATAAACTTACAATAATACCATAACATCTTAAAAAATCAAAACAATTAAAATATGTTTTGTTAGATCCGGAATGCACCAATATAATGAAGGAATAGAATGTCAACATTAAATTCATTATTATAGTTAATAGAAGCAAATCTTACTTCTAGTTGTTGGAGGGGAAAATATTTTTCAAGGAAGAAGAAATTTCAAATATATAGTTCAAATAGTATCCGATGTCAAAGAATTTAATTAAAGAAAAAGTCAACAAAATTATTTTTTTTTCCTTAATGTATAGCTACGAAATATTATTTATAAAATATTACCTACAAAATAATAACAATATCTATTAAATAAATCATTTAAAACTTTTTACAAGTGTGAAGCGAACAAGAAACAAACATATAAATTTAATAAAATTTTTCATTAGATAGTTCATAGAATTTGATTAAAAGTGTCTATCATAATCATGTAATAATAAATAAATAGATGCCAGACTTTAATTTCCCTTTCTCGTCTTTGTGAAGCAATAGATGCTATGGTTAAGAACATAATAATTTTCCTTCTTGAATTATCTTTCTTAAAAAGTTCTTGCTATTTTCTTACTAAGGTTCATGCAATGTTTTGTATCCAGATGATGATGATTCTGTAGCAACCTACCCTGTGGTTATTAGATACCTGTCCAAATACAATTAGAAAGTCCACGTTGGCGTAAAAGGCCTCCTCACAGCGATACCCTTCGACGTCGTAAATTTTCCCATTAAATATCATTAACACTGTCGCAAAATAATCCACTTGACAGCTGGAGGTGGGGCAAAGCGGATACAGGGGAGATGGCTCCAACCATGAAACGCTTGCTGAATTACATCACGTGGACCAAAAAAAATACGATAAAGAATCATTAGTAAATGACGTCATGATTTATTTTTGTTTCAAAAAAAAAAAAAAAAAAAAAAAAAACGCTCGAAGAAATTGAATGAATTATAAATGGAAAGTAGAAGTTTAGAATTTTTTTTATATCTTATTAATTAGTCTCTTTATTATTCTCTATCAACATAATAAGAAAAAAAAAATCACGAAAAAGCTTCTTTAAAGAATAAATAACATAGGTTAAACTTTAGATTACGGTACCCCAATGGCCGCCCGCCATGTGACTTGCTGCGTACTGTTATCTCAAGATCGCAGTTATCTAGATGAGGCTTAGTTTTTCTAGTAAAAGATCGTGCAAAACCATTTTGAAATCGGCATTCTACTTTTTACTAGTTAATTGTTCATTTCACATTATCCGCCGTCTTCAAAATAGTGCGACGGCCGCCGGCTATCGGGAGGCTATTTGTGGGGGGGGGGGGGTACCGTAATCTACAGTTTAACCATAATATAAACTGTAATATGGGGGCGAAAATCGAACTGAATATCAGACGTCATTGAAAATGCTGCCATTGAGAGCAGCACTATTACAATAAACTGCAGGTTGGAGGAGTCAGATTCGCGGAGCTTGAGAATTTTTAACGAGACGAAGTCTCTTCCAGACAGATCCTAGGGTTTACCCAGCCCTCTATAGAGGATTTCGATATCGAGGTGGGTGAGCTTTGAACTAACAACCACCCTATCTCAACTTAGTCTCTGGTCATGAAATGTTATTTCCAGCGTCCCATGGGTCATCAGTGCCTACTCACCCACTATTACAATGTACTACAAGTAATAAAACATTGTTTCTGACGATCTGAGGTTGAAGAACGCTGGTCTAAATTTTCCTCTGCTATATTCGATTCTGAATTCTTCAGCTAATTTGGAATTGCTCTAGAATTATTCTTAGAAATGAAGTTATTGGATGAACTTCATTAATTGAAATGGCAGGCGAAAAGTAAATACTGTGTCGTTCATTTCATTTCGTTTAATTCAAACCATTCAAGACCAAGTCAATCAGTCTACATATTGTGGAATCTCTGTAGTGAAATAAATTCATGATAATTCTTTAAAAACTTAGAAAGGTGGATTTTAGATTCAATAAAAATGATCTAAATCTATTCTTTTACCTATTATTGTATGTGACTTCTTTTACACAAAAATATTATCTTCTCGATCTTTCTCTATGTCTTTATAGAATTCAGATCATTCATTATCATTACTAATTATTTTTTTAAATTACTAGTGCAGTGTGCTACACAACTGCCTATTTAACTTTCTTTCTTTTTAACCTCATGACGTCATATATGGTTGCTCCACAATGTGGCTCCCGTGCAAACTACTTTGATCGCGTGCTAAGACATAGCTCGTTACTTCCCGCGTGCCATTAACGCCGTCCTTTGTTTCAATGCGAGACCACTGTCGCCCGGAAGTGAGGGGATCAGCACGTCACTTCCGGTGGCTTTATCTTCTTTCTTGCTCTTTTTTTTTTTTTTTTTTTTTTTAATATTTTCTCGCTCAAACAGCAGTCAATTGTTTCAGGCAGTGCACGTGACTAGAATATCGGCAAGCTCTGGACATTCAAAATAACAATGTCCACAGGGTGTTTTGTCCCAAACAAAAGCCAACAGATAACAATCTTTCCTTATTTTTTTTTTAACTCAAAAGTGACAGGAAAACAGAATAATCTTACAAATTGAAAGGGTTTATTTTAACGATTAAAAATCCATTTCGATTCAAGACAGGATAAGACAAGACCCCAGAAAAATTTAGGTCCTGGTGAATATTATTTAGATCCAGCACATATCTGCAAAGAGCATCTTTGTACGACAATCAAATATCTGAAAGATCTGATCATACGAATTATTTTGTACTTAAATATTTGGCAATTTCAAAATTGCATATTATTTTAAACGATGATTTTTCATATTACCATTTCTCCTTGTAATACAACAACTAAAACACACAGATTACTACGCTTCGCGGAGATGTAAATCTTGCAACTGCACGATTTACAACTAGTTTGGCAATTTTTTTCTTTCTTTCTTTCTTTCAATTTTTTTAAATAAATAAATGTCTATTTTTTTATATGTATTTACTTTTCTTTATTTATTAACCAAGAAAGGTTACCATTATTGAATTACCCTTCACTTCTACATGTTTTTAAGTGTTTGAACGTAGGATAATGCTGGCTGGTGAGAACCTAATTAGCTCGTAACAGCTGTCCCAAGACCCCCATAAAAGTTAAAGGCTTTTCAAGTTTTATTAATTCCTTAACTATTCAGTTCTTTTTAATATTTTAAAAATGTCAGGATAAAAGGGAAAAAAATGTTACATTGCTCCTCCCCAATGTTAAACACTCTTGTTAAACACGAAGACGGTATTTTTATTGGAATTACGTAATAATTATTTAGAATTATTTTACAAGATTAACTCAAACTTGTAGATTGCAGAGAAATGTACTGTTCAGCTGCTATCCTCTTTCATTATAATTAGACTTTTCAGTAATTAATATAAAAAACTGAGTCTTGCATGAAACGGCATAGGCCAGACGTGTGTGTATCTAGGACATGTGCTATATGTAAATACAGTACAATCCAGATACAGGGAAAAGGCTCTAGTACTTTTTAACTTGATGCTGAGGACCTGTCATATCACCTGTCATTATTCACTGGGAGAGATTACTGTGTGTATATGTCTGTATGGGTGGAACATAAACTTAAGTTTTACTATATGCTAATCAAACCCCCCCCCCCAACATACACACACTTCCCGTTTAAGGGAAGGGGCGTCGTTACCATGTTAGTCCATATTAGCAGGATCGACTTTTTAAATCTTTTAACTTGTAAATATAAAAGGTAGAGATAATGAAAAATTTATTCTACTGTATGTATGTAACCACAATAGCAATGATTATTCAGTCACACTTATTAGAAATATATACCTACAATCGATTTTACAATAATTATAATATATAAATACATTCGGTGTAGAACTAGGACGTATGTTGTATGTAAATATAATCTAGATACAGCGAAAAGGCTCTAGGTCTTTTTAACTTAATGCTGAGGACCTGTCATATCACTTGGTATCGTCATTATTCAATTATCTAATCCGATATTGAAGAGTGTATTTTGCACTGGGAGAAGGAGGGGGGGGGGTAATCGTCTAATTCGGTACGGAGACTCGGACTGCACATATAAGAGCTTGTGTATAATGATCTTAATGAACTATTTTTAGTGATTCAATTCATCATTGTTACATGATTAATTAATTTTTAATCAATCATTTTTTAAATAATTAAATGTATTGAATTCCAAGTGAGGTAGTTAAGACGTCCAAACCCTCCCTTTTTGTACGCCACTGTTTACATGAAAATACATAACTTAGAATTTCGATTCTTACACTGAGAGATAATGTCTACGAGACATTATCTCTCAGTGAACTATGAGACCTGAACTTGAGTAATCCATTTATAGTTTGTGAAATACTTTAGAATTAACCTTTTATATATATCATATGTACATATTACATAATACATCTTAAATACATATCTTATACATATCTTATTTAACAAAGTTACAGATAATGTATTTTATCTATATTTTTTTTAATAAATTAGCAGAAAACATTTTAAATACTTTCTTCAAATGAGATATCTCGTAGATAAAACAATCACTTTCAAAAATTACTTAATTACCATTCCTAGTCTGAACACCAACTTTTCTCGTCCTATCAACCATGTAACATGAAATAACACCTTAGTGTTTTGGTTTGTTTTGTTTTATTTTCTCCTACATGTATTAACCCCCATCTCTTTTATATTTAAACTTTCTTTACTTTTTTTTTATATATATAGTTTGCTAAATCAATCATACACATATATTTACTATAACATAAATTTAGAAAACTCATTAAAATATTTAAAAAAAAATGAGCATTCATTAACAATTAAATCTTACGATATTTAAAAACTGAAATGAAAATTGAAATGAACAAAATTACACAAATCAGAGAAACTAATTATTAACAAAGGACTATTTCATCTATTCAAATAAAGTAGGATAATGCCCCAATAATTGGCAATTTAAGGAAACATTTAGAAATTATCTTTTATTGGACCATTCTGATGAAAAAAATACACAAACTTTGAGGATGTAATCACCTTTTTTTAAAATCAAACAACAGTTGTGTCCTGAAAGAGAATCCATATGTAAGTAATAAAATTTTATTTAGACACCTGTATATCGCAATCATGACGTAAATGTACGTCATCGTTAGTGTTTCACATATGCTCCAAATAATAAGGTCAGTTTTTGTTTATTTTCAATTTATAAAGACACTGTTCATATCATACAATGCATCACAGAATTTATTTACATTAATAATAATAATAATAATAATAATAATAACAACAACAAACCTTACTGGAAAATAAGTTTCTTAGTTGTGTAGTACTTCGATTCAAACAATGAAAGAACTGATTAACTTTATTTACTATTAGATTTAACTATAACTAGTTTTGGTCTTTTTTTTCCTTACCTTAATTTTAACAAAAGTTAGAACCACATTCTATTATTGGCAGACTGCAATAAAAAAAAAAATTAAATAAAAAATAAATAAAAAATTTGTTGGTAAATTTGTTGTTGTAGTAAAGCAACGATGTGTTATAATTTTGATAGTAGAGAGAAAAGATGTAGGCCTAACCTGTTGTTATTATCACAATGGCGAATTTGAAAGTTGCTAGAGGTACATTTTTTTTTCATAAAAATATAAAACTCTTATAAGTCTTAATTAACTCTTTCTTTAGACAGAAAATTTGGCACCAAAGGTTCCGATTTTATTTTATTTATATGCTGCATCGTCTTCGTAGCTAAATTATTGATAAAATATTCAAATTTACTTTAAGCTTGTCTGAAACCAACAATATAAAACAAAGATCAAAACATTACATTTCATATCAATTGAAATATATACATACTTTAGCGTAAAAGCGGGGATTGGTAGAAAAATTACATCCAAAATGGAAAACATCTAGGATTTTGTACCTTTTTTTTTCTTTTGTTGGAAAGCTTGTTTTTAATCCCCCTCAACATCCGAAAAACAACACGAGTATTTTTTATTTTTTTTTGTTGAAGGGCTACGATACCATCATAACCTAGATACATTTATATAATATATTGATATGTACAATATTTCGTTGCATTTACTTGGTTCTTCCTTAACAAAGTGAGGATAAACAAATTTAAAATATCATTTAAATTAACAGCTTATTTTCAATGATTCAAATGGAACTTAATATTTTTAAATTGATTACTAGTCTAATATTTACTAAATTACAAAATTCAGTTCATTATCAACTCTCTGGAATAATTGTGAGAAGGTAATCCATTCAATTGAACAGCTTGGAAGAAGAACAGCTTGGAAACTTGAAGTGAAGTAATTCCACTTTTTCTTACTATTTACCTGGATTTCATTGAAGATTAGGACCTTATTAAAGTCGTATTCTGCAGGTTTTGTCGACCAGAAAAAATCTAAGCTCCTCTGTTTTATCTGACAAATTCACTTTCCTTACGATGTTGTTCTTTAAAATTGTTTTTTCTTTCTTTTTTTTAAAATCACAGAAACACAAACAAACTGAATGACTGACTCTTATGTCTTATGAAGGTCAGTTTTATTAACTTCTTGTATCAAGCAGTTTAATTTATGAAGTTTTACAAATCATATAAGATACCAGTATATTAACAGTCAATGTCTACTCTTCCTCCAATGTCTCCATTTACTCATATTATTTTAGTAGTTTTGGAATTTCACTGTCAAGGAAATTTTTTTTAATCTTCATCTATTGATTATAATTTTTTCAAGAGTAATTCATACACCGATGTCATTCTCCATCAGAATTCTATTTGCACTATTTTGCTGTAGCTAGACTTTATTTTATCGTAATCATAAGTTATACCAAAAGAAAAGTACATATGCAAATACTATTTTATTCCTGTGATATTATATATAGTGTAAATCTACACTTACCCCAAAAAATACTGTATATACGTGTCATTGTATTCACAATACGGCATTTTTTTGCCTTAACTAAATTCAGGCTTAAAATAGATCGGTAAACTTTATCTCGACTTAATATGTCTGTCTAGTAGTTGAGCATTGTGTGTGTGTTGCTGATACAGTGGTACCTCGACATACGAATTTAATTCGTTCCGTGACGATCGTCGTATATCAAAAAAATCGTATATCAAATCAATTTTTCCCAAAGAAATTAATGGAAATAGAATTAATTTGTTCCGGTGATACGAATTTATTTCAAAAAAATAATTAACATGCTTTAAATACCAACCAAATATAGATTTAATATAAGATAAATACAATGTTTATTGTATGCATATTATAAATGTACTACATTTTTTTACTAAATGTACTATTTTTTTACTTACACTAAGACTAATCACTATCACTGCCCCTCTTACGTCTGGCCCTTTTGGCCGCACTTGCAGTGGGTGTATCGCCTAGACGTGGTCTTTTCCAAGGAAACGATCAAGAGAGATCTTTTTCTTTTTTAGAATGTTTCTAAAATGCGCAAGGCACGTGTCATTGAACAATGCACTGGCTCTCCCTGTAGACAATTTCTCCGGGTGTCTCTTTTCTACAAAATCGGACACTTCTTGCCACTTAGCAAGGATATCACGAATTTCACGTGAAGATAGCACCTCCTCCTTCTCGACCTCCTCCTCACTGCTGAGTTCCTGCATCACCTCTGAGTGCGTCATCTCTTGTAACTTCTTCAGCTCCTCCGTCGTGAGTTCTTCTGCATGCTTCTGCACCAGATCCACAACATCTAGCTGTAGGCCTACTAGCTATTCGTATCTCAAAAATATCATCGTATTTCGAGGCGTAAATTATATGAAAATTTTCGTCGTATATCAAGAAAATCGTATGTTGGGGCGTTCGTATCTCAAGGTATTACTGTATGTTGAATGGTGACGAGGAGGGTAAATTCGACGAGGTGATATTGAGTAGGTTATAGAACATTTATGTAAAGTGAAAAGCAATCCGTATAAAACTTACAGTATTAAATTATATAATTAAATTCAATGAATTATTATAAAATTGCTTCGGAAATTTTAGATAAAGAAATTTGAAGCCTTTTTTTTTTTAATGATGCATTTACTTATTTTTTAAGACTGTCATTGGTAAACTTTTCAGAATTATCTGTTTTAAATTATTTTAACTTTAAAAGATGCTGAATTATTGTAATCATTAAAAACACATCAGTAAATAACCCCTTAACTGACCTAAATAACTTTCCTGGAAGGCTCAGATATTTTATTAATATTTGCTTAATGACAGGATTTTAATCCATTCTTCCTCTAGTTTATCAAATACTAATGTTTTTCTATTTTTATATCTACTTTTCAAAGAATTTTATTACTTATTAGGTTGAAAGTGATTCTCTACTTTTTGAATGACAATGAAATGCATGTTAATTTACTTTTAATCCTATTTAAGGCCAAAAAAAAAAAGAATCAATGGACAGAAGTGACTATCCTGTAGTTTAATGAAATAATAGAGAATCCTATTTTCACTTTGTTAGCGGTCCCGTAGGGTTGAAACTATTAGATCCCCCGTGTGTGTTTGTCTGTCTGTAAAACGCCTTCCATGGCCCAAACCAGAAGTCGGAGCCCCATGAGTGATAATTTGCTGGACTCCCTACAGCCTGGAAGCTTGGAGAAAAATCCGATTTCAGTTCCAGACTACATCCGGTTTTAGGTGACCATTGACTTAGTTCAGAAATAGTGATAAATGGACAACTATTCCGAGAATGAACATCATATCCTTCACCCAAAGTGTCCACTTCCGGTTCAAGATGGCCACTGGTCACTTACTCAGAGTAACTCGAATGCTGCAAAATGACATAAATTGCAAAGGGTTGCTTGGCTTTAACGACCAAGACTGAATTGATTACTTTAAAATAAAAATAAATACTATGTTTCTTTTTATTACATTTTCAAGTCATCCAATGGCATGAAGTGATAAAAATTTAGGGCCCTTCGCTCCTTTAGATAAGGGGGCCATCTAGCTTTTGCAATTGAAGAGAAATAATGTTAGATTTGATCAAATCGTGAATCGATTTTCTAAGATTGCAATTTTCTTTACTTTGCAATGCCTTTTTTTTTAACCCTTTAACTTAATTTATAAGCTTTACCAATTTAATTTATAATTATTAATAATCAAGAGATATAATTTGTTTTGTCTTACTTTTGTTTCCCAATTTCTTTTAATTAAATTAATGAAGCAAAAATGTAGATTCTTAAAAATAGCTAACATTTATGTAAACTTATCATGAAAATCCCAAGGTCAATATCTCGTTCAAACATTTTTTTTTCGTGACTCCATTACTCAGGAGGAAGTGTAGAAGAGGTAATAAAATCCTCTTAGAAACGAACATTAAAATCTTATCTTCTGATTACTTTTAGACAAATAACTGTTATTAAGGGACTCAGTAAAATACTGATAGAAGTAAAATGATTTTATGAAAAATATAGCACCTATTTAGGAATAGAGCGTAATTTATTAATCATAGAATCATTAAAAAAGCAGTCTCAAAATCCAATTTCTTGTTTTCCAAACCTACTAAGCTAAAGAAACCAATAAATAAATAAAATTAAAGTTTTTAAAATGATATGCACATCAATAAATCGAATATTTGATTATTTACAATTTTGTTTAAAAACCAAACTAAAAAGAAACTGAAAATATAATTACAACAATTTTATTATAGTCCCATTAGTAAAATCTGAAGCATCCACTCGATTAAACAACAGTAAATCTGATGATTGGTTGTTTACGTCTGTCATATTACAAGAGAAATTCTCAATTTTTAATTTTTTTAGGAATTTTTAAATCAAGTCATATTTGGCATTTATTATTGAAATGAAAAGATTTATTAGATTATAAAAAATGTAACAAAGATTGAAATGAATTAAATAACTGTTTCAAAACAATAACTGTAAATGTGGATTTTGGAGGAATGGGTTAAGGGATTAGGGGGATTAGTTTAAAAAAGAATTATATGCAACCGCAACATGTTACAAAAACTATAAAAAAATTGGAGAAAAATTTCTGGGAGATGATTCATGTGAAGGTTAAAATTTAATTTCGAATCACTTCCATGATTTATTAGTAGAACAATTTAAAGGATAGAATCGTTTTTCAATGATTCTTACTCTTAAAAAAAACAAAAAAAAAAAAACATAAATCCTCTTCTCAAAAAAGTTGCATTATGCATTTAGTTGTAAATAACTTTGATGAAGTATCGAATTACCCACACCTGAAGAGGTGAAAGAGTTCAACCATCTGAATTCTCGTTTGATAACACTAATACCTAAGTTTTAAAATAAAAGACCTTAGCAGTAATTGTGCAAGTAAGAAGTTTGCCAATTTCATTACAACAAGAGAACCAGTTCCGTCGTTCGTGCCATGAAAAAGGTTTTAGTGCAGAGAGAAATCTGGCCAATGACGGGAAGGCCTCGCTCTGCTGCCTCCAAGATCGGTCTCCTGATAAACACTAACAGCGTGAAATGTAAACTTCTCAGGAATTGGTGTTGCGGAAGGATTGTTCATCATCGGGCAGTCATAGTCACTGACCTTGAAAGTTTGGGAGGGAAAACTGCAATTAAATACTGGTTTAAAGAATGTAATTAAAATTAAAAAAAAAAAAAAAATCAATTGATTTTTCGAAATGAAATAGAAAATATGTTTGATTGATTTTTATTTATTTTTTTTAAAAAACCAAACAATATTCATGTTATCTTGAAATTTCACAAAAACGTGATATTTAAGAGAAAGAAACTTATTGTGCCCGTTCGTCATCTCTCGTCCGACAAATAATTTCCAAAACTTATTTGAATTAAATTAATTTCTTAAAGCTTTTGTTTCCCTCAAATAAAGAAGGAAATCAATAAACTGAGTTTATTAATTAATAGTAATTA
>JAFIDM010009631.1:44888533-44920703 GCA_023159025.1 Thereuonema tuberculata | reverse complement strand
TTTTTTTTTTTTTTAATAAAAAAAAAGGTAAGTTTTTAATCAATGCAGTTGCTTTTAAAACTCACTTCAGCCTTCAATGTATCGTGTTTCTCTTGCACTTCCGCTCATTGGCACAAACGCCATTTACTAGTCACGCACTTTCTCGTCATAAGCGAGAATTAATTTGCACGCCACTTCTGACGGATGCATGAAACGCAAACCTTCACGGTGATGGCGTTCGAAGGAGGGGATGGGTGGATTTACTGTTCCCTCCTTTCCCTCTCATCATTTTAAATGAATATACCTTTTTTATACACTGCCCGGCCACTTCATTAGGTACACCTACCTAGTAGCGTGTTGGGCCTCCTTTAGTCCTCAAAACAGCCTGAATTCGTCGAGGCATGGATTCCACAAGATGCTGAAAATGTTGTTGAGGTATTGTGTACCATGCAGACATGAGTGTGTCACGCAGTTCCTGAAGATTTGATGGAGGTGTAGGCCTGGAGTGAACAGCCCGTTCCAGCTCATCCCACAAATTTTCAATCTGGCTGAGATCTGGAGACTGCAGCAAGGAAAAGTCATCATCATCTTCCTCAAACCATCCCATAGTGATGCGGGCTTTGTGCATTATCCTGCTGGAAGTAGCCATCTGCATGAGGATAAACTGTTAACATCTACGGTTGCACTTGGTCAGCTACGATGTTTAGGTACACTCTAGCATCCTGACGTGCCTCCAGAGGTATCAATGGACCCTACGTGTGCCAGGAAAAATCCTCCCCACCGTGACACTGCCCCCACTGGCTTAACAGTTGTTGTGAGACACGACGGGTCCAGACATTCAAGCACACAGCAGGGGAGTACCTAATAAAGTGGCCGGACAGTGTATATGTTTTACTTTTTTTTTAATTATCAAGTGATTTAAACACTGATACAGATAAAACCTTCAGAAGAAGTCTTTTGAGAAGTTTCTAGCTATCTTCTTAAATTCAAAGTCAGCCATCTTCCTATAATTTCAGTACCAAAAAAAAAACTAAATAAAAAATAAAATAAAATAAAATAAAATAAAACAACTCTTCACCATCCGGGACTTGCGTTTTAAGAACTGTTTAAAACTTTTCCACACTGAATTCCGATTAAAATTACTAGGAGTGTTTCCTGAGGTAGTTCTGCTACATGATACTGGCCTTTTAAGATTTTAACCATCATTTTAAAGCCTTCGAAGATACTACAGGGATACTTATCCTTTTATGTTTAGTATGTCAATTTCATTACTGTTTCAAGTCATTGAATTGAATCGTCATGAAATAAAAGAAAATGTAAATCATTGAGAAAATGAGAAACATCAGTTTCCTGAAATTCGATCATTCACATTTTTATTTTTATTATTATTATTATTATTATTATTATTATTATTATTATTATTATTATTATTATTGTTGTTGTTGTTTTTTTTGTATCTAATTATGAAACTTATTATTTCTGAAATTTATCTGTATTGATGAGCTACACAATTCATAAAGGTAATTTTCATAAAATCTAATTAAAGATTACGTAACTGTCTTCTTATCGAGCAGCTATTACCGTAATGTTAATTTGACGACACAATGAAAGAAGTGATGTCATGAACTTAATGAGATGTGATCAACAATTCTAAGGTTTATTATCAGACTGGCTTTCATCCCTAGAAGCTGGAAATTTCTTCAACATTGGTAAAAAGACTCTTTTTGTGTTGAAGACAAAACGTGTTAAGAATTCATGAGTTTCTGACTAGGTTGCATGCGATTACCTTGGTTGCATATAACTATCGTCTGAAGGAAAGTTACACGAGTTCAAGGGCTAACATTGGTATAATATTAGATGAGATGTTGTGTAAGAAATGATAATAAGTTGAAATAGAGTATAACTCTGACGAGGAGATATGGACATTTTTTTCTAATTAGGAGGGACAAATACTTGAAGAAAAATTAGAATTGATTTTCAGAATAATAACTGATTTAGTAGGAATAATGTTCTAATCAAAAGAATAAATAATAGATATACTTCAGATAAGAGATATTTCCCAAATTGGTATATAACAAAAGACAGATATCACTGTAAGATAATTCAGGTTGAAGATCCTTTACCTAATTACTTCAAGTGAAACAGAAGATAGTATAATTGAATGGAAGTTTATAAGACGTGTATAGGATTTTTATATTGGGGAGGGTCAAAATTAGGGACACGATCAGCAACAACCAAAAACAAAAACAAAGAAAAAGAGCCGTCATCACAATTTCAGGGGAGGTGGGACGCAAGGTCCCTTCAATCTGCCATTCAGAATAAAAACAAACAAAAAAAATAGGGCCTCTGTACATTTGGAGATTTTGGAGTGATATAGGCCTACTTATAACTCCAGGATCTCCAGGACCTCCTTAGCCCTCAACTTACATTTGCCTATGCATGGAGAAAGAAATGAATAAACAAAGAATTTGCTGAGAATAAGAATTTGGTTATCAACATTGCTAAAAACTGTGATTTAAATATCAGATTAATGAAAAATTCTACAAAAAGTGGTACAGAAATAAGAGGAAATTTAGGTGACAGATTATGCAGAGCAGCTACTCCATCACTGGCAGCGTTAAAGAAACAAATCAAATACTATTATTAACTATTATTAATTAGTTATATGAAGAAAAGAAAAGGATAAAGGGGTAATGTGCGCTTTCTAATAAAACTTAAAAAGTAAGAAATTTAAAAGAAAACTAGCAAAGCATTTTACTAAATATAGCAATCTTACGGATGTTTCATAAAATTAGAAAAACAGTGATTATCTTATTTAAATAATTAAAAAAAAAAGGTGAAGATAGCAAAGCTTATGCTATCTATCATTCTCTCCTCAGTTTTACGAAAATTACTAATCAAAGTTAATCGAAGGTTTTTTTTTTTAATTTTTTTTTGCTGAAGAAAAATTGCAAGTTGGATTTTACAGTGGTTACAATACAATCGATCACAACATGAATTGAGAAAACTCAATTCTCTCAAAACTAATAATGAATACGAAACATAATTTACTATTCGCCTATGGTATTTGCTTTATACAGGGTGGCGCACATAAAACAGGCCCCGAAAGGTTTCCAGGTATATTTTAGTTCTGAAACTGGACACTATTTAACGCTATCGCTTCTGTTCATCTTATCTGTGCATCATTGCCGGTATATTTTTATTGTCAAGTTCAGATTAGATGTTGGAAGTGGCCTCCATCAGCCTCGATGCCTTTTCTTCGCCCTCCGCAGCATGTTCAGGAATACACTCCTCGATTCTTTCACCATAATGCAGGAGATCTCTTGCCTTAAGTTTGTTTTCAACTGATCCAAGGTGCGAGGGTAGTTGCGGTATGATTTTTATTTCAGCAAACCCCAGAGATAAAAGTCACACGGTGATAAGTCAGGAGAACGGGGTGGCCAGAGAGATTTACTTACTATCCTTGCAGCAGTGAAGTCGTTGGATTCGAACAAGAGAACGATGCGAGATGTGGCAAGTCCCTCCATCTTGTTAGAAAAAGGCAGATGTGCGTTCATATTGAGTCAATTGATTTGCAAACTCTTCGTTGATCCGTAAATAAACATCGATATTAACATTTTCCTTGCAAAAAAATGGGTCCCTGACACCCACACCAAACACCGATTTTTATCAGGATCATTAGCGTTGAATACTGTCTATAGCGAACATACATGTACCTTGAAACCTATTGGGGCCGGTTTTATGTGCACCACCCTGTATAAGTGGTTCCCAGTCGTGGCTCAAGTAATTGAATGGAAAGTGAATGGTAATTGAATGGTTTACACAATTAAAGGGGAAATCAGAATGAGAAAAACACCATATCAATATCATATTTCATAAATTTTCACAACAATATTTAAAAAAAGAAAATCTGAGAACAGACATCAACATTAATGGAGACTACGAATCTAATTGGTTTTGCGTATGCCTTGTTAAAAGATGGTACAGGATAGTACTCTATTTACAAACTGTCAATGTTCAGGAGAATTAAAAAGTAATTACATTTTAATTAGAGAATTAAAAGTAAAAAGTAGAAAAGAAATGATCATTATACTTATCAAACATAAGTAAACATATTGCAGAATTACACGAAGTAATAGTTATGAAATTAATGTGATTGGTTTTAAAGCATTTCCTTAAAGAAATGCTTAAAAAAAAATACTATGTGTCATTTACTTATAATATTTATGAAGGAAGGTGTTCGAGATTGCAAAGACTTGAGAAAGCATCATCATCCTCAACGAACAGAAGATGACAATGATATATAAAAAATGCAGGAAAGAAAGTATCTACATAGATTCTTTAAAGATAAAACTATCATGTATGTCTTCAAAATAAGCTTTGAACAATTACCACTGAATTCCAAATATCTCTGGTTAAACATTTTTTTCAACACTAATATTTCATGTATTTACTGTTACGAACATTCCAAATTCTACAGTAAAAGTTCGAAGAAGCCGACATAACAGAGTATAAGTCAATGTTAGTTTCGTTTTACCCAAGGTATCTACCTATGGATTGTATGAAAATCAAAAGGAAGCATTAATTAATATCCACCTCCTATTAAAGTGTAAAATCTTGTAACTTTTTTTAAGTTACGCCTTAATTATAAGGGTGGCTTTTCGTCTCTATTTCTTTATATAGTTCCAGTACAAAATTCAATAGTCATTTAGAATTCAATAGACTAAGTCAGTGATTCTCAATCTGTGGTACATTACGTTGTTTCAGGTGATACACAGAGATGTAACAAAAAGATAGATTAACTATGAGTTTTTGACAAGACTGTTTATTTTCTTCTGTTTTCCCTCTTACCATAAACACATTCTCTTGGCTGCACAAAGTCCGAAATGGATTTATGGTGGTACAGGAATTTTTAGCAGTTTATTTGAGTAGTACAATATTCGAAAAGTTTGCGAACCCCTGGTCTAAACCAATCTGTGAAAAGTCATCTTGATTGGATAGGCATTTTTTTTATTTTTTTTTTGTTATTTTAAGGACGATGGACAACTACACTGAATCTATAGATTAATATCTTTCGGTAGCTGTACTTCGAATGTCACTATAGAAGGAAAAGTAATAAATTTCTGCTCCGTTATCACATTGATCCAATTTTCGACGATTTTTATAGTCGTAAAAGTTGTTTATTTTCCAACAGATGATTTCAGTGTTTTGGACATTAAGCCACCATTGAATCATAATTTTTCTAAAACAACGTTGTTATCAACAATAATATGATATCTTTCTGTACACTTGGAGTTGTAGAGAAATAAAGCTTTTTAACCATTTAAGCAACGAAGTTTATGAATTTTATTTATTTAAAATGATTTGTTCTATTTTTTTAAACTAAGTTTGACTGGTTTTATTGCTATTTCTGTACGATTCCCAAACCCTCATCTGCCTGAAAGTATACCAACAAGTTCGACTATAAACCAAGTCAAGTTTTCAAATTAAATTTCAAGTTTTTCTATTTTAAATGTTTAAAAACAGTCGAAAGAACATTTTTGTGTGTGTATTATATTCCAAGCAGTTTCCAAACATATGATAAAAATATTATGATTATGTTTATGTTTATGTTTATGTAGTGAAGGTGAGTGGCAGAGAAGCCAAGCACTGCGACCAGAGGCTATTGTACTATCCCACAGAAATAAAAATATTATGATTAGTAAAATGTAATTGAAAAATATACAAAACATAAGAAATATACATAGAATGCAACAAATCATGGAAATCCAAACCGAATTAAGGTATTCACTGAAAAAAAAAAATCAACACTATCTACACGAAATTAAATATTTATGAAAAAAAAGTAGAGACGTACATAACAAAAAATTGAATTTATTATACTTAGAGAATTTAATGAAACATATCTAGATGAAGAACTAAAGTGGAAAAAACAAATGGATGAAGAATTTGACTGATTTTAGCCAATAAGAATTTGTCAAAAAATTTATATAAAATAGAAATGTAATGTTGCATCTAAAAGCCAGCAAAATGGTATCAATTGTTTCAAACAGACAGACAGACAAATGCTAATAGATGTTTTTGCAAGAATGATTCTTGCGAATTTAGTTATAAATGCTTGGATTAAAATGCTTCTTTATTATTCTAGAATCATTTGGTGTTCTTTGACAGTTTTTCTTCTTTAAATTATGGCTAAGGACTTACGATAAAGGGAGAATGAAGCGAAAATAGACAGGGGAAAAAACAGAAGAGACGTGTCACTGAAGAAAAGTGATGGCTTTGTATATTACCACATTCCAGCCGGCTTCTTAACTGTGTAGAGGCTCCCACTGAAGTTGAATTGATTGAAAAAATTTACAGCAAATGTTTATAGTTGGAACATATTTTGTAATGAGATAATTCCGATTACTCTAGTCTAACAGTAACACTCATTGCGAGGCTTCTTAGGTCGATTGTTTTCGCTCTGTTCAGACAAGCGAACCAAAACCCATAGCTCGTTATCTTAAAGCAATGGCGGCACATCTTATAGCGGAGGCGTCTTCATTCCCCGACGGCGACCCCAAGTGTTTTAATTGCGCGCGGACCAGTGGCGTTTTCCTTCAGATTTTCCGGATGACGGGGGTGGTAGACGCCAACGACGCATAAGCAGTCTAAGGAAGGCTAGATAGAAAACACAAGAACCAGACATTCACTTCCTTAACCATCAAATTTCATTTGATTAATTCTTGATGATTCCTAAAGACCTTCAGACAGAGCACAAAACTATTTTATTTACTTATTTATAAATATTTTCGAATCTTAAGTTTACCTTAAGTTTAACTTTTATATTTTTTTTCTCTTAAGTTCTTCAAAAGTAAATGGATGAAATTCATAAAGCACAATGAATGGCAAAAGAACACTTCTAATCATAGTAAAAAATTTTTAAGCTTTTGTTAAGTTATTTATAAAGAAAGGAATTGGAAATTACACAGTCAATAATTAAGTCTACAATAACTGAAATTCAGAGTAATTACACTAATTTTTTTTTGTGTGTGTGTGTGAACTGTTCCTAGGGTTTCTCCAATCTTATATAAAATTAAGATCGAGTTTCTTCTCGATAAAGGCGTTAAAGGAGGGCGAGCGTCGGGCTGACCGCATAAATCTAAAAATAACAAATTCAAATTTCCAATTTGCCTAGGAACGTCATATTTCCTGAGACCCCAAGAACACCTAATGTTGTGGGATTTTTTAATTTTTAACTTCTACTTCAGTAAATCCAACAAAACAGATATTTTAATTAGTCAGTAAGAAATTCACTGAGATACAAATTACCTATTCGTCATATTATCTCACAACATTATATAATTTGCTTAAAAGTTCAAGGATCCTTTTAACAGACACCCTTTTGGGTCATTAGAGATATTTCGTAATTTGGATAAATATAGGGTCAATAGCTCAGATAGACGCCTTCTCGCCTTTAACCCTGGAAAAGTAAACTGATCCTATTTTAGAGTGAGATTCTATTAATTTTATAGGTATTGAAAATCAGGAAAACGTACTAAATGCTGTTTTTTTTTTTTTTTTTTTAACTTTCTTTACATAAGGAAGATATATTCAATATACATAGAATCTCAAACGCAGCCTTTCAGGATTTGTTTTTTCATGATATTATTTAATCGTGAATAAGAATGTGATACCTCCAAAAATTAAAATAAAACAATAAATACACATTAAAAATAAAACAGGAAAACCCATGTGCCGGCCTCCTCCCCGGCCTCAAACGAATTTCTTTAGGCAGTAAAAACATAATAAGCCTAAAATTATAGAATCAACAGTGATTGAGACCAAATTATTTACAAGATGACATCTCAGAACGACCGTTTCACTCTTTATGGTTTTATTTTAATTTTTGGAGGCGTCATATTCTTGCCCACAATTAATTCTAATAACCTCCGTATTGAGACCTCGCTATTTACGGATGACTATTCTCAGCTGATGATCGCCAATAAAGCGTGAAATATCACATTGTAAATAATTTAGTCTCAAACACTGATGATATTATTTAGTTAGCAGAAAAGAAAAGAAGATTCAAGAATAATTTATCATCCAAAATCATTTTTCTCTATTAATTAAAATTAAAATTAAATTTACTCAATACAACATTTTAAATTTAACTTCTAATTTGCTTACTTCTTGAAACAAAGGATATCGAATTTATAAAATTTATAAGTAATTGAGAAATAAATCGGAGTGAATCTAACAGGTCTAATATGGTTATTCTCCATCATGCGTTTACATTACGTTCAAAAGAATAAGATTAATGGTGGAGTGCACCAAACTTCAGTTAACTTTGATGACTGCAGTTTGGACGGAGCTAAAATTAGGGGGGGGGGTGCCATCACCCCCCTAATTTCAGTTTTTGATAAATTCAGAAACTTGATAAATTTCTTTTTATACATGTTTGTTTCCTTTCACACAATTTTAAAACAAAGGCTAAAATTTTTCTGGAGCAGCACCCCCCACTAATTTTAGCTCCGTCCAAACTGCAGTCATCAAAGTTAACTGAAGTTTGGTGCACTCCGCCATAAGAATTGCGAATAATTATATGATCTTCTTCATTTTATTAGTAGAAGTTTTTTTATCTTTTTTCTTTTTTCTATTAGTTGTGTAATATAAATTAGCTGTAGGCCCTTCAACATCATCGTCACAGATATCGTTTTTTGTAGAACTGTATCAGCATCAATACTTGTAATTTTCCATATTCGGCAGAATAAAAACTACAGCTTTTTGGAAGAGATGAAGTTCTCTTAACATGCTCTAGAAATCTGGATATTTTTTTGTCGACGTTCCCTAAGATCTCAAACTCATTTCATTTCAATGAAGGTTTCAGTCGTGCTATGGACCTCAATGTGATGAACGACACTTACCTCGGACCGCAACAGCGAAAGCAAAATTATTTCTTTCAATAAGTCATTTGCAGCCCACGAGTTTGAGACATTGATATAACTGACATTTTTATTTAATTAATTTATTTAAAGCAAAAACAAAACACTTAGAATGAAAGTTATTGAAATGTAAAAATTCAAAAGAAAGTTTTTTTTTTAAAATAATCTATCGAAACAGCCTATAAATTTATTGGAAATAAAAAAACTATCACTATGATAACATTTCAGTAATTCTAAGTCTTTTCCATTTGAGACTTTAGGTTTAATGTTTTTTGAAGACGATTAGTCGAGTGATCAAGAGAACTTCTTCAGAACTTAGGGGCCATTCATCACTGTGCATCATCAAATTGATGCACATCTTCCTGAATCAATTCTTATCATGAGAAAATGTATGATTGGTCATAAAAATGTAGGCCCAGTCAGGATATAAACTTTTACATTCGAGACTTATTAAAATACATTAGGTAACAATTAATTAATTTTGATAAGTATGCCTTTAATTGTTACTACTTAATTGTTACTACTACTACTTAACATTGAATACACAATTGAATACACAGCAAAACAAGAAACACATAGTACTTCGCTTAAAGGAAGCATATCTGATTTACTGCAATAAAAGTATTCACATACGATAAAATTATATATATTTAGTTTAGATGATAATGTTTTTTAGATTACGAAACTAAATAACAATGATAAAAAATTTAGACTGGAATGATATTGTCTTTAGAATTGCCGGAGAAAAGTGTGTTTTGTCTAGGCCATTAACGTACACTCAGTCGTCCCTGTCTCAGTTGTGGCCGAGACAATAGGATGGGGGCGCCACTTGCATTCTGCTTCTCTGCCCAACTGCATAATTTCGTTAAACTTCAGTTGGACAAGCGCCGTCTTTACCGCCGGGGGAAAAGCGCTACTGGGAGGGGAGGGAAAACACACTGGTGGCGCCGATATCCTTACCCTCACCCTACGCGTAAGATTCATTCCACAACATTGTTTTCGGAATTAACATCTTTCCCCCAACTCGGGGACTGAAGTATCTCTATTTATTCAACAAACAGGGTTGTCGTTTGATTTTTGGAAAGTACGAGATGAATTCTAATGAAGCCGATTTCAAGTAGTGTCTGTGTTGTTAGTCTTAATTTATACTTGGAGACCGAACATAAGTCATAGGCACTACTAAATAATTCGGACTTTATTAGGAAGTTTGTTAGCTACAATTTAACTGCTAAGGACAGATTGAATTCAATTAGTTTATGGATTCGGCCCTCGACACTAATTTTGTGGCTGAAATTCAAAATAAAAAAGTCCTCTCTCTCTCTTCCAGAAACATTCGCCTTAACAATGGGATAAGCAGTATATATCCACAAAGAATGTGAATAAAGATATATACAGGAAGTTATTTATTCATTCACAAAATTAATTATTTAATTATTTCGTTATTAACCAATTTTTAGAATGTCTTCTTTGTGAGATGATTGAATAGAAGTTTAAAAACCATATTTTGTTTGTTACAGTTTAGGATAATTAAATTCAGTTTATATTCAGGAAAAAATATCGTTTACTGTAAATTAAAAATTGAACTTACTGTAATTTTTAAGAATTTTTTTAAAATTTTTAATCGTTTACTGTTATAGTCATATAAGTAAATATATAAATAAAACTCCTTATATAATTATTATTCTAAATAAATGTTTTCGTGCATTTTTCTTGTTTTTTCGGTCCTTTTCAAAATAAATTAGAGGTAAATTGTGTCCCTGAAAATATAGGCCTACGTAAAGCAGAAAATTAAAAAGAAAATAATAAAACTGTCTCTTTTTTATTATTATATTATTGTTGTTGCTTTTTATATTTTTATCAGAGCTTTTGCGACATCCCAACATATCTCATGTCTGCGACCTCTTTATGATCGTCACCTCCCATGTGTTCTCTAACAAATGAACTGTTTTTAAAAAAAATACTTCGCAGATAACGCAAAAGTTAAGAACAGCAAAGTTCTTTTTTTTAATTTTGTTTTAGAACTAACTTCTCTGACTACAAATAAAAATGATAATATTTATTGGTGTTTTTGTTTTGGGATTAGACAAAAATGTAGCTCTTTTCTTACCCAATGCTTGTGGAAAAATCCTAAACTACCCAACCGATTGTCTTCATTTTTTAACACACAAATAATGCTATCAAAGTCACGAAAACACAATAAACAAAATGGCACAGCATTTATAAATTACAATAATCGTCAAACACATATAATCTATCTTCAAATTTTTAATTTTACAAGGTTGATTAAGTCATCAGATTCATACATGCGTAAATTCTTGAGGAAATCAAACATCATATCCTAGCCTACAAACAGTGAAAGATCTACAATTTCATTCAGAAATCAATTGACCTGATATATTCTTTCCTTTCATTTACCAACTAATTTTTCAATGTTCCATATTAACTACCGTAACCAAGGGTAACTTTCGGGTAATTTTGATCTTTTTTCGCAATTTCTTTCAAAGATCAATAGCACAGCTGGAAGGAAAACGAATATGGGACTTCCGGAAGGGGCGAGTGAACAAAGAGGATGCCATACTTCTTATGGAATCTTTTTACAGGAAATTTAATCTTTTCTTGGGACAAAGTTATCTCGCATTTGGGGATAACTCTCTATATTATAGAAATTCCTTACGCAAGTATTATTCCTTATGCATTCACGAAAATCCTGATGACACAAAATTTACATTAAGACATATTTAGATTTTCGAACCTGAATGTCAAATCCCACGATGTGCACTAATTCTTGATGTCATCAGTTTTGTCTATTTCTTTTTTTATATTTCTTCAGAGGAGGGCTTTGTTTCTTTCCTTCTTATTACAAATAGAAGACATCACCTTAAAGGTGATGCTATTTAACTTCTGTCTGGTAAGAAGAACAACATGCATCTCTTTTCGAAATTTGAACCGGAAACTTAGTCAGTCCCATCCAGTCTTGTATCAATATTATAAACATTTTAACGTTGTTACGATTTCATTGTTTAAGTTTAATTTCATTCTAAAACGGGCAAAGAATATTGTGGTACTACTGAATTTATAGTTTATGAACAGTTGAATAACCTTCAGAATTTTGTTTTTATTGATTTTTGTTTTTTGGTCGAATAAATGTAATCCTACAATTCCCTTGAAAGTGCTTCTGACTTTCCCTTGAGAATATCCAAATGTTGATGTGGTTGTTCCACTGACATAGACTACTTTGTCTCTAACACTTATCGATTGAAGGTAGTTTGGGGATTGTAGAAAAATTTGACAGTAGCAGAAGCAGCATCCAGAGGGTGTGTGGACTCGTTTTAATTAACCTTTTACCGCCGTTGATTAGCTAGGGTGGCGAATGCAACGCTTCGGCCCTTTTGTGTTTGAGTAAGTCGAAAATGTTAAAAACGTTCCATACCACGCCCCCTCTCGTCCGTCGACACACAACCTCATCAAGACAAAAGTGCTTTGTCTTCTAATGAGAGAATGACTTCGTTACGACAGAATTTCTCCCACCCCTCCAATACAAACCCGAAGTTAATGGTCGAAGCTGGTGATTATTCTCCCACAATCTGACGAATGAGCAATTAGTAAAATCACCGCCGAGTTTAAGAAAAGGCCTCTTTATGCAAATAAGGAGACGGTATCATTAAGCAAAAGTCTAAACAACTTTGGAGTTTAAGAGACCCAAACGGAATTGCTCCAGACATTCTCCTGAAAGATAAAAATACTGCATGTTCTGTGAATGGTGACATAAGATGAGCAACAACTTTCAATAAGACGATAGATATTCTAAGATAGCAATTCTTTTTCTATCCAATCTTATGTAGAAATTGAAAGCATTAGTAAAAGTGAATATTACTAAATTCAAGGCTGTTATTGTTCGAAGCTCGTCATCTAAACAGTCGTTGGTCAAAGATATCTAAAAGAAATCCCACCCACAAGCAAATTCAGATAAGTTTGAATGGTTTGGAATTATTATATGACATTGATATTTTTGTCAAGCATGATAGTATTATTAGTAATATTAATTCTATTTTCAGTAGATTTCATTAACTATTTCCTGATAGTTCAACAGATTACAGAAACAGACTACTGATTACAATCCGGAAATAACTTGTAAAATTTGGAGATTAGCTATTCATTAGTAGGGGTTGATGTGCAGTAAAGGTTACCAGATGAAGAACCCGCTAACAAATAATTGATGAGACCCCAGGTACATAACTAATTCAGATGCGGATACTGCGTTACTTACTATTGATTTAATATACCTTTAAAACTGAATTGTCCGTTTGACCTTAGGTTTGTCACTCGGCTGCAGAAGATTGTGGATAGTGGAAATCCTTGTTTTTACTGTGTCTGAGGACTGTGTTGGAGGCAAGGCAGGGTGTTATATCTTATTTTTTATAAACACAGTGTCAGAGTATAGTGAGGTTAAGGTAGCTTTATCATTCAGGTCTCTCTTGTATGATGCTTGTTGCAAAACCAACTTCTTCGTCGCTTCGCCGCCACAGCATGTGATTCCGATATCGACGAGAGCAAAAACGAGACTTGCTATATAAAGTTTACTATTTGTTTAAAGCGGCGCCTACTTCGGCGAACTGCAACTGGCAAGAGCAAGTTTTCGAGAACATGTAAAACAATTAAACTCTTGCCAATAGGAAAGCCCTGCGTGCCAAAGTTGTTGAGTTTGGACAATTAATATTCAGACAGATTTCTTCCTCAACTTCAATAATTACTGCTTATTGAAGTTATAAAATTTTACAGCAGTATCCTCTGTTTTATCAGGTAAAGTGTACGCAATTTGACAAATAGAATGAGTTATACTACCCATTCTGTTTTCAATATGGCGTACACTTTACCTGATAAAACAGAGGATACTGCTGTAAAATTTTCTGTGAACTTCATTGAATATGCTAAACTTTTTTATTCTAATTTTTAATCTCTATTATTGTAAAAACCTTGAAATAAATAATATTTCATAAAATCAGTCTTAAAAATGCCGGAAAAATTGAAAAAGTAACTTAAGAACTCGTTATTTAGAATACTGATAAAGATATTATATTTAATTCCGTGGATCGTTCAGAAGCATTCATCAAATTCATTCGAATCAAGCGAGAGATGTACACGGATTTTGGCTGAAGATTAAAACATGTTCCATTTCAAAAACTGTCCGTCAGATTTGCTTAGAGGGAAATGTTAGAGCCGCAACAATTTTTTTACTACTCAAAACTTTTTATGATCATTATTTATGTAAAAAATAAAATTCAGTTGTTTTTTTTTAAATAGTGTTTTAGTAAAAGAGGTAAAAGCTTTTGTCTGTATTTATTTTTATTTTTGTTATTTTTTACATAGAGCTATTACTAAATGTGACAGCTGAGGCAACCTTGTGATGCTCTATCAATAACATTTATCGAAGAGTAGTTTGCCTAGAGACACGGTTTGTGACTTTCAATTTCTCTCCGTCTTCTAGTTATAGATAATGGAAGAGAGTTGTCCACCGGTTTCCTCTCGTCGCAGCGTGAGATCTCGTGAGTCGTGAGATTGATGGTAGCGCATGAGGGACCAGAGACCCTAGATTAGAAGAGACTAACCAACGTGCAAGCTGATTTGCTTTGGATTTTTGTTTTGTTTTGTTTTGGGTCCCATGATTACGGGTACCATATTTTATTCCTCATCCTTATTCGTAGAATCTTTTAAAAACATTAAAAATACAAAAATAAAACCATTGAATGCTTTTTATTTTATTAGAAACCAGCCCTGCTTATTTTGCTCGCTCCATTATTGAAACAATTTTCTTACAATTCATTTCCATGGACAGTTATAAGATGATGAAGTACAATATTGTTGTATGCTTTTTATAAATTATTATTGGGGTACAGTAATAAGGAATAATCTAACTATATAAAAAGACAAGACCTGACTCACTCACTCACTCACTGATCAACGTCCAGCCCAAACCGTTGGATTTAGAAAGCTGAAATTTTGCACAGAGGTTCCCTTTATGTTGTAGACAAGGAATAAGGCCAGATTTTGCGAAATTCCCACGGGTTCAGGAATAACGAGGGTTTATTTTCGCTTGAAAGTTTTCTTATTTCCGTAATTATTTCCGTAACTATAATTAGTAGAGACTTCAAATTTGGCATGTAAGTAGGTAATTATAATCACTAAAACCCTTTTTCAGGATGTTTCGAAATTCCGCTGGGATAGGATAAAAAGCGTTGCTTTAAGTTATAAAGCTGAAAGTTTGCTTCCGTTACTATTGTTAGGTTTTAGGATTTGTTATCTTGACAATGAGAACTACACAAATATTGTTATGCAACAATTGGAGCTAAAATATTATTCTGCATAATAGCGCTACTTATACACCCGGTGGCGGTAATGGGAACTATACAAATAGTGTTGTGCAACAATTGGAATCAAAATATTGTTGTGCATAATAGCGACGGGGTTTTCGGGTTAGATATAGATTTGAAATGATCAGATGATTTTTTACGAACTAGGAAAGGTTTGAAGTGATAGATTATGACGTTACAAAATTCAAATAATCTGGAACAATAGGTGTACACTGGGAGGACGGTGAGTGGATGGGCAAACATGGTTCAAAGATACTTCTACTAGGTTTTCGGGATAGATATATAGATTTGTAATGAGATCAGACCTTTTGAGTTGTTGTTTTCTTTTTTGTTTTTTTTTTGTACCAGGTAATTATAATCCTGGTAAGGATTAGGAAAGTTCCAAGTGATCTCGCAATTGCAATTTCTTTATCATCCACATTAGGACATTTGTTTTTTTTAACCCGAGCGAAGAACTAGTTTTACTAGTCATTTATAAATTTGCATTATTGCGGTCATCTAATAGAAAGAAAACTTACATCAATGTCATTATTAATCACCTAACAATGGTCCACACACATTTAAATTGGATTTAAGCATCTGACACATTAGATGTAAGCTCCACTTTCCTTTCCATTCCTTAACATTATCCCATTATTTCCTTAGTATCAAGGAATGTAATGCTGCGTTAAGGGAAATTAAAATATACAATACGTGTATTATGAATTCCCTAGTATCCGAATGAAGAAATATGTTAGATTTCATGTTTGCATCAATAATATTTCTTATTAATCCATATTCTTTTTTTTTTTTTTATAGGGAGGTGGGGGTTGTTTTTTAATCATATAAATATACTTTTTTTTTTTTTAAGAAGAAAAAATTTCGGCTGGACACACTTGACTATTAAAAATAATTTACATAAAACGACCGGTTTCGTCCTGGCAAGCAGGACCTTGACTAGTGACAAACGTAACAAAGGTGGATGATAGGCCGCGCGGTTGGCGTTGTCGCTATGACATCGGCCTCTGAGTACCGGGTTCGGTTCTCATGTGGGTTTCGTGATGGTGGACGATCCGCGCTGGGCAGGTTTTCTCGGGGTTCTCCCGTTTCCCCTGCACTTCTCCCACCATACTTTCTCAGTCTTTCTCTCCATCTGTCCTTATTTCCGTGAGATAGTACAATAGACCTCCGGTCGCAGTGCTTGGCTTCTCTGCCACCCACATTCACTACATAACATAACAAGGTGGATGATATTTATTTTTTTATATATTTTTTTTATTTCAATTAAGTATTGTATTTTTGGAAATCGTAAATTTTGAGATAGAATATGGTTTTGGTATTGAAAATGTGAATAACATCTAATTTTTGTTTCTAAAATCATATTTAATAAATGTTAGTAAATTAGATAAATTTGAGGTTTGATTTTTGTTTTATTTACTGCCAATTGGTTGTTTATATTTATTTTGCCGTAATAATAAAGGCAACATTTGTATGAAAATATTTTAGTAAAATGCAATTTAATTAAATGCAATTTATGGTATTGAAAAATCTAATATTTTCGAGCTTTTTCAATACCATAAATTGCATTTTACAAAAATAAACAAATACTAAATGTTGTAAAATGTTTTCTTATGTAAAAGGAGATTTTTTTTTCAAGAAAAAAAATAAAAAGCGAATTTTTTACTGAAAGCTTTAAATTACAATTAATAAATAAAAAAAAAAACCTTCTAATTTGAGGATTATTTCATTTATTAATAACATTACCAGTAAATTGAATATACGTTAATAAAAGATAATTATTTATTAATTTTTAAATTTTAAAGTATCAAAAGATAAGTTCTTTGTAAATCACATCTCAACATCATTTAAAATTATGACAAAAAGTTTTTTGCCAAAGAATTTGAATTCTATTAAAATTTTTAATCAAATTCTTTTTTTTTCTTGTTTTTTTTTTTTTTTTTTCTTTTTGCATTTTGATTGTTTCATATTAGCTTTGGTGACTAAACTAACTAACTATAATTACAAAAAAAGTCACGCCAGTACAGACACTGACAACTAGGACAAAACCAAGGCGCCTAAATTGGAGTTTGACTAGTCTCTTGTAATCCACAATCTCTATGTAGGACGCGTGCTCTTCTCAGTGGGGAGGAGACAAAGAGGAGACAGAGTGTGTTCGAAGTGGACATTGTGTTCTTCAAAATGCTGCCTTTTAAAATTCAAGATAATTAACATCTAAGATTAGATGTAAATAGAAGAAGAATTTAGTCCTTTTTTTTAATTGAAATATTATCAGTAGTGTAGCTGGGGGCGATGAAGAAGGGACCTGCAAATGATTAATTTGGTTGGAAGGTAAAACACCTTTTTTTTTTTTTTTTTTTTTTTCTGTTTAGAAGATATAATTTTTTATTTGTTTTGTTTGAGTCTTGGGATGGCATATGACCGGAAATATCTATGCTACTGAGTATGATTTTTTTTTAAATGAAAGATAACTTAAAAATGATTTGAAAAAGAATTTTTTTTTCGTAGTTGTTAATAATTTTTTTTATAATTTTTTTTTCTTACAGCTTGTTTTTAAAAAACTCAAGTTTTCTTAATAATAATTATGTATAATATACGTAACACGTAGAGTACTACGTTTCTTTAGGCATAGTAGTTCCTGCTTTAGGCTATTTACAAGTTTACTTTATGTAATTTCATCAACTACAGCATCGGTTCTCAACCGGTGGTACGCGAAAATCTGTAAGGGGTACGCGGTTAACTACCAAAAAGTATTCCCACTAATTATTTTCTGAGACTTTTTTTGATTTTATGTCTCATTAATAAAAAACTTTGTAATAAAATGTCCATTAAAAAAAAAATTCTTGTTTTTAATTTAAATTACTATTCGTAATTAAATTTTAACAGTTTAAAGTTAAACTTCAACTAATATAACACATTTTAATAAAACTAAAGTGTTTTTGTTGAGGGTACGCATAGTTAATGATACATAAAAAGGGGTACATGGGTTGAAAAAGGTTGAGAACGCCTGAACTACAGTATTACGCTCTATTTTAGAATATACATTAATTATTTTTTACAATAAAACTAGGAATACAATCGATTTTGTTAAGGAAACTACAGAATTTTATTATTCAACAGAAAGGTTTTGAACTCGAAAGTGATAGGTTATCTCCGAGTTACTGCAATATTTCAACAAACACTACCTTCTCAAAGTCAAAAATAATTACTGAACATCAATAATTATTAATTATTTATTATAAGATCTTGCGAAGGAATGTGTGAGCCCAGCTCACTATAGTGAGAACTACGCATTATTCTTCCTTTAATGTAATCGATAAATAACACTGAAAAAGTATTGTGCTGATCATGTAGTTTGCTAAAAAAAAATATACCGATCTTAGATGAAGTATCTAGGTTAATTCTTGAGCTTTTGTCTTCAAATTTAGTTCTTGGAAAGAGGAGCACAACTGTGCTGCAATACGTGTATTGCATAGACTTTGCGGAATAATGAAATGTCAATAAACAATGTTTCTTCTCACTTTGATCAATAGTATAAAATGCAAGACAAACGCAACATGTTTCTTTTTCTAAATTCACTAGTAGCACAATGCACTGTTGAAGGAATCTTATTCCCTGACCATCCTTTACAATTAGACTTCCAGAGACTGCGAACCATAGGAAAGATCCCCACTCCAATCGACATTTGACATTGAAATTTTTGATTGCGAACTGTATCTCCGCTGTAAATGTCAAAGCTTTGTTACTTTTTATGGACTATCCATTGACTGAAGAACAATCGGTTCAGACTCCGATCAGATTCTTTTTCAAGGAAGATTTCAACATTATCTTCATCTTTCTTTAGCTTCTCCATGTTTATGCCTGTGGAAACCACTACTGATTTTACTTTTTGTTTTATTTACTTATTAAAACACAGATTAACTTATCCCTACTTAAACAGTTTGACAAAGAAAACAGATTACAAAAAAATCTCGATATGTTTTTGAAACAGAATTATCAGAAACCCTTACGTAGCGCAAATATTAAAAATTTGTGTTGCTTAAGTTTCATTGGAGGCCAAATTAAAGAAAATATTAGTTTGGATCAATTACTGTACTTTGAAAGACTGTCTTTTATTAACGTAATTAAAATATGGAGAAATATTTGCTAATGTTAACAAATACAGAATGAAATTAGATTTTCTTTCGATTGTACTTTCGATTTTCAGAATATTGTTGTCATAATCGAGTCTTTCTAAGTTAGACTAGCATTTTGAAATTCAATAGAAAGTGATAAGTGTAACATTTCACGATGAAAGAAGAAAATGTAGGAAATTCCGAATGAAAGAAGTTTCAGAAACGAATTTCAAAGAAATAAGCTTTAGCAATAGAAATTCTTGGTAAAGAATTAAGAAGACAGAAGGATTTAACGTGTCATCTAGAGGTAATAAAATCAATTTCCTTGAATTTGCTACAGGTGTCAGTTTTAGTAACAAGCACTTTCCGATTTATGAATGAATTGATCAATTCTACTATAAACCAAACTTCAATTGAATTCCATAAAAGAGAATTAAGGACCTGTTCCATTGAAGGATTTGTTTTTGACAAATATTCTATCTCTTATATAGTATAATTTGATATAGAGAAAGTACAAATAAACATTTGAACACACACATGCTGACGTTTTTTTTTATTCAAATTCAAAAGATGTAAGTAATAACACTTTCCTCAAGCGAAAGGCTAGTAACCCGATAACCACCTCGAGTTCAAGGGAAAAATAAATCCCTCTTAAATTAGGCGTATATTTCATTAATAAAATGAGCAGTGAATTTCTTTCATTTTATATTCTATTCAGATTTTGTAGGTTCTAGTTTCATCTTAAGTTAAGTACTGAATAAAATAAGTTCGAGAAAAATTAATATAAATCAACGATTTTCAAAAAAAAAGTATTTCAATTATAAGTACAAATAACGCGTGCGATCTTAAATGCTAAATCTTCGTATAAAATAATAAAAAAAATTTTTCGTATTAGAACACTGATAATGATGTATATTAGCTAAAAATTACAAATTATTTTAAAGTAATTACTTTAAGTAATGGCTCCAATTTATTATCTAAATTAATTATCCAGAATAAATTAAATGTAAAGTCAGATAAAATTATGACATTTATAATCAAGATTGCTGTTGTCTTCGTTTAAGCCTAAAGTTAACCAATCTTTGGGTCTTAGAGAAAATAAGTTATCTGTAGTGTGTGTGTGTTTACTTTTTCTTCCATTGTTGCTAAGTTTTTAAAAATTTCAATTCCAACCAACTTTATAAATGTCTTAATATTTTTTTGTTGGTAGTTTTGTTAATAACTGCTATATCTAAGAACAAAGCCAGGAGGCGGGAAGGGACAGGTAAGAAGGGAGATCAGGTGTGATGGGGGAGGCTCTGTTTGCTCTCCGAGGAACGCTGGCCAAGGAGTGGCGGCTTGGCGGCACCAACGCTGCGGGATCAGAACTGACTAAAACCAACATTGCCTCTGGGCACCGTCCATCAGAATACCATCCCTGTACCTGTTTTCTTCTTTGGAGCACAACCTTCCTCAATAAGCAATTTCCATTTCGTTTTGAGCATCGACTCTATTAAATATGGATTTTTTTTTTGGTTTGTTTTGAATTATCGATTCACGTTGAAAAAAAAAAAAAATTAAATCATATATACTTCGTGAATATTAAGAATATATACATGTATTATACTAGGCATGTAGATTTTCTTTTATAACTTTAAATATGAACAAGCTTACTTCAATAGATAGAAATAAGAAGTTTACAAGTGAATAATAATAATAATAATAAAAAAAATACGTACAATAGCACTTTAGTAAAGGTTATCTTTCTTTTAACCTACTTTACGAAAATAGCCGAATATTATCTCCGTTTTATTGTTTTGTTTTTTTAATCAACTTATAGAGAACATAATGGGTTTAAAATACAAACAAATTCTTCTTAATTAACTTCTTTAATATTTAATTAACTTCATTGTAGTTTATGGAGTTTATTAAAGAAGTTATTAAAAGGTTTAAAATACGTTCGAATAATACTGTAACTTTTAACATCAGAATTTTGAAAAAAAAATATCGTGGAATATAAAAAAATTAACAAGGGGACGATATTACGAAACTGGTTGTAGGAGTATTTAGGGATGGGGAGTCGAGGCCCCCCCCCCCATCCAACCCTCTTGAAATGTACAGAATAAGCCCTCAATTCTTTCGTTTTTTTTAGTTTGGATGATTGGCTGAAAGGACCTTGCCCCCCCCCCCCCCCCGAAATTTTGAAGACGACTTTTTTTTTGTTTGTTTGTTTTGTTAAAGGTCGGCTTCCTTCCCCTAGAGATAAAATCTTCTACACGCCCCTGAATCTGGTGTACTAATATTGTCCTCTAACATTAATTTCTACAAAGTATTATAGGAGTAGAAGAATATATATTCCGTACATAGGAATCAAGTAATTGCGACGAAAAAAATGTAGCATCTATTCGGTAGAATTCAGAAGCCGTCTGCAATAAAACAAAATCGAAAATGGTGGGAGTATCGTCCGGAAGATACAAGTTCCTATCAGGGGACGATATTAAGGATATTAACATCGTGTCGAATATTACGAATATACATAAGGTATAACTGTGAAGTAAAACTTATCTTTCGATTGAAAGGAAGGTACTACTGTCAACATTTCAAATTATAAACTAATCTAATAATTTATTTCTTTATAAGAATGGTGTAAGTTGAATCTTTACCAATAAGATGGAACCGAGGGGGTTGTCAGGGGCTACTTTCCTCTACTATTTTTACTACTATTAAATAATAATATCGATACATTATAAAAATATTAACTGGTTATCTTTAGATCTTTATTTATACAAAGATGTCTGAAAAATGACGCCAAGACAAAACAGTTCGGTTAAAGTCAACTGGAGAAATACAGTTTTTGGGGAGAATTTCTGAAACTAATTTTAGCGAAACGAAAGTTACTTTTAGTATCCTCGAAGTTAATCACTACAGGATTTCCTCTATCTAAAAGATTTTTCTTATTTTGATTTCTTTCTTTGAGTTCTAACAATAGCTTTGGGGCCGTCCATTAATTACGTGAGGTGTTTTTTAAAAAATTTGGACCCCCCCCCTCCCCCTTGGTGAGATTTCAAAAATTTAAGCCGCACCCCCCCCTCCCCCTTTTGACCTCACGTAATTAATGGACGACCCCTTTACATCTTCTTGAAACTTGTCCTTGTTGAGAAATTTGGAAAATCTCAAGTTGACAAACATTCCCATTAGAAGCTAAAACAATGAATTTCTATGGATATCTAACAATAGAGATCAGTTTGCTTAGTAGCCTAGTCCTCTTAATATATGCGAATTCAATTAAAAATAATCGGCTTTATTTTTTTAGAATTTAAATTCTGTACTGTTTGTATTAAGAAGTCATAATTTAAAGTAAACGGAAACTTTTCGCTTATAATGTTTTCCACTATTTTATAAAACAAAGAAATAAAAAAAATGCTACTTCAAGGAAAGTAGTTTTAGCTTCTTTCAGGAACTTGCTTTTATATAGTTTATTACAATAAAATTATAGTAAAAAAAAAAAAAAAAAAAAAATACAGCTGTTGTCCTATTAATGCAATTTAGGAGATTTTACAGTGTTTTATTTAAGTTGAAAAATTTTCTCTTCAATTTCAGTTATAAACTTTTTTCTCTGAATTTCCATTTAAATGTCTAGAGTAATAAAGGAGGAAAAAAAAAAGCCCTAAAAATTCACATTATGTTCTTATTTAAAAAGTATTTAAGATGGATAAAGGAAAGAATCATAATACCTTACCTGAACTATTTTTTTAAATATCACTGAAAATTAAAACATTTTCATTATTATTATTTTTTTCATTAATGTTGGAGTGTAAGCGAGATAGAAGGGTTTTGGTTAGAATGTAACAGTGTGTAATTGGCTGTGGATGAATACCAAGGCTTGATCAACAGACTCAATGATTTCAATTGAAATGAATGGTTGGCATTTCCCCTTCACCACAGGGAAACTCCCACATTAGAACGACCGTCAATTTGGACGATGAATTAAGTAATGCACAGCAGCAACTATGGTAATTATGACACAGGAAATGTGCGACACAGGAAAAGTGCTCTCCATAATTACGACACTCCAAACTTACAATTTTGAATAGTACAAGTTGATAATTAAAAAAGTTCTTTTGCTCGAACAACCTGTAGCAAAAGATTTGTAATAAAGTAAAATATAATAAATCCAGTGAAATAGAAAAACAAATGAAGGGAACGTCAACTATACGATCGAGTCTAAATGGTAAATTGAAATTTATTTATTTATTTATCTGACTGATAGTAGACAGTAAGGCGGTGTATTTTTTAACAGATTAGAAAGAATCTAAAAAGTGAGTGGTTAGTTAAGAAACATTGTGATTACTTTATTTAAAAAATAGACTTCAATAAATCTCTTAGAACTCAAGAACTCATTTCTCATTTTGGATATTTACTTTATTAATAATTTTCTTACGTCTTGAATTTCTCTTAATAAGTAATGTTAAAAGTAGACATTAAACAAAGCGGAGATAAGGGAAGTAGGTTTCAGGTTCGCTTGACAATGTCTTCCTGTTTTTCTCACTTAAATGTTTGAATAATTGAAACTTTTGAAATTCTCTCAAGTTATTTATTGCTATTTATTTTAATAAATCTCACGGGAGAATCAACCCAAGATGCTAAGCGGAAGTTTCCTATGATTGTAGCGACATTGCGCGATTCTTTGGCTGCGAAGAAAATGATGGTGCTACGGTCAAAGTGGCTCTAAGCACGCTTTGAAGTCTGGCCATGCGTGGAGTTGCCTCATTAACCTCAGTCTTTATAAATGGGATGAACCCGTCGATAAAGGATTAAACCCGAAAACAAGCCATCCATCATTCGTTCTTTGCCTTCCTTCTGTTCAGCGAATACCTTGTTCTTAGCAATAACTCACTGAAACTAATGTGGATATCGAATCTAAACAAGTGAGGAACACGATCCCAACAGTTCTTTTAAGACATCATTTCTTAATTGTCTTTAATTACAAAATCAGTGAGAACTAAAGGCAATTAAAGATTATAAACAACGAACTGGTGTAGCATGTGACAAAGAAATGTGTTCTTCAGCAACGATAAATAAATGTTACCAATTAGAAATGAGATTTTATCAAATTACCTTTAATTGCCACTTTTGATCGATTATCAAAACGAAGACGCCCTTGTTTATAATTTTCAACTAAATATAATTGCATTAAAATAAAAAAAAAAAAGGGAATTTTCCGAATTATTACGATATTTAGATAAAACAAACAGGGCATTGAGTAACTTTGAATTTAAATTAAAAAAATTATAATTCTCAAAACCCTTTTTTTGATGTGGAATATTCGTAACATACAAGATTAAACAAAGTTGTGTGGATAATCTGATCCAAAAAACCGGAGGAAGTATTTTAAAAAATAAGATAACGGTGTTTCCACTCGGAATCGATCTATTTTCACATATACAAATATGATTCATAAAATGACTTCTTATTTTGCCATACAGTTTCTAAGGATTGTGTTTGTATTTCAGCGGGTCAACCTGCTTTAGCCAGGAAATAACAATGCCTGATAGGTCCCTATCAGCTGCCAAGGTTCGAAAGAGAGAAGTGCGAAAACTGGAACTGTGTGACTGGCGGTAACAACACTACACTTTAACTCACATTACAGCGATGAACTTCCACCACTGTATTCTTATCATGTAGAAAAGCTGATCAGTCTCATTTATACGTTTAACCAATCTTTCATTGATAGGGCTCCTCACACATAGACTGATTTCCTTTACAGATTCTAGAATTATGCGAAGTAGAAGGAATAACACGCATTTATTTAAATGGTACATTTGAGTACACTTTTAAATGAATCTCTTTTAATAATAGTTCTACTAGTTGGCAGTTGAAGATAAGTGGATACGAGTGCCTAAGGGCACTAACTTAGCAACGTAGAATATCCATCCACACATCAATGCAGTCATCATATGAGTTTTATAAAAGTTCCTCATTCTAATAAAATAAAAAAAATTCAGTTTTTCAAATTGGATTGCCTTTGAAAAATAGAAATGCCATCCATTCTTTAAGAATCTACCAACTAAATCAAAATTAGTGAGAGATAAATTTTAAGAACTTTAAAAAAATGCAGAATGCCATTTAATGTTATAACTGATTGAAGGATCTAGCGATAATTTTCAAAACTGAGTCAATTCAATAGAAATTCGAGAAGCGAATGACGTCTACAATCTGATGGAATGTTCTGCAGACAAGAATTGATCATCGTTAAGTGAAATGCTTCTGGCAATGTTGCAATTTTTCCAAAACACATAAATCAAGAACGAAAAAGAAGAATGGGAATAAATTGAAGCAGTCAAAGTCATTTGGAATGGCTCTGTTATTAGCTGATTAGAACACAGTTATTTGCAATTCGGCATTTTGAAGCCACTTGATCCGCCCATTACCGACGCCTTTGTAATGGATGACAGAAGATGCGCATTCGATTTTGACAATCAAATGGCATCAAATGTCAGACGGACTGTAGTCACGGGTGAACAAACGCACGGCAAAAATTGAGCCCCTACTCATACAAAATGGTGGCCATCCGTGAATATGTCACTGCTCAATAAGACTGTAGTCATTGCAATCGTGACAAAGCCTCGATCTCGTTGAAATAACATTGATTGAAGCGAAGTGTATTGCTTAAAGAGAAGGAATTCTCGAAAACAGAAATGGAGCTTCTAGGAAAAGCACAACTATCAATAAATCTGAATCAAAAATTCAGTTTTAGACTTAACTTTACTATTCCATTTCAAGTAATATAGTAAAAGCAAAAAGAATGGTGACACGGTCTAAAAATTAAGATTTTCAGTATAATTCACTGAATGATACTATCAGTAGAAATAAAGAATTAGGCAACAGTAATAAAGAGTTTTAGCTTTCAGCTATCTAACAATTCCCTTTGAGAAACATTTACAAAAAATTGTAGACTACTATTCCTTTAATATTCGCACCATCGTTTTCTTTTTCAAAATTTATAAGATTTTATTTGGCTCTTCACAATTTTCTTTTTTTAGTTGATTTTAAGAACTAATTGTACTTTGTAATCAGTATGTCTGTATGTATGTAATCAATGCTGTGGGCATTGTAATGATTATTGGATTTTTCAGAACCCTGGGACCAACAAACCCTGAGACCTTGCAAGAAAGATATAGCAGTGAAATAACACTACATAAAAGGTTGAATGGAAAAAAAAATGACTGATTATTGTTATTAGCAGATGTCATTGGAACTAGTAATCTTAGATTCTAATTTTACTATAACTTTTTTACGTTCAAAATTAGTTGAGGAAAAAAAAAACCTTTGTGAGGAAAAAAAAAAAACCCGTTCCGCTAGAAGAGTGATTTGAAAAAGTCATGTAAAAACTTTTTCATTGAAGGAACAGCTGTGCTCTGCTAGGTTCAGTTCAATATTTCCTACTTACAAGAGGAGGCTCAGTAATTAATTGCTGAATAAAACTTCTCAAGAAAGCACAACATTAGAAAAGGGTTTTTTTTTTTTTTAATTATTTTGTAACTTATTTGTTCTTCATCAGGGGAGGATTGAAGTATTTTTTTTTGTAGAATTAAAACAGAAATTTCCAAACGAAATGCTGGTAATATATATTTATGATATTCTTTCTCCTGCAGACAGGTCCGAAGGTTCATCCAGTCTTAAATGGGAATAACAAATTAATTCTGTTGGTCATGGAATGCTGAGAGCCTCACCTTTCGTCACTGCATGGCCTTAACTTAACTGTTGAAAAGTAAAAACTTACTTTTACTGAATAAGAAATCACCAAATACACCAAAATTTGTTAAAAAGTCTTTATAATAAAAATGTTTAAAAATATATTACGGAAAACCAAAAGGAGAGCTTTCGGAATCTTGTGCGATTCCATTGTCAATCAAATGAACAATGAAGTGTTTTGGTTTTAAATAGGGAAAGTAATAAAAGATCTGTCCAAGCAGAGTTATTATGAAGGAGAAGTAGGTTTGACCAATGGCAGGAAATATACAAGTTCTCCTTCAAAATTACTCTGATTGGACAGATTTTTTTTTTATTATATTCCCTACTTAAAACCAAAACACTTCATTGTTAATTTGATTGACAAGGGAATCGCACAAGATTCTGAAAGCTCTCGTTTTTGGTTTTCCATAATGTACGGAAATGTTTAAACATTTTTATTATAAAGACTTTTTAACAATGTTTGGTGTGTTTGGTGATTTCTTATTCTATTAAATGCAATTTTAACACACGTTAAGCTTTTATCTAATACTTTTAATGAATGTGATATTGAAGAGCTCAAACCTTAAAATGTTCAGCAATGGAACAGAAAGTGAATTAACTCGGATATTCTTGGTGGGTTGGTTCCCAAACATTGTTTTATTTATTTTTAATGTTTATTTTAATTTCTTTGGAAAAAGTTTAATCATAAAATTATAACATTGAAAACCTCAATGAGTACTCAATATATTTCCTCTTTTAATGAAATACCATGGTAGGATAATTTCCTTCGTTGCCTTGTTATATGGATTAACATTAATCTTTTGATAATAAACAGTTCCACTTAAAATTTGAAATTGGAACATAATGAAGGAAGCATCAAATTTCTCTGAATGGTGATAAAGGGGATTTTTGAAGAATTAGAAACATTAAAGTTTCCAAGCTCGACTGAATACATAAGCTTGTGGAGGACCTATGACTTGCCGCAGCAGCACATCACACAACCGTATTTGATGTTGTTGAAAGTAGTTTAGTAATTATCTTCTTCAAAACATTCTTTGAGACGGCGGAGGATAGAATTTCAATAACTTCGCAATCCGTCTTATCTTCTAATCGACTTTTATTGTATTGTGGGCAAATGAAGACACACATACGAAACTTGACTCTACAGCTTCTAGGAGAGTAACAGAAGAGAGAGGGAGAGAGAGAGAGAGAGAGAGAAAGAGAGAGAGAGAGAGAGTATACGAACAATCGTACAACAACATAATACTAACATCTACAGCCGTAGAATTACCTGTTGCTCGAAGGACCAACACCAATTGTTCCTGGAAGCCAACTCGTGAACCAGAATATCCAAGCCTTCAACACAAGCAGCAAAGGTCGCACAAAGATGCAAAGAACAACTGAAAGCAGGAGAGACACAAGTGATGAACCGTATCTGTATCAGATCTGTAAAAGTAAGTCCTACTCTAAGCAATTGCCAAGGCCTATCTCTGCAATACCTGGCTGAATGATATGATGAGCAATTTGCTATGAAATAACCACCGTAATGAAAATACAATGATCTCTCTCCAACACGTTGATCGATTAATTCTGTAGTTATGCCATTCACGACAATGCTGCAGTGACAATTACGGAGATAGTAATGCTGCAATGGTAGAGTGGCCATCCAGGAGCGTATATCTAAACACAATTGAGCACGTATTACGATCTAGACGTAAAACGGCAGGCCTTCCTATCCCCTTCAGGAAGTTGGCATGTCATGTGTTAAGTAATACAGGGTAAAATTCCGAGTTTTGTTCATAATCATTAATCATCCTTTAAAATTCAGTCTGCATAAATCTTGAGGTCAAGTCTGGAAAGATCCGATTTGATTCAGAATTCAATTGGTTTCCTGCGGTAAACAAAGGACTACTAACAGTCTTTGATGCGATGTTAACAGTAATAATCTTAATTGGTTTTCATCGTTGACTATAGAGCTTCTGTTTCTACGGAACAATCATGAATATATGAAAAAAAAATAACTAAAGAATCGCATTCAGTTGTTGTTGATTCGATTTCTTAAAAACTATATGAGAATCAATGACAATTCAATCAATGATTAACTCTTCTCACCATAAACACAGAGGATAACTGCTATAATGGATTCTAAGATTGAATTATGTCATGCTGTAGTTCATGACCTAAACATAGAAGGCAGCTTCCTCCATAAACTTCACTTGCTAATGATAAATTAATTGAAACTATTCTTCATTTATAAAGTAATTTGCTTACTTACGAAAATATTCTTGACTTTTATGTTGATGATTATTAAATTCATTCAACTAAAATTAATTGATTTTATCATTTCATTGTTATTATCATAAAACTTGAAATTTTGTGTTGAGTCAAGGATATCTGTTGTAGTGTAAGCATTTAAAAGTTTTATCAAGACATTTCAGTATTACTTTTATGGCACTTTCAATTGAGTCCAAAATGTCTCTTACTATGTCAAAAAACTTTGAATTCTTTTCTAATTCTTTTCTTAGTGATTATTAACACTAAGAGCAGTGTTAATATTCGTTTCTGGTACTAAGACATTCTTAAACTTTAAATTAAGAATCACATTCAAAATGCCTTCCATGAATTGCTACGGAACAGTAAAAGGGGAAGTTTTCTCTTGTGCAAATATTTTCAACACCATATCTAATTAAAAACTAAACATGTTTTAAGAAAAAGTATAGTACTAATAGTACTAATAAAATGACATTTATTTCTGATTAAAATTTAGAAAATTCTGATAAATTTTGAAACATGAATTTGGTCATATATGGAAAAAGACATATACTTGGGAATAGACTTTCTAATATTTATTTTTATCTATTGTCAGGCAAATAACATGCAAACTGCTTTTACATTAGTCATTTCGGATTTCAAAAAAAAAAATCATTTTAACTTTTTTTTTTTTTTCAAATAATTTTTTAATTGTTAAATTAGGACTTATACAATGTTATGCCTCAATATAAAAATTCAGTTTTGGAAAATAATATACGGAATTATATTAATTATACAAATTGAATTATATAAATATACGGAATTACATAGTGATAGTTACATAGATTTGGTTTTTTTTTTTTTTAGTTCAATTTTCTTTTTTCGACACCTTACAAATTTCATAAAAAATATTTTTTTTAGTTATAGAACATAATTGCCGAAATTTTGGGCAATTTTTATCATGTTTTATAACTAAAAATCTTATTTTTTATGAAGTTTGTGCGGTATCTAATTATACTTTTGATCAGTTCAATTTGGTTCTCTATAATTATCAATTCAGGCTAAGTTGAGGGTTAACTTAACTTTGTTTGCAGAGGCATAAGATCAATTCTTTGTTTAGTTTTTAAAATAGAAAAGGAAGCACATCTGAACTATAATTTTGTGTCTAAATTACTTATTAACAGTGAATATTTAATTAATTACTAAGTTTTGATTTTTATTCTCTACTGGAAAAAATGAACGGTTTGTTTAATTGATGCTATACTATAAAAAATGGATTCCTAATAAGGTTTTAGATTTTGTAAATCATATATCGGATTTTTTTTTAAACTTAATTGCTTTTTTTCAGTTTTCATAATTACTAAACGTAGGCTAAATATTTTTTAGGGTTGTGATATTGACAGAAAAACAACCTTTCATACGCCATCAATAATACATGCAACTGAATAATACACTAAGAAATAGGAAAACAACAAAAAACAAACAACAACAAAAAAACACTAAAATTTTCTCACTTTTATTAAGCAATTTAGAATAGTAATTTTCTTATGAGATCATGTTTATAGATAGATGTATTATGTAAAACGCATGGTTTTACAACGAAATATGACGGTGAAATCCTTCACTTTGCCAAATCCTCATATTCATTGGAAAATGCCTGGAAAAGCCCAAACCATTGAACAAATTCTCATATCTATTCATTAATTACCCTCAGTCTTTCATTGGATTTCTTTGCAAAAACTAAAATCAGTTTTCTCATATTTCCTTTTAAAAAAATCAAAAAAAAAATCAAACAGTCGCTTTTCATTCACACAATTTTTTTTCGATTCTTACCCTTAGTTTCTTATAGGCTTTTTATTTTTTTTCCGACAGACTTCAACGTAACTCTCACTTAACATTGTATTTTCTTTCCGCAGCCCATTTACACTTTCTATTATTTTTAGTTTTTCCTAATGGTAAACGAGCGATAATGAGAAGTTTTGGAAGCAGTTCTCACAACACGTGATTCGTTGCAAAGCTTCTCTGATATAACACACCCCAATATCAGCAGCCCATTTTTTAAGAAAAATAAACAAAACAAATGATTATTCGAAAATATGTAACGTTGAGAGATTAAAAAAAAAAAGATAATAATACCGGTAATAATAAAAACAAAATATATTTAATTGCTTTGAAAAATATGTTTGATATGGTAGGAAAACTTTTACTGAAAGACGATTTTTGTTGAGACATGTATGATAAAAAATAAGGCAAGTTAAAAAAGAAAATGTTTGGATTTTATGTTTAAAATGATTTTTTTTTTATAACTGCATAAGAGCGAAACTGATACTGAAGCATTAGAAAGATTATTATCTGTCCAATACATTTGTCTATAATTCTATCTACAGCAAAAATTGAAAATTAAAACGATCAAGAATCTCTTTAGTAACCTTTTTCTAGGAAGTTTCAAAAATTAATTTCGGTCATAAAGTAGATTAACTCATAATAATTACTTTCTTACCGAAACAGATTATTAAATATTAAAAAAAATTATTAATTACAACAAAAATGTGGTCTGTACATAAGTGTTCATGGATTTGTATAGGAAGGGCCCAAGAGTTCTTCTAAGGGCCCAAGGGCCCTTCTGTGATTTCGATATTTTTTTTTTTTTTGATAGAAGACTCATGGCCGAGTGCACCAAGCTTCAATTAACTTTGGCGGCTGCATTGTGGACGTAGCTAAAATTAGTGGGGGGTGCTGCTCCAGAAAAATTTAGCCTTTGCTTTAAAATTGTGTGAAAGGAAACAAACATGTATAAAAAGAAAATTTATTCAGAAACTTGATA
>JAFIDM010009631.1:44872726-44888133 GCA_023159025.1 Thereuonema tuberculata | reverse complement strand
TTTTTTGATATTAAATGTAGTTTACATTTTAATTTTGGTGTGATGTTAGAAATATTTAATGGTAGAGGCTGTAGGAGAAATGATCTACTAAGGAAATATGGGAACTTTACATATAAAAGAGTTCTGATATTTCATTTCACTTCTAATCAAATTTAAAATCAACATTTTATCATTTTATACCGAACAGAAATGTGAATCTAGAACTAAATAGCAGGCTCTAATATATTACTACAAGAATGCCATGTGATAGTAAAAGAAAACCCACTAAATAACAGATACATGTGAATAATCTACACCATCAATAATTCAAGCATCCTAACATTGAAATTGAAAAAAAAAAATCATCTAAAGACTGTTGGTTGAAAATCAATGATATCTTAGGTAGAGGAAAGAGTAATTTTAAGTCTAAAAATATTGAACTAAATAAACTTATGAATCAAACATCAGATCTTAATAAAAAAAAGAATTGCAAATAAATTTTATAATTTTTACTGTCACATTGCTTCAAAAATAGATTAGGCTACAAGAATAAAAACCAAATTCTAAATGATAATTATATAAATTGAATATTAGTAAATCTATGATCTTAGATAAGCCATTGTTTTCAGAAATTCACACTATAATTAATCACCTTAAAAAATATTAATTCTACTAGTATAGATAGAATTCCAGATTCACTTAAAAAAAAAAAAATGAAATTTTTACCGTAATAATTACATTGCTTATAAACAGAATATACAAAAGTTTATCCTTAAGGATTAAAATTAGCTAAAATTGTTCCAATATACAAAAATGATTGTTTTAATAGAATTGAAAATTATAGACCAATTGCAGTACAACCTAGTATCAATAAAATAATTGAAACTTATTTATCTAATAAAATAAATGATTTTTTTTAAGCAAGCATATTATTCATAATGATAAAATTTAACTTGCATGGAACAATTATTAAGGTGTAAAAAGAAATAAAAACTCACACGAATAAAAATCACTGAGCTGCTTTTGGATCCCGGGAATTCAAGACAGACTGTTTCTGGCTTATTAGCAATCATCAGTTTGAATTTACCCAGTATTTGCAGCTCAGTGAAAGCAACAAAACAATGGCCCTTCATACAAAAAGCATTAAAAATAAAATAAAAAATAAAAAAGGGCAAAATGTTAATCCCCCGCTAGTAACCACTAGCTTAGACGGGATTTAACTAAAAATAACACAAATACCTAATGGGAAAATTTAACGTGCATGGAACAATTATTAAGGTATAAAAAGGAATAAAAACGCACAATAATAAAAATCAGAGCTGCTTTTGGAATTTTGGATACCGGGAATTCAAGACAGACAAATGAAAATTAGCCGTCATCAGTTGATGAATAATATTATTCATTCCAACCAATATGCTTATCAAAAAAATAAAAGTACAACTAGTCTCTTAAAAACGTTTAGTAATGGAGTTAATGAAAATTTAAATAAAAGTAACTTTTCACTCATTTTATTTATTGATTTAAGTAAAGCATTTGGCTTAATAGACTATCAATTGCTATTTAAAAAACTAGAAAATACTAGAAGCAGAGGAATTACTTTAGAGTTTATTAAACGATACTTCAAAAATAGAATTTTTTTATATCCATAAATGAAATTATTAGTACTAAGAAAAATGCAGGTGTGCCACAAGGTTCAAATTTAGGACCATTATTCTTTATTATTACATTAATGATTTATTTACTTATATTTTCAATTGTACTGCGTTAAGATATGCTGATGATAATATTTTAATCAAGAACTAAAAAAAAAAAAAACTTATCTAAGAGTGAGTAAAATCGTACAACATGACTTTAATTTGATACAGTGTTGGACACACGACAATAAGCTTGAAGTCAATGAGAATAAAACAGAATGTCTTTTAATTCATCCTAGAAAGCAAACAACTTCTTTTATACCAGCAGTATATTTTCGTAACAAGAACTGTTTACTTAGGAATTTCTCTGTTTGTAAAAAAATGTCATAAGATTACAAATGTAAATAGAATTAAATATCTTGGAATTATGATTAACGGCACTTTTACTAAGAATACACATAATAAAGTATTATACAAAAAATTTACAATTACAGTAAACTCCGCCGACCTCTCCTGTTTCCATTTTTTTTACTGAACAATAAATTACGGAATTAAAAAAAAAAATTAAAATCTAGAATAAGATAAACAATGAAAGAGGCTAACAAAGTAAGTGAAGACAATTATAAAGAAACAATTTAAAGAACGACCTTGTGAGCGGAGCTTAGGCCGGCAGGTTGCACTAAATTACGGGAGAACCTTTCCGTAATAATAAGCTTTAAAAATAAATAAATAATTTAAAATAAAATAATTGCTTATGTAACTATGTATTGCCATTTTAATGTAAATAAAACATGTTAAAAGCAATTTTGTGGGCCCGGTAGCCGAGTGGGTAAGGGCGCTTGGCTGCGGGTTGGAGGTGGCGGGTTCGCTTCCCGGCCTCGGCGGAGGACGGGAATTTTTCCACGCTTCTTTCTCCTCCAAACGGGCCCTAGGGTCTACCCAGCCCTCTCTAGAATGGGTACCGGGTTTCTTTCCCGGGAGTTAAAGGCGGGCGAGCGACGGGCCGACCCCCCGTCCTCAACTTTGTCCCTTAGGTTCTGAACACTGGAGCCTACCCTCCAGTTGCATTGCGCGGTCCTCTGGGCCTGATCGCAACTTTAACTTAAAAGCAATTTTATGTTAATTTTCGTCCTATATCGTCCTATTGCGGATTACCCGCCAATTCGCTTATCCGCGGTTGCCGCGTCACCCAATTCCACGGATAATCGGGAGTTTACTGTACATAGATCTCTTATCATCTAAAAGATACTTTAGTTGTTAAATTAAAAATTGTGATCTATTTTGCCTTCTTCGATTCTCAAATAAACTGTGCAAATTTAATATGGAGCAATAAGATTCATCAAAAAAATATAAATAGTCTCCAAAATAAAATACTAAAACTTGCTATTCATTCTCAAAAAAATTTACCATAAAAATTATCAACGATTTTTTTATAAAAAATAAAATACTTACTCCACAGCAAAAAGTTCACTATAATTTGATAATTAAATACTTTAATTAATATGATGAATAGATGAAATAGAAAACATGCATATTGGTTTGCTTAAAAAACATATAGAATTAAAATCCAAAATACATGACTAAAGAGCTTTCGCAGTCATCCATGAGCTACCTTGTCAATCATTGGTTATAGGATCAGTGGTTACCTGTAAGTATATAACTCACTTCTTCATTTATTGTACGTAATTAATTGTAAATATTATCTATAACTGCATATCATTAATGCATAATGGATCATTACTGCATAATACTCTAGGATTTTTTTTATTGATTAATTATTTGTATATAAATAACATATATCTTGCAAAATTATAAATTCTATGTAATATTTCATGTTATAAATGCATAATTATTTTCTAAATTTTAGATATTAATTTATTTTATCTCTTGTTATTAACTTTTTATTACATTCTATGTTTACAACAGTAACTGGCTATTAATATTAATATTCTTAGCGATATTATATATATCTTTTTATATTTATAAATCTATATCTTTTTTTATTTATAAATTTAACTTAATTAACTTAAAATTATATAATATAAAAGCCTGTTGTTGGGATCTTTTGGGGATCCTAACAGGACTGTAGTGTTGTAATAAAGTAATAAAAAAAGTATTAAGTTATTATTATTGTTTTCTGTAAGTGCCCAACAAAACAAACACAGTGGGTCAAGGACCAAAGCACTTGTTGCCAAATACAAAAACAAAATTGTGTAAGGGGGGTGAGGATGTTATGGATGTGTGGTTGTGTCCATAAATTTCCTAACTATGCGTGTTGTGTTGAGTACCACAGCCTTCTGGAGTTGTGCAAAAGTTTTTTGTGAAGTCCTAGTGTGCTGAGGCTATGGTGCAATGTGTGAGGCACCAGACCAGTGGCAGACAGAACGATGGGTACAACACGTACTCGATCCTGCCTCCACTGCTTCTGGAGCTCGTGCGCTAGATCAGTGTATTTACTGATCTTGTCTGCGTGAGTTTTCTGCTTGTTCTTCTTCTGTTATTCTTCTTCTTCTTCTTATTATTATTATTATTATTGTTGTTGTTATTATTATTATTAAAAATTCCTTAACAAAAATATGAAAACAAAACATAAATTTTAGTAATCACTCGGACGTTTGCGTGTAATTCAAGTAACTAATCCTTTGTTTAGTAAATCGAATTCTTTCTATTCCTTGGAATCCAGATCTTTTCACTCTTATTTAATGTTCCTAAAATCATTTATTTTTTTTTATTAAAAAAAGAGTGTTATTTAGTTGATTTAATAACTTCTCAAAAGCCAAAAATCAAGTTTCTTCAGAGATATTAATAATATTCATATTTTGTATAAATTTCCTTCACTTTTTGTTTGACGGAATGTAGTACTATATTGAAATGGAATGTGGAAAGAAAGGAACTTATTGAGTTTCAACATAAATATGTAACTGTTTGTTAATTAAGTCTTCTTAATAACAAGAAATAAAAATTAACAACTTTTTTTTATTAATATCCTTAAAACTTGAAGAGTGGCTTATTAGGTTACGCAACGCATACTAAAGACTAACAATGCGAATGAAAACGTGCACTTCTTCTCATCTTGATCTGTTTTAAGTTTGAGTAGTACTTCAGCATAGATCTTAAATCAACTGGAGTCAGGTCAAATGTAAGTACTAAATAATCAAGTAGATATTGACATTTATTTTCGTTTGTATTAAATGCACATAATGAATTCAATTCCAATAATGAAATCAAACTTAATCATTTTTCTTCCTTTTGTCTATATCATGAATTGCTAACAAAAAGGTCTTGCAGCTTACTTTCCATAACATAGCTTTATTTGAAACCCCAACACAAACAAGAACAAAAATGGTGGCATTACATATCATCTTGCAAATAAATTAATCGATAGAAAAAGAACTTACGAGGGAAGTGCGTGACCTCGAACGCTGAGAACCGCACGAAAATGTGCTTAGAATAGGAATCGCTCATGTCAAAAACAGTTGTATGAGTCATTCTCTTAGAAAACTGCACGTCTTACCACGAGAGACATTTGAATGATCACCTATTGAAGGTCTAAGAGAGGAACTGTGGTAATGCGAAGAAACAAAATATCGATGTAACAGGACCAAAAACACACATCAATGTCGTGACTATATTGCTATGCTTCCCTCTGCTTAAAATAATTACGCTATCTGAACAACAAACTTTTCCTACTGACCTGATAGTGCATGTCTTCAAAGTGCGCTAGCAGACAACAGCTGAGTTTTGCATGGGAATGACTCATACCACTGTTTAAGCGCATTTTCGTGCGGTTCTCAGCGTTCGATGTCATGCATATCTCGTTAGAATGCAAAGAAGAGATTGTCTGTTGTGCTTAAACATGTTTGTCAAGTTTCAAGAAAATAATTTTCAAATGAATATTGATTTCCTGATTTAAAAAAAGAAAAATGGACATGAATCATTTAGCACTGATAATAACATTCTAAGACATTCAATAATTCTTACTTTACAATATTTTTTTTGCAAAAGATTTCATCGAATTCGATTGTATGTTTGGTCAGTGGATGCTCTGTTCTTTGAATATTCCGTTTCACCTCTTTCTGCTGGCTGATGGCAATGCTGCTATTTTGCTGTAGAATTTTCCGATATCGTTCAATAATTCTGAAGGGCGTGAGGGCACATTTCAAAGCCAAGGGTATAGGGAAGTCTTCAAGAGTGCTGTTCATATTCTGAAGTTTGCTCCTCACGCATGGCGTTATTTCTTAAGGAGATTTGAACATGCAAAGTATTTTTTCTTCTTCTTTATTTCGTGATGGGTGTTACAGCAGAAAGGAGGGTGTCAGAGGGAAGTGAGGTGTGAATGGCACGCACACCCTTTCAAACTAAGACAACTGACCCTGAAAAAGTACAGCAATGCACTTCTATTATTCAACAATCTGTTTTTCACAACAGTACAAATTATAACAATTATGGAGAAGAATTGATGCCTATTCGCTTACTTGTTTAGGCCTTAAAACTGTTGAAACAACGATTTTATACGAGATTATTACACTATTATGTAATAATGATTAAAATATTCAACTTCGGGATTTAAAACTGACAATTAAAAATCAAATAAGATTTGCAATCAAGGAAAATAGTCGACTAAATGCAGGACTCAACCTTCTGGAAAACACTGATACTTGGTACTAGAATGGCTTCATAACACATTATGTTCGTTATTTCCCATTTACGGATACCCTCTTTTCGTTTATTGAATTACTGAAAGCATGATGTAATAATTTGTAATAAAATTTATTATATAACGTGCAAATCTCTCTCTCTATCTCTTTGATAATTAATAACCTTTGCTATTACCTAGTGAAAGGAAAACTTCTCTTTCCAAGCGTCGTTTTAGTTATCGTTATTACATGATCGATCTTATCAAACCTATCCCCGCTCTTTATTTAAATATTCTGTGCTGCATTTGAATAAGTTAAAAGTGTTACAGCAGAAAGAAGATGCCAGAAAGAACCAAGGACATCAGCACTTTACGAAGTTTACTTCAAAAATGTTGGAATTGAAGAGAAACTTATTTGATACTGTTAGAGATTACAGATTGTGTGGCAAAGATATTTGAAAGTTACCGTTCAGGCTTTAGATTAGTTCATCAGTATCACTTTTAGTCACTTAAAAATGGTCTACAAAATGTAAAACGGATTGTAGTTGAAGGAGAGACGTCCCTTTCAGATGTTTATACCATTTCAGTATAACATAAATAAAAAAACACTGAAAGTAAACAAGAAAGAATGGTGACAACGTTTTGTTTCTCCACTAAAACTGAAATAAAGAAACTGACTGACACATCATCATGTAATAGAATTTACTAAAGATAACGACAATAATAAATGAATCAAAAGTATAGAAATTCTTGATATAGAATCGATTTCTGCTATATATTCTATGAACTCATTTTTAGAAAAACATGGGTTATCACTTATACACTGGATGTGTGTGCATGGCCGTAATAACTTTTGAACTGCTACATGAATCTTCTTGAAAGTTTGTATGCCTGTTTAAGAACTACAGATGATCCTTCCACTTCTGCAATCTTGGATTCTTGTCGAGAAATTACAGAGAGAAGGCAAATTCCCATAGAAAAGCATTGGAATCTAAACAATGGATTTCTATTCGTTCTTTTAACTAATCCATTAATCAGCATACGTTAATTGTTTTGATTAAACTTAATCTGATTTCGATAAGTTTCTCATATAATGCGGATTTAATTTTATTTTTTTCTAGAGAATGCAAAATTTGTTCTTAAAAATAATTTCGTTTTTTGTCATTCTCAAGACTTTAAAAAAAAAAAAAATAAAGACATTTTAAGAAATCACATTTTAAGGAAAGTAGGCTTCAAGTTCTTTGAATTTCTTCCTTTATATAGATTTTAAATTATTTAACCTTTAAGTTCTTTAACAGTTAGTAACTAATTAAATCAGTTCTTTTAACATTGAAATATAAAATTAATCTAAGCTTACAAATATAAGAAAACAGCTAATACTTATAAACATTTGCCCACTTAAATTAATACAGAATGTCAAGAGAACCCGTTTTTCTCGAAAACCACAGGTTGTTCAAGTGAAAATTTTCATTACCAAATAGTACAAAAAGAATCGAGTGATGGCATTGTTGATATCCGGTAAAAACCGGAAGTGGGGATAATCGGCGTCAATTTTGGAATTTCAAATTAGAACATAGGTCATGTGTGGTATCGTTGAATATTTTTTTTCAAAAGAAATAAATTTTATTAAAACTTTTTTTTAGTCACAATTCAGGAAGGAAAAATGATGGAGCTGGTCATAACGCATCGGAATAATTGCAGCTATTGATAACAGTGACGTTGCCAATGGATGTCATTGTTCAACAATTACTCTGCATTGTACATTGATTTAACAATTGTCAATTTCATTGTTGTCAATAGCTGCAATCGTGAGTAAACAAGGAACGTTAGAGAAAAAAAAGTTTTAGTAAAAGTTGTTTCTTTTCAAAAGATCTATCGAACGAGACCACACATGACCTATGTTCTAATTTGAAATTCCTAAGTTGACCCCGTTTACCTTCACTTCCGGTTTCTACCGGATATCAACAATGGCGCCATTCGATTCTTTGGATACTATTTGACAATGAAAATTTTCACGCCAACAACCTGTACCCTGTGGTTTTCGAGAAAAACATACGAGTGCTCTGAAACACCCTGTATAAGTTATTGTTCATTTCTATTATTTTCTGCAATCTTTAAATATTTGAATTCAAAAATGTACAAGAGAAAAAAAAAATCAGTTATTTTTTTGTTGATGAACAATAGTAGGATTTTTGTTTAATTTAAGATATTTAAAATTATAATTAGACCTCTACACAATATTAATATTGTTAATATTAAGCATTTAAAAATTCAGCTTTCCACATGGAAATAAAAAAATATGATTGTTGTAAAAAATGTAAAATTTCAAATATATAGAATAACTATATCTAAGGACTACAGATCTATTTATATCATATTTCTTTTTTTTTTACATGATTCTTACCAAAATGCTTTTTTTTTTCCTTAATTAAAAAATAATTATACAGGATTAAAAACTATCAACAATTAGAAGCAGGCGAATGAATCACTTAAAACGAATATTCTGTCTTAATCTGAACGTATGAGACAAATTCCTATTTATAAATTATTTTATACTAATAGCTTTAAACAAGTAGTTTCTAAATTTCTATAAAAATCTTTTTAAAGATTTTTTTTTTTTTTTTGAAAAGACGGGGAAGAAGTTGAAAAGCTGAAATCTTTTCTGTAGGTGTTCACATGACGTTCGCTTCAAATGAATCCATAACGGTCGAAAGAGTTTCGGTTGACTAATGCCTCCGCCCACACAAGCAGCCCTGGTGCCAAAATAAGTGCGAGAAGCGTGAATTACAAGCGTTATGATTGGCTCTTCACCTTCGCCGCAACGCCTCCTTGCTTCGACGAGGTGTGGGGGTGGAAGAAGGACTCCCCGCTGCCTTCGAATGACAACTGATTGAGGCCAGTACAACATCCGGCTGATATTGACTTGGCTGCTTTGATTGTAATTTCGATATCCTTGCACTCAAAGTTTCAGCTCTTAACAAGTGAGAAGTAGTAAAAGATAAAAAAAATCACGTTAAAAAAAAAGACAATTTCAGCTTTAAACTAGTTTTCCATTAAAAAAAAAAACAAAATTTTTTCATTCAAGTGATGTATTTGTCTTTAAAATTGTTAATCCATTATTTAGGCTTCAGTTAAATAAATCAAGACAAGACAAGACTATCTGTGTTTGAACGCGCTAATCTAAGGAACTACCAGTGCGATTTGAAAAATTCTTTTTGCGTTAGATAGCCCATTTATTGAGGAAGTTTTAGGTTATTGATGTTATTTAACCCCCCTCCCCCCAGGGGATGAAAAGGAGTGAAATCCACAAATATTGTTAGGCAACAATTGGAGCTCGATGGCGACAATGGCAACTATACAACTATTGTTGTGCAACAATTGGACCTGTAATATTGTTGTGGAACAATTGCAACTAAAATATTGTTGTGCATAATAGCGACGTGATTTGTTGATTAGATATAGATTTGTAATGATCAGATGATTTTTACGAACTAGGAAAGGTTTAAAGTGATAGGGTTATGACGTTACAAAATTCGAATAACCTGGAACTAGGGATATAAACGGGAGGGAGAAGGGGAGAAATTAGTAAGAACTCTTATATTTTCCGATCTCTATATTAATTTCATATCTAGGAATCTCGAGTTACAAAATTCGAATAACCTGGAACTTTGGGTGTACACTGGGAGGGCGGTGAGTGGATGGACAAATATGGTTCAAAGATACTTCTACGAGGTTTTCGGGATAGATACAGATCTATACTACTATTATAAAGCTGAAGAGTTTGTAGTTTTGAACGCGCTAATCTCAGGAACTACCAATCCTATTTGAAAAATTCTTTTTGCGATAACCCGTTTATTGAGGAAGGTTATAGGCTACATAACATCACGCTACGACCAATAGGAGCGGAGCAGTAAGCATAAACGTCAACCACTCTGGCAAACTGTCGGGTGCGGCGGCGGCGACGGCGCGCTGGGTCGGGAGCGGGTTGTATGTTTCCACATAATTTCCAATGGTATTTATAGTTAATGAGATGCACTTTATTATATACGCATAATGTGTATGAAACAGATGTTTATCACAATTTAACGCGGGTGAAACCGCGGGGCAACACTAGTATTTAATAAAAAAACAATATTAGAAACTGGAATTCTGTCTTAAATAGAAAGTAATTGTTCAAGTTGACAGACGACAAATTTAAATTAATATCACCAACTCCTTTTAGAATCTAATATAAATTATAAGATCAATTATTTTTAATTGCGTAAGATTGCAGAATCGTATGGTAATTTCGCTTGATGTAATATATATGAAAATCCTGCAACAGGATTTTTTTGTTATTATTAATCAACAATATCAAAATTAACAAAATTTAAACTTAGTTAATTTAGCTTAAATCATTTGAGGACCAGGATTGTGGAGATATTGCAGAGTCCTCTCCCCTCTCATATAAGAGTTGAGCTCAAAGAAAAAGAAGTCCAAGAGTTTAGTTAGACGGGATTTAAGCCTAGGTCCGGCAAGAGCATTGAAAATCTTATGGACCTCTTGCTAGCAGACATCTTTTAACTTGGTAAATAAATGTTGTTAATAAATACGTGTATTACATGCATATGTGAAGAGCTTCATCATTTGTAAAAAGCAATAAGCCACATAGTAGATCTGTGAAAAGGCATTCTCAATTACCCTTATGATAGAGTGACTGTAGATCTGAGAGTTTTGCTTTCCATTTTTCATGAAAAATATAAGACTGCTACGACTTTTTAAAGTAAGCCGATCTTCTTTTCATTAACAATTTGTCATGCCTTCATAGTCGATAAGGTTTGACGAGATAAAAAACACATTTACAGCTCTTTATTGAGTCATGGTATAAACATATTTCCCGCTTTCGGAGCTTTAGCAACTCTCTGGAGGCGATCTTATACAGTAAAATCATCGCAGCTAACATTTTAGACGTCAGCAAAAATATTCAGAATAACAAAAATCAAATTCGTATTAAATTAATGAATTAATAACATTTAGACTACTACTTACTCTTTTTTTTTTCTTTCTAACACTCTTCTCAAAATATGGTGTAAGCAGCTCCTGTGAAGTCATTCCTTGAAAATCGATTGACAGATCAAATATTAACTGTAGTAGGAACAGCTACAACAAACAAATGTTCAGCCACTTTTTTCCTTTTTTTTTAGGAAGAAATGAAGTTTTACTAAAAGCAAATCCAAAAGTAATATTAGTTGATCCATGTCAAAGTTTTTACAAGTAGTATACAATGAGAAACATACGGAAAACAAAAATAAACTACTTATAAGTAGTTTTTCATAAACTAATTATATCATATAATGCTCATTACATTAGAAACGAATTACATTACATTTATTCAGTTGATTTTAATGCTTATGTTATTCTTGTATTGTAATTTGCAAGTATATAGTTGCAATATAAGAGAGGACGCCATTTTTTAATGTAATTCCAATTGTTATCAAATAGCTTAGGAATTATTGAAGCAGATGTCTAGTGTCTTTAATAGATTTGTTTTCTTTATGAATAATAAAAGGTTAATTTGAGAAGTGATTTTCAACAGTTGTAAATTCAATTCTTAGCAAACATGATTTATTTCTTTATTTTTTTTAAATTCTTTATTTGAATCACCATCTTAACTGAATATATCTTCGCTGACTTCTTAACTCATCTAAAGCCTTACTAGTTCCAAAGAAAAGAATTTGATAGATCGCAACCTTCAAACACGAGCTTAACAAGAAAGATCTCTATCTATCGTAAATTTAAAAAACCCACAACATTGAAAGGTGAGGGGGAAAAAAAATCGTTTTTCAAATATTTACTGCAAATAAAACAACTGAGTGATGGGAAGGCGGTAAAAGACCCGCCTTTTAATGCACTAATACCAAAAAAAAGTTAAAAATATTGGCATATTATTTTTTTTTTTATCCATCATGAATTCATTATTGATTTACGCCTCAAATAGCTCTTTTTTATTTACATTTATTTAAATATTTAAAAGAATAAATTTGATAAGATATAATTATTTTTAAATAATTTAATTCAAATCTAATGCAATCAATATTAATTAGCTTAAAACTATTTTATGTAGCTTTTTCTCTTGTATTGTTGAATACATCGCAGTGGTATTGTTGCAAGTTCAATATCCAAATTGTTGTTGGGTTTAAGTATCAGTGCATTCTGTTTTATTGTTAGTTAATTAATAATCACTAACATAATATTTCATTGAATGATCAATGATAGAAGCCATAAGGCTTTTATTGGAACGTGCACGACCAGACAAGCCTGATGAGATATAATGATACTGAAACAACGCATTCCTATTAAAAAACAAACAAACAAACAAAAGACAGATACCTGTTCAATATTTCCTTTATTTCTAAGGTTTTTAGTCTCTAAGCAGAAAAAAAAATGAAGTTTCTTCAGTGACACAGTAACACCGCAATTAACAAAAATTCTACACTCAGGAAAATGCAGAGCTTCGGATTTTTACTCTAAAATAAGTTGTTCATAAATTAAATTGTGAAAAAACTGTGCTTGCAAACAGTGTCATTCTATAAGGGAATCTTGTATTAAAATGAAGCCTCCCGCAAAACAACTTTGACCTCCAATTTGTAGCCAGACGCTACATTTCCCTCAGGACTTTTATAGGGATTATAGGCACTAGGGAAGATTTTTATCCAGAATTGACGGGGATGTATCTTGCAAACCGCCCCCCCCTCCCCTGCATATTGATCGTCCCTTATCATGTGATTACATCCGCATGGAGATGTTGGAAGGGAGAGCGTAGAAGATCTGGTACTCTTAGCCTGGGATGGATGAGTCCATTGTCTTTCATCCACCCTCTTCATCAATTGGTGGGTGGTGGGTGAATAGGAACGTATTGGAAGAGTGCAATGGGCGAGTTCATTTTCGTAGGTCCCACTAGTGACTCAGCATCGTGTTGTTGTTTCTTTGGCAATTTGCATCACGGACGGAGGGGAAGGTAAGGAAAAAGTCTCCTTGGACGAAGCTAGAAAAACAATGCATAATTTTGCTAAATCAGAACTTTTAAGCCTGTTTGCTAATGTTTTTATTGTTATTTTATTGGTTTTTTTATATCACTCTGATTCTGTATGTGAGGCAAAATTATTATTATTTTTTTATTTTTACTGTATAATCTATTCCGAACATCCTTACACTTAAATTTAAGAAACTATGGGTTGTGCAAAAATTTGATGTTTTTTGAACTGAAAGTCTATGGAAAAATGAACAATTAAATATTCATTATAAACAACTTAAATAAGAGCTATAAATGTTATCTCCTTTGAATTCGGTTAGAAAACTGAATAAGAAAGCAATTTCTAAAAATGCTGAAAAATGAGCTATAAGTTTAATTTCCAAATGTATGGTCCGTTTAATGTAAATGCTTTTTAAACGTTCTAAGTAAAAAAAAAAAATATTGTTACATGGCTAAAAATAACTTGAGCAGAGACAGCTTAACAAGTAACAAATCTAACTAGCTTTATTCATAAAAACATATGTTTATAAATATACACACACAAACATATATATGATTTAACAATATCACGGCTTTTATTTTAGATGCCAGTCATATATTTGACTGATAGCAAATTCAAATGAATGCATTGCTAGGAAATATAAATGAATTTGTTTATTGGAAGGCTTCGTTATAACTTACACTGTGAGTGAAAATTCTAACATCATTTAGCAAATGACCTTGACCGTTTTTGATGAGTACCGTACTTTGATGTTGTCTCTGTTTCGTGAACGCGACAATGCAACATAAAGCTGGCCATGAGAAAATACCGCCTCGCTCAAAAAATCTCCCACGATTGAAATGCGGGCTTACGCACACAAATAGATCTGCGCTATCGTACATATGAGATTTACAGGGCAGCTCCCTTCCGTTAAACACAGGGGAGTGCGTTATGTTGCACACAGACAGACAGATCTGAAAAACTACATAAGAGATGATTGAAAATATTTGGAAAGCAGTGCTTTCCGTCTTCAATAATCAACATTAAGTATTAGGAACAATATGTGAACCAAGAATGAAAACTTAAAATAGAAAGAAAGATCCCACACTAATTGGTGCTTATTTGGGCATCTGGTTTTCTTGGATTTCATCCTCAAAGTTGTACGATATGCTGAGAACATTTATATGGGCTTATTAAATAATATAAATGTACAGTTAAAGCTGTCTTTCATAGAGTAAACATGCTTAAAATTGCAACGATGACTGTACAAGTGAATTAACAAATGAGTTCACAAATTAAACCTGCTTGCATTACATATTTGAAATTAGATTAAGCAAACAGTTACAACAACCTGTTGAAAATTATCCACCAATCACTTGGCCTGAGACACTCATTTCAAATTTCTATGAATCATTGTTAGATGAGTAACAATAACAGTGATGATAATTCTTTGTGTTACCTCACCACAACAATGAAGTTTTAATAACCAACATTCATTATTATAGTGACCTAATAGAAAAGAAGCATATGCCAATTTTTTCAAGCAGATATCGTACTGCTTGGAAAAAAACAAAAAACAAAAAAAAAACTTAACTTTACGTATTCTGCAGTTCTCTTAGAAACAGTCTGCACATGCTAATGTACGACGCTCGCAGAGGAGTTACATGCAACCTTTTACGAAAACCATTTTTTTTTTTTTTTTTCAAAATTTGAAACAAATCAATGTAGCAAGAGCTGCATGTCCCCTACACGCATAAGATTAACCAAACCAACTCCAAAAAAAAAAGGAAAGGAAAGGAAAACAGCCACTGACATATCAGGAAGTGAGAATATCAAGAGCAGTAGATCATCCTTCAAAAAGCACAGGCTACTGTTCTTTGAACAAAGAGAAAATTTTTGCAATTTCTGATATTCCACAACAGTCGTCCAAGGAGCAATTTTGCTGAATGTCATGGATGTCATATGTGACATTAGCATATCAGTAAAATTTTTACTATAATAGTAGAGATACAGTGTTTGGATTATTCCCGCATATATACATTTTTTAGAATACATTAAAGAAAATACATACTTCCTTCCAATTAGCATGCCTTCTATATTTCAAACTATTAGTTCAAGTTTCTTTATTAAATTAACCATAAATACTTCTTCACAGATCCAATATTT
>JAFIDM010009631.1:44841630-44872326 GCA_023159025.1 Thereuonema tuberculata | reverse complement strand
AAATATTGGATCTGTGAAGAAGTATTTATGGTTAATTTAATAAAGAAGTTTGCGATATTGTTATGAAGATCTCAGATTTTGATTGATATTAGTTCAAGTATTTCCTGTCCACAAAGGTTGCGTTAATTTTTCGAGATAACATCAGGGATGATATTAGAATAATCGTTGTGTGAGACCAATAGAGTCACCAATCACTGGTGATTGGATCAAGAAACTTCTAGAACATCAAAATGACCTATTAATGGCGCTGGAGATAAGATTCCCAGCGACATAAGCCAAAAGGTTGAAGTTGAATGATTAGTCAGATGCTTTTATTCTCAGTTTCTATTTTATAGACAATTGGAAGGACTCGAATAAGAGGAGAAGTAACTTGAAAAAATTGAACTGGATCCTCTATTAATAGTTAAAAGCTCACCATTTGAGCTCTTCCGGACCTTTTTTTTTTATTTTTCATATATACATTTAGGCTAAGGATAAAATGAAAGTTAATCTCGAAATTTCTTGATTCTTTTCTAGAATATTTCCTTAGGGAGAGAAAGAAAAATGGCATTAATACGTATCATCAGCTCAGCAGCATATTCCACTTACACTGCCATTAGATCGTTGTTGTCAGAAGCCTGGTTTGAATTTGAATCCGATGATGACATGGATATAAATATCTGTGTCCCATTATATCGGAATCATTAGGATGGCTCACTGTGTCTAATGTTCGAAACTCATTCACATTGAAAAAGAATATTGTTTGAGATTATTGTCAGCAATTCAATAACAAATTAAAATAAAAAATCACTTTCAGTTGTTATCTCGTACTAATTGACGAGATTTTCAATTAGCTATTTTATTTTTCACCCTAAACATCCTCAGCTTTTATTTAAACTCTTTTAATGAGCTGTTTTTATGTTATATTAAGAATTCTTCTTCTGCATTTCTCATTCTGATGATCTTAAACAAATTTAAACTTTATTAATATTTCCGAAAGACTTGCAGAAAGAATAATGTTCACAATCAACATGAAACAGAAAAATGACAGCAGATTTTCTCCATTGCTTAGAACAGTGTATTCAATCTGGCTACCAGAAGACATCTAAGAGGGTACGAGGTAAAAAAACCAAAAACCTGCCAATGCACTGTTGAAGAGTTTCCTTATTTTTCATTTTTTAAGTAAACAAGATTTTAGTAATAGATTGTCACTTTTCAGTGACGTTTGAGTTACAAATATTGATGGTTTTTGAGCTGCAAATAGTGATTTAAGTTAAAAAGCAATATGAAGAGAGTTGTAGTCCCTATGGCCTAATGGATAAGACATCTGACTTCGGATCAGAAGGTTGCAGGTTCGATTCCTGTCGCGGACCTTTCATTGTAAAAATTATTTCTATTTTTCATTCTCACAGAAAATTGCGCCGGACAGACAGACAGACAGAGAAATAAAAGATTTTAGTAATATAGATTACTCCGAGTACTGAAAAAACTTTTGTTGAATTAATAATTTTTATAGGATAGCAAATAAATAATATATATTTGCAAAACTAAAACATAAATTATAAAAAATATTAAACTTTAATATACTATACTGAATGTAAATTATGTAATTTATTTTAGATGTCTGCCCTAGAATTTTATTTATGTTAGGTAAATTGAATATGGTCTAGGAATTATGCATAGATAACCTTGAGGGTAAAGAACCTTGTTAGTTTAAGATAAAGTATATGTGACGGTATGCGAACAAAAAAGTGGTTGAATAGAACAGCGTTGTAAGACGGTAATTGCTGAATTCACTTACAGTGTATCGGAAGAAGAATTACTTGATAAATAGTTATAGTTTGTTGTGCAGGTTGACTTAAGTTTTGAATTTGATTTATATTTGTAGGAAATAATTTAACTAAGTTATTTTTCTTTCTCAGTTTCCTAATTCCACTGAAATATAATCTCGTAGCTGATGATTCCATTCTTATCAGTTCGAACCCTTTCAGTGGAATCCATTTAGTCTCGTCTTTTGCAGAGAATCGTTCTATAAATCTAAATCAGGGTTCATTCATTTTCCCTATTAAGGATTTACGGCGAAGAATAGAGACAAGGGTAGGGGCCAAGGGGTTGGGATTTGATTTGCACCCCGAAGACGGTCTCTTGTGTCGCCCTTTTGCGAAGCGTCCATTTTGCATTGCAAATTTAATTTGCAGCGTAATTTTAACACCAGGGTTTTTATCGCAGTCGGTCGGAAATCATGTAGTGATAACGGGCGTGGTTGTAGAAGGGGTGGCGAACGCAAACGAAGAAGAAACAGCGGGAGGGTCTATCTGGAGGAGGTGGGGATCGCGCATATGAATGGGAAACTCGTCAATCGAAAATACAGTTGATGAACCAAAAGAAAAGTAGATGTTTACTGTTGATTTTTAGCCTATGTTTAACTGAGGAGCTCAAGTCTTCGTAATAGAAATTGAATTCTATCACCAGAACCCGATCAAACAGGGGAGAATTTTCAAGACTTCAAACTACGTTTTCCTTCGACTGTTAGATGGATACGACTCATTTGTTTGTCAGAATAAACAATTCTTAATAGGAAGTCATCAATTACGTTGATCGTAAAGAAACTTAATAGTAATTCAAGTTTTGAAAACTTACAACATCTTTATAAATCTTTTCTTGTTTTAAAATTTTTCTTTTTTTTTTTTCTCCATCAGTGAAAATTGAAACACTTCGTTTTACAAGATTAGGAATTGAGTGGTAAAACGTATCTAAGACACTAGAATCTTTTGGAAAAGAAACACTTCATCAAGACATTGGTATCAAATCACACTCAACGAAATTCACCAAGATAAAAAAATATAAAAGATTAAATTTAATCCCACGTGATATCGTCTTGTTAAGATATCAATTAATGAAATACATTATTCCATCAAGCATAAAGTTTGTATTTCAAAATTAAAAAAAGAGTGACTTAATTTCAATATTTTAATCAATCAATGACAATTTATTGACAATTTTATGTAGTTCTTATGGTTTATACATTGTTCTTTGAGCAGATTACAAACAAATTGCAGAATTCTTGACAGGGCTTAATGAAATTAGCTAAATGTATCCTAATTGATTCTTAGTCAAAATATATCATTCTAATTATACATAAATTAATTATATAAAAAAATTAAATTTTCCACTTTTGAATAATTGTTAATGTTTGAAAGTTTAAAAACTTTAATTCATTTATGTAATAATAAATTTGATTTCTTAAATTGATTTTATAATTAAACGAAAATTAGACGCAAACATTAAATCTTATAGATTATTAATGGAAAACGTAAACTTTTTCATCATTTTTTTTTTCCAGAATTCTTATAAGTGATTGTTTATTAAATTGTTTTAGATGATAGTTAATTAAAACTGATCTATAAATTACAACCAATACAATTGTTTGGAAAGACAGTGAGAAAATGAATTTTATAAAAACAGCTTTTTTTTTAACTAAACATAAGATGACGGGATCCAATTATTAAGATTACAAAATTAAATAAATAAATAAATAAAAATGCAGTAACAAACTAGATAGTAAAAAGATAGATATTTGTATTAAAACAATGCACAAAATATTATGTTTATTTAAAATATATATATTTTTTTAAATTTACAATGATATATAGCGCAGATATTAAGCCATTGCCAAAGAGGGAAAAAAGCTAAAGAATTTGGCATATCACAGACAGCTGTTATTACAACAAGAATGTCCACAAGAAAACATACTTAATGAGTCAGAATACTGAATGACAGAGTGATAAAACGAAGTCACTAACTTTATGAAGCAAGATCAACAAACTGAAAAAAAAAATGATAAAAAATGAAAGATACAACAACAACAACAATACTTATTAAAGAGAAGTCACTAATTACTATTTCATGGGACCTGTTTGTGTTTTATTGTATTTGATTGCTTTCAGCATTTAGAGGATGCTCAATTTGGATCTCCAGAAAGATTTATTGAATTTCAGAGACTATTTTATTTCTATTCCTTTCGGAGTTGACAGAAATTGTTTATAAACTATGAGTTACTTATTTGTTTTATCATTGCGTGACCACTGTAGACGTTTCACGCATTTCCGGTGTCTCTTGACAGGGGGAACAGACAGCTCAGCAATCAATAGCAATCGTTATTTTGGGAAGGGAAATTTGCATTAAATAACTGGATAAATAACAATTTAAGGATAGTTATAATATTGTAACAAGCGTTAAACTAATGACTTTGATAAAAAAAAAAAACCCTAAACATACCATGTTTCCAGTGATGCAGAAATTATAATGAAGTTTTCTCTTAATGATTAAATCATATTGTATTTTTAAACTTTGTAGAATATGCGTTTACTATTAAAATATTTAAAAACAATTAACTAAATACATAACCAAAAATGATAAAAATACTGAATATGATTTCTTTTTTTATTTACAAAGGATCATTCCTTCCCTTAACTTCCATAGCGTTTATTTTGGTGTTTTATTGATACTTGATATTTAACGTTTACTTAATTATTAAAGAAATCTTTTAAGGCAATTAAAACAAATTATTATCAAAATTCACGAAATTAAATAAAATCCATGAAATAATTAAAAAACAAAAAATAAAAAAATAAAACAAAATACAGTCATCAAATTGTAAACTGAGTACTCTAACTCTATACTTTCATTGATGATACGATGTAATTTTTTCAGTTAGTTAAAAATTAAAATTGTTAGAAAATAAGTTCTAGCAATTTTCATTGATAAATGGTTACCAAAACTGAATAATTTATCCAAAACTAATAAATATTGAACTGAATTAAAAAAAAGAAAATCTATTTAAATTTTTATATTCATTTAATAAGAAAACCAGTTGGATGATTTTTTTTTTCTTTAATCCTTCAAAAACTTTTCGTGCTTCTAACAGACTTGAACTTCCTGCAAGGTGTTTAAAAACTTTTGACCGCTTGTATCGTTCCAGCAGGACGGTGAGGAGTTATACTTCTCAGTTAATTTACTTCTGTCTTCTAGCCTGTGTTTCCTGACAAACTAAATTTGTTCAAAAAGCATGAATGTGTAACAGACTGAGGCACTATTAAGGCACTGAAGGTGACAATTTTGTAAACACTTCAGTTAGATCCGAGCTGTTGAAAAAAAAAAAAATGGTGAGCTTCGTGGTTTATGGTAGGCAAAAAATGATCAGTGAACTGATGGCACAAAACATCTCTGGATTTCATCTTAGGGCGATAGATTCCGTAGAACAGACAAAGAGGAATAGTCTACCAAAAATTAATAAATAAATAAATAAATAAATACTTCAACTGTGTATTTTAAAAAATAAAAGTAAATGCATGTAGCAAATATATAGTTAATATTATTCTACCAGTAGTTCTGAAAACTATCCTTAATATTTAAAAAAATTTTAAATGTTATTACTGTTTTAATAATAAATGATTACATAAACTTACAAAATAGGCATTATGAGGTAATAATTAAAATTTCGTTACAAATTCTATTTCGCTTTTTTTTTTTTTGTATCCAATTTGGGAAATAAGAAAGAATGAATTAATTTTTAAAGAAATTTTAAGAAAGAGCAAATAAAATATAAATAAGCTTTTTCTCAATCTTGTTGACAAAATTTGAGACAGCCCAAAGAAGAAACTTATTGATTAAAAACTAATTAATACAAAGATCAAATTGTTTTCTTTTTTCTTTTTTTTTAAGTAGTAATGTCATTGAAATTTTTATTTTATACAAATTTCGATATTGTTGCCCCATTAATTCCAATACAGTGCTTTTTAATGAGTTCTTTGCTTATAGACTCACATATTGGTAGCGTCGCTTGGTTGTCAATGGCAACAAAGGTAGTTTTTGGGATAGTAAACAGTGGGAGTAATCAAATTAGCCGTCTCATCCCACGGAAAGGGGTGGGTGATAGCATCACAATGGCAGATGGTCCAATTCCATTAGTGTCCACCAGGGGGCGAATGAGTGTATAATTGGCTCTACTTGTCAAGATAGCTGATGAATCTTCTTGAGCTAACAGTGCTCTTTACTGTAGTTTTATGCCGTATCCATCTCCCTCATCCCCTGCCCGCCCTTTCCCGTGGTGATAATTTAATTTGTCTTCTGATGAAATCCACTGGATTTATGAGAGGATAAGATTAAGATTAACGCCTTCTTAATTACCTTTCTACATACATCGCAGCACTGACAGTATCTTGTATTGCACTGCCAGCACTTGTAAACCAAATTATTATCTATTATTAAATAAAAAAAAATACCAGTTTTAAACTCAGTAAATAAACATTTACTAAGGCGTTCTTCAAATAATTTCACAAAGGAAAAAAATTCTGAAAGGATTATTAGAAAAATAAAACTATTTCATCTTCAAATTAAAAAAAAAAAAGAGCTTTCACATAAAAGACGAAAACTAGGCCTATTATTTATTTAACAGCTAAAGACTTCCAATTACCATTCAAAAGCTAACAATATTGAACTTGGTTTTCGAATAATTCCAGTTATTCGAAACACACTAAGACCTTACAAACCACCAATTATACACAAAATACAATAACAGTATTCTGAAAGTTCTTTTCGTACTATTTGCCGATTAATTAGGGAGGGAAGATTACTGTTTAAAAAAAAAAAAAAAATATGGAGGAGAAGAAACGCCTTCGTTGCGGTCATCTGAGTAGTGGAATTGGGAAGAGCAGTTTAGGAAGCTTTAAGACTAGATAAAGTGACTGAATATACGACATAAGTTTCATTGTTATTGTAAAGGTCGAACTACTTTTATGTTAGAAGTGGGCGCTAAGTGACTGCCATTATGTAAAGTAGAATCTGACGGAATAGAAGATTAGTAGTGGTTGGGAATTGACGATTACTAATAACTGTGAACCTCCTTAAATCGAGAACTAATTTAGACGAGTGATTTACCAGGGATTGCATCAACAATTATTCATTATTTAAATTTCAGTTTTTTTTTCCCTTATTTTAAAAATAAAGAAAATATATCACAGTTTTGAATTTAACAGCTACAAATATCAAAGTAATAATATCGTCTTCAGAAAACTCATTCCTCCGTTCATATTTGATTAAGTGTCAAAATACTGCCATGGACAAAGAATGTTTGCAACATTAAGATCTTCATTTTAATTAATATTTGGTTCATTTTTAATAAAAAAACTAATTCTATTATTTTAAGCTTTTAAAACGAAAAATTTGCTCATTTGTATATAAATGGTTTGCATATATAAATGGTTTGCATATATAAACCTTCAAACATTTGGATTACATGAAAAGAAAAACTGTTGGAAAGATGTAAGAACTGGAGGTTCAAAACAGTTCGTTTACAAAATGGACAGTGGTCAGTCAACCACATCCTCAAAGTAGTTGTGACTCATGAACTTGGTAAAGTGTGAATGAATATTTATAGGAACTATATGGTTCCGAATGCAGTGAAAGTGCAAGGATAAAAAAGAAAAAAGGAAAGAGAAGATGGATTAAAAGAAGAAAAATGAATCAGCGAACTATTTCAAAATTTCAATCAGTAATTTTAAAAGTTATCTCTTTTAAGGGAAATGCCTGTTTAATCTGTGTTCGCAGTTCTTATCTTCATCGTGCTGTTTATTATATTCATCGGACATGACTGCTGCATTGACAAATCTTCTGTTTCTATGTTTCACATAATATATGTTCGATAATGTTATATGTTATTATTTTTTGACTAATATTTTGTTAGACTTGCTTAAATAAGTTATTTAATGAAAGGACTTCGCTTCATTTGATTGAAAGAAAAGTTCAATATAGAAAAAATAAAGTTTGCCAAACTTTAATAAAGACTATTAACAATTTTAAATAAACATAAACAATTTTATTAACATATAGCAAATTTTTTTGATTGTTATTCTCTTTAACAAAATTTATTTTCTTTTTAACGTTCTCTGTCTTTTGCTTTTTAATCTTATTAAAAGTGTACGTATTTGGAAACTGTTAACTTGAAACTTCTAAACATTTGGTAATTTGCATTAAGTAAGAACGTAAAAAAGCCATTGTAATAACTACTGTGGCTCCCCTTAACGTTGGTTGAGAGCAACTCTTTTAATTACTTAATGTAAACTTTATTTCTCTTTTTCTCTTTTCGACCCTTTTTTTTTTTCATCCCATTATTTTTCATCATTTAGATTACACTGGGTAGATTTTTTTTCCTTATTTTTCTTTCCTCCCATTTTTTTCTTTTCCCTTTTATCCTCCCTCGAGTCAGAAGCAATTGACGAAGATAAGGAGGCTTGTGCATGCTCGTGCTTAAGTTATCACCGGCAATATCTCGCACTTTATGCAAAGTATTAGATTCCACAGATTGAGAGAAAAAAAAAAAGAAAGAAAAGAAAAATTTCTGTGTAGCGTCGCAAGCGGCGAGATTCTCGCCGAGGCTGAGATTTATGAAGGCGATATTCCTACTGGTGCATGCGCAGAACATAGAAAAAAAATTGTGTAGAATAACGAGTGTATTGACTGCATCAATAAAAAGACAAGTTTTAAATGATGGGAAGAATTTGAGCATCATTTTTAAATGATGATATGAATAATTGAGCAATGATAAGATTTTCAAATATTTGACAAAAGTCAACTACCTTCAACTGTGTCAACTCAGAACAAAATTTAGAATCTACCGGATATGATAAGTATTGGTGAAGGTTTGGTCATTGACGAATGAGAAAGACGAGACCGCGAGTAATATTGAAAAACTGAATCTGAATATCACTTTTATAATAATTTTCAATAGATGATATATCTGAGTAATTAGTTAATAAATGAATGTAGAAAATTATCAGATTCAGTTTTCAACAGTTACAGCGCTTCTTCAGTTGTGCTTCTCGTTAAGGAGTTACAGACATTCAGAAATAGAGCAACGATTCAAAGAAAACACAAGGATCCTTTTCAAGTGAATCCCTTGCCTTTGGACGAATAGGAAAGAAACATCCATTTGTTAGGATTTCTACCAGATCCTTGTGGTAGTTTCTGGTTCCATTCGCTCACAGTCACAAAATTTGTCATATCTATCACTCCGCTGTATAAAAAACAAGTTGTTTCTTTTTTGTTTGTATCACTGCTGCCTCACCATCGTTTATTTCCAAGATCTTAAAGCAAGTGTCTTTAAACAGTTTGTATTTAACTGTCAAAAAATAAAGGAGACAGTCCTGAATAATCAAAACTTAACACAAGAGAATAAGAACCCATAAATTGGGAAGTTAAAAATTGAATCTAACCACTTAGTTTTTATTTTATAAAAAAGTAGATTTAGGATAATGTTTACTCTTTTTTAATGTCAAAAACACTTAATGATGTCATAAAATAAAAATACAAACTTTCGTAAACAAAATTATAGGTTTTATTTTAAAAAATTCATTGGCAACAAAGTTAATAAAATTTCCTGATTTGCAAGAATTAATAGTTAGAGCTTATACAATTATCGAGAAATTTCTAATAATAATAAGAAGAATCTCAACCTGTACGAGCAGACATAAAGTAAATAGAAAATTTTACCATTGGCCAGAACTCGCTTAGTATAAACACAGATACGATTATAAATTGTTGCTTGTTTTTGTCTAGTTCTTTTTTTATTTTTCTCATTTTTTTTTAATTGACAAATCACGAAGCGACAGAAAATTAGTTAATTACAAAGCTCGGAATCATTTATAATTAAAACGTTTTGTTTTTATAACTCTTAATATCACAAGTAAAAATTTGATGGATCCTCAGTTCAGATTTCTTCAAAAATTTCACGGTCCTACCGAGGGCAGAGACCAGGTTCCATAGAGGGTGTTTTTTTTTTTTTTGGAAAAAGGAAAAGTATTATTACGGAATTGTTAATACTGACTAGGCTTATAATATATCTAAAGTTATCATCCACATAATTATCTTAGAAATACTTAGAATTGCACACAGAAAATTATAACAAAAAAAGGATTTCTATGTCAATGAACCGTAACTTCTGTCAAACAAGAAAACAGTTCAATATAGAATCATTTCTATGCTTTAACATTTTTATGAATTTATCCTAAACTTACTTTTTAATTAATTTTTTCTTACTATGTACTTATACTACTTTATTTAAAAAAAAATCTATTTGTCAACAGCCCCCGCTCCCACATATTCAGCCCGGGTTCCCTCTTTTGATGTAAGCTTATATATTTCTGATGTAATTTATGGATGAGAAACCTCCGCCTCTATGATTATATTAAAATAGTTACAAATACAAAGAGTGGTGCAGTCAATATTAATTCTTGAATCTGATTATTTTTTAAGAGAATGTATAGCGGGGATAATTAAAGAAAAAAAAAAAACCCAGAAAAGTTTTATCCAATCATTAATAACTTGGTCAAGGTTCTTTCAAGCTTATCAGGACACATTTTTCCTGGACGGCACCTTTGAAAAATAAGAGTAAAAATTCTTCTTCTTTAGTTCTTTCCTTACTTAATAAAAGTAAATGGTCTCATTACGTAAATGATGGTTGTTCTACTAATAATACCGTCCCTACCGTTTGCTACGCCCTAGGCAAGTATACTTTCCGATTCTATTTTTTTTTAAATTCCAGAGTTTTTCTTTTTATTAAGTAAAAAGAAGCAGCATATCACTGATCACGAAAAAAAAAAGAAATTTGCCTTATTGTCTCTTTGCTAAAGTCAAACTCTCCACAAAATCTGGTGCAACTTGGAAGTGTTTTTTTTTTTTTTTTTGCAGATCCGGCCTCTTAAGTAGACTTAATATCTGCTATTTTCTATTAAACAGCATCCATTGAAATATTACTTTATTAGGTAAGTAACACCTCACAGAAACGTTTTCATTCCAACACGTATTAGTCAGGTAACCGTGGCTTTAGGCGTAAATAAGGTATAACAGTCTTTCTAGCATATATTAGAAGTAGAAAATTTGCCGTAATGGGGAAAGCGGAAGAACTTGGCATGATAGTTGGTTCTACGTATGCTGGATCGAACATCTCTCAAACATCTGTTGGCCTGAGCTATTCACGCACCGCAATTTAAGAGAGAGAAAAGTGGTGCAAAAAACAAAAAGCGTCCAGTTAATTCGGAAAAAAACAATGTGGATCAGAGCTGTGGAGAGGATGGCAAGAATCATGCAAACTAACAAACAACTAGACCTCTGAGTACCGGGGTTCGGTTCTCATGTGGGTTTCGTGATGGTGGACGATCCGCGCTGGGCAGGTTTTCTCGGGGTTCTCCCGTTTCCCCTGCACTTCTCTCCCATACTTTCTCAGTCTTTCTCTATATCTGTCCTTATTTCCGTGGGTTAGTACAATAGACCTCCGGTCGCAGTGCTTGGCTTCTCTGCCACCCACATTCACTACATAAACATAAAAATAAAACAAACAACTAGCATGGCTACAACTAGCAATCACTTTAAAATGTAATTTGATATTCAGAACATCATCTGGAATGCACATCCATCGTACTTTGTCTCGAATACGCTATAACAGCCAAAGATCTCGTCGGGTACCGATGTTGTCGGCAAGAACAAAAAAGCGCCCCTACTGTGGGTATGGGAACATCAATACTGGACCGTTGAAGACTGAAAAAAAGTTGCATGGTCTGATGAATCAAAGTTTCGTTTGAATCGTGCTGATGAAAAACTTAGCATTTGCGAAAACGACAGGAGACCGTGAACCCTTCGGTGTCAACAGTACAAACTGATGGTGGGGTGATGGTGGCGTGCGGAATGTTTTTCGGACACATTGGATCATCTGAATTTATGCAAAGAATAGCCGACACACCTGTTTGTTAAAAGATGAGAATTTAATAAAACAACTTCGAATTGACAACGCAATTCTTTAACAAGCAATGGATTTATTTACAGGCAGATAACGTGGTTTTATACAGTGAGTATGGGAAAATGATGTCGTTCAGCTGTGTGGCGTCCTCCATCAATAGGATCCAGATAATGAACTTCCTTTTCATTCCAGTATATGGGCATCTAATTTCCAGTTCGAGGTCTTTCCATTGCAGCGACCCATCGCCGCCAGGACGCCACACAGCTGTAAAGCCCTGCGAACACTACGCAACATTCCTGCAACTTAGTTGCGCAATTTTGACGTCACGAGTGATTTTGACGTCACGAGTTGCAATTTCTTTGCAACTTCTGTCACGAGAGTCGAGTTGCATCGACAGCTGCAACTCGAAAAATTGCATCGAATTCCCCAATCACAGGGCAGCATTGGAACACGTCAGTTGTGAAACCACGCCCATGGAAAACATGGCGTCGAAAATTTTATCGCTCGATTCGTTTTGAAGACAGGCTCATACTCAATTAATATCAGAGTATTGCGAGTTTCTTTCATGCAGAAATAAAGTTTATACTGAAATGCAGTAATTGTATGCGGCAGAATTTATCAGAGAGGTTGAAAAACCTCGATTTTTTTGGATTTTCCACTGCGGGTTTGGCAAACGCGAAGGCTGCTGACGTAGAATGCAAAAGTTATGCCGTCATTGTTTCCAGGGGAGCATGGTTTCTTATTGGCTGTTGGTCATTCGTTACTTTTGATTCGAAATAACAACATGAAATTAAATTCCATAGCGGCTAATAATTTAAAAAAAATATTTATCATATGTTGCAAATCATTCACTCTTATATTATGTTTGAAACGACATAACCGAATTTTGCTTGACGCCACAGGTGACGTATTTGAAATCTGCGTTGTCATGGGTAGGTTGCATTTTCGAGTTGCATATCCGTGTTGCATCGTGTTCGCGCTTGACAAAGGTTTATATCAACTCGTGACGTCAAAATCGCGCAACTAAGTTGCAGGAATATTGCGTGGTGTTCGCAGGGCTTAAGACACCACAATATGTTAATTATTGTGACTTCTTTTTGAGACATCATTTTCCCATACTCACTGTATAAAACCACGTTACCTGCCTGTAAATAAATCCATTGCTTCTTAAAGAATTGCGTTATCAATTCGAAACCTAGGTCGTTTGTAAATTACATTTTTTTCATTAAATTCTCATCTTTTAACAAACAGGTGTGACGTCTATTCTTTTCATAAATTGACATGAGCAGCGCACGTAAAATTATAATTGCGATTGGATCATCTGATACCTATAGAATCGTGTCTAAACATCATCTCTGACCAAGTTCATTTATCCCTTCATTTATCCCTTTTTTCATGGCTATAATTTATTCTGACTGGAATGGACACTTCTCTATAAGGATAATTTGTCTTCTCACAATGCCCAAATCACTACAAGATAGTTCTAGAAACAAGGGAACACTTTCTGATAGCTTCAGTGGTCTGAGCAATCTCAGAGTCTCAATCCTGTAACATCTTTGATATAAGATAAAAAGAGCTGTTCGTCTCTGTTCATTTTGTAGCAAAGGCGCAACACAATGTCTATTTGGTAAAACATTCCTGCAAAGTGCTTTCATTAATTTGTTCAATCCATGCCAAGACGAATTTAGGCTGCTTTGAAGGCCAAAGGAAACAAAACATGCTACTAGATAGATGTATTAACATACACAAAAAAAAAAGTGTTATCTGAATGTAAATATTGATCCTAGAGCTTTCTAGGGTGCAAGTGCCATTCCATCTTACAGATATAAACGAAAAAGCAGAAGTAAACTTAAGGAACTGAATATCCCATTTTCATCAGAAAGTTTTACCTAACAATCTCATTGGAAAACAATAATGCAGAAATAATGTGATGTAATACTACCGTGTCTGTAAGTAACGGAAGTTGTTTTGTAAATTTCCGTTATTATTCCATTACCGAAAAATTAAATGTAGAATATCAGTTAACTTGTTTTTAACGAATACTTAATTATTGGAAGAAGTCAAAAATTGTGTAAGATCTAAAGTATCATTGAGAATTTTTCTACCTAACTTTCCTTAACCATTTTTATATTCTCTCCATTATTAGGCATAGTAAAAGCTATGCCTAAAATCCTTCCAGAATGACCATGTGGCTGTAATCTAAAAAAGGCTGGATTTATGCTTTGCAAATTTAGACAGTTTCGTAAGATAATAAGTCCGAAAGGATGGCATTGCTAAAACTATTCTCAAGTAGTTTATTATTTTTTTAAAACATCAGGGAAAGGTTAATGAACTTTAAAAGGGTGAGATATAACAAAATTCGACCATATCATTATATTTCAACGATCACTTTAATGTAATATAAGGAACTAAAAACCCGATCAAAGAACTGAATATTTGAACATACGAAGGACTATAAAAAAAACGTTGCGGAAAATCGAAGGAAGACTGTGTTCTTTTCCAAGAGAAGCAATCTATCGTATCTTTTATGTGGAAGACGTCTGACCTCATAACAACGAAAAGACATTGCTTGACAATAATCGTCTTTTTTTTTCTTCTAATCCTTTTTTGCTCTTGGTTTTGATTAAAGGAGAACGAATTATTTCTGTGACTCCGTAGAAGGAAAAGGAAGAAGAAGAAAAGGAGGATTTTGTTTCTATCTTTCGTTGTAAGGAGGTCGGATCACTTACAAGCGTGGCGCACAGGACTGGGTTGGAGCCGCAAATGGAGTCGAACTACGCACCCTAAAGTTGGTCGGAAGCGCGGCGTTGATTTCCTCTCGCTCCTCAACGGCAACGGTGCGTGGCGGCAAAAGAGAGAGCCACGGCTGCGGTCGGAACAACACAAGGCAAAAAAAAATCCAATAAAAACAGTTATTTTTCCTTAGGCATCTTGCCTTGAAGAGAATTTTAAAAAAGCGGCTGAAACATTTACTGTTTAAAATATCTGTTATCATTCTTAGTTTATATTCAGTGAAATGTATTTATTAAAAGTTAATGGTAAGCCAAAGGATATTATAGATTTGTTTAATATTTTTAATGCCCCTTAATTATGCCTGGAGAGGAATAAAAGGTTTAGAATGCAATTTTTAAGTTGAAAAACTCATGACCGTCAAATGTAAATTTAACTTATATTCAAGAAAACTGAAGAAATGTGTTTATATTAATAAAAGCAAGATCCTATTAATTTTGGTACAAACCGACCAGTAATTAAGGAGCTAAACACTTCAAAGTACATTGATCTTAAAGCAAAATTCACATTTTAACCCAAATCCAATTCACTCTTTATCTTGGTAAGCTGAAATTTTAATGGCAGGCAAATGTTTTAAAATGTGAGCTCTTTATGGATTTCAGTAGAAATTAGCTTCATAGGAGCCTAACACCACAACAGACGAATTCCTAAGTAGACATTATCATTGTAAATTACAACACCAATTTTATTGAAAAGCTGAAAGTTTTCTGTTTTCAATCAGATTAATTCACCGTTTTCAATCTTATCAAGCAAACAGTGGAAGTTGGCTTCAATGTACAAAGCTGTATGTGTTTATGTTGTATCCAAAACTAATTCATGGTCCTAAAAATCGTACACTTGTTTTTGTATTGCATCTCTACCGAGCAGCAAAACATTTCGGCAATTTTAAACATTGCGAGCTGGAAAAAACTACCATAAGTAGATGTGGAGGATTCCCCTCAAAATCTAACTCAGCACTTGCTTCTTCTAAGTTCGTTAGGTAGCAAATGTGGTGGCAGAAGAATCAAGAGCTGGAAAGCAAAGACACAGGCAAACACTCCATGACAGAGATAAAATTTAAAGAGAGAAAGAGAGAAAAAAAACTCCTCTTCATGACTAATTTTCCAAACAATTAGAGAAAGTTATTTGTTTCTTTCTCTTTGTGTATGTAAGCATTTAGAGAAGCTACGTTGCCACATTATACGTGATCGTTTATAGACATTTTTCATTACTTTCGATACATATACTGTATACGTCAGTCAAAAAGGGTTAAAAATATGTGAAAGATATTGTAGTCATGTTGTTAAATTTAAGCAGGTTTATTTTCGTTAACACTAAAGTTACAATGAATTAATGAAATTCTTGGGCTTTACCCAGATTTCCATCTAACAACAATAAATGACGACCTGAAAAGGGAGATATATTTTTTTTATAGTAGCGACTGAAAAAAGCCTAAAGTTCAGTCAACCATAATCAGAATTAAAGTTACAATGTTTATAACTAACCATAATACTTTTTTATTTAGAAAACTTTTCCATTAATGAAGCAAGAACAATGTAACTACAATAAAGCCAAACTATTTATCTTCAACAAAAAACAATAATTATGTATGCATTCTTTGTTTAAAAAAAAGCCAGCCAACGGGTCATAAAAATAGCAGTAAACAAGCGAAGACTTATCAGGAGATAATAAAAGTTTAAGTAGGAAATCCTTACGTAGAAGTGTTATATGACTATAATGTCGGTGTTCGATTGACTGAGTGGAAAACAGCATTCACTGATTTTCTTATGATCATTGGTTGAATTCGTCCCTCACAGTTTAACGTTCACAATTTGCTATTTTATTCATTTATCTTCTAAAAATATCACAGCCAGGCAGCGTAAAAGCCTTAATTAAATCAAACCAACTGCATGGATCAAGAAAGAATTACTTAAGTCAGTAGTATTTCACTCAAGAAGAGACGTTGAACTTCATTAATCTGAAGTTAGATATTATTACTAAATTAACATTTAGAACTAATGCTATTATAAGAGAAAATAGTATACAAATGATTTAATTTTAAAAATTACTATTAAAAAACCTTACAAGAAAGAACAATGTTCCTCTCCATATTAGCAACAGATAATACTGAGTTTTAATTAAAAACTTTATTTTTAAACAAATTGAACCATTTTAAATTTATTTCGTATCCTACATACAATATGGTAAAGAGGTGTAGGTGTCCCAAAAGGGGCAGCAAGGAGGGAACAGTTGTTCTCTTATAGGTACATTCGTTTTCTGTCCCCACCCCCCATTCTATAATTTTATAAATTTAATAAGAAAATTATACATTTTTGTATTTTAAAATACGTAAGTCTTTATTTTCACAAGTTTGTAACTTGAGCACAAACTTAAAACTCGACGCTCTTAACTATTTACGTTTACTTTTTTAGTTTATTTTGTAGAGTTCTGTTATATTTTTGACTCCCAATCCCATCGGAACAATTTCTACTGGAACAGTGAAACAGGTTCAATGAATGATGCAGAAATATCTGAAGTAGGAATTGAGTAGATACCTCTTTGGTCTTTCATATTTACTAGAACTATGTCAAGAAACTGAATAATAATAATAATTGCCTCCACTGACACAATCAGGTAGCGTCGATCGTTCATCAACAGCTAGCACACAAACACTCACTTATTAAGAACACGGTCCCGTACTACAAGTACATACAACAAAGCGTATAAGAGTCACCCTCACATAAGCTGTACTGGGACCGTCCCATTCACACAGACAAAACCATACATCACAACAGACCTGACATCACACTTGTTGATAAGGTCAACAAACAGACCTATCTCATTGATAATTGTAGTGCCTATCAGCAAGAACATGCAGAAAACTCACGCAGACAAGATCAGTAAATACACTGATCTAGCACACGAGCTCCAGAAGCAGTGGAGGCAGGATCGAGTACGTGTGGTACCCATCGTTCTGTCTGCCACTGGTCTGGTGCCTCACACATTACACCACAGTCTCAGCACACTAGGACTTCACGAAAACACTTATGCACAACTGCAGAAGGCTGTGGTACTCAACACTACACGCATAGTTAGGAAATTTATGGACACAAGCACACATCCCTAACTATTCTTCCAAACTTTTTTTTTTTTTTTTACACTTGGCAATATGTGCTTTGGTCCTTGACCCGCCATATTGTCTTAGCTGGGGAAACCCATGGTTTGAAACTTTTTCGAGATAATAATAAAACTAAACATACAATTTGAAATAAGAATTCTGATAAATCACTTAAATGTCAAAAAAAAAAAAAAATATTCCACCCTAAGAAATCGCAAATGTAATAAATGTAATTACATCGCATTTCTTTATTTCACTAATATTTTAATAAATTACAATTTTAAATCTTTGAAAAGACACTTTTACTGCATTTTCTTTATGCTTTATTTTGATGCATTTTTTTCCTACAAATATGTAGCAAGAATTTATTGCTATAAAATTGTATCTTTCTTTTTTAAAAAAACAAACAAACGTAAGCCAAGTACTGTATTACACAGTAAATCAGGGATATTATAAGTATTTAAAAACCACTACAAAACCAATTTATCAGATTAGTTTCAAAGTGTAACCATATGAAGTAAGAGTATAATTAATGTGGAGTAATTGAACTATTCATAATGGCAAAATTTAACGTGCATGGTTTGTATATAACAATCAAAATAAACATAAAAACGCACACATTGAAAGGATTGACTGAACTATTTTTGGAATTTACGTACTGGAAACCCAAGACAGACTGTTTCGATGATCCTACATGCAGTTGGATTTGCCCAATACTTATAGCTCAGTATAATCCAAAAAAAGATAAACAAAACAATGGCCCTTGAGTTAAAAAAACATCAAAAAACAAATCCAACTGGCGAGATGTAGGTTCCCAGTGCGAAAATTCCAAAAATAATTCAGTGAATCCTTTAAATGTGTGCGTTTTTTATGCTTATTTTATTGTTAATTAGTGGCCTGTAGGGGACACTTTAATTTTAACTTTTTTTTTTTTTTTTAATTCAACTACTGACGAGTTAAAGCTATTTCTTCTTGCATCTGTTCAGTATAAATTGAATATTTAAAGTTTCTAGCTATAGAATAGCATTTCTTCATAAATGTGTTTATGTATGTATACGTACTGTATATCCAATATAATTATGTAGTTAGATTCTGAGCACAATATACGAGCACCGGCATCTGACGTTTTCTTGTAATGCTCAAATGGTTAAATAAATCAACTTGTATCTTACATGATAAGAAGTAACTCGGGCAGTAATATAAAAAGTAGCTACTTCCTAATGTTTCTAATGTTATCATTTAGAAGAAGTTTCATTTGAAATTTCCTTATTTAATCAAACTACTTTAAGTTTCGATGTGGTGATTACAATTGTTATTATTATGTTTACTGATTAGTGTCATGAACCGCAATTTCTCATCTTCTTTCCTTAAGTAACTTCTAACCGCTATGTCACTTGGAATTGATAGAGGTGGTCCGAATCGCCAACCCAATCATTCGGAGCTCCCTCCACCCCTTTCCTTCGCCTCACGGACTCGTGCACACGCGCCCGAACACCAGGCAGCGTGCCAGTCGCGGTAGCCTAACGTGTCAACCCTAGCGGCTCGAAATATCTGCATTCCACAGAGTCTACCTCCGTGACTAGCAATGCACCTGCGGACGCCTCTTTCCCGTTATAAAGTCACGTGGGTTCCTATTTGCAGACACCGATTCGTCTTCCTAAATGACGATACTGATTTGTTGATAGGTCCATGTTGACGTTGAGAGTAATTCGAGACGTTCTCATTTCTTTGCAAGAATAAAAAAGAAATGGTACCAAACAACTTCTTTTTTATTTGCTTTTTCCGTTTTAAATATAAGTTAATAAAAAAACTACATTGATTCTCTGTCATTTCTTAAGTGAGTCGTGAACCACGATTTCAATAACTGCAGTTTATAAATCTTTGACTATATAATTTGAAACTTAACCTACAAGTAGAAGTTAAGTCTGTTCGAAAATGGAACTCGAAAGCGTTGTGTTACACAAATGCACATGCGAATTAAAGAAAGAATATAGTTCAAAGAGACGCTTAAGACGTTCCTTTTTTTCTTTTAAAGTGATTCAATTTATTTTCACCTTCTAAACTGAAAGGAGGAAACGATTACATTTTAAGTTGTTTCCTCATATTTCAAACAAATAATTAATGAATTTCTCAAATAGTTAGACTATGTTATAAATAGTCTAACTACAGATATTTAGATAGATATTTGAATATTTAATTTTATTTATATCTCAAGTGCATTTCTAAAACATCTGAATTACAAATTCAAATAAGATAAGGATTTTTTTTTCTTTCTCCTTCATCTGAAAATGAATCATCGAAAGAATTTAGCTGTACTTTCAGACTTCTAGGTGCTGCGGAAGACAATGGGAAAACCATCCCTAAATGTCTAATATCTGAAAATCGCTTTAAAGGTAGCTTTACCGCTTATTTTTACAGCCTTTAAAAACAATACCATGTACATAGGTATTTCTGCTTAATAAACTTTTCTAATCACAGCAATGGTAGAAATTTAAGCCTAATTCCTAATTAAAATAAAATAAAAAAAATAACGATTCTTTAAAACTCAAAGATTGAACGTAAATTGCGAAGTAGCAATCATCAATAAAAACAAATGAATAGTAACTGGATTACAAACTGAGGTTATTCTGATGACTGTTACAATCTGAATTACTATTAATAAATCATTAATACTATTAATTTAGCCCGGGTAGCCGACTGGGTAAGGGGCTTGGCTGCGGGTTTAAGGGGATTTCTCCACGCTCCATTCTCCGCCAAGCGGGTCCTAGGGTCTACCCAGCCCTCGGTTCAATTGGTACCGGGTTTCTTATTATATTACCGGATCCATAGAATGTTTACCAAGTGAATTTAAATTTATATATAATTGTTGTTATATTGATGTAATGAACGAGGATCATTATTTACTAACAAAGCCTTGACAATAACTGATTCCAGCTTTGGTGTTTTTAATTGGCTTTTATTACGATTTTCCATCGACCACAGAGTGGAGCCATTTTAATTGCTTTTTTAATTGAATATTTTTGTAGTTTAATTTCTTTATTATCATGCCAATTATATTTTTAATTTTAGTTTTTTTTTTTTTTTCTATTAATATTTTTTAGAAGCTTCCATTCAGTGTAGAAACATGATGTAAATAATTTAGGTTTAGAAGATACATTCAGTTGTTATGAAAAGGGATGAATACTATTAATTCCTTTTTATTGTTTTTTGTTTTGTTATTTTTTTGGCCAAAAGGTTTATTGAATTTGTTGGAATTTATGAAAATAGATCTTACAAATCTTTCTTGATTTCGAAACAGCAACTATCCCGGGATGCTTGAAGGGTGGCAAAAAAAAAAAAAAAAACCTCTGATCACGGATAATTTATTACAACAGCGATTTTAGATGAAGCGTCATCAAAGTAAAGAATTAGTGCTATTTAATTGTTGTAGCAACTTATTTATTTGAAAATATTACTAATGCCCAAATCACACCATCATATTTTTCATCATTGTTTTCAATCATTGACCCTATCATTGAGGTCTACGATCGTGTGATTTGCCTCTGTTGACCATTTTCATCATTGATTTCAATGATGAAAAAATTTATTATGTATACATTATTTTTTAATAATGAATGAGATATTCATTGTTATCATTTAACAATTAGCTTTTAAACTACACCATCAAAACACGAAGTTTTTTATTTAAGAATTCTTAGAGGTAATCAATCTTTTCTGAAATTGTTTATTTATTAAGTTTATTGCCTTCGAGTTTAACCAATTTGTTCTGTTTAATAATAGAATTAAGCCATGTCAACTAATTCTATTTCTTTTATCTATATATATCCATCTCATTCTGTCCTTGACATGTGGGGCGTTGTCTGACCCGTCGGAGTCATTCAATCGACCTTTGACTTCTATTGCACTCCACCCCAATAAAACGGCTGAAGGTGACACGAGCTATTTCATAGGGTGACCTGATTTTTACCCCATTTCCCCTCCATCCAATTTAGAACATTGATCTCGATGAATTAATGTCCAGAACTTTCTATTTTAACATCCAAATATCTTCCTTTGCTTACCAGCAATCCTTCAATTCAGAAAATCATTATTTAAAATATGAAGAGAAGAGAGAAATGAACTTGAATTTAAACATCTCGGTTTTAAAAACAAAACAAATCAAAACAACTGAAAATTGTTTTTGGATGTACAGTATAGTTCGATGCTGTTGAAATAGTTGAATAACCAAATTGAGGAAGCTTTTATTTTTTTTAAGATTAAATGAAACGATGTGAATTGAAAATTCCAGACAGTGATTAAAATATGTTATTTAAATCAACGCCGAATATAAGAGGGGTGGGCAAGGGGGCCAGGGCCATCCCCCCGAAATAATCAATATAAAGAAAAAAAATAAGTACCTATTCTGAATTATTTTAATGAATCATGCATTTATGCAATAATGAATTCAACATTCAGCGCAAATTACCCTCTGAATATGAGCAGCAAATATAAAATATCATGGGGTGTCTGCTTAAAATTACTTACCCTAACCTTACATTAATCTTGCCCCCCCCCCTCCAAAAAAAATATTTTATATTCGCCAGTGATTTAAATACTAAATTTATGAATTTAAATTGTTTTGTTATTGATATTTTTGTATTGATTTTTGTTTTCTTTCTTTCTTTTATTTTTTAACCAAAAACTAATGTTGATAATATCTACAATAGTTTAATGGGAATATTACTGAAAAATTTAAGAATTGAAGCAAACAAGTTATTTGATGCCTAATGACATACAAATACATATATATACTCTGACCATATAGTCAACATTATTGTTGCAACAGCTGACTCAATACTTAAATATTAAACAGATATTAGATATACAACAGACAGACAGATTAAATTAAATGGAAAAGGTCAAATTTATTACCTACAACAACTAGTTGATTGATATATCCTTTAAGGACGAGGATTTGTATCTAAATCACGCTATCTTTCAAACAAAACTGATGAAAGAGATAGTGAAGACATTTTTTTCTCTCTCATTTCATCACGTAATTTATATTCAAGGGAGGCTGTAGCCTTCTCACTTCTTACAATCAAATGTTGGCAGTACTTTCTGAGTTTCAATTACAGTTAAATGATAAGCTACAAAAAAAAAATTATTGCCATCTATTTGTAATTACTAACATTGTTAAGTTTTAAAATTTTTTTAGAGGTCATCACTTTGAGAGAATTGGATGGTATTCTTTTGATATCATCAAGTAGTAACATATAAACTTATATTAAATACTTCTTGAAAGCATCACATAAATAGCAATATCCCCCTATCGAAAGCAAAATTTCTAATTTTCTTACATTCCCGTCAGTGAGCAAAACAAAAGGGTTCCTATAAATTACGACACTAAGAACATGGTATTAAATCAGAAACAACTCGTGGAAGACAGGCACACAGAAAAAATAAGGAAAGACAAGCATCCAAGCCAATTCCGGAATTCGAATCCAAAGTCATATGTGTCAGCCGGATGACAGGCCACTGCCTTGACCACCTTATGTAATCGTGAAAAATATTTTTCCGGTTTCGGGTTATATTTATTTATTAAATATTTAACAAAAATTCATACTAATGTATTTTTTTTTTTCAAAATTTAAGAACAGGAATATGTATTGTAATACATTTCTCAAATACAGTATGTGAATGTCAATTGTTATTTTCTCAGAATCTTGTTGACTGAATAATTGAAACAATCAGTAGACATTGCAAGTTTAACAGTCTTCAATTTCATTCTAAAATACTCTCAAACAATAGAACTGAAAGCTATAGAGACCGAATGAAATCAATGGACACCTGATGTTAGTTTGGGGCTGCGACTTAATTAAGGAATAATTTCATTGAACTATTAATTAATTCTTCATCTGAAATATAGGTGCACTTTTGAATGCTGTAATTATATTCACAAGCCTATAACAGTTTAATTTTTTCCAATAAAAAATAAAAAAAACAAAAACTAATTGTCAGTTGAATGTAGTCTCTTGTTTATAAAAATGATAGAATGCTAAATTGTTATTGTTGATTGCACTATTTCTAGAGACAGATTGAAATAAGAAAAGAAGGGTTCCGTCAGTCATTTACTCTCTGAAATTTAGTCACAATAAACTTCAGACCAGAAATTATATAAACACTGTTATTATTTTTTTCCCTCAGTTATTATTCTTTTAATTAGATTTTTCATAATTATACAAATGGACTACATACAATTAATTGATAGCAATCTATTCTGTTTGTTTCAAATTACATAATGGAAACAGTGTTAACACTATTGAAGAATGTATTGAGTCTAAGAAAGGGGAATTACAGGAAAGATAATGGAAACATAGCGTTACCATATAAATTAATGAGAAAATCAAGCAATGACTTAATTTTGTCTCCCCTTATACGAATTAGAAGAGTAACTTTGAAAAAGTGTGAGGAAATTTATATGTAAAAAATTATCTCTATAAATATCTTAATTACAAATATTCTATATTGGAGACGCCAGCCCTACATTGAAAAGTATTGAGGGTATCCAAACCACTCGAGCCTATTAGAATCGATGTCTATGAATTGCATGCCTCTCCGAAATTGCCGTAAATTGTTCTCAGAATGCTGGACTGGTCATCTCGGAGCCTTAACCTCACAATATTCCCTGTAGGGATTCATAAATGATACTACTATAGTGCGACCACGGTAACGTGACGATTCGACGTCAGCACTAGCCTCTCTCAGAGGTTACGAAGAATATTACGTTTCAGCTGTAAAACAAAACTTAAAAACAAAAATTTAGTTTTATTTTAGTCCTCCATTTTCCAATTCCTTTCGGAAATAATCTTGAACCTGTAAAATAATTTTTCGAGCACTGCTTTGTAAACTATTCTGCGACGATATTTTGAAGGAAATTAATAGAGATCTGTGCTTTGAGGCACGCTTGTTTGTGATTGGCTGAAAAACAGATACGCCATAGTCAGGTGGGGTTCCTTCCGATCGTCACGTTATCGTGGTCGGACTATACACAGCAACATTATAATATTACTGATGAATACAAAGGAATTCTTAGACTTGCTTTTATCCCAACAACACTATGAAAGAAACTTGGCGGTGGATTGTTGCCATAGCATATAAGAATGGCAATTTTACAATTGTTCTAATAGAGTTATGTATTTTGCCAGTTTCACATAGGGACAATGGCACTTTGTGACCATCGTAGAATTTGGAAGACATAGAAAGCTGCATTTTAAGGAATAATAATAACAATCAATAAGGAAATACTGGAATTTAAAGGAAAATTTTAAATGAAATATTTAAATTTAAAAATAAGCAATATTAACAATAAATATTTTGTCAAAAGTCTGCTTCAGAAATTATAATGGGATTAAAGAGGAAAGAAAGAAGGTCCTCTGTTTTAGTAAATAAAAGTTTTACTTTACATTATTTGTTGTGATATTCACGCAAACGTGCAAATAGATAAGTTTTCCTATAATTCTTTGAAAGTACAACTAATAAAGATTTTAGTCTGTGTAAATGTATCTCAGTCTATTTGCTTTTCGATGCTTTTATTTAATGTTTTAGCAAGGTGTTTGTGTTCTCTCAGTGCTGACAACTGCACAGGTATTGGAAAACTGCATGTTGTGAAGGGAACCTTTAGGGTTTTTTTTTTTTTTTTTTTTTTTTTTTTTTTAAAATTGATTTTTACGCCTTCAAATTCATTCAGGTTATTTATAATAGCAATCGACCGCGTCTTTCTACTAATATAAACTGTGTTGAAGCTGATATTATAGTGAAGAGAGCCATTTTTTATTGATACTCGTGTCATAGCTTGCGTGCTTCGAAACCAATCCGTCCCTGTGATGATAGCATTATTTATATTTTACCAAAGGCGTTGACACTTTTTTTTCTTTTTACTTAGTATTTATTTAAATTTTTTTTTTGAATACCAGTAGAAATTTGCACTAAAATTCAATTTTCACTTTATATCTTCTGATGTTTTTTATTTCGATGTTATTTAAAGTAGCCAAGCAGAATAAAAAAATCTCAAAATGTAAATATTCTATTTTCAATTTCCATTTTCTTTCATTCGAAATTTCTAATATTTCAAATTATTATCCGTAGCCCTATATTATTACTTGTTCTTTCTATAATGAAGATTATGGTATATTTTTATTCTCATTTGACCATTTAATTTTTTGTAATCATTTTTATTCTAAATTTTTGAACTTTCAACGCATTTTTTTTACACCTTATAATCGACACATCACATTTATATATATATATATATTTATGTATTTTGTATTTGTATTTCTGTACCCTGAATCAGGTTTAACATTACTCATTTTATAACACAATTTATTTTGTCTACAATTGTCAAAAGGATTGTCTGGAAACTCCCCTGCTGGCTTTTCAACTTCATTGTATAGGTTTAATTTGCACGGTAAGTATCCTTACAGAAGCTAAGGCACAACCAAACAGTCATCATCGAGACCTGTCTAGATAGCAAAGCAACATATATATATACCTGAAATGCACTGCCTTTGATGTCTGCTACGCAGTCACAAGTAGAGGAAAGTTGCCTAATATGGGGAGGGTTCCGAATATGGGGAGGTCTAATATCTTACCAAGCAAGAGGTGCACGCTATCGGCGAATGTTGTGACTAGTACAGTTATGTCATTTCCCCTTAAACATGAAGAACCAGACACATTCCGATCGCCATTACTGTATTGAGAGTCGATGTGTTAAAACAGCTGTTTAGAAAACTTTCTACGTTCTGTTGTGTTTCATCGTTTCTTTTGAAAGGATTTTATGAATTACATTTTTAAAGTCACAATTTCATAAGCTTTTGTTGTCGTGGTTTTTCTAAAATCTTTGGTGACGTGTGTTACAAGAATAATAACACTTTTGTATGAAATGTTGTGTGCCTATTTTGGGGAGATAACCTGTCGCTATTATGGGGCTCATTAAAAAATTTACGGCGCTAATGAAAATCATAATTATGAAATATTTATCTTTAATTTACAACTTAGTCTAGAATCATGTTATTGTATTGCATGCTACAAATTTTCAAATAAAAGAGAGTAAAAAAACATTAAAAAAAATATTCATAATCGAAATTTTACCATTATAAAACATTATCCTATATTGAGAACACTTACCTCCCCATATTAGGGACACCCTAATATGGGGAGATCTCATGTTTTTGTTAATTTGTCAATACATAAAAAAACTAATGGTAAAGATGGATGGAAATAGATTACAATACCATCTAATCATATTTAAAAGCAATCGACGCAAAATTTCGAAATATTCCTCTATTTAGGCTGAATCCACGAGCTACTAAAAAAAAACCTCCCCATAAAACTTTCCTCTACTATAAGTTGAGCTGATTCCATTACTAATTAATCGAAAATAATTACAACAAACATATCGGACTCAAAAAAACGAATTGCCCATCGATCTTATGTGATTTCTATAATCGAATAGGAAGCAAATAAGAAATATTAATAGCGGAAGAAAAGAAAACAATTGTGTGAAGAGATACAAGAGTAAGAGCTACAGATTTTTGAACTTTCTAAATGCAATTTTATGGCTACGATAACTTTATTTCCTGCTTTTATTTAGAAATGTCAGCGTTCTCTGGAAGAAACATCTATCAAATAATCTTACTGCCAAGTTACGTCAAATGTGAAACCAAGGAATATATGGGCAGCAAGGTTTTGGGAACCTCACCACCTCACTTATCCTGTGAGTTTGCTTTAATTTTGCTGGATCTATGCCGTTCCGGCATGGCCGAGCGGTCTAGATGGCGGTCTGCCGTCAGGCCGATGTGTCGGAACCTGGGTTCATATCCCGGCGTCGGCATGGGTGTAGCTTTCTCCTTCTGTGTTTCGTCCGTTTCTGTGGGTATAGCGTGAGCTGCCTCCTATGGCGTACCCTGGCCAACGTTTCGTCGACTAAATGCTCACATTTCTCGCCCCTTGTTGAGGCCAATAGTTTCAATTCTAAGAGCCCGGGCGTTGGCAAAACAAAATACACACACACACACAAAAACCACTTTTCTGAATCTTAATAAACATCTTTTTCTGAAGTCTGACATCATAAGAGACCAAGCTCAACACTGAACTTTCTTTCAAAATCTGAAATCAGTGTTATAATGTACATTGTATACTGCCTTAGTGTTGTCGTGTAATAAATCAATTATCAGTCAGAAGAACCTCTGTTTCCTATATAATTATGTCAACATTATTTACTGTTATTATTAATATCATTGCTACCTTATTTTTGTCAAATAAATTGTTGTAGAGTCATTCTCTGATCAGACAGAAGCAGTACATGAAACAGGAAGCGAAGGGTGTAAAGACTTATTTTATTTTTCTTTGCTCTTCAGTCTTTATTTATGGAAAAGAAAACTTTGTATGTAATCTTAAATTTTATGATTCGGAGCTCTAGGCAAAACCCCACTCCATTGGACAGGATTAAGTTATAATGAGTCCTGACAATCTTGTCCGATAAACTATTTACTCTTATTCACTATTATTTGTCTTATTACTACTGAAGACATTAACAATACTTTAAAAACGGACCAATTCTAATGATCCTATAGGACTAAAACAAACAGCAAAAAAAAAAAAAAGACAATAAATATGAAATCAAATGAATTAATTTTGAAAATGATATCTAAATTTTGCTAAATTTAATATTTTCTCTCTAAATACCCTTCCTGACCAAAGGAAAGGATGAACAGGAAGTGTCACAACCTGTCTTCCGATCTTGCGCCGATGCGTGATGTCATTAGAGGGCTAGTCTCAATCGTGAGGTCACGCAATGCCAATGTCTTAAGAAGGATGTTACTCAGCGACCACCACCCCTTCCCCCACCTTCACCTATTAAACTCCATCCGTTAATTAATTGTTTTGGATCTTACAATGACCACCAAGCCATAGCAAGTTCCACTGAGTTGGAAACACCAACACTTTTCTTATTGGCTTTTTCATGACAAACCTCATCTAACAAACAGAAATCTTGCTGCCACTTAACACTCAAAAACATCATTCAAAATGTTCATTCTTTCTATTCTGACCAGTAGTTACGAAAGGGTGCTTCGTCTAACTTAATGACTAGCTTCTTGTAGAAATCAACTGCTGTAAAAAGCTTTACAAAACACTGCAAAGTTCCAGTGGAGTTATTTTCACACTGTAATCAACTCATTTGAAAAGTTGTGATTTACGTTTAGGAACTCATTTTAATGTGGCAAAGTTTTTTTTTTTCTTTTTTTCTGACATTTATATTGGGCTGTTTTATATTATCACTGAAAGTGAGGGAAAAAATGGTAATATGTTTAATGTACAAACAACGATTAATGTTATATTCGATTACATGCAAAAGTTGATATCAGTTAAAAGATACCGGTAAATTTGGAAGCTACAAACATTTGGATAACTTAAATGCAACTTATTCTATCTCTAAGAAAAAAATATATTGCAATTTATTTACAAATGTTTATTTCAAAAACGTTTGCACAATTGACGCTATTTTCGGATTACCTTATTATCATTGCGTTTTACAAAATTTTTAAAAAGTTTATAATCTTTTAATGAATCGTCAGCATGCTTTAAAAAAAAGGAAAGGAAAATGCCAGAAACTTCATTAGTTGTTAAGGAAATCCTCTTCGTCAGCTTCTAGAGAACAAATAATTTTTTGTTCCACTATTCTGTTGAATCAATATCCTTCGAGTTATTCTGTTTATTAAAACTATTTCATTCCAATGTTTTTTAATATAGTTCTCGTAATCTTAATCTTTTCTTTCATTTCATATCTTTTATTGTAGTTTGGTTTATAACATATCACATTTAGTGATTTAAAGTTCATTAAATAAACTCAGTACTATATAGATGAAATCACGTATATTCAAAACTTCATGGACAAAGTGTTAAGAATCCTGAAGAAAATCATCATGAAGTAAAAAAAAAATAATCTAAAGTTATTAGATGTGTCCTAAATAAAGTACTTCAGGAATATAATCATCAAATATCTTTTTTCCCTGCCCTTAAAGTTGTACTTCACTTATCTGAATCGGTATTGTTTAAGTTTAAGATTTATTTTTGCTTTTCGTAAATTGATATATATTATTAATGTATTGTAGGATACCTAAATTTGTTTTTCGGTTCCTTACAATGAAGAAAATGTAATTTTGGAGACCAGAATAACATAATACAATCTATATTGTCATAAATAAGCTTAATTCCAAAATTTAATGGTTGTTTATTTTTTAATGCATTCTTTTAAATATTCTGTAATTCATTGTAAGAATCCTGTATTTGCTCTTTTACTTATTTATCCAATCAATGCATTCCTTTTCATTTGTATTTAACTCAACTAGTTCATTATTAAATAAGAGTTTTTTTCCCACCCATTCCTTGCGTGAATATCTTTATTCGTTCCGTCTTCATTTTTATGGATTAATTGGTGTTTGGTGAATTTCTGTTACTTGTGCAACGTGATAACATTATTGTTCTTAGGCTTCAGCGCGGGTGGAAATGGTTGTATGCGGAGATGAACGCTTGTCAGTCCTGGTAACACGTTGGGCGCCGCTCGTCTCCATTGCGTGATTGACCCAAAGGAAGAAGTCGACATGGTAAGCAAGGACGCAGAGGGGAATGCCATATCTCCCGATAAGTAAGAGAAATAAGAAAAAAAATCCAATTATGTATATTTAATTTCTGAAGACTCCTCTGTTGTGAGGAGACCCTTTGCAACAATTGATCATTACTACAACTAAGCTTTAATAGCTGATTAAAAAAAAATATATATTTACATAGAGCTTTTTATTTTGGCTTCTGAAGCCTAAAACAAATGACTATATATTCAGTTGTAGTAGAATTATTTAAAGAATAAAATGAATTGCATTAACTAAGACCAAAAAAAAAAAAGTTTCGTTTTCCTAATTGTGGGGAGGGGTTTATAAAAAAAGCCACGGCTTTTTAACCAAAAAAAAAAAAAAAAAGAGTCCAAAATGTTATATTTCTTCCA
>JAFIDM010009631.1:44784848-44834363 GCA_023159025.1 Thereuonema tuberculata | reverse complement strand
GAGCGTCGTGCTAATAACGCGAAGGTCGTGGGTTCGATCCCCTCATGGGCCATTCTTATTCTTCAATTTTTTTCTCCCCATTTTAAATCTTTTCACTGTTTCTCAACTTAAGTGGGTTTTTTTTTTTAAATCATTACTAGTCGGCTACCCGTCATAAACAACTTTTCAGTGGTTTTTTAGTTAGAAATAGTGATGGTTTTTGAGTTACAAATAGTGACTTTCAGTATTCTACCTAATAGAAATAGTGCATCTTTCTTTCTTGACTCTCTTTTTTGTATTCCTATTGATACTTTTCAGTGGTTTTTGAGTTAGAAATAGTGATGGTTTTTAAGTGACAAATAGTTATTTTTCAGTATTCTATCTAATAGAAATAGTGCTTCTTTCTTTCTTGAATCTCTTTTTTAAATTTCAATTGATACCTTTCAGTGGTTTTTGAGGTACAAATAGTGATTTTTCAGTATTCTATCTAATAGAAATAGTGCTTCTTTCTTTCTTGACTCTTTTTTTTATTCAAACATCTCCCGTGTACAGGTGCTTGTTTTTAAATATCACATAGAATTTGGTTGAGTAAGAATATTATATTTAATGTTCTAATTGTCATTTTCGAATTAAAAATAACAGACGGATCGGAAATAAATAAAAAATCTTGAGATTCAAAAAAAAAAAAAAAAGGTTGAATTCATTCATTATTGATATTGGGAGATATTGGGAAGGACACATAAGTCAAAAAAACAAATAAAGTGAGTAGTAGTCACCTTGGCCTAATGGATAAGACGTCTGACTTCGAATCAGAAGGTTGTAAGTTCGATTCTTGTCGCGGACGTTTCATTGTAAAAATTATCTCTATTTCCCATTCGCTCAGGAAATTGCGCCGGACAGACATAGAAATCAAAGATTTTAGTAATATAGATTAGGAATTCAGTGTATTAACAAGGTTTGAGTTAAGAATGACAATTATTCCATATAAATAGGGGTGGGTAAGATAGTATGGGGTCGCAAAGAGACTCGCGCGCGCAATTTCTAGACCACCCCGGCGCAGTCTATTCTAAAGTAAAGATGACTCAGAAGCCGTTGCTAAGCACTGTGATTGGTTTACTATCCTACCAAAATTTTATTGAACAATTTGAATCACCGCGAATGAACATTGCTATCTTCTAAAAGCAATGTACGGCTGTGTTTCTCATCTTATACATCTTTGTTTCTCCTCGCCCCTATTTTGAAGAAATCGAAGGAGATCTGACGCATGCGCAAAAGCGTTGAAGGCTCTCGTAAACAAAACCGAACAGTATTTCAGTATTTCAGTGGTATTTACTGTTAATGATTTAATAAATCTTAGGTAAACACAAGGCGGGGGGGGGGCTAAAATGACTAAAAATGTGCTTACGTAATACTTGAACGGCCCCTTATAGTCGATATAGCTTTGGTTTATAAATTTATTGATAAACCAAAAGTACATTCTGGATATTAGAGAACTGAAAGTAATTAGATAAGAGATTTTCAGCAGTTTTATTTGTACCCGATATGTTATTATTTGTTTGTCTTACATCTGTTCCATTTCGCCTTTAAACAGCATTAATTTTCAAAAATCTTATTACATCACTTTCATCTTACAAATGGATACAAATGATCCAATTAACTGAAAATTAATTCCTGCAAATATATCATTAATTTCTAACATTAATCTATTATTATTTTTATTATTATTATAACTTAGAACTAATACTAAATCAACATAATTTGGTACTATATTTTAAATATATTGTTTACTAATCGAAATAAAAAGAGAATAAATAATTAAAAAGATGAATCATTTCATTAATCAAAGGGGTATGACGCCTTATTGTCTCTGGAGTTGGAGACGAATCCTCGTCTGAAGAAGGGTTAAAGAAATCAACAGACAGGAACGGCGAAGGCACTGCTATGTCAACCACCGCAAACACAGATTCGATGTAACGCATCCCTAGTTTGACGTAAGCGGAGAAATGTTAAGCATCACATCAAAAGCAGAACCAAATACTGCAATGCAAGGAGGCTTGTGCCAAAATTCTTTCTATTTGTCGTATGATTAACAATGACAATAACTGTCACACGGATCTCTTAAAGAGGAATGAAGAAACTCTTCAGTGGGCCAAGCAAAGACACAGAGGTTTTTTTCTTATGAAAAAATTACAATACACTTGGAAATTGGAAACAATAGAAACTTTGTTATTTTTTGTATTTATTTACTTCATTGGCACAAAAACTTATTTTTACCTTCAGATTCGTGGATTACTCAGTCTTTGTTTAAAGTTACTGAAATGAGTAAAAAAAAAATTGAAAATCTAGAAAGCTATTGCAATTTTAAGATGGTTTTCCTGAATCTCTTCAGTTTAAAAGACAATGAATCTTTTTCCTATAAAAGGGAATTGGAAGATTGAATATTATTTCAAAGTCATAAAGCAGTCATCCTCTAATTTAGTTATTAAGTTTTATTTCACTACGAAGAGGAGTTCACACATTAAGAATCACTTGTAGTAAATGCAGCTGTTGTATCAAACTGCAACAGACTGATTGAAACAGAAAAACAGCTGCACTTCAGGATTTTATTAGAAGGCAATCATTTACACAAAAATAGCATGTGTCAAGGGCATAAGAAAATGGAGAGAGATCATACTATAGAATCAAATTTTCTGGTAAAACAATATTATTTTCATAAAAAGTATTGTTCTTCAATAAAATTGAAACACTTTAGTTTCCGATGGATGTTAATGATGTCCTACATTTAACCCTCACATACAGGGTGAGTCAAAAGGTTTAATCCAAGTGGAGTAGGAATCGATATCCATCGAAGACCCACGAAGGAAGGCTACTGACACACTTAACCAGTCTCTAGCACTGAAAAAAATAAACACAGTACTGCTTTGATTTTAGTTACTAGGCCTTTGTTATTTTTTTTGAAAAGTTGTAGTATAATCTTACATTTACATCAGCAATATTTTGAGATGCAATTTAACTTCAGTGCAAGAATATATTTATAATATGATGTCCCTTCACAATATACATGTATTCAAGCAGTTATTTTGAATGTAACTAGGCCATCACCCGTGTACACGCGCTTATTTTTCTTTATCACACAGAATTTGGTTAAGTAAGAATATTATATTTAAAATATTCCAACATTTCGGCCATTATAGTTCTAATTGTCATTTCCGAATTAAAAATAAACAGACGGATCGGAAATAAATAAAAAATCTTGAGATTAAAAAAAAAAAGGTTGAATACATTCATTATTGATTGGGGGGAAGGGGAAGGAAACATAAGTCAAAAAACAATATAAAGTGAGTTGTAGTCGCCGTGACCTAATGGATAAGATATCTGACTTCGGATCAGAAGGTTGCAGGTTCGATATCTGTCGCGGATGTTTCATTGTAAAAATTATTTCTATTTTCCATTCTTAAAAGAAATTGCGACGGACAGATAGACAGACAGACAGAGAAATAAAAGATTTTAGTAATATAGACTAAGATACATCACTGTACCACTAATGATCGATATTAAATAACTGACTAATGCCCAAGTGGACCAAACTTCAATTAACTTTGACGGCTGCATTGTGGACGTATCTAAAATTAGTGGGGGTGCTGATGCAGAAAAATTTTAGCCTTTGCTTTAAAATTGTATTAAAGAAAACAAACATGATAAATTTCTTTTTATACATGTTTGTTTCCTTGAACAGAATTTTAAAACAAAGTCTAAAGATTTTCTGCAGCAGTACCCCCCACTAATTTTAGTTACGTCCACAATGCAGCCGTCAAAGTTAATTGAAGTTTGGTGCACTTGGGCATAAGAATGCTAAATCTTCAATTTCCGATTTTTTGTATGACTGAACTAATTTTTTTTTTAATATTTGTTACGATTAGTAACTTAAATACGATTACTGTTATTTAAATCTTGATACGCCCTCCCATCAAAAAAAAAATGATAATTTTCGAATGCAAATATTACTGATGCCCAGCTTTCAAATCACTATGCGATGCAAAGAGGAGTGTGTTCTTATAATACAAATTACTAAATTTCAGTTTAATTTACAAAGTTCATATTAAAGTTACACCATTTCAACATTTACACAATACAACAAAAAGCATATTTTTATCTTTTATTCTCAAAAACGGCTTCCATAAAAATAAGTAAATAAATAAATAAATAAATAAATAAATGTAACATATGTAGCTTTGAAGTAGTCTGGATCTCAAAACATTATTTTGATGTAATTATAATAAATTTTACGGCGAAATTCACAATTTAGGCCTGTCTTTTCTGAACCACGCTGTAAAGCAAAGAGAAAAAGCATAATTTGTTAGACTGAAAATGATTTTCGTAAATGCTAACAGTAGACTGTTATACTGAAAAGAGTACAAAACTTCATCAAATCGACAATTTTTATTTTTATTTTATTTTTCTTTATTTCTCTTCGCAATATTGTCAGTTACTGAATTAAACATTAACTGTACCTTTAATTTTTCTTAGAATTGAAGGCTGTGAAGTCGGTTTGTTATGACTTTATTATGATGACGAATGTCCTGAGTGATTCAAACTGAAAATGATCCAGCGAGGGAAAAAAATATTGGACTAAGATATACAGTGTATTGTATTGACATTATGTAGGCAGATAATTCCTTTTCTTTTGTTGTTGTTGGTTTTTTGTTTGTTTTTTTGTTTATCTTATTTCGATGTATCTTTTTTAAAGAAGTAGCCTATGAAGAATATTTTAAATGAAATCTAATTTTGTTTGGATTGAACATATTTCCCGCCTTTTAGTGAATTCTGCATTATACAGATTTCAATGGAACCAATGCTAATTGCCCTACGACTGCTTATTTACTTTAAATAGATTTTGTGTTTTGGTATTTCTTTGATTTGCATTAAATCAAAAGAGAAAGATTCTTGTTTTTTAATTTAGTGGACGTAGATCCTTAGATTCGGCTGTGTGCTAGTCCATTTTAATTAGGGGGAGTTGGTGATCTCTCACCCTCATGCGTCATGTCGTGGGTTGACCAAATGGGAAGTAGCGATCTGTGAAATGCCGGTTCTGGCCATGTAATAGTCGATCCCAACTAATCAGGGGATGAATCGATTGATTGGGTTGTGGAGGGAGCAACAAAACGACACCCTATCGTCTAACCTCAACTACATTCAATCGTTTTCTCTATCTCTCTCTCTCCCTCGTTTCAATTCAATGATTGAACTCTTCTCGATTTGAAAAAAAGAACTTTCAACTTTTATAAAGCATCTGCAAGTTCTGTGATTTGTCAGAGAAAATCTCACAAGGGAAAAGAAAAAAGCCCCGCAGTGGAATCAGTTAATGAGTGAGATTGAAAAACGAAGTTATTCTTCAAATTATAAAAACAATAACATCAAAGAAACGTTTGCTATTTAGTTCAAATAAAGTAAAAAACAGACTTTAATAAATTTTAAACCAATCAACGGAGACACGACATGCGTATCAAGAAATGTTGTCAGACAAAAGCAGAACGGAACCTCCCGGATACTAATAAGGAATTTCTATATCCAGTGGATCTTTTAAAAATCATGAGATTTTATCTAACATATTCTCTTCAGAAATTCAAATTAACGGATTGGTGATTTCTCCATAAGGATAATGATTAAGATAAAGAAAACATTCTTAAAGTTATTAACTTATTTGAATAATCTATATATATTAACTTGCACTACTGTCATCTCCAATTATTCAGATAATCGAGAAAATTTAGTATACAAGAAATTTATTATCAAGTTGAAAACTTTGTATTCAGAGTGAACTCCAGTGTTCATATGTCAGATTTGTAATTTTGCATTTTTTGCTACCATATCTTCTGAAGACAATTAGAAAATTGAAATAAAAATAATAATAATCGCATTAGATTGTTATTTTCCGAACTCCATTACTTTTCCAATAACAACGTAAATTCACTAAAACAAAATTATTTTTTTAAGACAAATTTTAGTGTACGCGATGATTCATGTTCGGAGACCAACTCTCCCCATATCGCTATGTCAACGATAGTGACCTCATTTTTTTTTTTAATCAATTTAAGTGACCGATGCTAAAATAACTTACACCTTTTAACCAAATCTAAACATATTAATTTCAATATGACAATAATTAAACATAAACGTGCTAATTAATAATGCGAGGAGAATTTCTACACTTTTACACTTTTCTTTTACACTTTTCTTTTTTCTAGTTACATTAAAACTAGAATATAAACACCACAAAAAGATATTACATTGCTACTATAAATACATAATTCAATGTAATTCACGATTTTTTTACAAAACAGCTAAAAAGTATTAAAACAATCAACGACGAACTTAAGCTTCAATAAATTTCAATTAAATAAGTCTTTGGTTATTTAAAAGGGTTCAAATGTTTTTATGGCCAAAACTTATTAAAATAAATTTATTGAAAGAAATAAACCTTGGGAAGGAAAATAGGAAAGACTTGCAGAATTTAATGATAAAGTTATCTTTTATATCCATATTTTTTCTATAAAGTTATTTTTTTTCCCTAATAATAAATGACAATTTACAGAAATTACAGAAATTAAAGAAATTCAAGCCACTAGAATTTAATTAAGGGAAAACTTTGTAATTAATCCATTCTTTAGTAACTTGATTATTCCAATAAGAGTAATAATAATAATAATAACTTTGTTCTGTAGTCTTTATAACTTTTGAAACTTTTAAGATTTTTAAAAAATCTTAAAAAAATATTGAAGATTCTAAAAATAAATTGCCGTATTCCATAAAAGAAACTTAATTAAGACTTTCAAGCAGTATTTGCAATGACAGTACCTCTATTTATATTTATAAATATATTTTAAATGCTAATAAAAAAATGCTAATTCCAAAGGAAATTCGAAATGGCGACTGTCAAATGTTTTACACCAGTGATTTCAAACTCATTTTTTGGTGATTTGCTCAGATTTACGATGGGGCACAAATTGACGAAGTGTGATTAGTGAATCGTTTAATAACTGAAATTAATTATTAAAGTTTTTTCAGAATTTTTTTTTATTATTCATCAGTTTTTTTTTTTTTTCCTTTCTAAAAATTGCTTTAATTTACTAGAAGAAGTTTTATAAGTCGATAAAATTTCATAGAATTGTGCAGCTGAAATTCACAGTACTTGGTGGGATTTAGAAGTTGAACTAAAATAATGGGTCACCAAAAAACGTCAATGACAAAATTTATGGTATCCTTTGGCAAATCTCGTGTTTGAGACGAATGCTTTTTGCAAATAATAATAAATATATACATTTAAAAAACCGATTGAAATGCTTAACTTACTTCAAATATAGAACATTATGAGAAGCATTTTAATATCAAAGTTATTAAATTATTAAAATAAAATAAAAATAGAAATATTTTCTTATTCGTAACATCAATAGCAATTAATAAATTGAGTAATTCCTTTTTCTTTATTTTTAATGATAAAATAATGACCTTTTTTGTTTATTTTATTTTTTTTTATTTTTAGAACCTCGATTTGAAACCAAAATTTAATCAAAAGTCCTAATTGGAATTATCTTTAAAGACGATTATTCAAAGTATATATAACTTTATGAATTATTTCAATTCTTAATAATTAAAAAAAAAAATTGAATTGATTTTGATCTTTTGCCTAATTTCCCATTCTCTTGAAGAATTATACAGTTAAATTTAATAATGATAATTGTTTTAGTTTAATCTCACCTTCAATTTCTATTATTCTGATCGAATGATATCAGGAAGCAATCATCAAGTTCTCGTTGTTACGACTCTGGGCTGGGGTTTTGGAATCTCAGTCATAAAGTCGATCCATTTCGTTTCAAGCGAAAAGCATTAAAAGGCAGTGGTAGATTGGGTAGCTTGGAAGATGTACTAAGTTCGCGTCGGCGAAAGTCCGCTTCAAGCCCCGTGTGAGTGAAGGGGGTACCATTGTGCCTATGGTGCCCGCTTCCTCCCCCACTATTGATCACTGTTGGATCTCGACTGCCATCTTCATTAGCCAGGCGCACAGGCATCGGGTTCGAGGTTATGGCGCGGAAAATCGCCCCGATTAGTCGTGTGCTCATGCGGAAAATGTCCTGGACTTCAACCCTCCACCCCCAATAGTAGATCATTCCTAATAACCCTCCACCACCCACTAACGCTTTTTTTTTTTTTTCACCTCCTCCGCCTCCCTCGGCGAAGAGAAGTTGCCGGCCACCAGTTAGGAGCCAGGCTAGTCCATACCAATGACCTCCAAGTGAGTGCCAAGATCAGTGGACATCCGCGATGGAAGGTGACCCATAAGAATCGCAACATTAAACACGCATAGGAAGAGATCTTCTACCCAACTCCACTTCCAATTATCTGCTTGTATTGTTTGTTTATTCTGACTACAATTCAACGCATAGCTTCAATTCGAATCTATCATTTCCTGTATGTAAGCTAGTATTAAATTCAGTTTTCGATTAAAATTTACCATGAAAATTCAAAATGGAAAAGCCAATTTCACAACTTCTGTAAAGTCAAGATGTACATTAACTCCGAATTTTAAAAATAAAAATAATCATCATTTTTAACTAAAATAAACGTATTTGCTTCTCAAAGAGAAATTTTTAATTTACGATTTATTGTAGGTCTATATTAAAAAAAATAATGTTGTTCAAGTCGTTGTCTTTATTTAAATGAAATTGATAATAGAATAAACTTTTATGTTCGAATGTAGTCCGAAAGTATCTCTTTACCTCGCAGCCAATCCAGAAACTCATTCAAAGAATGGGTCTGAGTTCATTCTACGACTAAGGTTTAGTTGTTCTGTCTTTCTTTCTTGGCATTAAATCACTTGGTAGAATGTTCTCTCACCTTCTCCTTTTATTCTCCCGCCTGTTTTGAGATAGAATTTCCAATATGCACCTTTCAATGTAGAAATTAAATTCAAAGTCTCACTGTTAAAATAGAATATTTCAAAATTGAGGTGGTTTTTTTCTATTCTGTAAAAAAAACAAAAAACAAAAAAAAACAAAAAACAGAGAAGAAAATAGGAATAAATTTAAAATTTTTGCTAAAAAAAATTAATAAATTGTGATGGAAAAAATGAATGAAGAGTAGACACTTTTCATTTTTTAGAGAGTAACAAAGCCTACACGATAAATATGATAATTCTCAATACATATTTAGATAATGAAATTAAGAGACCGAAACACTGGCTCTTCTTCTCCATTTATATGCTCAAGAAAGTGAGATGTTCAAAAAAAAATGTCATAAAACTTATGAATCCATTAAGATAATAGAATAGACTTCACCTGCCTTTGGTTTCCCTCGACTTGGAAATGAAAAGCAAGTTGCATATTAGTCTATTAAATGCTGTTAACAATTAGACCGATGAGAATGTGACTGCCTACAAGATTCAGAGTAACTGCCAACAATTTAAATGAAGGAGTGGGATAAAATCGATGATACAGCAAAGTGATCATAATTGTAAGTCACTTGTTAGCGACAACTTCGGAATTTAGTAAATCTAACTCGCCAACAAAGAGAAAAAGGTTAATTACATAAAATTATCAAACATTAATAGATAACTACTGCTCTATGTAAGTAAGGGAAGACTAGTAAGATTAGTTCCTTAAAAGCTCTACGCTTAGTCACATTAAAAAAGAAGATTAAAGACGTAGTCTCAAAGATTTCTAAATTTTACAATTCACAATATTAAAACCTTCCAACATTTGATGTTTTAATTTTTTTTTTTTAATTCTGTTATGAATCAACAAATGGTAAACTCAAGAATAAAGTCATTTATTTTAAACTTCAGATTTTCTGAGCTCTATTTAGACACATGAATAACTGAGATCTAGAATAATCCAGAATGATTTAATATTTGACAATTTCACAATGTATTCCAAATTACTTTTTTGTTTTTCAGTGCTTGATTGAGTTTAATAACTGGTCACGAGAGCTCGAACTTTATCATTCTTTTTATAGTTGTTGATTTTATTACAAAGTTTATTTCAAAAATAGTAAATTTTATTACTTTAATGATTTTTTTTTTTACTAGTTAGGATATTTTTTTATATCAAACCTGCAGATTTAATAGATTAAATTTAAATTAATCTTTGCAAAAATAACAATAATAAAACAAGAACAGGCTTTGCTCGAAGAATAACTGAATATTTAAGAAAAAAATATTTAAATTAGCCTAAATATTAAATATAAACTTTTTTTTTACTACTTACGTGCATTTTAACAATTATGACTACAACAAAAGAAAAAGAAAAGAAAAAGAAACAATTAATTTCTGATATTCTCTATAATTAAAGACAATAATATAAGTCCAAAAATGTTAATGCTTCATTTTTATTTTTATTTTATAAAATAAATAAATAAATAAATAAATAAATAAATAAATAAATAAATATTTTTTTTTTATTTTTGTAAGCCTTTCCTGAAGAAAACCCAAATGAAAAGTATTTGCTTTGCTGCATAACATTTCAGTGTTGCTGTGAAATCCTGTTTCTAGCATCTGTCTCGTCAAATACAGACGAGTTGACGTAACGAACCCTTTCAATGATTTGCTGCAATTGGCTGTAATTATGCTGTAATTTTCAAATCAAATTAAATAAATGAAATAAAGTTTCAAACAAGTGCAAATAATAATAATAAAAAAAACATTGAAATTTACTTCTTTTTTTTTTTGTTACCGACGAATAAAAATATTTTATGGTTTTATTAATATGACTAAAACTAGTTAAAAGCGATTTTACTTGTATTTACTGAGCATTACAATAAAAAGTTAAAAATAAAAATCTTCTAAATAATAAGCTAACATTAATTAAAATTACCAGACATTATTTAAGAAATCTATATTATTAATTCTATTTTACCAAGAATTATCTAATATATTCATGTGTAGTTATAGGTTTATATTACAATATCCATTTCCACTATTTTCCTTCAGTTTTGATGAGTTACAAGTAAGGCTGTTATTCCTCAGTACCGGGGTTCGGTTCTCATGTGGCTTTCGTGATGGTGAACGATCCGCGGTGGGCAGGTTTTCTCGGGGTTCTTCTATTTCCCCTGCACTTCTCCCACCGTTCTTTCTCTCCATCTGTCGTTACTTCTGTGGGTTAGTACAATAGACCTCCGGTCGCAGTGCTTGGCTTTCCACATTCATCACCAAAAACATAAAACATAAAAACATAAGACTGTTATTCAGGGAAATAACTTAAACATTCTTAACTATAAGTATTTAATAAACGAAAACGTATTAAAACAGACGTTGAAAACTGGATAGTTTATTTCTCTCTCCAAATTACACTTTCGATTGTCAAGTATCCATCGACATGCCTATGAAGTACATAGACAGAAACAAAACAATAAAAGATAAGCATCTTCATAAGAACAACCATAAATTATTTTATATAATAATTATAACCATAAATATAAACAGCTGAGAATAAATGTAATAAGGCATTAATTAAAAAAAAATCACTTGGCTAAGAAATGTAGTAAACCCGTCTGAAGTGGATTTTTTTACCTAGCAAAATTAAACACGGATAATAATTTTCCCAAAATAATTTTTTATCTGAATGCGATTTACCAACATTTCACTGAAATATATATAAATCACAAAAAAAACCTCTTCTTCCTTAATTACATCCTTTTACTCTCAATATTTCGAATCCTTGAGCAGGATGTAATTAAGGAAGAAGAGGTTTTTTGTGATTTATATATATTTCAGAAGGAAGATGAATTTTTGGACTTTCATAACATTTCACTGGTTCCCAAATTGAAAGGAGTGAAGAAATTTCAAACGGAGAATAAAATTAAGCTCGTTACAAGATAAAGGCAAATTATGACGAAAGCTAAATTAAATCTAGACTTTTTGAATATCTTTTTTTATTTGTATCTCATTGAAGAATTACTTTCTTCTGGTTTGACAGTATTGTCTATGATGTCTAGTGGTTACATTACAAGTCAAGTCGTTCGATTGAATTTGCATTGAAAACTTGAATTAAAAAAATTGACGTAATTGCTGAGATAATAAAATTTTAAAAATAAAATAATTTCAGTGTTATGTTCAATTTATGAGTGATGAAGTATTTTTAAAGAAAAAGAAAAAAGTGTGTTCGTTATTTTAAATCATGTAGTGGATTTGACTAAAGTTATTATTAATAAAGTTTGAAGTTATTATTTATCTTAATAATGACTTAAAAGTTAAATAGATTTAAAAATTTCAGTTTTGAAATATGTATGATAGTTAGAGTGTATATGGGTATCTTAGCCGTAGCATAATAGATACTATATGTTTACAGAGTCAATCCGACTCCACCCATCTTCAGTATTTAATCTGATTGAAAAGATTATATCTATTAATCTTGTAGAAACTTCATAGAAATTCTACATAGTTAGTTAGCTCCATGGCTAACTAAGTTATATGGCTAACTCAGTTTCTCTTAGCAATTCCACAAAAATGAAATCACTCGATATTTTTAAGTAATGCTGCAAAAAGTGAGAGAAATTTTTTGTTTACTGTGTATAGGGTATAATGAATACTTATTACAGACTTTTAGAGCGTGTAGAGGGAGAAGTGCAGAATGGATAACTTTTGATAAGGAACCCGGAAGAGCATCTTTCCTTGCTATAGCAACTCTCTCCAGGTCATTCCAGAATAGATTCACCATCAACGTGTGGATTGGTATGAACGACATTCGGTTGATTGCGCCATACTATCTTCTAACCAAGCTCACTAACCTCATTTACAAGATCTTAATAAAATAAACATTGGCAAAGACCTATCATTGAATTCGTCTACAGATGTTGACGATAAACCAACATAATTTCACTCGCTTCCGAGCGCACCTCAATCGAAGAAAAGAAGAATAAAAGGATTGGCCAAGATAGACCAGTGCGTGGCCTCTACGCTCACCGGATTTAACTCTAATTGATTTTTTTCCCTCCAGTGCATTAATTCATGCTGCAAAGCAAGACATCCAAAATAAGTCAGACATTTTTGAGAGGGTGTGTCAGAGGGTGTGAATCGAAATTGATGCCCATCATTTCGAGCATCGCGCGAAAAATACAATGAAAAACAAACATCCTCCTGCCACGCACAACGGAAAACGAGCCGCTGAAAATATGCAAGTGGAGATGGAAGGTCTTTACCAGAGAAACGTGCGTTTCCAGACATGGATTCCTTGTCTGGAGGGCCCCTAAAAGCCCTAGAAGTTTGTACTTATTTACACCATAAATACATACACATAAACAAAGTAAGGAAGTTTTATTTGATGTAGCGACTTTGAGTTCCCTTATATTAAGACCCAAAAAGCAGTTCAAACATACAGTTCACAGCTTACTTTACTAACAAATTTTCAGCTTTTCTAGATAAATAATTGTTTACTTACCGTGATAACGAGAATTGTATAAGGATAGTTTTTTATTCTAAGCTTTCACCTAAAGGTCCAATTTGTAACAAAATCAATAGGAAATCCAATGTTGATTAACAATTATTTACCATTCAAGTTTCAGCATTCTAAGTAGTTTTTGAGTTATTGTGATTACGACAGTTTGTGCAAATAGCCTCTGAAGCTACCTAATCATACTACTCAAGTTTCAGCTTCGAAAATAAACAGTTTTTGGCTGTAATGGCAACCGTATTTGGATGGTTTTATATGTAGTCCATAATCTATATCAGATGATCTCTTAGTTTCAAATTCGTCCACTAAACGTTGGAGCCTATGCTTTTTCTACCCCAGAAGTCACGTTCATTTTCGAGATCTACCTGTTTTCTACCTATTAGTAAAATCAGCCTGAATGTGATATAAAAATGAATACAAATCTTCCTTTTAAAACCCAATCCTTCTATTTAAAGGATACCTAGTTCTTGTGTTAACTTCATCACAGATGAACGAACCAACTTTTGAATTAAAGTTATTTTAACTTTATTGTGTTCTAACCCGTTTCTTCATCGGTGGATATTACAAATGTTAGAACAATTTATTTTAACTTTTATGGTATGAAGATAAAATCAAGATGCAAAGATAAAATTAGAGCTCATCTGAAATGTATGGCTTATTTGGAAAATGGTACAACTAATAAATAAAAAAATAATTATTTCTTCAGAACTTAAGCATTTAATTAAATCATTAATAATCTAAAAAAAAAAAACTTTCGAGACAACAGAAGCGAAAGTAGGTAGCTACCTATTATCTCTTAATTGTTATCTGAAAGTCAATTTATTTTTGGGCTTCCAATTTTGATTTTAAAAAACAATCGTCATGACAGTTCATTAATTTAGTGAAATAGAAACGGAGATGATTATTAATAATAAAAAGAAACGATCTCAATAATAAATATAATTACAAATAAATCTTGCTTTGTTTATTGTAAGACTAAGGAGCCAATAATTTAAATAATTTTTAGTAATGAGAAGGACTCATACATTAAGTCCTGACACTCAATTTATTACGCACAAATTAACGATTTACTTAACTGTACCTTATCATGATAAGTCAATCTTCGAATGCCTTTAATTGTACCATTTTACCTTTCTATCATTTTTCTGCTTTCTAATTGTCTTAATTAGACACAAGATTTTTTTTTTTTTCTTTTTCCTTTTTTTCCCCTTTGTTTTTTTTTTTCTTGTCCTAATTGGTATGAAATCATTATCAAAGCAATAATGACTGGCGTTTCGAAATAAAACACTACTGTTTAAATATCTTACTGGAAAGGAATCGACACCGACGAAACAATTACCCCAATTATTGCATAAAAAAAAGAAAGAAAAAAGTGGTGGTAGAAATTGTTGCAGCATAATGGCTGCAAGTCCCGTGCTATCAACAATTACCGGGTGGCTGGAGAACAGCTCCTTTTATTAAGGCGGTTTTCAGATCGGATTTTTTACGTTCGTTTCCAATTCGGCATTCGTCTTGTACTGGCTCCAAGCAAGTGTCCTCTTGGGGGAGAACATGAAAAACGGCGCAGCAGATTAAGATATTTCCCAAAGTAAACGACAATCATGTGTGCCAATGGTCTTTATCTGTATATGTTGTTGGCACTGTATCAAATAGACTGGCTGGCATTTTTTTTTAAACATTCCCTTGAGAGAACTCAGTATGTAATGCTTTGCATCTCCGATATGGCGAATTGGGTTTTGGTTCTTTCTTTTGGTGGGCAGAAACAGCAACGAAAAACTGAATATTATTTGCAAAATTTAGAGTTGCTTCGAAACCAACTAGTTTTAATGCTCAGACACGAAATTAAGTTTGACAGTACCTTTATAAAATTCTAAAAAGTTTTTATTTCCTTTGATCTTTATAGTCTAAACGCTAATAAAGTTTCTCAGGATTTCTGTATAGTTCATCCAAATTCAGAAACTATTGACTTTGATTAAGATTTTTGTAAATTATACTGTTTCTAAATCGATACAGTGTTCTTATAAATGAAGAATCCTGAATTTATAAAGTAATTAAAAGTAATATTTATTAAAAAATAATGATTAGATAAATAATCATATGCCAAAAAAAATATTTTTTCTTTCTTTTTTTTTCTCTGTCGTATCTATCTTCTAAATGAATAAATACTAATTAGTTATTATAAAATAAGTTCTTTTCTGATAATCAATTTATGTAAATTCGTTTTACTTGAATAATTCTATAGGCCTAACTACTACAGGATTTAAATACAAGTTAACTTTATAATAGAATAATTGAAAGAAATCTTTAACAATCATGTGCACTCCAGTAACTGCAAAAAAGAGTTCAATTTTTTACTTTCTTTAAACTTTCAATTTTTTAATACGAATTGAAAGTATTATTGTCTTTCATCTCAAGAAGATTACCATTAGACAAAAAAAAAAAAAAAAAAAAAATATTTAGATTATTTTAGTTAAATTATTTTATGCAATTGTATGGTGTAATTTGAATTTCATTAGCTTTCCTAAATACTCTCCCCTTTCCGATAGATATCTAAGGGGATCAATCTTTTTGAATTATTTGGCTTCCTTTTGTTTCAAAAAGTCCTAGATCTTGTGTAACAATGATATTCACACAGGAAGAAAATGTCAAAGGTGGAATCGGTTTTCATCCAAACTATATGATTTATAACAAACTCTATTAGTTGTAATCATATTAACATAAATAATAGAAATTTATGTAATTTTATATAATTTTCCTTTATATAACTTTATAATTTATATTTTTACTTAGATTAGATTAGATTAGATTAATTGAAAGTGGGTGGCATGACTGCCGAGCACGTCGACCTGAAAGATCTTTTGTACTATCCCACGGAAAGAAGGACAGACGGAGAGAAAGACTGATATTTTTACTTAGTTTTATATTAATTGTATAATTATCATAATAATCTTCAACATATTTTCTGTTTTTTTCGCTTTTAATAAAACTTATATTATCTCAAAATGAACACTCCGCTAATTAGCCTGACTTTTGTTTATTTTAGAATCCTTGGAATCCTTGGGTTATTAATTTCTGAACAATTAAGGGTGTCATATTCGGCAGTAGACAAGCTTCAGTCAAGTGATATTCTTCAGATGAGTTGCATTTTTAAAGTACTATAGAGATTCATATTTCCAGAAATTTCTTCCGCTGACGTTTATGTAGTTAAAATTTTTTCATAATCTTGGTATTTCATGTACCAATACATGTTCTTCGTTTTTCTTGATTTCATGTTTTCGAGGAATCTGATTTTCAACTAATATTTGTTTCAACTAGTTAATTACATTAGAATACACATCAACAATTAAATTTTTACCAAATTCCAAAGAATGCTGGTTTTTTTCGATGTATTCATTAGAAATATGACTCTTAATTAGTGGCATCTGATGGCAAACCAAATAAAGGAGCCATTGTCGTCTTAAATGAAGATGACAAAAAAAAAAAAAGAATTGGAGATTGAAAAATGGGGAGGCTTTAGGCAAAAAAAAAAAGGAATTACTCAAGATTTTCTCAGTGTCATTAAGAAGACTGTTTAAATACCGAAAATGGAGAAATAGAAGATGCGTCAATACTAACAGATGGAACAGTCCCAGATCAATTTATTAGAATTCAAAGGAGCCAGTGATCAACCCTTTGCATCTTTGCGATGATAAACTATTCATTATTAAACTTTTGAAGAATGATGATTAAAAAAGACCAAGAAAGAAGCTATGAACAGAATGGATTATTTCTAATAACATAAGATAATGCAGAATTAAGAGCAAATTATTTCTTTTCTTCTGAAGAAATTCGAATAAATTTTAAATATAATTTTACAATTTAGCGATTTTATTAAGAAACTCCATCAATAGGCTTTTCGAATGAAATTTGCAGCAGTAGGTCTCTATGGTTCCATGATGAAGGAACTGAAGATAATTTTAATAAATGATTAGTTTAATTAATAATTGTAAAATTAATTATTCATTTTTCTTTGTTTAAAGGAAGTGTGGAGCTAAGGGATTCACAGAGATTGTGTGATATGGAATTTAGAATCATTAAAATAAAATAAGTAAATTCTGATCAGAAATCATTGAGTTGTTCATGCCTTAGAAAAAACTGCTAACGACTTCTTATTCTTTTAGGAATTTAAGGCGTCTGTTTAAACATCTTTTTAAAGCTGTGATTCTTTTAGAAAGTGGAGAAGATAACCATTTAAATACCTCTGTTCAGTAATTAAAAAAAATTACACTAACATTTTAGTAAATATTAATGAAAATCAGGTTTGCTAAAATATTTTCTTATTCTATCTTTTTATTTATTTATTTATTTATTTCATTTTTCCTAAATAAAGCCCATTACTGCAAATCTTTTAATAATTAGAATATTTATCTATATTAATAAACAGTGTGAATTTTAGAATATACAACAGTACACTTTTAATCTTTATCTATACTTTTCTGTTCGAATATATCGAAAAAAACAAATCAAAAAAACTTTCTCCATATTCTTAAAAATTCTTTTAATAAAAACTCTTTTCCAATAAATCGTCGTTAAATCCTAAAGCTTTTTTTTTTTTCAACCCAAAGTATTAAAAAGCAATAAAACTATTTGAGTTTTGTATTTTTTTATCCTACTGCAAGTAAAATCATTTGTATTTACGATGCATTTATTTATTTGCAACTAATCGAAAAAAAACAAACAAACAAACACCTCGAGCGATTGGTTCAAACCCGTCTTTATGAAAAACAGTCCCTAACGACAGGTAATTTTTCATTTGCAGTTGGATTTGTTTGTTTTTGCTTTGATAGGAAATAGAATTAGTAGAAACCCGCAGAGTGGGTGGGTGGGGATGGAGGCAATGAGGGGGAGGGAGGTGTAATCCTGTCGAACAGGATCTGCGACAAATGGATAATCTGTGTTCTGCTTAATGGCACGGCATCCTCTCCCCCGACACACAACCGCCACTACCTACCCCCAGCAACGGAAATTCTAACTGGTTGCGCGACAATTTGGCTATTCAGATCGGAATTTTAATAATGGACCGATCATTTGCAGTGATTGATTGAAATCCATTTCTCCAAGGAAGACTAGACTGCATAAGCACATTCAATAATAGAAAGAAACAAAAAACAAAAGCTAATATCAAAACAGATGAAGGAATAATTCTAATTGGCTGATCTATCAGTTTAATGTAGTGCTTAAATAAAAACTGAATATTTACAATTCTATTTCCATTTTAATTCTAAATATTAATCATAGGAAAGTAACTAATATTATTAAGCATCTTCCACTACACCAGAAATAAATGATAAACACTAGTGGAAGATGCTTAATAATATACTTTACAGTAGAAAAGGTTTGAAGAAGAAATATGGGATGTTTATTTATAAGTAACTAATATGTTATATTTTACTTTATATGATACCTTTCTAGGAATTTTGAATCAATTAGAAATGAAATCACATGACAAAAATTACCTACATTCTTTATTACATTGATACGCTTAACAATCAAAGAAAGCTAAAAGGTCATTCCATAACTTTCACAACCACCATGGGAGTTATGTCGGTCTTTTGTTTCACTTCGAACGTTATCCCACACACTCAGCATTTCAAGCTTTCCTTTTTTTAATGATATTAATTCTTGAACTAAAAATCCAATTGAAATAAGAAAATGAAGTTTTATTCTGCTATTCTAATAGAACGAACACGTGAACTGTTAAGAGTTCGTACATAGACCTAGCGTAAGAAACAAATTGGCTGATCTTATCTAGTCTTGTGTATCTAAGAATACATCATCAATGAACATAAATTATCTGAAATCTGAAGAACGGTATGCGTTCTATGTGTCTTTCATCAGCTAAAACTACCCAAGAAAATTAATCTTTTTAATTACATTTGAAGGTTAAAGTGAAATCAAGTGAAAAGTGGAAGGCATTATTGTAAACTTTGCTCAAAGTTAAAGAATATGAAGCTACGATTGTAAAGTAAAACATGTAGATTTAGAACCATTTTGAAAGTACTGGATTGCAAATGTTAAATATTAAATATAACTCGTAAATATAAGGCGGCGGAATAGTTTGAAACAGCGTATGTAAGGGGCCGTTCAAGTATTACGTAAGCACATTTTTAGACCCCTTCCCCCCTTGTATGCAAAAATAAGCAGATGCTCCCCCTTTGTGCTTAAGTAAGATTTCTCAATCATTAGCAATAAATACCACTGAACAATAAATTAAAACAGTCAAAATTACATGATATTCAGAAAATTACATGAATTAAAATGTAACAAAATAAATATAAAAGTACACATGAAATAGATAAAAATTACATTAGCCGCTACACTTGATTAAAAAAAAATACCCAGGAAAAAAGTCTATCTCGCGCAGCGCACTCTCTCGCATGCATGTTTGTCTGTCTTTATGTAAGCATTTCTGATCCCCCCTCCTCTCTTGTCAGCAAAAATAAGCAAAGCTTAACCCCCACCCCCACTTCTTTAATGCTTACGTAATACTTGAACGGCCGCTAAATGAAAGTCAGAAAATAGTAATCCGCTAAATCCCGTCTCACTTCATGCAAACTTTAAACATAGAATCTCAAGCTTAACATTGTTAGATAGTTTATCTACAAAATATAAACAGAAATCTGTACGAACAATAAATCTTTAAATTGATTTAGAATGAGATTTGTTTTTCTTTTTTTTTGGAAAAAAGTACTATCGGCACAATTGTTTTTGTTTTTTGAATGACTTAACCCGTTCTCTGGGTCAGTTGTTTATTTAAATGAAATTATAATTTTATTTCTTCATCTGAGCAAAAATGTATCCTTTAACTAGAGAATTTACTATAAAAATACAAAGAAAAGATTTAAAGAGAAAATAACGTATGTCTTGTTAATGGAGCTAAGATTGATTGAATGTAGCAGGCCTATTTGTAAAGAAAAATGGAAGAAATGGTTTGCCAGAAGTGAGAGTTGATGAAATTTGTACTTCGCTTTTTCGTTTTTGGTTGATTGGAGAGATTCATATTTTTCATTTTTGTTTGTGAATTGGTTGATTTCTTAAATCTCTCCAAATAATATTCATAATTCCCAATTGAGAAAAAAAAAAAAATCCCTGGGTGTAGTAATGAGGGCTTTTCTTTAATGAAGAGGAGATGTTGGAATTTTCTGTGAAGGAACGTGAACATTGAAGTGAGAGAAGACAAGACCAATATTGAAATCTATTGTGTTCAGTCGTATTAGCAGCCCTCATGTTGTGCTATCAGGGGTTCTTGACCTATTTTCATCGATGAGTATCTTAGTAATTGGAACTTTCACAGGCGAGAACAATTTGAAATCGACTGGAAAGTCGTCTGAGTACAGATACAGAAATCAACTGTTTTAAGTTGTAAGCCGACAATGGCTGTTTGTATTGTATTGCATTTATATGTATTTTAAAAGGCTATTAAGTGGGCCTTGTATTTAAGCTGAAACTTAAGTACAGTCTAGATAGGTCATACCTCTGTAGATATTTAGGCAATTTTGAAATGGGGGCGGGGGTTACGAAGGTCGGACCCATTCAATCAAATACAAAAAAAAAAAAAAAAAAGGTCATATCCTTTTTGAGAATGGTGAGGTTACAAACAAATCGATAAGGTTTTCAATTAGAAAAAAAAAAGATAAAAAATCCTAGGTTTTTTTTTTTTTTTTTTTTCATTTTCGGATGCAATGGAAGGAGGGGGGGGGGGTTACAACCTCTACCAACTCCTCCTCGCTACTCCAATAGATATATAGGAGAGAAAGTCTGTTAAATAAATAACTAGATAGATAGGAGAGAAAGTCGTTGTTATAAATAAATAAAGTATTTATTTATATTATTATAAATAAATAAAAATAATCTGTTTCATTTAACACATACACTGTTATTATTTGAAAAAAGCAATACCAGAAAAAAACTGAACCGTTATGGCTGAATCTTACACGATTGATAAGAACGTAGGAGGAAGAAACGATTACAATAGTACTGCGAAGTTGTTTTGTTTTCCTACCACCCCCACCAATGATTTAGCATCAGTTACAAAGCAGCCTGCATAGACCATCATGCATCAGATAAATTATTTGTTGTTGGACAGTATACCTTTTCTAGTAAAAGACTATGTCACATCGTAGGAGAGACTTGTAAGCTGATGTGACCGAGTTGAACGACATCAAAAAAGAATCTGCGGAAGATGATATCAGAAAGATTGTCTCTCGGATAGGCCGCAATACCGGATATGGCTTTCATGGGGAATAACTTGATGCGCTAGTTATGATACCAACAAGCATCAATGAATATGAGGATCAGTATCTTCTTGGTCGATAGCAGAGCGATATTCAAATTGTTAGTAGCACGTCAGTTTCTTAGTAAAAGCAAACCATCAGTTGCTGTGACTTTGCTTAACACCGATTTATCCGGTTTGCTAATCTCCCACGAATGTCGATACTTGATCGAAGACTAAAGTCACGTTGTGTTTTCCGATGAATCTATTTATTTATTTAGCATGGGTCAAGAATACAATAACTTATAATAAAAAGATAAAAACGATATATAGAACATAATACAAAACATATATAAAAAATAGGGATGAAGCAAAGGATGAATAAGTAATATATTATCAATCTATCAGTCTATACATCAACATCTAAATTGTTCAGCATTTTGTTTAGGCCTACAAAGCATAAAGTCTTTGGATTGCTAGTATAGGCATGTTTTGGGCATTCCAGAAAAATATGGCAGACGGTCTGTTTTTGAGTTCCTAATGTCCAGGTCTTATTCGATTGAGTTTTATGCATAAACGTAGTGATAGGTTAGATCCAATAAAATATCGAGTTGGGTCATCAATTTGGATGTAATCCGGTTCTGTAGTCGCCTTCCATGCGACAGTCCATTTATCAATCGCATTAAAATCTTCATCTGCTTCCACTGCACTTCTAACAGAAGGGCGTCTGGATTTAAGCCATTAGGGTTGTTTTATAAGGTATGAGATATCTTGTAACTGATAACTGGTAAATGGTCGTTTGCCATGACCTTTCTATATTCTCTGATGAGAGTTGCAGTGCGGTGTATATCTGATCATAGGATATTACTCAGTACCGAAAGCCAACGAGTTGGTGTAGTTCGTAAAATCCCTATTATTCTCATCGTCTGATTAAGTTGAATGTCAATTCCTTTATACGTGAGCTATTGATCCAGACAGGTGCGGAAGTACCAGTAAGCTTAGAAGTAGTATTATTATTTCCATTTTAGCAGCTATATTTGTGAGATATTTTTTTAATATGTCATTGTCCGATCAAGAGTCAAACCCTTAATCTAAATATTTATATTTAGGGCATCTTTTATGGTTAAGGGTCTTACCATTAAATTCTACTTGAAGGATATCAAATGCTTGTCGGTTTGATAAGTGAAAACAGCATACTTCAGTTTTAGACTCATTTGGACAGTCTCCATTTTTTTTAAAATAGTCATTCACTTCAACAAGATCTGCATTCAGAACTTCTGTACGGTACATGTCTTGAATTTATGCTAGGAAGAAATCGCTACGGTATATGAACTGCTATAGATGAATTTTCTGGAGCTTGTTTCCGTTAAGTCACCTATGTAAACATTACATAAAAGTGAAACAAGTAACGAACTCTGTGGGAAACCGTTTTCTGCTGTTACTTGAATCATTGTGTATAAATATCTTGTGATTGAGAATTGATCGAAACAAAACAAAGATCAGGATTATAACCCTTACGCCAATGTCTTAAAAAAATGATGGTTTATCTTTAGCATTAAAAAGTAAGTATAGGTTATTCGTTTTTGGTCATTCTAAAAGATTCTCTCCATTTTCATCGTTGGATTAATAACCCATAAATTACGATGACCGTTACAATCCCCGACATAGACAACAGAATCTTTATCTGATTCAATACCTACTCGTATGTTTGCAGTCCATTGAATTGCAGGAGATTTGTAGATATTAACAATAATTAAGTTATTGACTCTAGTAGAGATAGTAAATATATCACTGTCTATACTATAATCACTTTATGTAACACGACGATAGCATCTCCATAAAAAGACGGTTTGGTGACTATAGATGCAAGCTATCACATTTTCTAAGGAATTCAGAATCTTCTATGACAAAATATTTGAAAGATTCATAACAGATGATGTGAAGAGTCATGATTATTCGACAGAATTCTGTGCTAAAAACATTAACTGGTAAATTAATATTGGAGAAAGCCTATCAATAAACCTAGTACTGTAATTATGTTAAGAAGTAACCAAACAACAATTCAGCAATGTAGTTAGATGAAATAAAAATGAAATTTACCATTTGTCGTTTCTTAAATAACAAATAGATGCAAAGAGTTTTAATCTGTTCTAGTAACATACATTTTAATTCTTCTTAGTTGTCCTTTAAGAATATTACTTAAAAGTAACCTTATTATTATTGTAACAGATTTCTCTTATATAAGGAATAAATTTTCTTTTGAATAATTTTAATTGCAGTTAAAATAAACTAGTTTATTTATAGTTAGAAATATGGCAAATTATGAAAATAGTATCGGCCTTGAAATATTGCTATATTCCTTTAGAACAAAGTGACTGGATTGGATTCGTAGAAATATTGAATATATTTGTTCCCTGTTGTACCAAGAATGAGATTATTTAGTATCATTACATTGGTTGTTATTAAACGATATTTTTGTGATCGTAACTCATTTCGGGAAAAGGAGCTAAAATTTGTCTTGAATTAAATAAGTGGACAAGATAATTGATGTGTGTTTCTTTTGTTGATTGCTGCTTTAATATATAATCAGTTGTCAAGACTTTTCTTTCATGATAACGAATAGAAAGGTTTTCTCCCTGAGAATTACCAAGTTCTATAATAAATTGAACAACTAAATGTCAGGCAAGAAATCAGTATTATACCTGATTTATAAGATATTGGACTCCATATGGTAGGTGTTGGTGGAATTGCCATTGGCTTCTGACCATTGCCTGAAGCGCTACGAGAAAATCACCAAGAATAAAAATTGCGGGCGCCCGCTTCGTACACCCTACAATCTTGCCACCCCACACCCCCTGAGTGGCCAAATTAGGAAAGCCGTGGTCGGAATCGCTCAGCCAATATTTCCCCCAAAATCTATAGCACTAAATCCTAAGGCAAAACTTGGGTAAATACAGGATGACCAAAAACTAAGCAAACAGATCACCATTCGTTTCAAAAAAAAAAAAAAAGTTTTTTTTTGAAGTGTTATTTATCTAGGAATTATATCGTATTTATATAATCATAGATTTACATTCTGGAAATTAATAAAGACAGTTACTAAACTAAAAAGGGAAAAAGTAGAAAAATGAAAGTCTCCTATTATTTTCGAAGAATTATTTATTCAAGAAAAATCTAAGCACTTTTTTCTGTGCTGATATAAAATTATTTAAATTTAAACTTTTGCTTATGAAATTTGCATTTAGAAACAGTTGACTATATTCAAAACATTACAAAAAATCCATAAAATCATTATCTACTTCAAACTATTCCAGATTAGATGACCTTTTCTGCTAAAGTTACATTTTTCCTAATATTTTGTCTAAGTTTAATCATTAAGTGTCCCATTTAGTTACATTAAGAAATTCATGTAAATGTAATTCACTGAACTCATTTAAAAAAGAAAATTTGAAATTAAAACAGTTGAGAAGTTAGATGAAACAGAAGAAAATAACGATAAAATAGATATAAAACAACACAGCTAATAAGAAAATAGCTTTTTTTCAAAGTACAAACTTAAAACTCGATAATGAAGTAAAAGAATTGTTGATGTCTTTTACAAAAAAAAAATACTGTTTTTCAGGAATATTTCAAATTACTGATTTCAGACTTAAGAAAAAAAGTCTCTTTAACAAATTTTGAAAGCGCATTTTATTTCAGTTATCTTTTCGAAATAAAATATAATACAGTTGGGAATTAAAATATAATTATAAACCAACAGTGACAACTGATCATATTAAATAATTTTTAGAAAGTGATTGTATTTTATTTTTATTTTTTTTATAAATGCTTTACGATTTGTGAGATAATTGATTCTCAATCCTAATAAAAAAATGCCTGTGGATTTCTGTGAATGATCTATACCAATTAAGATTCTAAAACTGATGTAAAAACAGACTTTTCTTATTATTGTAAGATAATAAATAAATAAATAAATAAATAAATAAATAAATAAATAAATAAATAAATGAAAACCTTTTCAATATTTACCATACAATCTTTGGTCGTAATGCAAAAATAGTTTTTATTAACAACAACGGAGCATGGATTGCAGTTTACATTTACACTCAATCAAATAATATAGAGAAGAACTGTTTTTGAAATTAAAGCAGAAACTTCAAATAAAGGAAAGTAAGGACTGTTATCAATTATGTTTGTCACTATTTTTTTTTTTTCAAAAAAAGGGGGAGAAAAAACTCTTGAGGCAAAATTTTGAGCCAAAGTAATTACACACTAAAATCAGTTATACAATAAAGTCTTAAAAAACTAAAAAAAAAAAAAAAAAAAACCTTGAGGCAGTTGCAGATGAAATGGGAAAATGGAAACTTCACTCCTCGCATTGGTTAATGGTAAGGACTGCGAACGCTTGACATGTAATCAGAATTGCTCTTTATTAGTGGAAGCTGGGCAGCAACGCGAGCGAGGTGACGAAAAAAATCAACATCCAAAACGATGATGTAGAGTTGGTTCCAGAAGTTTGAGGCTGGTGACGATTGTCTGAAAAATCAAGAACTCGGTATGCCACCGTCAGTCATCTATTACGACGATCTGAAGGCTTGTCTGAAAAAGGATAGATGACAGACCCTCCGACAGCTTGCTGCGACATTCAGTGTCCATTCTTCAACCATTTCTCGCCACCTGGAGGCAATCGCATCACTTTCCCAAACCAGAACTGCACAAGAAGAAAATCAGGGTCATTGTAAGGTGGACTACTGCAGGTTTGATTCATCGGACCTTCCTGAAACCAGGCCAGGCGGTCACCGCTGCTTTGTACAGCTCAGATTTGGAGATGGTGCACACCAAGCTGCTGAAGGAGCATCGTAACATGGTGAAACGGTCTGGCGTTCTGCTCCATAACAATGCATATCCTCACGTTGCTAAGCAGATCAAAGAGAAGATCCAGCAGCTTGGATATGAGGTTGTTCAGCATCCACCATACTCACCAGACTTGGTGCCTACAGACTACCATTTGTTTCACCATTTGGAACTCTATCTGAGGAACAAACGCTTCCACAACCAGACCCAGATGGAAAATGACTTCGATGAGTTTATCAGTTCCTGTGCCTCTGATTTTTTAAAAAGGATTTTTTTTAAAAAGGGCATTTATCGTCTTCCTGATCTTTGGTAGATGCCAATGGTTCTAACTTTGATTGAATTTGTTGAATGCTAATAAAGTTATGCAACGTTAAAGTTCGAACAGCGTATGTTCCCATTTCAACGACCTGATAGTAAGGCTTGTCGCACAGTTTAGTGGAACGAAAATGTTATTTCAGTCTAAATTTTTCAATCTTTGTTTCTTTAAGTTAAGTTAAGTTATAATAAGTTAAACTTATTAAGTTTAAGTTAAGTTTATTAAGAAATTGTCGTCACACAAGATAATACGTTGGTCTTCGTTTTGCACGAATTCTACAATGCACAATTTAAAATATATCAGTCTAAATTTTTTTACATAGTTCAGAATTCTGACAAGTTTGATACTTCAAAATCAGAAATATAACAAAATATTTGGAACCTTCGAAGAACAACAACCTTGATAAGATGATGTCTTGCTCGCTTTGTATGGATAAAGTCTTCATTCACGATAGATTTTCTTGTTTAATTGATTTATTTTGCTTTAATTTAATGTTAATGCTATTTAATGGTATCAATAATTTGTGTTCATAAACATAGTGAAAAGTTAATACCAAAAGACTTTTGATAATTGACTTAAGTGCAATTTTATCATTATTAATGTTTTTTGTAACAAACGAGATATCAATGTTTAAGTTCACTTTCAGTATTTTTTAAATCGAGGGTCTCAAGCCAAAAGGTTCTATGTGCGTTTTGCCTAATTTTTGCCCGTAGAACTTTCCGGCACAGAGAAAGCTGAAAGAAGTAAAAGAATTGAAAATAGAACCTTTTGGAACAATCAGCTGACAGGCTAGAACTAGTTTTTCAAACAAAACCTTCTGGAACACGACAGAAGTCGCCAAAGTAAAACGTTTAGCACACAGAACTAAAATTTATCAAAAGTGCACATAGAACCTTTTGGCTTGGGACCCTCGAAATATACATTGTTTTAATAAGCGTTTACAGCTTTATCCATCAAAGTTTAAAATATATTAGAAATCTACACATTTTTTGTAATGATTATAACTGCAAATACAATATTTTAAATATACATAAAACTAAACGGTCCTCTTGTGTGAAAGCTTTTTTTTTAGGTTGGATGGTTTTTAGGTCAGTGTGAATTAGTTAAATAAAAGGGGCCTTTTATGCCATTAAAATTAAATAAATATATATAAATGAGGTTTTTATGTAAAATTAGTTAAAAGAGGCTTTTCAAATCCCAAGACCTCTCACAACTTTAAAAACCGTCTTTGTAAAATCCAAAGACGGATTAAAATAAATAAATCTGTATAAAAATAAGTAAATTAATTAATTAATAAATAAATAAAATCTCTGTTAAATGAAAATTATCAATTAATGGAAATGAAGTGATTCTAGAATTATCTAATAAATAATAAAACTGTTTGTATAAACTTGTAATTCTATCTAATTATTATCAATTGATCTTTTCTTTTAACCGCGAGAAATGGCAAAGTGTGTGTCTGATTGCAGAGTGATCTTCTAAGATCTTCATTGACAAATAAGTGGTTTGTGTGTGTCTGCATCTAGAAATGACTGGTGGATTTTGTTGAAGGAAATATTGTTCAATTGCGTTTTGTACTCAACCACTTATCACTGTCATCATTTATTTCGAAACAATGAATTTACGACGAGCCATTCGACTTAATTGTGGCATCTCAGATTTTTCTCTCTAATAAGGCATTGTTCATTGGAATCGCAGTTACTCGACGGCATTGTTCAGTTTGGAAGATTTTTTTCGAGTTATTTATGACATGGTATTTAATCTAAGCCTATAATATGATTGCAATCTATTTAAAAAAGAAAAAAAAATTGATGGAGGCATCTCACACTTTTTACGTCTATCGCAGATTACAAGTGACGCGTCGTAAATCAGTCTCTGTGTCGCCTCATAATAGAAAATGAAAGTACAACTAACGATAATGGGTACTCAGGCATGCGTAACCCATGACGTCACAGCTATGATTAGCATCGTCAAATTACGCAACGTAGACAAATGCAAATTCAATGAAAAAAAAATCAAAACACCATTTAGTGGTCGAAATTATATTAATTATCTTGTTCAACTTCCTTTGTATTCCAACTAATGAAAATATTTAACCCTTCTACCGTAACAAAGCTTAGCAGCAGCTATAAGATTAGACACATAAAATACATTTAGAAATCTAAGAAAAACTCAAGCCAATTGATTTCAAGTGTAAATATTTAAATGATTATGATTAGAGAAGAATTTCACAAATTACAATTTAAATGTTTAATTTAAGGATTTTTTTAATGTAATTAAATAGATTTCAATACAAGAGCATTTATGATATGTTATTTCTATAAAAGATTTTTTAATTACTTTTTTAGAAAATTTTTGGTAATATTTATCTCAATTAAGAATAAATTGATTACAAGCAAATAATAGCAGATAACTAGATAATTAGTTATAATGAAGACAAAAATATTTCTGTTGTCAATTTGAACCGTTATTAATGATGTTTACAGTAAAGGTAAAAAGTTATGAATAAAATGTGACTATTTAAAAATGTATTGTAAAAAGAATTAAAACAATTTCTAAGAAGTCTACGAAACTTTTATTTGCTTTTCACACTGGACAATCAATGATTCCTTTTCAGATGTCTATAACAAAAGATTTAGCCAATTCTTCGGTTATTTTTAATAACGGAACTCTTCACAACTATTTAAAATTGTTAGAATCATAGGAAGCTGATAAAACAATAAGAAAAAGAAACAGTGCGATGTAAATACTTATATTATTTTATTCTCAATCCCTTCCTATTGCAATTTCCACTGCCATCACTTAGTAAAATAAAAATAGACCCTAAAGAGTTAAATAGTGACTTCTGGATCGTCTGCTTATGTAATAGACAAATAATTGTATCTTACATTATTTGTAAATGCAGGTTTAATAATATAAGCTTACAATTACAATTTTGTTGCTAACTTATTTCTAAACATTCCAAAAACATATTTTTAACTTCCAAAAAAATAATATTATAGCATTAAGGATCTATGGCAGGGGCGTATATAAGGGGGGGGGCGAGGACCCCCCCTCGAAATAATGAAGGTATGTTCTTCCAAACTTTTTTTTTTTTGGTTGAACAGATAGGTTTCCATGGGGTGTCTACTTAATTATATTAATCTTGGGCCTCCCCCCCGTAAATATATTCTATATACGCCAATGGTAAGGAAAAAAAAGTTAAATGGAAATTAAGAACAATACATACGATAGTGATATTATCGTAAATTTGATTAGCCTTATTTGGAATCTTAACTTTGGTGGTTGTCTTAAAAATATATCAAATAATCTACTTACAAAAACAAACAAACAAACCTGAAATATAATTTACTTTTTTTTGCGTAAGTCATCAGTCGTATCCTACTCTTGGCGATTTTAAGGATAAACCGCAGACTTTTCTTGGGAAAGATATTGAGTTGGTTTCCCGATTGCCTTCCTCAGGTAGCCATTATGGAATGGCTTCACACCCGAAGAGAAAATGAAGAGGAGGCTGACAAACACAAGAAAGAAAAGTGAAACATCCATGTCTGTTCCAGGATTCAAATCCAGGTTCCGACATATCTGCCTCACAAAAGACTAAGGATTTCAAGTATTGTAATTTATGATTTTTCAAATATTGAAATATTTTTTTAACAAAAAAAAACTTATCATAAAATAATCGGAACAGTGATTATGTGGTGAGATGCCTTAAGCTTTAGATGAAAGTATTTTCACTTTCATTAAGACATTGTGGTATTTATTACTTACACTTCATTTATTAAGCATTGGAAAACTTTAGATAAGTTCCAGATTTGTTATTTAACATATAAAAAAGCATGTTCTCGATGTTTTTAAAGGTAAAACCTAATTATGATAAACACAAATATCAAAAAATAAAACTCTATTTCTCTATTATTAGATCTCTTTTCCATATTTTTGTGATTCCAATCGGGATTCCAAGTACTTATTAAGGATACTTGAGAGAATTGCCCATTTTCTCGGAAAAAATAAGCGAATGAAATTTTTTTTTTATAATTTCTTAAGAGTGAAATTTCTGTAAGTGTTGTAATTGCTGAATATTTAATAACGTTTCTAATGCTGAGTTGATGAATTCAAAAATTCTTAAACTAATACGCTTTTACATTTGAAACTAAACAAAGCTTTACAGTCAAGATTTTCCATTTTCCCAAGACGAACGTGACTAATGGACATGTAATTTATTTAGATGAACTGGATTTAATGCCGGCTTGAACAGCTCACTGGAAACTTCTCCAATAGGCCTATTCTACAGTCCTTCCAAACTGAAGCTGTGTATCACATTAATTTAACTGTAATTTGAGAACCTTCCAATTATCTTTCTTTTTTTTTTTGGTAGATTTTTACAAATTACCGTAATATGGACGGATATTTATTTTATTAAGAAAGATAATTATTTTTATAAATTAACAATAACTACTTTGAAATAATTAATATTTTCAGTTTAAAAAAATTCTATGAATTCTGAAAGATTATCAAAATTTTTTGCAAGATATTTTATTTCAAGTGTACGACAGTTTATCGTTTATAAAATCCAATGTATCTGTTAAAAATTAATTAAAATGAAAAAAAGCTGTAGTGTGTAATTACTCATTGGATTCAGTATATCTGTCAGTATATCAGCAACTCAAAACCTTGCTTTCCAAGAAATTTGCAATTTTCAGGATATTTGTAACAATCAGTGCAGGAGACCCTATTGATTTTTCTAAAAGCTCATCCTTCTCGAAAACTACCATTATACATTAATCATAACAAAAAAATTTTAAAAATAGAAAACAAATCATTTAAACGTATCTGAAATTGTGAAACTACTTCTATCTTCCCTAAATTATAATCAAATATTCATTAGGAATATTCTGACTACAATAAGAATGTATAAAGAAATGTGCTATTATTGTACACAAATATTACATTGTAACAATATATATGTTATAAATCAAAGAAATCCGTAGCAAATATTTTTGGCAAAAGAAGAGGTTTTTCTGAAACATTATATCATATCTAGTTATGTGTTAATTTTAAATATATTTACGAATTTTTAACTGTTACGTTTTCGTCTGGTTTTATTTATTTATTTATTTATTTTATTTAAATTTTATTCTCTGTGCTAATCTTAATGTATTAATCTTGACGTTAAATCAATTAGTTCAAAGCATATTACGAAATCTCCGTTATATTTTTTTTTGCCTCCAATGGATGGGAAGATGGAGACAGGGACGAAGCCCTGTATGGGAACGCACTACTAACAGTGCGGAGCAGAGCCTTTAATGTATTTATATCAGTTGTGAAACCTAATTGTTGCAATGCGTAAACATAACATTAAAAACTTATCATTACCAACACTTTATTGTTAACCAAATTAGTCATTTTTTTTAATGTGAATTTGTTATTAGTAAATGATTTTTTTGTGCAGAGTGGCGAGAGTTTTGCACAACTGCCTTGGGATTCTATCTGTAAGTGGTCATGGTTTCTCAGCCCATTAACCTTCAGAATATGGCTCTTCAATTTTTTGTATTGCTTTCAATTAAGTCGATTTTAAACACTAGTCTACGTAAAACAGCAGTTCTTGTAATGGGAAAGTGTTTATACTCATAACTCTGGTGATGCTTTAGAAATAAAGATTAGTTCTTATATTATATTATATTATATTATATTATATTATATTATATTATATTATATTATATTATATTATATTATATTATTTCACAGCAATAGAAATCTTTCAATAAAAAAAGACTTATTCACGTCAAGTGTATACAAAGAGTTCTTATACACGTTTTCGAATTTCACTTGAAACTGACGATGTGCGTTTACTGTCAGTTATTTATTTATACTTCTTAATAAAGCTACTTATATATTTATAAGTAGCTTTAATTTTTTGGCTCTTGGTTATTGGTATTAAACTACTATAAAAATAAACTGGGAACGAAAGTTTTAGCATTTTTTTTGAGGGAAATGTATTTAGAAAAAAAGAAAGTTTTGTTTTTTTAATTTTTTTTTTAGCGTATTTTTAAATTAACTATTTTTATTTAAATTATTTCTTACTTATATTAATTATTATTTATTATTTATTATCTAATTGTTCTTGAATTTTGGATTATAAAAAAATGGCTCTTCATAATAAATAATTGCCGACCTCCGGAGTAGATCAGACAACTTAAAAACTACAAAGTTAAATACCTGCAATATACTTATATTTATTGAACAGACCAATCATATTGTAGAGGTGACATCAATAACTGCAACTATCAGTCAATACATTCATTGAACTTAATCACTAATAGTTAAATAATCCCTTGACTTTAGTTCTCTTTAGTTTATTTGTCTTCTGCTGAAATACAGTGATTGAAAATTTTCTTTTTGGATCTATGTTTTCATTCTCTATCGTCAACATTTGGCCACTACAAGTTCCCAAAAATTACAATCATGGAACTTCATTACATTTATGCAAGAATTACACCAAGAACTAAGCATTGTAAAAATTTGTCCTGAATTTGAATTAAGTAGAAACACCTGAACTTCAAATCAAACTTAAAAATAATAATAAGTTACTAGATCTGTCAACCACTTATTTCTAATTTTGCTTTTTCAACTGTAAAAACCACTTTTGCTGATAGACCTATAAAACATTCACAGGAAATGATGAATGTCTCTACTTGTTCTTAGAAATCTTTACTCTAAATCCACATAGGATTTTATCTTCAGAGGTCGGAGGTTAATTGATTACAGTTGCAAAACCAAATAAACTAATTTGATGGCGACCAAAACTTGTCTAATCTGCGAGTAAATTGAGTTGATCTTATTTGATAGCTTCACCTGTGAAGGACTCTTTGAATGTCCTGCCAGCAATGATACAACACTGTTACTTGTTGCGATACGATAGAACAATGTACATTCTGCGTAGATTCCAAGAGTAGGAAACCAATAAGAAATACAGTGGTTCTTTTCACACCAACTGAATTTATACTGTAGCGAAACAGTTGAATAATTAAAGAATGTACCAATGACAGCTAGTGAATAACAACGAGCTGAAAATAAAGTTTCAACAGTGACCTCGTTTGTAGCTGTTTTTAATCGAAACAACCAACCATTGTTTCTCGGGTGAAAACCGCGATTGATTTAATACTATTTCTTTTATTTTTATTTTTTGCATTTTATATTATTCAAATAAAAAGTAAAATTTTGTAATATCGAAAATTCGAAATTGATGGAAAAAAAAAAAACACTTATAAGTGATTAATGACAAATTTACCATTTTTATTGTTATCTATTGATCTCTTATCCTTCAGTTAATTTTGCCTTATAAATAAATGGTAAGTGAATTGTTAACTATTAAATTTTACATTACGCTATGATAATATATTTTCTGTAATTTTGATCATATTTGAGATAAATGAAAATACTTTTCAATTAATTTTTATTCTAAGATCGATTCCTCTCACTCATTCACTTTTTTTACTTGTTAGTAGATACGTTATTAAATTTTCTATTTTTATTAATTTTTATTTAATAGTTTACAAGTTCTATATAATTTTATTTTTATTCATCAATTGCGTGATAAAAAAAATTTCTGCTGATAAAAAAAAAAAAAAAGTTTTAGAAATATTGTAAGCATTTCAATGTCTTAATTACGTGTATTTAATTTTTATTAATTAATTATTAAATATAACTTCTTATATTTCTCTAACTAAGATATATTTTTCTTATTTTCATTCATCTTTTCTTCTTTACAGTTCTAATAAGTTTATAATAAGTAATTTGGATTAATTATCAGATATATTCAATGTTTATTCAACGCCATTGGTCGTCTTTGTTTATTATTGTATTCAAAGCAAACTGCTTGAAAATACGCTCGTTTATAAAACTTAAGAAAAATGCAATTTCACTGTACATTGAGAATGAATTCATTCCAATTAAGGTCATCTAACGGAAGAGAAAAAAAGAGAGAAACTGCAACAAATCCCATTTTTACATAGATTTCAAAATTCATGCAAAAAATAAACTCGATTAAAAAAAAAAAAAGAATGAAAGAAAAGGATGGTATTTGTGATCTGATTAGTCTCGTTTTCTTCGCGAGATCTCGATTGTAAATAAAAACTAATAAGTAATTTGCAGTTTAAAATGGTGGAATGTATTTGATACGCAACGCAGTTGTCATTAATGAATGGAAAATATCTCTGCGAATACGAACATATAGGAGACAGAAATTTAAAACTGAAATAGTAAAGATTTCACTGATAATATAATCGCTGAATTCAAGATTCTTTTTTTCTTACAAGTAAATTGCATCCGAGTGAAGAATTATCTTTGTTAGTGAATTCGAGATCTATTCTTATTCTTTTGTAGAATTCTCAAACCTTGATATCATTTCATCGTTATTTGTTATACACGGATTTTCAAAGTCTTAGCCAATAATATCTTATGTTTTCTACTAACACTTTCAAATCATTTTATTTTTATTATTTGAATCGCAGATTTTTTTAAGCAATCATTATAAGATCTTTTAACCCAAACTATATGCTTTCTTTCTCTTAAGATTATCGTATCACTATTAACACCATTTATTGTTATGACAATCTAACAGAAAGAAAGCAACCCTAGTACCGTTGGTGACGACTTAAATATAAACGTCAGCAGATATTTAACAATTATAGTAGAGCCCCGATTATCCGCGAGTGCCGCGAAAAATTTTTTTAATTACGAACCTCAAAAAAACTATTTTAATCGAAGCAACAACAGGGAAAGTACAATAGGCCCTACAGTGCGAAGGGCGAAAATTACTGACAGGTTTATTGTGCATCGTGATCCTACAAGCCTTCTCGGAATTTGTGGATGAGTGGCAGGCTCTTGCTCTGCAGAAAGGTTTCTGCTGTACTGTACATATTTTAAAAGTTTTGCATTTTATGTTTTTTGTGTAATAAAACTAGTTTTTATGCTGAAATATTTTTTTTTCCGTATTTACACCTCATTTTTCGTCTTTTTTGGGTTATCCGCGATTTTTACTATCCGCGGTACCCTTGCCACCCAATTCCGTGGATAATCGGGGCTCTACTGTATAGACATTGATAGTTACAGTTTCGAAAAATATGGCAGTTCTTTATCAAACTTGTAAGATACCTAACGGTAGTGCGAAGAAATTTAAAACGAATTCTATACAGTAATGTGGGTTAAATCAAAGACAAATCTTATTTCTCTAAAGATAGTGAAAAGAGCTGTTCGGCCTCTCTTGTACTTGTCTTCCTGGTCCAACCAGCAGAGCCTTCGACAATGTGTGTAAATGCTTTCACGTAACCATTGCTGTTAGCATTGCCTTATTATCGCATCAGAACATCCAACATGTCAATCACCTCCTCGTCCAATCAGACGGTCTCTCTTAAATTAGTTCAGTTATGGTAAGGTCTTCGAGTTCAAAGTCTAGGAATTCTGACATTCTCTCAAGTCACCATCACAGATGACAAACCAGACACAATGCTTACATAAAATCTCTAATAGTCCTTATTTAGGGAATAAGTTATAGCAATCATGACACTCCCTTTAGCAACCTTCTACCTTCAAAACTTTAATCATTTCTTTACTTGACCAAAAGACATTTATATACTCAGTGTCGTGATTGTCCAATTATTATCTAAGTACATAGCTCTGTTTTGTTTTGTTTTCTTATCAAACAATGATGCAAAATTCCAAATATACGGATCTGTAATTATGGATCTATGACTCAATGACTATGACTGTGACTCATTTCACTTATAATTAACGTGAGAACTTTCCAACTACGTTTCGTTGGAAATTTAATTATTAAACTAAATTTGTTAAAAAAAAAACCATCAAATTTTTCTTGGCGAAAGTAAGTTGTAATTGATTTATTTTCCATACAAATAATTTGAGGGGCCCGACAGCCAAGCAATAAAGTATTTGACTACGGACTGGAGAAGCAGGGTTCGATCCCCAGCGAAAGTCGGGTATTTTTCTCAGATTCTCTAGGGTCCACTCGGCTTTCTAAAAATTGGGTACCGGTTTCTCACCGAGGGATACAGGCGAGCGATTACCCGACTTCATTTTCGACCGAATCATGAAACATTGGACTATCAAGGCCCCCTTGGGATATTGCCCACCCTATCTTATTTACTATGAAAAAGATATTTTCCGCAGAATTCAAATATAATACGTACAAATACGGTTGGAGTTATTATCGGTGTCGAAATAATTTCTTACTCGATGAAAATAACATTAGATCAATTGAGTAATAATATTTAAATATAAATTACTCTTATAGATGTATACCTATATTTTTTTCGTCACCAAAAAGACTTTGGTCAGAGATTTAATGTTTTATTCAGTAACAGAATTATTTCTAGGTTATTTCCTTTCGTGGTGTAACAACGGGACCTCATACATTTCATTATTAAATTTTACTTACGTCAAGAAATCTTAAAATTAAACATAATTCAATAATAAAACAAAATTTAAAGTCTCTGCTACAATACACTAAAACTTTTTATTAAAACTGAACGAGTTTTAAGACGGACTACAGGTATTCTAATTTCTGAAGAGGATTTTTTTTTTGTTTTTTTAATTCATATATTTTGCTACTTATTTGGGACAATTTTATAATAAGAGATCTTATTGGGATTCCTACATTATGTAAAAAAATTTAAAGGAAGAATTTATTTTTCAAAACAGCAGATTTCGTTTTCTATTAACTCATGTCTTCTAATTACATTCCTAAATTGAAATCTGATTTATAAACAAGTTTTCATTTCTACATAAAAGTTAGAAAGATTTTATTTTCTATTTAATCATCGTGTAAAGCAATTTTAATTCCAACTGGTAATTAAGAGATCTGTTTCTGAGTGGATATGTATCATTGCCTTCTATTTCTGCTCAGAGACTGAAAAGGATCTCTCATCATTCGTAGGGTTAATTTGCAGATGGCGTGTTGCACTGACCCATTCCTAGGTGGCGCCGTCGACATTGAGGGGTGGGAGAGTGAGGCCACTTCCGGAGGGCAACGAAACCATAGACAGACAGTTCATATCATCTTATAACCTAATCAGTCGAAAAAGCAAATGAAACACTTCTAATAAAATGGTCAAAGTCTAGTTACGATCATCAGAAATACATGATAATATTACAGGATAACAAGAGTATTAGAGTTGATGTCGAGTTTCGAATAACACGGTAAGAACAAAAAATAGGAGTTCAAAAAGACAATTTAAACCTATTAATAAACTATAAGCTCTCTCTCTCTCTCTCTCTCTCTCTCTTTTAAATAAATAGCTTAAAATTTAACCATTTAAAAGTTAGTTGACTATCATTCTAACAACACTTTAACGAGAGTCATGAAATGATACCTTTTGGTCTGAAGTTTCTCTTCGATGGACCCAACTTTTACCTAAATTAAAAGAGGTGATATTTATTAATATCGATCATTATTAAAGTTTCAGCTTTCCAGGGTAAATAATTCTTGAGTTTTCTGTTGTATTGTTAGAGTCTCCTAGCACTCTTGTATCTATCATAATCAGTAATAAGCTACAAATAATCTAAAGTCTTTGAGATCTAAGATTCTTGTGGTAAACCTAACTATTAAGCACTAGAACACGTGATTCTATAGGATTTTTTAATAGAATATGTCACAGAGAAAAAAAAAGGTAAGAACAGAAAGCTTTAGAATTAAGTTTTAAATCCAAACATATTCGCCCTTATTTGAAGTTATATTTATGTAAACAAAATAAGTTTATATTATGTAAGTTACAGTACATATTACATTCAATACAGAAAATTATAGTTTTTCAAAAAAATGTGCAATGTCTGATTGTTTTGTAGAATTCAGTCGCTTAAGGTTAGCAAAATCATCAAGCATGTTTAGTGAACGGAAAGCAGCTTCACTTACGTTAGTTTGTCCTTCAATGTAGCGACGAAATTCGGCGCTATCCCGTACTCGTTGGCGATTTGGCATTTCTTCTTCACACCCTTTTCCACCTCGCGAATGACGGCGACCTTATCAGCGAACGTTAAATTCTTGTACACGCGTGGTTTACTGAAAGACATGGTGACACTGACAGCAGGAAGCTCGAATGGCGTCTGTAGCGTCACGTGTCGAACGGTGGCGGGAAGGGGATTTCAGTTGTCACGTGTCGAATTTCTTAATGATGAAACACCGAAAAGTCGTTATGGTTCGAAATTTTTTATAAAAACTTCGAATTAAGGAAGTTGAACTTCGAATTATCCACGATTTTTTAACATTGATTTAATAAGAAATTCAAGGGACTAAGAAAAATCTTCGAATTAACCACGATTTCGAATTAAAGACGTTCGAATTATCCAAGTTGCACTGTAATAGTAATAATAAAAATAATTCTTACATCTTTTTGAGATAAAATAAATTATTCAGTTTGATTATCCAAGAAAACAGACATCATTGGAGAGAGAGCAAATCAACATTGATAATAAAATTATCTTTGATTCTCATTACTTGTTTAATATTAATATTTATAATTATTTGAATGGGTATCATAAAATGAAATTATTCCTCGTATAAAAATTTTGGAATCAATGTTGTTGTTTTTTTAATTTTTTTTTTTTTTCATCTGAAAATTTTAAAGTAAGCCTTTGCTTGAAATACACGAATTCAATGATAAATCCAGGCTATCTACACGTGGATTTCTATGTGAGCATTAAGGAATGCTGTAGATTATGATCAATGAAGGATATTTTCAAAGTCTCAAACTAGAGATCCTCGAAAGACTATGGAAGATTCCCAAGTAATTTGCAGCTAATGTGTTAGTTGTATTTGAAAAGTTATGTTTTATTGATTTCATCCGAAAAAAAATGTGAAATTTAATAGATAAATGATAATAAGATAAAAAAAAAATAAGGGTTTCGTGTAAGACAGATGTTCTCTGATCATGCAACAAGATTAAATAAAAACTTTATCATTCTATTATCAAACATAATAAAACAATATTAATTAAAATTTATTATTAATTTTACATTCATTGTTTTATTACATAATAATATATTATTAATAAAATATGTTCTATATTAATAACAGTAGTTTATAGTAATTTAATTGTTAACAGATAAATAAACCTCTATAACCACTCCGTAAATAAAAATCTTAAAAAAAAAGTTGCTTAAAAAGTCAAACTTATATATTTATATGTACAACTATTTACGCTTTCCTGAATTCGACTTTCCTGCATTTTTTTAAATTTTATTTGTACAATTGAAATTTCATTCATCTATATTAATGTTACTTGAATTATTAAGGAAATGATTTTTATTTCTATAACTATTAACACAGATTTCACTAAACTGAATTAGATAGAAGTGATTACATTAACGCTTCAAATCTTAAAATAAAGCAATAGTTGATCCAGAAACATTAGAACAACAATTTTTAACCGCATTTCAATCGCTAAGAAGGAATTAAAGACTCTTAGAGAATTTCTTCGACAGGATTCTTTAATGAAAACAGAAAGTAGTAAATCTGGGAACTTTGAAATATGAGTTTTATTGTTGTTATTGTTAGTAAGTCGGTTGCTATAGAGAAAAGCGACAGTGTTATGGTATGTCGTCATTCTCAATACAACGGCCACATCCTGGTCCTGATTCCATCTTAATTGGCAGTGGACACTACTGCTTATTGCCACCCTTGTTACTATGGCAACTGGACATAAACAACTGCACCATCCTGCTCTTATCGTTGGCAAATTTCTTCCTTGTTCATTTTTTTTTTTTTTTATCTTTATTATAAAAGAGACTTCTACTGAGCTTACTTTGATTTTTATTAATTGTTCAAAAATGTAATAAATTGAAAAAAGAAAAAGAATAATTTTAAATAACTTCGAATTTACAAGAAATGAAATAGAAAAGTGATCAAAGTAAATATATCCTTAGTTATTTAGAACTTCAAAAAAGAGTAGACTTTTACTAAAAAAAGTTCTATACCGAATTTTAGTAATAATTATTCTCCAAAACATTCATTACTCTTTATCAGACTTTATAAGCAAAAAATAAAATAAAGAAACCTAATCATAAAAATTTAGAGATAATACCAGTGTTTAATGAGATTTACGGAAATAGAAGGAAAGACATATGATGACTGAATATTAGGTTGTATTCTAATAGAATCAACTAATTAGATATATTATTACTACTTACTAAATTTAGTCGAATTATCAGTTATCTGAACTACTGGTTTTAAAGAGCTTTACATTTGTTTTAAAATATTACGACAACAAATCTCATTCAACTGAAGTATTTTTAACAAAGTAATCCTGAAGTCAGACAGCAATTCATTATAGCATTTATAGCATTAAGTTATTTGAGAAAAACTTAGAGAAAGGGATAAAGGACAGATGTAACAGGACAGGTATTATATCTATAAATGAAATAATGAATAATGTATAATGTTGTTTACATCTTTATAATAATCTAATAATAATAATAAATAATCTTCAACTGAAAACATTTTCATCCGTCACCATGCACTTGATCTTGATACACTGTGACTCTGATCAAAGTTTTAAAGAAATGGAAAAGAAAATTATAAATATTTTATAAATATTTTATAGTCGTTGAAGTGTTGTGACTGGTAGTTCATCGACTGAATCGACAGGTGTGGCGTAACGAAGCTCTTTACATGGCCCCAACAAAAGAAGTCAATCGGATTAAAATCCGGTGACCGTGGAAGCCAGAACACTTAATGACTGTAGCGTCGTATCGGTACAAGACCGGACACACATTACTTACTGAAAACTTTTTGTTTTCGTACCCTATTTTTCTGTAACATAAACCCGAAAACCCACCCTGTATGTATATCTATGTTATGATCTCTTATAGAAAAAAGTATGAATAAAACTTTTATCTCAGTACAGTAGAGCCCCGATTATCCGCGGAATTGGGTGGCAAGGGCTTCGCGGATAACGAAAATCGCGGATAACCCGAAAAAAGACTAAAAAGGAGGTATAAAAAAAATATTTCACCATTAAAAACTACGTTTTATTACAGAAAAAAAACATAATATGTAAAACTTTTAAAATATGTACAGTAAAGCAGAAACCTTTGCTCTACGTTTGCATCCACAAATTCCGAGAAGGCCTATAGGATCACGATGCACAATAAACCTGTTAGTAATTTTCAACCTTTGCACTGTAGGGCCTATTGTATTTTCCCTGTTGTTGGCTTGGATTAAAATTGGTTTTTCTGAGGTTCGTAATTAAAAAAAATTTTCGCGGCACTCGCGGATAATCGGGGCTCTACTGTATTTGTATATCATCATATTTATATTCATGAAATAAAGTTTTTTACGATTTGAAAGTCATATATAAATCGTAGCGAGAAAAAAGACTATTTTGTCGATTCCGAGAACTTCTTACGTTATAAAGTTTTGCTTCACCTCCGGCGACATTGTCCAGTCATCACTTAATTTAACTTTGCGAGACTTACTGTTTGGAGAAGGGGGGTGTCATATTGGAGAAGGGGGTGGGGAAGGAAGTAGATCAGCCCCGAACCATTCTTTTATATTATTTCGCTCCTTCAAAAGACGATCTTAACCAAATGAAAGCGTTCGAATGAAACTCTAGTTCACAACTGAATCCAAAGTTATGAACAAAAAAAAACAACAAACAATAAAAATATGAACACTGTAGTATGAAATAGACAACAAATCATATTTTTCAAATATTTTCATTCAACAAGGCAAACCTTTTCGTTTCCAGTGATTCCTGATCAGTATCAATATTTCCTTTTTATATTACATTCTAATTTGGACTTCTGGTTTATTAAAATGATTAATGATACGATCTTTTTTACTAAATGGAAGAGAAATGATTAATAAAAAGAATTGTTAAGAAGATTAAGATGAATTATAACATTGCTTCTTAACTTGAAAAGCTCCCTCTGCCAGATTTTTTAAGTAAATCACTAAAAATTCAAATAAAGCAGAAAAAAAATGCAGCTAGTTTGGATTAAATTAATTTTTGCCATTATAAATTTTTAGCAATCTGTCATAATCGTATCATATTCCATTCAATTGACGAATAATGTCATTAAAATTTCATGAGCCATTCTTTTTCAATTAATATTTAATGGAACTTATTATCATCTATATATTGAGATATTTATATATTGGGGCTATAGGATTTCAACGTTAAACGAAATAGGTTATTTTAAAATGTAGTAATAATTTGAAAACAATATTTAAACATCATATTTACATTTTTATTCGTGAGGTTTCCATGAACTAATGAACTGAACCCACCGGGCCTTGGGAACGGAGTGGCCAGGGGCGATCATTTTAATATATAAATAAGAATATTAATATATTTATAGAGGTTGTTCTTAAAAAAATTAATTAACTTTTCCTTTTTTCATTCGGGGGTAAACCTGCCCTCCAACTACAGTTTTGATTACAATGGAATCACATTTATTTTATTTTTTTAAAAAACAACATTATTTTCTTTCATAAATAATTAAAAAATGTTCCAATAATTTTTTTTTTTAAATAATTACAATGTTTCTTTTAATTGTTTAAAATATGTATGTTAAAGTTTTAACTTTTTTAATTTGAAAAAAAAAGTAAATAATTGAAAACAGACGAAGAGAAGGAATAGATGATGGAGTTCCATTGAAGCGAACAATTATCAAAAAGCTGATGATGAAACTAATTGGGAAGACGATGACAGCAGAAAGCCATTGGCCCAGAACTAATGTCTTTGCTTCATATGATGTCTCCTGGTTCTGCAGATGAAGTACAAAGATCCATTGTAACAAATGACCCCAGACCACGAATGTCGTAGAGACCGAAATCTCTCGAGAAAATTTCATCACAAGAAAAATCTCAGGAAACAAACAAAAAAAAAATAAAGTTGGAAAAGATTTACACAAAAAAAAAAAAAAGCATTATTAAAAAATTAACAATCCTCTATATAAACGTTCTTATATACTGGCCAGAACGGACTTCTGATGGACTGCATCTTAAAAGAAACTTTTCATTTTTTTTTAAACAATGTCTGAATAAGTCTGAATATTTTGGTCATACATCAGCTACATTTTGATGGGAAATTCGAGTCTGAAGTCGACTGTGCGCTTTGTTACGGGTTTGACCTATAAAACATTTTGACAAAACAGTAACAACAGCTATATCTACAGCAGTAGTTGTATTAATGCCTGCTTTGATTTTATAATGCAGCGTCGCTAAACAAACAAAAAATCCGGCTTAGAAACATTCTAACATTGAGAACATTCCAAGTGTTTTCAACTTGCGTCAAATTTCTTTCATAATCAAAAAACAATGAGTGGTGTAGCGTGGTAAATGTAAGTAATGGAACATCCTAAGATAAGTAGAAGTTTTACTGTGCAATTTATTTAAATAAATCAAATTTTAAAAAAGGAGTTGTGAAATGAATTAAAAATAATAATTAAAAAAAGGTACTACTTAGCCTCATTCTGCTGCAATTTGATTTAAAAAAACCAAAAAACTAATTAAAAAATACCAATTCCTTATTTTATTGACTTTATTGAAATATATTCATTAGCAACTTTGAAACAGTTAGTTAACTAATTTGTATTATTTTATTATTATTATGTAAAAGTTTCAAACCTTGGGTTTCCCCAGCAAAGACAAAATGGCGGGTCAAGGACTAAAGCACATATTGTCAAGTATATAAAAAAAAAGTGTATAAAAATGTTTAGGGATGTTTGTTTGTGTCCATAAATTTTCTAACTGTGCGTGTTGTGTTGAGTATCACAGCCTTCTGGAGTTGTGCAAAAGTCCTAGTGTGAAGTCCTAGTGTGCTGAGGCCGTGGTGAAATGTGTGAGGCACCAGACCAGTTCCGGACAGGACAATGAGTACAACACGTACTCGGTCCTGCCTCCACTGCTTCTGGAACTCGTGTGCTAGGTCGATGTATTTACTGATCTTGTCTGCGTGAGTTTTCTGCATGTTCTTGCTGATAGGCACTGCAATATCAATGAGATAGGTCTGTTTGTTGACCTTATCAACAAGTGTGATGTATGGTTTTGTCTGTGTGAATGGGACGGTCCCAGTACAGCTTAAATGAGGGTGACTCTAATACGCTTTGTGGTGTGTACTTGTAGTACGGGACCGTGTTCTTAATAAGTGAGTGTTTATGTGCTAGCTGTTGATGAACAATCGACGCTACCTGATTGTGTCGTGGAGGTAGTCTGTTTGGGAGAGAAGGGGACAGCCTGATATTATGTGGTCGATCGTCTCATGCGTAGTGTGGCATTATTATTATTATGTTTGTATGTTTCAAACCTTGGGTTTCCCCAGCAAAAACAATATGGCGGGTCAAGGACCAAAGCACATACTGCCAAGTTATTATTATTATTATTATTATTATTATTATTATTAATATTATTATTTTGTTGGAATAATCACATTAAAATGTTACGTAAAAAGCTAAACAAACTGTCATACATATTCTATCATATAAAAGACATACTTCCAACGCGGATTAAAATATTATTATATAATGCTTTATTCGATTCAAACATAAATTACGCTGCTAACATTTGGGCCAACACCAATGACCCCCAAAGCAGAATATCGAGCGACGGGGCGACAATGTCGCAGAACGAAAGTGAGGGCTGCAGAAAGATATCATATAGAACAGGGGTAGTTTTTTTTTGGTTGTCGATTTGAAGATTCCGTTTTTTTTTTTGGTTGTCGATTTGAAGATTCGTTTTTTTTTTTTTTCTGCACCGGCAGAAAGTTTTTCATCTTAGCATCAATCGTCGCAGAAAGATAAAAAACAGTCTGCTTTCGGGCCAATGACAATTGTTTAAAACCTATAATAATGGAGTGCTCAGAAGCCAATCAGTGTAAGTCATTTTTTTTTAAATTGAAATTTTTTCTGTAAGTCATATTCTAATGTTTATACTTTCGGTTGGCAAAGTGCCCAAATCACTCCTCCAAGTGTATAGTTATGTTATCTTTCAATTAAAAATTCATTCTTCAAATTTACAAACGTTGTTATTGTTTGGTACATAATTTTAAAAAACCTATTTAATTTTTTTGGTTTATTGACTTACACTGATTGGCTTCTGAGCACTCCAAGAAATCTGCAAAATGAAATTTTAAAGTTAATTTTCTTCAAGCAAAATGCAAACGATAAAAGTATAATATTAAAGAAAAAGCTTTAATATAGTATACTAAATCCCAAACAAAAATTCATATACAACATACTAATTAAAAACTATTATAAAATCTTTGAGCACAAGAAAGAAGAAAAACAAAAATCCTCATACAATCTAAGAAACAAGAAAAATATCGGTCTTCCCTATCCTCTTATATACAATGACTATGGAAAGAGGCATTTTAACTATATAATTGAAAATTTATTCAACACTATAGATGAAAAAGAAATAAATATAAAAAATGGAAGCATATCCATGTGAAGAAACTATTAAAAAAGTAGCTGATAAAATGTAATTAGAATGAATTTCTGTTGTTCAATTGTTTTCATTGTTATTGTAAATTCTGTATGTAATATCTCATTTAATTATTTTGTTCAATTTACTTCCAATGTCCTTAATATTTATTGTTACTATTTCTTACTGTACTCGACCAAAGTAAGCTAAACATAGGCAACTTTAATATACATAAGTACATATATATATAGAGTTGAATCAGAAATTTATTTTAACTTTAAATTTTGTTACTATCTCTTTTAAAATTTTGGAAAATTATCACTTAGCGGTCTACTTGACAAAAAAAATCACTTGAAAAAACTATGCATTGATGTAAGTCTTTTAATGTTGTTTTTTTTTAACACTGTATTCAAAATTAATTAAACATTTGTAGTATACCTATAACTTATTCAGAACCTGCTGATAGGAATTTGTAATTCCTAACGGGACTGTAACGTTTGTATTTAGAAATCATATTAAGAAAAATATTATTATTTCAATAATGAAAAATAATACATTATGTCGTAGCCTCAAAATGATATTTGACATTTCAGGAATAACATTTCTTGATTACTATATTTAACTAGAGTATTTGCCCGTTATATGTTATGATGGATAGAAAATTAAAATGAATGCATTGCTGTGAACATAAATGAATTTGTTTATTGGAGGAAGGCTTGATGCGGGCATTACTGGGAATTGACGGCGCTTCAACTTGAATGGCAAATTGACATCACTCGGTTGAAAGTCGTTCGTGGGAATAGTGACGATATCACCTCTTTTAAAAGAACTTCTGCTGTGATTAAATTGCGATCACCCTCCTTACCGACCAATCGTCCTTTCTTTGGATTGAGATTGCGAAGGAGCATCACAATTGATCCTTTCTTGAGGCTCAGCTGATGAGGTGGCATGCCGGAAAATGTGAGTGTGAAGAAACCCTGCAGGATCGTTTCGTTCATCACTTGGATCATCCGACACTACTGTCTCTGCTCTGCAGTAGATAGGAGACTTGGTGGCAGCTTTCTGATCTCTTGCGTTACACACACACAGAAGGATGCCCACGCAGAATTGGAAAATTATATATGTGAATTAAACATACCATTAATTATAGATACTAATAATTAATAGTAAAGTATAAAACTTAAAAGAAATTGTCGATTGAATAACATATCCTTATTTTTTTCATTTAGAATTTCTTTCTTAATTCAATAAATTTATTATTGTTTAAAATAGAAGATAAAATACATGCTCTAAACCAGTGCTACTCAACCGCTTGTGCTTCGTGGCGCACTTTTATGTTTGCAGAAATTCTGCGGTTCACTAACCTTTTTCATTGCTTTTATTGTTATAATAGAATCCTATGATTTACAAATTGATAAAAACATAAATGTAGCAGTCTTATTCTTAAACATTTAAAGTTACTATTAATTTTTTTAAAGTCTTCTTGACTGTGATTTAACATTTTATTAATCTTAATTGATAGACTGATGTAAATTAGTTCAAATATTCCTGTTAGCCCAGATTATTTAAGGTTTAGATTTTGTTGTAGATACAAGCATTTGTTTAATGTGAAGAGAAATGTTGATTATAAATGCACTCTCAGAATTCTCTCACTGCTCTAAACAACATAATATATATATGGTGCCGTATTTATAATTATAATTGTCAAAAAAAAAAAAAGAAATGCGAGTTCCTATTCGTGGTGATTAACTTGGAATGCAACTTGGAAGTCACAAACAGAAAAGAAAGGAAAATTTAGATTTTGTCTCAGTTAATCAGGGCTACATATTTCTAGAAAAAATTTCTGCATCTCCATACGAATAATTTAAGAAAAGTTCACTCTTACAAAGTCGAAATTAAAGCTGAAATTATACATTTCCTTTTATTTAATCAGATTGCTTCAGTTCACTTTATAAACAAACAACTGCAATATGTATTTCAATTGAAATTAATATTCTTTATTAAACAATTTGTTCAATTGCAATTGTAATAAGAAGTGCCTCAATGGGAAGTGCTGTGGATGGTTCCAGAGAATTATATTGGAATTGTTTCATAGAAAAGGAACTGGCAGAGCAGCCAAGTGCTTAAGTAAAAGGCAATAGCGTAGATCAAAACTATCAACTTGGAAAAATTACTTCATTACGCGATTTATCTCAGGTACCATTTCGTTGAGACAATTCCCAGAAGCCTTTGCGTTGTTGCGTCTATCAAGAGACAAGGAGTCCTTTTGCTAGGCGGCTTCCTTTCAATTTTCCACAACGCTGAAGACACTTATTAAGAAGCTCCTGAAGAACCCCTCGTGTGCTTACGACATTCCTTCGACGACAACACCGTTGTTCAAGACATTGGACTTTTATCTTTATTTGAAAGGCAGAGTCTGGCAAAAAAAAAAAAAAAAAAAAAGATAAGAAATATTGTGGAGGTGACATTAGCTTAAGATCTACTCACATATCTCTCTGCTGGACGATCTACTCGGATAAGGACTCCTAATGAGTCAGATCGGATAATGAAACTCATTCTAGTAAGTTCACCTCTGTGAATTAATGAAAACAGTGAATTACATTATAAAATGCAATATCATAAAATTTTCATTGTATCCTCTTGGTACCATTTTTGCTGTTTTCAAAAATTAAGAGATAATTTTACGTATTTCGGTAAGTTTATTTGTAATTTCCTCTAAATAATCAGATTCAATTCAATGCATAGGAGAAAGCCATTTAGCAGATATTTCCCCAATAGAATATTTTCAAGCAACCAAAAGTGTTTTAATAAAATAGACAATTGATAAAATATTCAGATCTGTTGGCATTCTCGGATAACTCAGATGTAGTGCGGGTTGGCGCCACACCTATACATCGATAAGGCAACTTTAAAGCGAAAATATAAATCTTCTTTATCCCGTTGGAATTTCGAAAAATCCGGCCTTATTCCTTGTCTACATCATAAAGGGAACCTCTGTGCAAAATTTCAGCTTTCTAGGTAAAGGGATTTGGGCTGGGCGTTGATGAGTCAGTCAATGAGTGAGTCAGGACTTTTCTTTTTATTTAGGTAGATAGAACAAACAAATCTGCCAAGAGTAATTGCTCTAGCTGTCAAAGATTGTAAATATTTACATGAAAAATTTATTATTATTATTATTATTATTATTATTATTATTATTATTATGTTTGTATGTTTCAAACCTTGGGTTTCCCCAGCAAAA
>JAFIDM010009631.1:44724093-44774848 GCA_023159025.1 Thereuonema tuberculata | reverse complement strand
CAGTATTATAATAGTTTTCGAACATCAAATCCACATTCGGTAAAACTGTGGCTGTATCTTGCTATTCATTTGGTCTGCGTAGATGCGCAATAAAATCACAATGTACTTTTTTTTTTAACTGAATCAAGGTAATATCCGAGGTTCAATAGAGAAATTTAGATTCTTACTATAATAACAAATAAAAATCGACTAATTTTAGTCAGTTGAACTTGATAGTCATTATCATACAAGACAAGGACATTTTTAGAAGTAAACAAATCAATAAGAGATGCCATTGTGTAATTGAAGTTTGCATTTATGTAAATAAAGTTTCAATTTTCTTACGGAACTGAAATTTATCGAAGCACCGGGTTTCTACATATATATATATATCTTTCAAATGTTGTTAATCATCATACGAAAGATACTGTAGAAACCGGGGGCTTCGATAAATTTTTTAAAAATGATAATAATTTATGACAAACTACAGTGATCGTTACTTGACGAATCTTAGGCTTTTCAGAAATGAAGTTGAAATTAATAATACCTTCTCTTGATCTTCACTTCTGATCTCCAATCTATAATTGTTGGAATTTATAGTATTTGTTAAGCAGTAATATTTTAATATTTACGTAGTGTTCTTTACGTGATCCTAAAGCGATCTGCGAAATTAGAAAGCGGAAGAAGAAATAAAATAAGAAGAATTATTCCTGTATCTTAGCTCCGAGCGGAAGCTTTGTATATAACAACATTAATGATCTAATACCATTAATTCTTCGGAAAAGCCTTTTTAATATTTTATATAAAGATTTTTAGATAGGATACTGCAGGTAAAACGATTTCCAATATTTGTACACACAATCTTAAATACTTAATTAATTGTTTATGTATTAGGAAAGCTGCTCGAGAGCACAGTAAGGATTGAGATTGTTTCGTCATTCAGACAAATGTTTATATATTAATTATTTCTTTATGAGAATGTACTGTAATGGTGAACTGTGGTTGCCCATTCCAAGTCTTCCTGCCGAAACTCTTTATTGTAGCAGTAGTTTCGATATAAAAAAAAAAAATCTCACAAAAGAGAGCAGCAAAAAATAGTGTATCTTTTATTTACGTTACAATAACGATAGAATTTATTGCCGTTCATGAATAGTCAGTTTAGAAGAGGTCTACTAATTCGGCTGATATGCCTGAATCCCGGAGCTCCTTGTATTTGACTCCTTTATCATTTTCTTTCCTTCTGGTTATCTATAGTGTTTATTTATCTTAACAGTAGACCTAGATGGCGCAGTATTGGTATTTCCACGGCCCTTTAATAAAGCAAAACAAAAATTGTAGAATGTTGCGTAATTTGACAATACGTTACAATAAATCGCTTATATTTTGTTTCCAACGACTTGTTTGGTGTTTTAATGCCTACACAAAATGAATGCTCTCGTACACTGACGTAAGGAAAACGAATAGTGGCAGGCTGAAATAAGCGCTATTAATCAATGAGCATTGAGAATTATATAGTAATTTCATCAAATGTTGTGTTTATATCATAACATGATATGTTTATTTACTTTAATAATTAAAAATTATTTGTATTTTATTAAATTATTTTTAACAATTTTGATCAAAAGACTTTCAAAAAGAAAAAAAAAAAAAAGTTGATGTTGGATGAAAGTTCTACGGCAGTTTCAATTGGGTTAAGGTAATAGGGACATTCATCATGCTTGCTTTTGTTTGGACGTAGATTATAAACGAAATTGTTCATGTAAATATTAAATTAAAATCGTAAAGTAAGGTTACTTACATTGCAGTCATTTATTTTTCTTTGTGGCAACATATTAATAAGTCATTGAGCAGACAAAATATTATTTTTCCTTATCAGTTTTTTTTATTTAGAAATAGTAAAAACTTAATGGATATTCCGAATTTTGCAACTCAAATTCCTATTACAAAAATTTATGAGTCAACATCGACATTTTTTAAAATATATTAGCTTTAAGTTCTTTATTTTATGTAAATAATTTTTTTTTGTTTAGTTTAGCTCAATTTAGAATAATGTTGAAAATATAAACTCAAGTGTGTGCAGAGGAAATAAGCATTTTCCTATAACAATTTAATAATGCTTATAAATGAACTAAAGGGTAGTAATGAAAACTTGAAAATAAAAGTAGATTTGAAAAATAGATTATGTGAACAGAAAAACGGTATTCACATTGCTACGATTCTATTAAAAAAAAAAAAAAAATTTCAAAGAACTTAGAGTCCACTTTCCTTCAAATGTTATCCTTAATGTGTACATGTGCGTTTATATATATATAAAGCGTACAGAATTAGCTAAAATGATTTCTCTACAAGGACCCACACAGAAAAACTCTCAAATATAACAGTTATTTCTCCTTATTTACTCATGTCAGTTTCAAGAATATCCCTCCAGCCGTTCAAAAGTTATTAAAGGGCAACAAGTACACACCCTCACGTACTGAGTTGATGAACCTCACTTTCCTAGAAAAGAAGACAGAAAAAAAGAAATGAAAACAAAACATATGGTCTATTGAATTTTAATTTCCATTTTACCATTGTTCTGTGAATGTTCAATTTTTATTAGTCATAAAGGTCTTGTTTTCCCTCCCTTATCGGAAAAATCAGATCAAAGTGGTATCAAATATCAATTCAAAACACATAGATCTGCTTTAAAAAGGAAAAAAAAAGAACATGAATACCAATGAAGTAATGCTTCTCAGAATTACTACGAAACTCTGTCGGCAAAAGTCATTAGCTAAGAGCAACTGTTTTCATTTGGTTGCGTCTGGTTCACCCACTTCCAAATTACCCCCTACCAACATGTGCATTTCCCTAAAACAATTCCCACACTGGAAAGGGCACGAAGGTGAGGAAGGCGTTTAAACTGTTCCATGGGTCACAGGTTCGAAGCCCCTCCAACGCCACGGCCGGACGCCACTCGTGTGAAGACCTCCTTGTAACAACTCTTCTTTTATCTCGTCTTAGATTCCCTGCCTCACCCCTCACGAAAAAAATAAACATGATGCTGATGATTATTAATGATGTCATAATTTCAAACAACTTGCAGTGATTAAGAAGGCTTATGTGTAAAGGTTTTAGTCATAAAACTTTACCGTAATAATTATTCTGTTTTTTTTAATTAATATTATTTTATTTTTCTTTACAGAGATGTTATTCTTACATTTAACTAATATAATTTTAATTCCTTTAATTAGTTATTGTCTTTAGAAAATAACAAACAAGATACAATAGTCGCTGTTTAATGGTGAAGAACGAGGTTAAATTCTGCTAGCGTTTTAACATTTGTGCATATTTTTTTTCTTTTACATTTAATACAATAGTAAACAATACTATTTTTTTCTCTATTTTTATTATTACATTGAAATGGCATAAAAGGATAAAGTAAAATAGAGAGATTTGTACCGAACATCTGGTATTAGCTGGAAGCTTACAGATAGCGACAAAGAATCAATATTTTGTTCAATTAATTCCGCATTATTTATTCTTAGACTTAACTATTTTTTTTAATTATAGATTCTTGATGAATAAGTGATCTAATTATTGGCCCAGTAACTCGTCAGATGATCCACAAAGATTTAGGTTCGAATTAGTTTTAAAGCATGAATTTTTAGGATAAAAATTCCGCGATTAGGGTCTTGAACGACTGTTTTGCCAATATATGCCTGGATATATATTTATTAAAATCAATAGGTTAGTTATTGTTTGATAATAATACTCTTAAGTTGTGTAACCATCAATCATGACATACTGTTGTGACTTATAATTGCAAAAGAAACTTTTCTATTTGAATAATTTTTTTTATTATTATTTATATTTTAAACAAGTGTAAAATAACTGCAATTTGCTTATTTAAATTTGGAAATAAGTACGTAAATAGTATAATACTGGATTCTTACAGAGCGTCTAAGTTTGACACCGTAATTGCAAATGGATCAAAAATTGTCATCTTACGACTGCTGCCAAATTTCGGATACTTAACTGTCATGTATTGAAGTAGGAGAAATATTTACAAAGAAAATGGATTTTAAAAAATACACTATTTCTGCTGCAATTACAATTATTTTCTTTCTTTTTTGTCTTTACATTTTTTATGTAATAAAATTTATTCACTTTAAAAATGAAACATTGATATGTAGTGATTTTTATCGTTGTATAATAGCAAGAAGATATTATTTTTCAGAAGTTGTTGATATGATGTAATGTATTTAATGAGAAAACATTTGAGGGATTACACAGTAACTGACGTTCGAATCGAATTTCATATATTTTTTATATGTAATGTAACACCTAGAATTTTCAGTATACAGTAGAGCCCCGATTATCCGCGAGTGCCGCGAAAAATTTTTTTAATTACGAACCTCAAAAAAAAAAAAAAACCAGTTTTAATCCAAGCCAACAACAGGGAAAATACAATAGGCCCTACAGTACAAAGGTCGAAAATTACTGACAGGTTTATTGTGCATCATGATCCTATAGGCCTTCTCGGAATTGATAGATGCAAACGTAGAGCAAAGGTTTCTGCTTTACTTTACATATTTTAAAAGTTTTACAAATTATGTTTATTGTACAATAAAACGTAGTTTTTAATGGTGAAATATTTTATTTTTCGTGTATACACGGTCTTTTTTCGGGTTATCCGCGATTTTCGTTATCCGCGAAGCCCTTGCCACCCAATTCCGCGGATAATCGGGGCTCTACTGTATTTCTTATTGAAAATATAGGTTTAATGTCTTGAGGAAACTAACTTTGAAATCTGCTCCATTACGTTTTATATATATGTAAGGCCACTGGTGCCGACGATGATCCACGGTGGTGGAGGTAAGATTCCCAACGTTTGAATGACTGAGATGAGGTCGGATATATTACATATTACATTGTATATTAAAGAATATTAAGTTCGATTCAAATGTTAATTACCATTTTATGTGACCGAATACAACCATATTCCAAGATTAGTCCAATTATATCTTGGGATATGCCTGTATTACATATTGGTCCCTTCATCACCATATGAGAAGAATGGTATCCTTAAGATCTGTAATGTTATATGGAGGTAATGTGGACAATGATATGTTTTCAATTAATCCCTGCAAACATTCTTCCAAATAAGGCTGAATGAACCCTAGGACTACATCGGAACTGAATTACACCAGTTGAAATCCGATCTCCTACAAAATTAATCTGTTGACCTTTCACCTTCAGTTACATTAAAATCGGTGTTTTTTAGAACGTACATCCCGAATGTTCATCCCTTCCCAAAATTCCTTCTGGATCATAGAAGTATGGTAGAGAGCTCAAATAATTGGACTAAGTCTAAATGTTGCCAAGACATTAAGATCGGCTTGGCTACTGATCAGAAAATCGCAACACTTAAAAAAATTGAGTTCTGCTTCATCTGGTCTTGCAGCGAGCGCAAACGTGCCCAACTACTAGAAATGCTCTTAAAAATAATTTGCGAGGACAATAAAGGTAAAATGCATTTGCGAATCGAATATTAATTATTTAAAATTTGCCAAAGTTTTAAACTATCTTTCGATATTTTGTGTATAGAGACTATTATTGTTGAATTTATCAAACTAACAAATATGAATAAGTATTATTTTTAGAAGGAAAGAATATTGTTAGTTCAGATATTAACAAGCTAGTTATTCAGTTAGAGCTTATTATTGATAATTCCGCAGATATTTAGATTACATCTCCAAAAGTTCGTAATAATTTGGCTTTTGTTTTAATCCAAAGGACTGACAACGAAATAAAATCTACATCTAAATTAAAATTAAAACCGTTCATAATTACTTTCAATAATTATCAATGATAGCATTATTCATTCTATAGATGTAATTGGAAACTATTTCGAAGTAAATAAATGAATAAACAATGCATAAATGAAGTCCATATCTCTGGTAACTTTTCCTTTATAGGGGAAGTGACTATGCTTAAATGCCACTAAGTTCTGTCGTTTTTCTGTCACAACCTCTCCAATCTATTTGTGCCAAAAGAGTCGGTGATTTGGAAGCAGCCGTAATAGCAGAGGGTGGAACATGAGACTGACAAGAAGCGAACGTTTTATTCAAATTGACGTCTGTGTAGGCGTCGCTTCGGCTGACGTCACTAAATCTTAGACGCCATTTTGCCTGATTCGAAGTATTCTGCTTGGTCAATCAGAAACAGTTACTGGAGTTTCTCTCTCAATCTATCTCCCCCCTTTCTCTCAACGAATCAACTCATCCCCTCTTCCCAACTCATCTCCCCGTCTCTTCTGACCCAATACAAAATGAAAAACCTACGGTCACAATAGTTCTATTTAATTTCCTAAAACTAAACTTCGTTTAAAGATTCAGAGGCCTTATTCAATCACTTTATTGAATCTGAAAATAAATTTGTGAATTCCTTAATTGAAAGATACTCAAAAGGCTAAAATAATAAATTTGATTTTCTTTCTTTCTTTTTTTTTCTTTTTTTCCAGTGAGATAAAAATTATTTATTTTCTCATCATAAAGAAATACAAATTATGTAAAAATAACAAAAATGGGTAAGTTCGCCAGAAAACGCCCAATTTCTTACTTGAAGCTCTTTGATTCAAATTCCCGTAAGGTTTGGCCTTTATTCCTGTAAATTTACAATTAAGAGAAAACTATTTGTATTAATTCCCTGTTAAATACACTCTCTCTACCAAAATTAATAGGAAATCACATTCCTGTTATTTTCCTAACATTAATAGCAAATTAATTATTCTGAAACAAACACTTCTTAGGACATCACTGTCATCAATGATAATCTATTTTTGGCAGATTTTGGGCCTTAGCTCTATATCTGTAATACAAATATGTACAGAATCGTTAGAATTTAGAACAAATTTTGATAACACTAACCTAGGTTTAAAGTTTCAGCTTACTAAGATAAATTGTTTTAAGTTTTGGTGAATCACAGATGACCATCGCGCCATCCGTATTCCGTATTATAACTGATAATGATTATCATGTCTCGACATTTTCCTAAGTTATGGCTTCAATAATGTGATGTTGTTGAACACAAGAGTATCAAAAAAGTTTTTCAAGTATTATCAGTTAACGATCGAACTGAAGAAAAAGTCATCGTGAAGGCTCATTTTCAAACTACAGTAGAGCCCCGATTATACGCGAGTGCCGCGAAAAAGTTTTTTAATTACGAACATAAAAAAAAAACCAATTCCAATCCAAGCCAACAACATGGAAAATACAATAAGATTTACAGTGCGAAGGTCGAAAATTACTAACAGGTTTATTGGGCATCGTGATCCTATAGGCCTTCTCGGAATTTGTGGATGAGTGACAGGTTCTTGCTCTGCAGAAAGGTTTCTGCTATACTATACATATTTAATATATACATGTTATGTTTTTTGTATAATAAAACGTAGTTTTTATGCTGAAATATTGTTTTTCGTGTTTACATCTCAGTTTTAGTCTTTTTTCGGGTTATCCGCGATTTTCACTATCCCTTGCCACCCAATTCCGCGGATAATCGGGACTCTACTGTAGTTATAATACTATGTGGCATCTATAAAGACAGTGAAGCACATAACACTGTTATGCAGCTTGAGAATTTATTTTTAGTGATTTATGATTTACTAAAAATGCAGATGTTCATTGGTTCATTTTAATATCCCAGCATAAAGGATAAAGACAAAAAAAAGTATGACGATAGAAATTGCGTTGACTTATCCTTAGTATTTCTCTTTGTATGTCCACTTCAGAGTTTAAAATGTAGTTCTTCAGTAATGCGAATCATTATTACAGTGAGCTATAAGCTGTACTGTAAGTAATGCAACATGTTCTAATATAACCTGAAGCATCTTGTTTTTCAGTCATATCTAGTGACCACATCTTGATATTAATATCATATCGCCAATAATAGAGTAGTGAATACTAAATGATTGTAAGACATCAACATTGAAACTTTACAGTGACTCACTAGATCATTTTCGACTATTAAAATATTTGTGACATAATGGGAAAAAAAAATACACTACAGAGCTGGAGAAAAGTTTGAAACAAATGTATGGGGGGGGGGGGGAATCTTTATGCCACCGTCCAAAACTTCATTTAATGGAACTGTCTAGTGTAAGAAACACTGTTGAACGTTAGATCCAAATATTATTGTTTGTCAATCTAAAATTTCCGATTTCAGTTGTTTTTGTTTTTTTAATCTACAGTACTTCCAGAATTACCAAAAAAATCAACAAACTGGATGTTGAAAATAGACGAAATTGCTCGGGAAAGAACATTAGAAATTCTACAAAAAGAGCCAGAAACACAAAAACCAGAAATGACGATGACAATGACATCAATAAATAATGGATAATGTGAATCGCAGATTTTCAAAAACAAAAAAAAAAATCATTTGTCTTCAATGTAGAACAAGAACCAGCGCCGAAGTTCTGTGAAGGATCGAAGGACCTAAACAAAAAAACAACAAAAAACAAAACAAACAAATAATCAACAAAAAGAACTAATATTTATTCGAACAGTTCTGAAATTAAGTGTTGCAGCTATTCTTGGCACATCATCTGATTTACATCTCCTAAAGTGATAGTCCTAGTTATCTCCAAGCCATAGGCGCACCGAGGGGAGAGTTTTGGGGCTACGCTCCCCTCCGAGCCTGAAAAATACATTGTAGAAAATCAATTATAAAAGTACAAAAGAAAAATAATTATAGAAATGGTAATTCATAACTTTGCAATCATTCAAACTCAAGCAGCTCCGAATTTGTCCGTTGCCAAATCTAGGCTTCTGTAATACCACTGCCGGCCCGGACATACTAGCAGCGACATCTTTTCTTCTTCTTTCAATTATAAACACCACTGTCACTGACTTTGTCAGGGTTCTGAGAACACACAGGACTCTTTCTGTCAGTTTCACATGTTTTCAAACTACGTCTGAGTTTTTAGGTCTGTCTCTCAGGAATTTTACTTCAGTCTCCTGTTGACTGCTGCATTTGCGTGCACGACGGTAATCTAGAATGAAGTGGTTAAAAAAGCAAGCTACCCTGGTGTCTTATTTTAAGAAAACAAGAGAAGATTCTGATGTTAAGTATAAGAAAACTTTGTGGAGTTTATAGTTATAAAATTAGCAAGATTTTATTTAATAGCTTTAGCCTACCTTTTGCAATAATTTACGTAGGTATATGATTGCGTATTGAATCACTGTTCTTCGTAAGATTCATGCTTCCCATTTTTTTAGTTTCAACTTTTGTTTGTTTTATCCTGAGTCACAGCGTCGAAATTCACGGCTTCCAGGTCGTAGCCAGGGAGCAGCTTAGAAATAAAAATTTTGTTCGAAAAATCATTGAAAAATCAATTAATTTTAACTAAATATAATTCAAATCACTATAGATGGTGACTGTTTTCTTACGTAATATCTAATAACCAATGAATTTGTTCCCTAAGGCCAATTTGCCCCCCCCCCCCCCCCCCAGTCGAAATCCTGGCTACACCCATACACAACTTACGCTTATTTCAGAAAGGTGCGACTTTCAACTAGGTTCAGATTCTAAGGCAAATCTTATTCTTGGTTCCCATGATTATGTAGAGCAATGTTTTATTCTGCAGTTCAGTTACACAATAGAGGCATCTCTAAACTTTTGTTTTTCTTCCAGAATCAATATTGAAAAAACGAAGCTAAAATATACAAGTTGAAGATGACGCTCCAATTCAGGATTTCGGGGACGACTCAGATCTAAGCAGACCTGCGCTAGCAAACTCTTCAGAAATAGAAGTGCAAAGAAATGAATCTGTCCAACTGGAAGCCGTACTCCATCAATAATCCTCAAGAATAGATTTCGGAGCCTATGTGGGAAAAGTGGTTCATGATTTCAACTGGAAAAAATATTCTAGAAAATCCCTGGACTCTTTCTTTCGAATTTGTTAAATCTGGAACTCGTAACTTGTGGTTCTAGTTATGATGGATGCCTGAATGGAAGTGCTTTGTGTACTCAGCACAAGAAGATGGTGCATACAGCAGTACTATTGACTGTTTGCAACAACTGTGGGTCATCAGAGTTCCTATGCAGGGAAACTGGTTAAAACAGCGTTTAGGTACGGAAAGATGCCATAGAATAATTCAAAAAAATATGAAAGTACTGGATATCGTAAAGAATGTTTGAGCAGAGCTGTGAACTTTCTAGCAACATATAGTAAAAAGAGTATCAATGTGATTTTGAGAAGGGCTGTGAAAAAGCCAAATCAACAAAAATCGGCAGGCTCTAAATCGATTATTAAGCCTGCTATCTTCCTTGCTCCTTTAGGATTACCCTTTAGGGGATGGAGAACCTTTTGACCTAGAAGAATTCCCAAAGATAGAAGAAGAAAATTTCAGGTCCATCTTTAAGTTCAGAATCTAAGCAGGTGATGCAGAATTGAGAACACATTGTCAAATGCAATGTATATCAGCTGGGGAATACAGAAAGAGATTACATCTTCGATAAATGAAATTAATCTAATGAAGTTGGTAGACAGAATCAATGATGCACAGTGCTTTTTTTATCATGTAAAATGAGACAACAGACGTTGCTGGCGTAGTTCAACTTTCATTCTGTGTAAGATTTGTAGAAAACGCCAATGTTCATGAAGAGTTCTTGCAATTCATACCAGTAAAGACTGTACTGTCCCGGGACTTGCAGATGCTATATGAGCAGCACTAAATGATATGAATCTAGACCGTAGTAACTTAGTAGGTCAAGGTTACGATGGAGCAGTGGCCATGAGTGGTGCCCTCAAAGAAATAGCAACTAAAAGCAACTGTGCGTCCCATTCCTTCAACCTTTCCTTTACTGACGGATGTTGTGTACAGAAAATAAGAAACTGCATAAGAAATAGACACAGCATGGGAATTTTTACGATTTCCAACAGTTAGATATAAATGTAATAACGACTTATGCATCAAAATGGCTCTTCACCTTACACTTGATCATTAAGTTTCATACCTTCGCAAAACATTTAAAAATTAAAAAGTACCCAAAAGTACCCTAAAGTAAACTTTCAATCAGTCATTCACTCTTGATACTAGATGACTAACAAGCACTTCTTGTTTGCCTTTCCAGGAAGAAATCCTCAACTTATCAGATGGATTCCACGTCCAAAAGGTGAAGAGGATGTGCCCCACACGATGGGGTTGAACGCCACACTTCCCTCAAATCCTTCATCGAACTTTGCCAGCCGTCAATGCTTTTGACGTCAGCGCTGGATGGACTGACAAGAAAACAGCCATAGATGCCCAGCTCCTTTCAAATTCTATCTGCAAATCAAATTTCCTCGTGGTCTTGTTTACAGTGAACTCAGTTTTTGAAGTAACCAGACCTCTTAGTAAATATCTGCAAACAGAAAATACTGATGGCGTGAACTCAGCAATGAATGTTAAAACTACACTAGAAGACATGAGGCAAAATTTAATGTGCGTTTCGCTCAAATCTTCCACAATATTATGCACACCAGTGCAAAACTAGATGTCGAACTACGTCCACCACGAGTTGCAGGCCGACAAAGAGGCAACATTCCAGCAGACACTCCGCAGGAATATTTCGGAAGAGCTCTTTGTATTCCCTTTCTTGATCAGACTATTGCAACTATTGACGAAAAGTTTGTTTTGCACAGCAAAGTTTTGAAGCCTTTTTAGTATCTTCTGTCTCCTCCCATAACTGAAACACATGAACTAGATAAGGTCGTGGCTAAACTCGCATCACTGGCTATGAGCTCGCCACTGACATCAAGAGTGAAGCGCTGCTATGGATGCATTTTGTAAGAGGACTTCCAAAACTTCCATGCGTGCTCGAGAAGCAATACAAGTTTGCAACAACGGTGTGTTTCCCTCAGTTCACAGTCTGCTCACAATACTTGTTACTCTGCCAGTTACAACCTGCACATGTGAAAGATAGTTCTCTACTTTAAAATACTTGAAGAATTATCTTCGTAGTTCGACTGACGAGAAACGTATGAACGGATTGGCTTTAGCTTTTATCCATGAAGATGTGGAGGTATCTCCTGATGCAGTCCTTGACATAATGGCTACAAAATCAAGACGTCTTGACATCAGGTTGCCTTAATATTTAGCAAGCTAAATAAAAAAAGTAAACGTTTGGTATTTTCTGTAAAACTTTTCTCCCTCGATCCCACTCAAAGCCAATGTCTGTGTATGCCACTGTCTAAGCGACCAACTATTGTCATCCATTAATAACACATGTATTTTATTTTCATAAAAAAAATTGATCAAAGGATCTGGAAGTTATTATGAATCTTCCAATAAACACTTAATTTGTACCACTGCCTTTTGTAATTTAGTGGGACACTATACCTTCTACCAGAGCAACAGTCTCGAACCAGCTTACTCGTATCATATTTCTCGTTAGATGTAGATTAAATCATTTCTGGAATCTGGATTGCACAGGTTAAGCTCACAATCAACTGGAGTAGCAAATTTTTCACGATTCCAAGATTGTCGGCAACTGGAAATAAGAAGAACACAGGCCACCAGTCTTCTTGCAAGTAGAATCTATCACTTTAAAGCCTTCTTTACACACTTATCATTTCACTTGCCAGGTCATCTCGAGAGATAGTTGATACCACGCCATGGTAAATAGATCTAAATGGTTCTTAAGTAGGATTAATGGAAATAACCCTCTTTACTAACTAAAGGAGTGATCTCGCCACAACACGTCTTTAATATATTAATAATTTCCATGTTTTAATGAACTAAAAAGCAAAGATCAATTGCGATGGATATTCGGCATTTCCATCCAGAACGGAGCAAAAGAATTTACTCTCAGCAAGTTGTCATTTATTAATGAAATCTGGATATTATTCTCAATTCCTAAGAACAGAATTTTCCCATCTGTGATATTAATTCAATAAGAGAGGACTATTTTCCAAACTCCTTAAGCTCCTTAGATGTTTGAACAAACGATTTTCCATTTCGGGTAAAGCTATAAATACATTGACAATAAACAAAATTAATAAAAAATAAATAAATGATTTTTACAACTTAATAGTAAATTGGTCTGTTTCTTAATTATTCTGATTTAAGCCTAAAAAATGTAAATAATATAAACTTACTAACTGGCATAGTCAAAAATAAACTAAGTATAAGAAAAAAAAATGAAGTTTATGAAGTGGAAGAATTAAATATGGAAACAACAACTCTTAAAGAGAATAAAGAAAAATCAACCAGACATTACAGTACCATTCAAGAAAATCTTAGAATTAATTACGAAAACCCAGTAAGTAAGTAAATAAGAATCCTAATCAATAAAGATAAAAATATAATAAACAAATAAAAAAAATCAGCATAAGTTTTTTATACTCATAAATTGTTTTTTTTTTTTTTTTTTTTTAGTCGTCAAAGTTGTCTTGTCCCGGATTGACTTCGGAAAAATCTGGTCACCCTAATCATGAATTATGTTATTCATCAGACTTTGTCGCCTGTGAATGTTCATTTTCATAAATACATATAATCCTTTGTCATTTTTTAATAACTGTTTATCTGGAAATATTATTTGTTTAACAGAAAAAAAAAATCCTGATTAACCACATTGATTTAATATCGTTAATGCTATATATTGTTTATAAGTAACTTAATGATATATATATATATATATCCAAGAAAGCCCTTCCAATCGAGGATAATGGATATAACGGTTCTTGCAATCCAACCAACGCAAAAACAAAAGTTCCAATCGTTTCATTTTATTTCTAAATTTTTAAGAATACAAGGTGTGGGTTGTTGCAACTCTATCAACCATCCCTGCCAGTGTGAACGTACTGTATCACTAATTACCTAATTTTGGGTGTTTTATGAATGCTTAATAAGTCTCATTGGGACAATACTACATCATTGAATAGGTTTAAAGTTCATACAATTAGATAGCGCCCTAATTACAAAAGAAAAAAAAATACAAATATCTTTTAGTATTTGTGTGTTTGGTAAGAGTATATCTGCTGAGTTGGAAGTAAAAAAAAATAAAAATAAAGTCATACATCATCAGTTAAACAGATTTCGGTGTTTTTTTACCTTCTTACTTTTTATTTTTTCAATTTAATTTTGTGCAGGAATCGTTTCATAGATTTTTATTACTTTTCGTATTTATTCAACTAAATCATCTAATTTAATGATTTAATTTATTGTAGAGAATAGCTTCTTTTTATTTTTCACTGTTCATCTGTCGAAACCTTTTCAAACTGTTTGATCAAAACCATTCAAATGCAGGTTAACAACAAAATTAGTTTATTTAAATATAAGAATAGGGATGAAGCAAAGATCTGATCAAGGGAGAATGAATGTATTTAGGAAATAACTTATTACCAGTAACTGCATTATCACATAGTGTGTGTGATTAAAATATTGGATCTGAAGGGAAAGGTTTAATCCTCTGCCCAAAAGTATGCAAATTCAGTACTTTAATGTTTTATTAGTTTCAAAATTATTTTTCTGCTATTTGTACTTTAATTGTTAAAGAATATCACATCAATTACTGTGAGTTACTAAATGCGTCAAAGAGCTCTTGGATGGTTTGTCATAAACTTATTCATCTTTTCCACACTTGGCTTCAGCACTAATTAGAACAACAGATGGATCTAATTAGTAACAATGGCCCTTTTCATTCTCGTGTAACTGACGTTGTTGACAGATCGTTGACGCCCTTTATCAATTCCTTGATTTCAGTATTATTCAAGAATAGATGGAAATTTAATCCTCAAAACGTAAATTTATTATTAGTATTATTATTACTGTATTCAATCCTTTCATTAATTGCAAAAGCTCATTCAGCTTCTAATTTCAAATTTTGACATTTCCTATTTACTTCATTTATTTGTAACTGAAAGTTTACAGGTAAAAGTAGAATGTGCTTTAAATAAATAAGTTTTTCGCGATTCAAGTACAATGCATTTATTAGGGATAGAAGCGATATTAATAAAAGCAATTTTGAGAGTAATCTTCTGACACTGTTTGGGCGGAATTTTAGTTATCAAGTAGACAAATGAAGGCTGTTTAATCTACATTTAGCAGTGTTTGTATCTCATTTCTACACTACAACAGTTGGCCTTAGTATTTGAATAAGTTCTCCTTTAAGTATAACTATTAAATTCTGAAGAGTGGAATCAACACTGTGTTAGGGTTTAAGCATGATTGCATACTTTTTATAGTTGATAATGTCTTGTCGATCAAACTGAATTTCAATGAAATTTCATTTAGTCATCGTAGACAATAATTACTGGGTCATTCTAACTTGTATTAATGTCGAAGCAAAAGAAATGATGATTTACAGCAGTGAAGCATTTCAATTATAGCCTTTGATGGTTAAAATGGAATTAGAAAATGTTATGTAATACAATTCCTTTATTTATTTATTTACTTTCCACCAGTTTGCATTTGCAATTTTATCATGTTTCCTAATACTGTTTTGACAACACGCTTGTTGACAACATTTCTGTTTAGTTTTGTCTTATTGATTAGTAGGTAGACTTAATACAATGGTTCTCAGCTGCTTTGTCGCGAGCTTGTCCAGAGTGTAATGAGAAGAATGAATCTATACTTAATTTACAAATTAGTTATAACCGAATAAGTAAACTACAGTTCAACCAGTAGTGACTGACCAAGATACCAGGAAAGCATTTATTTAATGGTAATTGGCCGTACTTAAAAAAACAAACAAACAAGTATATTTATACTTTTATTACAATCGGATTTAATTGTAATAAAATATTGCAAAATAAGTTTTCAATTCGTACTTAAATCTGTTCAAGGGAAAATTCTCAAAATTACAAGCAAATTAACACATTACCCTATTTTCTGTAATATATTCTATGTTTCTGTATTAAGATGTTTCATAGTGAATTCTTTTGTTTTGAGACCCAGATATTACAATTTCCCTAAGTACCAATTGAAATGTCATGGGAATCTTCACTTACAAACTTTCTGGGACAATTACAGGAGCCTTTGAAAATTTCCTTGATTAATTCTTGGTGTTTTTTTTTTTCTTTCTCTTGCACGTGCTCTATTTGATGATGGGCCAGCTCAATCCAATTGCAATGGTGGGTTCCGTGTTAGCTTTGTCTGATATGATATTGTGTTATGAGTTCGAATGCAATGTGTGCTCGTGATTGACAGGTAAGGCACCACGCCCTGCTCTTACCGCCGCCGAGCGTCACAACTTCCGCGGCAGGAGGCGCCAATCCTAACGCCCCACTCTCATATCATCCCACCTCAGCCTCTGCGGCTCAAATTGAACAGACACACACTGACAATGGCAACATTCCATTTAATTAATGCTTTAATTATGAGCCCTGCTTAAGATGAATTGGTAACTGATCTCCGTATCAACATACAACATTACCTGAAAACGTATCTCCTACAAAGCTGCCTATTGTGCAGTTACCTCCTGTAGAAATCTTAAATCCAATATATAAATCTCTAAAAAAGATAGATGACATCAAATTAAAAACTGTAGTTACACTACTACTACTAAGTAATGACAAATAATCATTACTAATTTAGAATATTAAATAACGAGAATGCATACAAAAAAATGACGTAAAAACAATTATTTAGGATTAAACTTGGCAAAATGCTTATTTTTTTTTTTTTTGCTGAATTCAATAAATCAATTGTAAGTTCCAAAACAGTTAAATGTTTTTGGCCTCCTATTTTCTGTAGAGCTTTTCATAAACTTATTCTATAATTCGATAACAATCAGATTTGTCATCAAGCAGTAGATCTATCATAAAATTTGATAATCACTTTCCCAATCTTCTGTAAATTGTATTTTAAATACAATGGGTTTTTTTTGGTTTTTTTTTAATTTGGAAGATTATTTTATTTCTTTAAGAGATCATCTAGCAATAGTAGTTGTATTTTTTCAGTGATTCATCGGCAGTTAGTTATTTTAGACATACTCTTTTTTTTTGGAGTTAAATTTTTAATTACGTAGATGTAACTTAATTTTCTTTCTTTCTTTCATCAAAATATGATAAAATAGTAATTGCAGGAATGGAAGAGGAGGAAGAAAGCAAGGATTTCTTCTTATTGTTTCAATTCACTATCCGCAGGAAATAAGAAACAAGGGATGGATGCATTGCTTAAACATATTATTATTATTTATATATCTGCTTAAACATATTATTACCATTGAACGAAATCGCTTCCTGTTTTACAATCTCAGTAAATAGAAGATTCATCACACTGGATGTACATTCGTTTTATCATCTGCTGCATCTTTTTTTTTGGCTAATGGAGTTCTATTAATGGTAAAACTTGATGTTGGAAGACCAGCAGTGAAGTATTTTCATTGTAGGTCTTTGCCACAACCTTTGCACTCTTAAACGAAAGCATTCTATAATAATTTTTGAAACTTTTTTCTTATGAATTAAACTTATTTTATTTATTTTACTTAGAACCTTTTTTAACTATTTGGCTTTGATCTCTTGGCTCGACGACGTTAACCCTATCCATCAACAAAATGGAACAGCTTATAGCTAGCCTTATTGCTGACTAGATCAAGAAAGACTAGGTTTTGTTCTCTTTAAACTTAATCTACAATGAATAAGACAATATTAGTAAAATAGACTACATATAAAATAGCTTATTATATATATATACAACATAACGAAAGAAACAAACTCTTCTTCACTTCTTCAATTATTATATATATTTCAAAGGGATGGGAATTCCATAATATGGACCATATTAATAAAACTCTAAATCCTGGTACTCAGCATGAAAATAATTTTCTTTTAATTATAAGCTTAGATCAAAAATATAGACAATACAAAAAAGACAGAAATCCTTAACAAAGACATTTTAATATAGTGTATGTTATGAAGAGGTTCAAAGTGACCAAATTTAAGTTTTCTGTTGGCACTTCAGGGCAACTCCTATTACTATTTCTAATTACTACACCTTATATTTTCAGTAAAACCAATATAACTCTAATTGAACAGTATTCTGTGTGGATATAAACAAACCACCTTATGAATTAGTTACTATAGCACTATAACTACACTAATAATCACTACGTAACTAAATATCTTAAAGGAGGTAATTTCATTTGCTTATGCTATTTTCTCTGCATCAGACTGTATGATTAACAAAACCCAAATAACGAAAAAAAATTGGTTTTCTGTTACCATATCATTAATCGCTTCAATTCACTTAATTTTAAATAAACTACGGTAAATATATAATAACAGGGAACTCAAAATTACGAAGTAGGAAAGTCCGTAATGGTTTAGGAGGTGGCCAATTAACTTGACTGATATATCTGAACGAGGATTCGAATCTAGGACTGGGATGGATCTTTGTATTTCTTTTTTATCTTCTTCCGAATTATCGAAGGCCATTGTAACCATTCGAGTCTGTATAATAGACCTTATAGCCACAGTATTCATTAAAAAGTTAAAATAAAAGAAATGTAGATTTCGGAAAGTTTTAGCATAAATGGTAATTTTAAGAAAGCCACAGCGTATTTCCTCCTAATTTACAATAATACCCTCAAAAATTCTTAAATAGAACAAATATTCATGATTTAAATTAATATATGTCAACCCTTTTAAAGTGTTAAATTCACACTACATAACAATAACGATTATTGTCTTTATGTCTTTTCACGTACGTATTCCTGGAAACAACCCAAGCGAGCGTAATGAGTTAATCCTTATTAAAATATTAAGAATCTTCATTTCTCTCATAATTTTTTTATTGTGTCCATTTCATTTCCCGTATTAAGGAACATTGTCGTATGTAGGCTGTCCTTTGAAATCCGTTACTCATCAGAGTATCACCCAAAGAAGTAATTGTGGGAGTTTTGAAGCGGGAAAAGAGGGGAGGGGTTGTTCAGGTCTAGGGGATCAGTTTCGAAAGTGTATCCTCCTCCCCCTGTACCGTATCGACAAGTCGGCGCCGCGTAGGGATTAGGGGTAAGGGCTGGTATTGCACGGATGACGACACGCGAGGCACACGAACACTTCTGTTTGCGCTTGCGTCAAGACATTCAAAACCGGACGCCTCCACACATGGTACAAATTATCATCAGTCGCCGACAAATGCAGAGGTCATAGCAATCCATTTCTAGTACAGATTTCAGTGAAAAAGATAAAAAAAAAAAAAAAAAAAAAAAGTATTTCTGGAATAGCACAACAGGGTTAGTGAATTAACTGTTTCTAAACTTTGTTCACATAGACTGTTTGTCTCAAAACTAAACATCATCGGCCAGATATTAAAAGATTTTAATATCCTTACCTTAACTAATTTATAATCCACAAAATAATATGTTTCGATTTGCTAAAGAACAAAAAGAGACTTTCAAAGTGAAGTGTTCGGAGTTATGCTTTTGATAAATTCATTTAATGAAAATGACATAAAATAAAAATTAATAATAGATTTTGTTCCAAATGAATACGACTAAAAAAACAAAACAAAAAATAACAAAAACTGTGTACCTTATTTATTTCACTGCCATCGTTGTCTTAGCAATGATATTCTTTGGAAGCTTATTTTTTTTTTTTTATAAACTCATTGCTTATTTAAGCCTTAACAAATTCATTTAAAGGTGAGCCCAGTGATACAGGCAAAATGAGCTGCGGAGTAGCCGGGTTCGATCCCCGCTGGAGGACGAGCATTTCCTAAGTTATTTCTCCTCAGGACAGGATCTAGGGTTAACCCAACCCTCTGTTAAAACGGGGAACCGGGCTTCTTTCTCAGGGTAAAGGCAGGCGAGCATTGGACTGACCACCCAATCTCTACTAGTCACTAAAACATCAGAGCTTATCCCAAGGGACAGATTCGTACGTACGGCTCCTACTTATTCATGTAAAGAGAAAAGGGTGGAGAACATCATTGTAAAGGTATGTTACCATATTTTTTTTTTGCTTAAGCCATCAGTCCTATCCAATTCTAGGTGATTTTTTTGGATAAATCCTAAGATACTGAGATAGTTTCCCGTTGCCTTCCTGAGGAAGAAAAAGTGAAGAAGAGGCTTACAAACGCAGGAAAGGAAATTGAAAGATCCATGGCGGTGCTGGGATTCGAACCCAGGTTCCGACACATATGCCTAGTAGGAGACCTCCGCATAGACCACTAGGCTATGTCGGAACGGCATATTATCATATATCTTACCGTAATTTTAGCAATTAGCTCTGCGATAAAATTACAAAGAAAAATAAATAAATAAATAAATAAATAACACGCAACCTATACGTGACACATGATGATTTTTCGTCATTGGTACAAACTTTTTTATCTAATCTACATACAAAAAGAAATTACTACTGATCACAGTTTGTATTAAATAATTAAATTTAAAAAAACAACAACTTTAAAACCACGTTTTTATCTAGTAACGGCGCACGGAAGGACGTGTTGACTTGGTGAATAATTTTAATATAAAATATATTAATATATCAGTATATTATTGTATTGTCATCAGACATAAGCAAGTGTGCAAAATTTCTAGATGATTGACTGATGGGAAGTGACTTTAAAAGTTGATCACAAGATTTGATCTGGAAACTATACAGTGAGAGTTAATAAAAGCATTGTAAAAATAGGCAAGTTCTTTCATTATAATTTATCTCCTGCTTTTTAATAATATTTAACTATATCGAATAGAAATTTTCAAAAATAATAAATAAATAAAAGTTAAAATAAAATATGAATCAAGCTAACGGAAAGAATGAAAAGAAGTGGTTCTGGTAAAAATTGCTAAGAAAATATTAATTGGAATTTTCTTTTTAATAACTTTTAAAAACAATTTCTCATCTTACATTAGATTAGATTAGATTAAGTGAAAGTGGGTGGCATGACTGCCGAGCACGTCGACCTGAAAGATCTTTTGTACTATCCCACGGAAAGAAGGACAGACTGAGAGAAAGACTGAGAAAGGATGGTGTGAGAAATGCAGGAGAAACGGGAGAACCTCGGGAAAACCTGCCCAGCGCGGATCGCCACCATCAACGAAACCCACATGAGAACCGAACCCGGGACTCAGAGGTGAATTTCTCATCTTACTAGGATAAATAAAAGGCCAGGGCCTTGAAACGCGGGAGGTTTAGGCTCCCAGCGATTTCGCCCAAGTTGAGGTCAGATGGCCCACCCGTCGCCCGCCCGCCTTTAACCCCCCGGTAAGAAACGCAGTAACCATTTGACAGAGGGCTGGGTGAACCCTAGTGTCCGTCTGGGGGAGAAACAACCGTGAAAAAATCCCCGACCACCGCCGGGCAACCGGACCCACAGAATAAATAGTTAGAACAAATCTGAAAATATCAAAGTTACCTTGATACTATGTATTAAACACTGATTGACAAACTAGTCAGTTTGTAAACTTTTTAAAGTATTAAAAATATTTAAATCATCTTTTTTTTTGGGTGTGGGGAGAAAATGACAATAACTTTTTTTTTTTTTTAAATTGTAACAATTTAAATATCAAACATTTTCATACATAAAAATTTAAGAACCAGCAAATACTAGCAAATTATAAAAAAGCGCCCATTTCATGATGATTATTTGAATTAATTTCAAGTCATTGTTGTCTTTCTTCATTTTAATTGAACTATTCTGTTGTAAGTCATCCAAAAAGAATTCCTACTTACATTTATCATAAAATTAATATTTTTATTAATTCAATAAATTAAAAAGGAAGAAAGTGGAATTTATCCATGAAATAAAAGTATGATTTATTGAGCTTATTAAATCAGAAAATATTATCATAAATTACTTATGAAACTATTGCCATAAATTAAGTTGGCACTAGGTGTCGTGTTGCCTATTCCGAACAGTAAAGGCCATGAAAAAAAAAAAAAAGTTGCCAACTCAGTCAATGTCGTATTTTAAACCTACGTGAATACAATCGTCAACAAATAATTCAGTGTTCAACTGGAACAGAAGTAAGTTTCGTTTCTACGATTAATCTTATGTTTCTTTTTAGATCCCATTGCAAGTTTTATAGCACTTGAAGTGAGAGTCTTGCAAATAATTTAGAAACAAAAATTTTCATTCAGCCTACAAAATTTAACAATATAACCGTTAACTTTAATGTACACATCAAAATCTAATCCATTATCGGAATGTTTTTAACTTTCTTTAAAAAATGACATAAGCATTTCATTGCGTTATCGATTGAACAACAAAAAGGCATATTTTTTTTTTTTTTTGGAGGGAAAGGGTTCTTAAATTGAATAGATACAGAAACTCCAAAGCTAATCAGATCTTATGACTAAACTCTTAAATATAAGTTTTGGTAAGAAACTTTTAAAGCTTGATGTCGATCAGTGCATTTTTTTTTAAGCTTACGTTTTAGTGTTTGGCCCTTAAAGTGGATCTATAAATAACGAAATCTTTTTCTTTTATTATTAAAATTCTAAATAGACACATTCAGAAAGAATTCACTCAAAAAATAAAATCAAATAACCTAAATGCTTTGCAAGTCATAGTGAAACCGGTTGTGTTGCTTGTATTTTTTAAATATGTAAAAACTTTTTAACTAGTCACGTGTGTTGGCCAATAATTTTATCTTCTCGAAAAAATAAATAAAAAAAATAACACGTTAAATTTTATAGTTAACCTAAATAGTAGTTTCCGGAAAACGTGAATTTCTGTCAAAGATATTTTGCGTGGCTATTATAGTATTTAATACAGAAGTTTCGAAAATAAATTGATTATCATTAATTGAAAAAACTTTTATATGTCGGCAGGATTACTACACTTTCCCGTAACTATTGCTGGAGAAAGTAAATAAAACAAAAAAGTGTTGTTTTCGATTCATATTTTCGCTGAACGTTTTGTGTGGAAGGACTCATTCGTGTCAGTGGTGTTTGAAGAGGCCACCAGATTGATCCATGAATCTGACCCCAATAAATCGAAGGGGGTGGAGTAGCAGCTGCCAAAAGACGGGCTTCTTGGGTATACCTCATCTTTGTCAAGTGGAAATAGAGCGGGCTAATTGGCGCAGGGAAAGACCATTTCCCTAATTTATGCCTTGGTATTGTGATGACAAGGACCATGAAGATGCACCTGATTAAGATTGGATTGTCACCACACGAGATTCCCCTCAATAATTGGCACCACTGAATACGTAATGAGAGACAACTCTACACCTACATATAAAAGGTTCAATCCTGTTCCCTTTATTTACTAGTAAATCTGACGGTTTATAATGAAGTACTTTAATTCCTTTGCGAATGAAAAAACTATATTCTCTTATTAATGAACAACTTAAAATTTTAATAATAAATCAATATTTTTTTTTAAAAAGGTGCTTTTTCTGTTTCGCTAGGTTACAGAAATTATTTTTCAAGTATTTTTTTTTTTTTCATTAACACTCACTCAATTAATATTTTAATAGATAAATATATCAATTGGATGTATCAAAAATAATTGCCTAATCTAATAACTATCAACCAATGGTTCGCGAAGAAGTCGTCTAGAAGGAAGGGGGGGGGGGGAGAAATAATTTTTGGGACGGGGAGAGGTGTATAAAATACATATCTCCTAAATAAAATGAAAAACTCAAGTCAGAGCAGATCTAATTAAATATTTCCCCAAAAGGTGAAGTATTTCATGTGCTTTAAAAAAATACAGTCAACAATAGGATTGTTTTCAATCAAAAATAAAACAAGTTATATCGGTATAATTTGGTGCTGAAGCATAAATTTAAAGGCGATCCATCATAATATAAAAATTTAAGCATAATAATAAAAAAGGGAAGTACATTAACGTAAGGAAAAATAAAAAAAAAAATTAGGAAAATAAGAAAAAAAAAATCTATGCGGACATTGAGCAAAAAAAAAACAAACAGTAGATGTACGGATTCAAACCGACAACCATCAGCATACGAGTCCGAGAACTTACCAATCAAGCTACAGCTGACAACTGAAATGAGATGGTTGCATTTCTTATATTTAAGATAATAGCGGAAATCAATGAAAACAATGCCAATATCTCAAAAATATTGGGGGGGGGGGGGCTTGACCCCTGAAAATACCCTAATCCTATGTTGTTTGAGCCTCTGAACACGATGATGAAATCCGTTTGTCAATCCGACCTTCCGTTCGGGATTTGTTAGGGGAGGACAGACACGGATGCACGTAAGGACAGGACAAACGCAGTAGCTACCGATTTTGGTCGGTATCACAATAGCTCCCAAATGGGTCGCTAAAAAAGAGAGGCGACAGTGTTCAAAACACAAATAAATTGTTAGGACAATGAAGACTTCAACAGAGGTCAGAAAAAACGAGAATGTTAACTGTAACAGACATCCAGTGATCGTCAAGTTTTATTGACTACTAAATAGAACAACTCATGATTTCCATATGTATTCAGCTGAAAGAAATCTCATTACATGATAACGATGGATCCCAAGGAAACGTTACATTTTAGATTCACAAATGAGCTGAGCTAAAAATCACTACAACAAAAAGCTTGTTTCCTAATGAGACATTCTCCACTATAATAAAACTTTTTATCAAGTTTTGTTTTCAAATTATTGTAATGGTTTTAAAGCTGCCATTTCCAATAACATAAAAATCAAAGTAATTTTTAGGTTTATTTTATTTGTTTCAAGAACTGAATTTGGATCAATGAAGGTAGAAATCATTATTGATAATAATTAAGTGAATTGGATTTTGAAGTCCCTTCACTCTTTTCTTTTCGTAAGCAGATTTTTATTCAAAGAAATTGAAAGCTATGCATCAAAAGAAGGAAGATCTACTGATTGAGATCGTTGGACAAATAAATCCATTAATTCCCACTCTCCCTCCTTGCATTGTTGAAGTTTCCATTTTGAGTGACGGTAAAAGGACAACGAAGACAGAGAAGAGCGCTCGATTCATCAGAGGGTAGGCAGCAAATTGATTCCAAGCCACAATAACGCTGGTGTCAATTTCAGCGCTCGTGCAAGTCAATTGAAAAAAAAAAAAAACACTGTGGTTTCTTTGGAAAGATAGACAGAAACGTTCATCACATATCGGAATGTTCGCCTTCCTTCGTCATCCTCAACCAATCAATATAGGCATCAATTTAGGACATTTGGAAATTTCTTTTGCAACTTGGGACAAACCTATACTGTGAATCCTAAATAAAGTTTGAAAATCAACAATAAATGAAACAATACCAAAGAAATCATTATTAAGCCATAGACTATAATCTTTATGTCTATAATGTTTTCATGCATTTCAATGGGAAAATAAAAATTCCCCTAATAATATTACAGAAATCATTATGAATTAAATCAAAGTCAAATAGTGAAAATTAGTTGCATTCTTTTTTTTTAGCTACTGACGTAGCTTAATAATAGTAAGTATATAAACTGTAATTATATATTTATAATACTTATATATCACACAACATCACAGAAGTTTAAGGGATATTTAAGTTATCTTCGCTTACCTCTATTTACAAAAAAATAAAATAAAAATAAAATAAAATAAATAATTAAAGGAAAATACCCTACATTTTTTTATTCTGATAATAATGTAACAATTTTTTTTTTTTATGTCAATTTTTATTAATGAATAAAGATAAGAAAAGAAAGTTAAGAAACTGCCAGACTCCATAACTGAACATCCAAATTATACTGTCAAACATATAATCATAATTTATTTCGTAAATTTTCGCTGTTACAGAAACAGCTTCTTCAAACGGTACATAAAATAAATTATCAAATTACAATAAACAGTTCGTATGCCAACACATAAATCAAAAACATAACAATAAAAACAAAACCGAGTTTAACACATATTAACTACTTAATAATACGTGTACGTTTAATAATTTTGTAGAGTAAGAGGGCATTATTTTAATCGCTATATCCAATATTTTATGGAGTTAAGTCGATTCCCTTATACGTATTCTTAGTCATTTCATACTAGAGTAACATTCTTTTTAGTAGCAAAATAGCTGAACTAATTAATCTGATTGTCCTGATATGAAACATCTACAATACCCTACATGATATTTAAGGAAAATATTGTTAAGGAAAAAGTCATTATTTAAATCACTGTTTTCAATAACAATCAAATGCCAACTTTAATTTGAAATCATTTTAAGCAAATCTTTACGTATTTTTTTTTTCCTGTTTCTGCCGATTTAATTGTTTGGATTGTTTGAATAAACCCATTTTCTAGTGGGTATATACTTTAATAATGTAATATTCTCTTTCCACTGCCATTTAGGTTATTATTTGAAGCCTTTAAATGAAAAGATGAAATTGAGTTCAGAAAATTGAATAATGCTGGTTATTTACTGCAATTTATGTCATCTATAATGACACTGAATTGGGATTTCAAAATAGAATTGGAAAATATTGCTTAAATTTAATGTTTATTAAATTCTCTGTATAAAGACTATTCTACTTGTTCTTCATTCCGATTGCTTAAAATTAAAATATAAACTACTTATTAATTTTGCACTTTTATTTCTCAAAATCGAAAACACAAACCAAAAAAATAAAAATTAGAAGAACAATAACTAAATAGTTTTTTAAACTTTTTATTTTTATTACGTCATTCCTATCTAATAAATATTGATAGTAATAAATAATAATCATAATTTATGTAACATCTAAATTTCTTATATTTAAAATTAAATCACTTTCTAAGATAGTTCACTATTAAAATAGCTTGCAAAGTTTAAATAAAAAAAATTATTAAAGTTTGAAAATCTTATGGAAAAGGGTTTTTAGTTATTATTCTAAAAATTTAAGTTAATCTTTTGCTAAAGATTAGAAATTATTATCATATTAAATCAAATAACGACAAGAATTCAGAAACTACATTGACAGATTATTATTCTTTCAAAAATGTAAAACTGAAAATCCCTTATCCAAAGGACTGTCTCAAATACATATCTTTTAACAATATTTGGATGGACAGAGTTTACAAGCTGTTCTTCCGGATCAGATCATAGTTCCTTCGAAATTTAACGAAATATGTTGCATCACCTAAACGAGTCGATAACTAAGGAGTTGTATCTTATAAAGCTTGTTGGCTAGACAGGGTAGAATCGCGACTCCTCCCTTAGGAGAAAATGTAGGGGGAAATAAAATGGCACGGGGCTGGGCAGCTGCCCCTTTCTTCATGTTCTTATCGCACTGACCTTAAATGAATTAAAATGATTTTGTCAAAATGGCCCTTGGAATTACCGGATACGCTGAAAAGTACTAGGAATCCCATCCCATTATTTACAATATTGATGTATAAATTTTCAACTGCAATTATCCTTGAAAAACGTAAGCATGTTGTTTGACTGTAGCTACATTTTGAACATAATACGTTAACGGAGTAAAATAATAATAAAATATTCATCAATAATAGAACAGAATGGTTCCTTTATTCGCAATCAATCAGAAAACAAAACATAGTCAAAAGGCGTTAGAAAGATACTGAAATATTACAGAGGTGTTGACTGTATTTACATAGGCCTAGTATCGGTTCTTTTACATAAAAGTAATAATATAATCTGTTATAGATATTTTTATAAAATAATTCAATATAAAACACTTACCGAAGCTGGCTGAACTGAGGACACTTCATTCTTTCGTCGCAGTTCTTCAATGTAGAATCCTTATTTCAAACCTCTTTCCTTTCTGGATCAATTCTCTCCCTTCTCTAAGTCTAAACTGAATTGCTAATCCTTTGATCCAAACTTAGTCAGTATTAAATGCCAAAAAGAAGGAATATGTTCTTAAAGTAATAAAAAAAATGTTTATTAATCGTGTTGACTTGACTTTAACATTGAATTCGTCCAGAGGGGAAGTCCCAGAACAATTAAATATCTAATCTTAACTAGAATAGACTTTCCTTTCGATAATTGGTTGCTTAAAAAGTCTTAATTTTAATTAAGTTTACTGCCTTCAATGTTTTAAGGATATAAAGGCTATTCATTAAATTTGTAACGACGCTATAAGCAACGAAAATCGGATCCGTTCCCAAGTAAACATTGAAGTTGGAAATTTAATTTGTTGAAATTAAATAACAATCACTTGACAGTTTCTTAAACTTAAAAATTGTGTTATTTACAACTTTCTTCTTTAAGATCACTTAGATTGCAACTCGACCGCTAGTAAATGAATTTAATTTAGGGTTATTCTCTGAATTTCTTTTACATTTTGCTCTTTATTTAGAATTCATTTCAATTTATCACGGGAAATTCAGTTTAGATTAGTGTATATTAAATAACTTGAAATGTTGAGAATATATATTTTTCCTTTTTATTTGATAGTGCTAAATACAACTCATAATTAAATTAATTTGTTCTTCTTCCAAAATTTCTGATTAAAAAATTTATTTGCCGCTACCTAATTTTCTAATAACTCTAAACTTCTTTGTTCCTCCGGATTATCATTAATATTCAGCTTCTGTTTAATGCTTATCAGAATCGAAAAAAATAAATAAATTAAAATTAAGTAAATTTGTAATAAAATATAAACTGAAATATTTCTGAAGAATTCTGTCATTCTTTAATCTATAAAAAGTAATTAAATGATGTAAAGAGTTGTTTTGTGAGTTAATTCATGCAGTTTTGAAAGAACTATACAAATAATTTCAACTTTTTAATCTGATATTCACTTATAAGAATACTGACTATTTTTATTGAATTTACAATAACATTAGCTTATACATATTACTGTACGAGTCTTGTCTTCTGCATTAGCCCTTCCATTTCCATATTTTTTAAAGTTTATTGTACAACAATCTACTAACTTTCACGTAATAACATAATTATTTTGACTAAAATCTATTAAGTCATTAACTAAATTTAAAATTGTATTAAAATTAAAGAGAAATGCTTTCAAATTAATGTGAATCATTCAAAGTTCTCGTTCATAAAGCATTCACGACGCAGTGGGACATGAGGAGATCAGAAAAGGACTTTTTTAAGCCAACATCATTTGGCTAAAATTGTAAATTATCTTATAGCTTTAGTTTGATTTAAGGCCTCATTAAAAGTTTATTTATTTCATATTGCTAGCTTTAACAGCTTTAATGAAGATATGCAGAAAGTAAACAGGATTACAATAAAACTGGAAAATATTTCCAAATCTCAAATAATTACTTAAGTTATTTCTTTGGGAAGGCCGCGTGGTTGGCGATGTCGCTAAGACACTGGCCTCTCACCTCTTGAGTACCGAGGTTCGGTTCTCATGTGGGTTTCGTTGATGGTGGCGATCCGCGCTGGGCAGGTTTTCCCGGGGTTCTCCCGTTTCCCCTGCATTTCTCACACCATTCTTTCTCTCCGTCTGTCCTTTCCGTGGGATAGTACCCAAAGATCTTTCAGGTCGACGTGCTCGGCAGTCATGCCACCCACTTCAATTAATCTAATCTAAGTAATGATCAGATATCGATCCTTTATTATATAAGTAAAAAGTTATTTCTTTGGGACTTATTTACAGAAGCCTATATCGTTTAATATTGAATACTACTTGTTCGATCCGCTCTCTTTTTAAGGCCTACGATTTAACAGAAAAATTGTTTCTAAAACAATAAAGTAAACACTAAAATGATTGTATAATCCTTCAGATTTAAAAAAATAACTGTTTTCTTTGGACAAAAATATAAAAGAAACATCAACAAACTGTGTTCCTAAATCAAGGTAGGTGTATTTATTATGGAGAACACCAGCTACTTATACATCATATACAACACACGATATATTACAGAACATTAATAATAAATAACTTAGCAATTTTACATTTACAGGATATCTTAGAAAAATTTTATTTATTTTGTTTTAAAGTGTCATGGGTGGATTACGTCCCTCGGGTCACACATTTTCATTTAGGAAGAGGGGAGGGGATAAAATAATAATAAAAAAAGAACATGTCTGAATTGGAACTTTTTTTTTTTTTTTAATTATTGTTACTGTTGAAATACTTATATGTTTGAATGATAAAATAACCTCTTAAATTTATATTTAAAAAAATAAGGGAAATATTTTTAAACCTCTGCACCAATTAATTGCGAATCGTACAATTATACTTACAATACTTTTTATAATTATGTTTAAAAGTATCACTTTTGACTTATTTTTCATAATTTTTTTTCATTTTATCTCTAAATTATAATTAAAACCAATATTCATAATTTAATATCTTTTTTTCCGAACAAAGGACTGTTCATGTGCTTCCCTTATTTTTTTTTTTTTTTAATCTTAAACAACATAGTTTTTTTTATAATAATACTGTCTAACATTGTATTTATTTAATCAACTGAGAAACAAATTTCTGTGACATAGGAATAAATTAAGTTGTTTTCATATTTAAACCAAAACTCCTGTGACTGGAGAGGGCATCTCTGTCTAATGAAGCAAAGTGATGATAGGAGATTTATTTTTTCCTTTTAGAATAATTTCTCTCATTTTTTTTAATTGGATTGGGACAAAAGCACAAGAACGGACACACAATAGAATACAAAGCCCAAAATCATTATTATTATTATGATGACTTCTTTCCATAAAATATTTTCGTATTCCTTTATACTATAAAAGAAAAATGGATGGGAAATAGAAGCAATATTCCATCGTTCACATTTCTTCACTTTTTTTTTTAAATAAAAAAATAATAAAAAAAATAATTCTTGACATTTGAAATAAGGGATAAAAATGTACACTTTTCTTCTACCTATTTCTGTATATTCCTCATTGTATTGGACTTTTTTTTTTATTTTATATATATTTAAACAAAAATTTTATAGCAAATTAAGTCAATATAATAGAAAAACATGGTTACCATTACATCATAAATTTATAAAAAGATTAAAATTTATAGTGAAAATTATAGATTCAACGCACTTTATTAAAAATAAATAAAGTCCCTGGTAATGGAATTTTGAAAAAAAAAATGATAAATTTAAATATATAAATTGAAATTTCAATTATTAAGTATTAAAAATAGAATAATATTGATCATCAATGTAAACAGCTCCCACATTTTCTATTAATAAACTTAATTTATATGTAATTGACGTCATTTTTTTAAACTTTCATTTCTTATAAAATTTACAAATATTCAGAATTGGGAAATGTGTTAAAAAGTGGGTAGATGGTATACTGAGTTAAAAAGACGGGAACAACACTTTTCTCATGGGTAGGGAAGATACAAGAGGGACGATATAAATATAATTATATTAAAAAAAATGGAACTTTTTTCTTTTAAATTATAACCATTACAATGAAAGGTACAGTTTTTCATTAAATAAACAAAAGTAAAATTAAAAGTTTGAACAACAATGAAAGCTATTTTGTTTTTGTAATGAAAATATAACAAAAGCTGTTTCTTTGACGTCAACAGTTTTCCAGTATAGGAATCATTTTCTATTTAGTAAATTTGTTTTTTTTTTTATATTTTTTTTTTTGTTTTTTTTAAATTCCTTTAATACAAAGTTGACTACGAGAATAAAAGGGAGATGGGGAGACTACGGCAAAACTCCCCTCCCCGCCCCTTCCTCTCCGATGGTAAGTCCATTTTCCAAGCAGAGGGAGGGGGAGGGCTGTTGAGAACGATGTTACCTAGCTCCTTAACATTTTCTCTTCTTTTTCCCAAAACTGTTCGAAGGTTGTCAACTGCAGTTCTTTCATCCCATATAAGTCCTTTCCTTTGGGGATGTTTTTTGAACATAGTTTTCACTTGAAAATCATGAACTGTAGCACCTAACCCGACTGTTTCCACTCCAACTTAGAGGTGGAAAGGAAGGTGTGCAAATATGGTCCTTATACCCACTAACTCTGCCCACCAAACAGATGGACAGGTGACCAGAGCAAACCTTAACAAATATATTCTACAAATGCACATTTTTTTTTTCCCTAACGAATGTCTAATGACTTATACCTGAGTTAAAATTGTGGTGAAGATCGCCTCTGATTCGAAATAGTCCAACATTTTCTTCTCGTCCGACCTTAGTGTCAATCACTAGGAAATCAACATTGAAAGGCTTTTATTTTGTTTTCCCCACCTTAGATGTTTATGGCTTTTGAGTTTGTTTTAGACATCCTGGACTTTCTTGCTGAATACGAAGACCATTCAATATCTGTAATATTGTAATTTAGATGAATTAAATTTTCTATACAGCTGTTAATCGAAGAATCTAACACACCTGCATCAAATCCTCAATATTTTGATATTCTTATTTTGTGTTTTGTATTTTCTGATTTATTTCCATATGTAAATACAACTACACAAAATTAACCGATCAAAAATATTGAGGAATGTACAGAAACTAATGTCACAGGGGAAATGCTCGGTCACCGTGGGGGAGTCATTGTGATGGGTGGGCGAGTGAGTATCTCTTGAAGCATCCCCCTTCTTCATTTATCGCCTAATTTGGTCATGTGATCAGTGGCCATCTGCTCATGATGTTGTCTTTCGAGTCCATTGACCATATTCTCGATGTTCTTGAGGTCCGAAGCCGGAGACCCATGTCTTGAACCGTGCTCCGACGAAGGAGACACGGCAGGCTTTGGTCCTACAACTACCGGTAGTGGAGGCGTGACACTCCTAAGCGACGATGTCGACGGTTGATGGTGATGGGCAAGAGAATGATGGTGACCAACAGGTTCGAAGACGGAGCCAGCCGTCGTAGGCAAAGGACTCCCGACCAGAGGTTCACCAGCACCCGTGGCTGACAATGGGGAGGTTGTAGTCACCATAGTTGTATTGGTGACGGGCAGGGTATAAGGAGTGAAGCGATGCTGCTTCAGACGATTGGTAAGAAGAGAGGAACCTGGAGATGACGGGGGAAGTGAAGAGGAGGACGAAGACGACGCCGATCCTCCACTACCCATTCCCAGACCTGCTGCGGCTGCAAGACCAGAGTAGCCATGCGGAAACAGCGGGTGACCGGCGGCAAAAGCAAACTGCGCATTGAAGATGAGGTTGTGGCCGACGGGAAGTCCTGCCGCTGCTGCCGCTGCAGCCGCATGAGCGTGGGCCAGATGGGAAGAGGTTCCATGTCCTGCTGATGTAAAAAGAGAGAGCGGCAGAGAATGGGGACTGGTCAGTCCGCTCTGTGTTGTCCCAGGCATTAAAAGTTGTCCCAGATGAAGGCCGGCTGCTGCTGCATGGCCTGCGTTCGGATAAAGTCCCGGTGGATACAAGTAGGGCAGGAGAGGGGGTGGATGCAGAGCTGGTCCAACGGTCACATTGGGACTTGGGTGCTGCAACATCTTTAAAGCGTCCGATGGACTGCCGTGGTGGCTATCGCCGTCGCTGCTACTTCCACTGGACAGGTGGAGGGAGCCTTTGGCCGTGGCCTCCTCCCTTGCAAGGTGGCGGGATGTGCTCCCGTTCAACGAGTCCAATCCACCTTCACCTTTGGACTCGCTGTCCAGGAGCCTATCTTTGCGGTTATTATTGGTGTCTTCGGATGGCTTACCTGAATCATCGCGGCTATTCTCTAAAGAAAAGAAATCAAAAAGAAATTAAGTCAAAATCTAAAATCAAATATTACAAACAAAAACAAAACTCCCACATTATTATCAATTTAAACTTAAATGATTTTTTTTTTTTAAGTTTCATATACAAATACCATAGAATTCTTTAAAGTCTTTTGTTTTTTCGTTCCCCAATCTTATACCATTCCAACGTAGAATTTGCAGGAGATAGGTTGGTTTTTTACAAGTGGTTAATGAAGTGCAATGATAAAAATAAAAAATAAAAATAAAACGACTGAAAAGAATATATCCTATTCTTGCAAAATAAGTAACAGTAAATCTTACGATTAGAGAAACTTCTTTCTTTTTTTGAATAAATTTTGTCTGCTGTAGTTTATTAACTACTAGAGATCAATAAAAACTAGGTAGATTAATAAGATTAATTCAATAAGGAATTTTATTAGGAAGACATTGCTGTTTTTAATAATTAATTATTAGTAAAAATGATCACTTTATTCTTTAAATTAAATAAATTATTAATTTGAAAATCAACAAAAGTATCCTCCTGAGTCGAAGTGTTTTGTGTCTGTTTCTGAACAGCTTCTTTGCAATGAACAGAAGCTCTCAGATCACGTGACTTGACGTATGGAGACTTCCGGTGCATCGGATGCGGAAGGGACTCATTCTGGCTTCATCGGAAATGGCCGATAGAAAGCGCACCAATGGACACCGGATATTTGGAAGTGTCCTACTCAGGGGATTGGCGAGATGGAGTCAATGGAGGAGGTTAAAAGAAAAAACAAAATAAAACCTCCAAAAAGAAAAAGAAAAAAGAAGAGGATGTACATAGAAAATAAATAAATCTATTCGTAAGGATTGAATCACTAGTAATTCAACCTGTGCATTTGCACAGGTGAACAAGTATTAAATACACTACAGGAATTATGATTTATACAATTAAATTTTATTTTAAGGGTTTAACTAAAAAAAACTTTGAACAAAATTGTTTAAAGAAAAAAAATGTAAATAAACATGTTACGTCAAATAATTCAGTAACATTGCAAAATTCCTTAAGTTGCTACTAATTTCAGTGTACAGAATGAGATTTCAAATAGTATTTTAAAGAGTGTTTTTTTTTTTTTCTTTCTCTTGTTCTTTTAAATGATAAATGTATACAGAAGAAACATTGTAATGTACTTATCATTTAAAAGAACAAATCAGAAAATGTAATATCCTATCAACGGCTCCCTTTAATTCTATATGATAGTTTTTGCTAAAATTTTAAGAGAGAGATTTGGTGTTTATTTTTTATTTTATTTTTTGCTTCTCCCTGTATGTATATTTCATTTTATGGCTTAGCTTTTAACTACGTCTTTCGTATGAACTAAATCCGTGGTTCCTTTAGAAATTCAAGTCAGAAGACGGCAGCAGGAGGAGGAGGATGATGATGATGGGGTGGACGAGAGGCACAAATGGCCGTCGCCGCCGCCGTTCACGGACGCCTGATCACGTGGGCAGCGCTCATCGATAATTGAGCCAACGGCGCATGCAGGTTGAAGCGATTACGGGGGAGCCAGCAACGCCAGGAGGAAGCACAGTGGACGCCATATCGGATTTGGAGTCGGTCGGCTCCTTTGACCGTCCTCCCCATCTGATTCATTTTGTAAATAGCCCCCGTTTTATCCACTCGAAGGATAGATATCTAGACCAAGGATAAGCAGATTGGAAGCAATTTCTTGAAGGGTAATAATAATAATCAATTACTTTCTTAGTAATAGGTAAGTTCTAAAGGAACTCGAAATAAATTCTTGTGCAAAGAGACTTATATTTTAAACAGCTTCTCTTTTAAGAAAAGATTTTGTTTCTACTAGTCAAGAAATAACCCCCATCCCTCAAAAAATAAAAAATAAATAGCTACTTATCAGCTAAGTTTTTAGAGGGAATAAAATAAAACAAGAAAGAATAAGAAAAATTTAATATTTCAGGGATCTACAGAATATCAATAGTTTTATACATTTTATTCTAGAATCAAATAAATTATTTATTTTACTCCTAAAATCTAAATTACATTAGTCCTATCGTATATTTAGATAGTAACAGAATATCGCATTCGATTGTTCATTGTTATGTAATAACAAAAAAAATAAAAATTCATAAAGAGAATTGTTAAGTTTTCAATCTTTGCTTTCCGAATCAATTCAAAATCAGTTACTGAATAAAAATAAAAATGAAAAAAGTCCCCTTGAAATTCATTGCAAGGCATTCGTTTTTTTTATGATTTTGTCCACCCATTTTATTTTCGTTTGATTATGGTTCGCTAACTTTGCCCTTCTCCACCTTGACTATGGGGGTGGCATTTGAGGAGGGTCCGGCAAATTACAGCCTTGGTCCTTTCGGAGGGGGTAGAGAATGTGTGACTAGAATCGAAGGAGTTTGGCCATCGATTTATTAGGTGAAAAAAAAGATAAAAAGTATTATTTTACTGAAGACAAATAAATAAATAAAAAATGAAATTTCTAAATCTCTAAGTAAAAATATACTGAAAACTAAATAAAGAATCAAAAATAGTTGGTTTCACCAAATATACAGTCAATATCTCTAAAAATTTCTTTGAAACACAGGATTTTGAATAATTGATGTTTTACTATATAAGAATTCAAGGAAATAATAAAATATTAAATAAATATATTTTCCTATTTCTTCCAACCTCGACAAAATTAATAAATAACTAAAGTAAAAATCATAACTTTACTAATTTCTGTAACTTTTAATCGAGTTACTGAGTTATTCCTATTCATTAATCTGTGCTAACTTGTAACGTCCATTTAATCATCTTTTCATTATTTATCTTTGCTGTTAGTATGATTATTACTTTAAAATTCCAATCAGAAATTTGTAAAATGAAAAAACACTGATTCTTGCCAACAGTCCTTGGGTTGACAATAGAAGCTACGTAGTTCGCTTTTCGTTGTTCCTGGGATAGCGAAATGGGTCCGTTTACAAATGACCCCGTGAGGTTAACTTCGTTATACTGGTTTTCTTGTAACCAAAACAATGTGAAAACCAGCCCGGCTTCACTAAAAGGGATTACTGTCGCCAACCCTATTTGAAATAATCTTCTCTATAGCTTCTACCTTTTTTTTTTTTTTTGAAGTTGTACGAAAGTAAGGTCGTGAATTAATTGATCCAATTATCAATTCGCAATTATTAAAAAAAAAATTAAAACGGTTTATTACAAGTCCAGCATAATAGTCAATAATTTCCTTACTGATAACTATTTCCTTGAATTCCTAATTTAAACATGTGACGGCAGACCCCAAATTCATATTTCAAAGTGAGTAGTTCATTTTCATTTACTCTGAAATATGAATTTCAGCCCATTTTTCAAAAGCAAAGGATTTACCTTAGCTGAAGATTTGTACCTTCTAGGAACTACATGATAGGGTTAAATCTTACCTTTATGATCTACAGGCGGTGAATGAGGCTTGCAGTCACCAGGACCTACTACATCCACCTTCTCATCCTCGTCGCGTAGCTCTCCCGATGAAGAGCTCCTTAGAGCGTGGCTGAGAAGTTGTTGCTGTTGTTTCTGATGCTCTTCCTGCTGCCGCTGAGCTGCCAGTAGAGCCTGCCTTCTGACAAAGAAACAATACAATGAGCAATATAGCTATTAGTAGCTACAGAATAACAATGAAAACTAACTAATTTAGAAATGTTTGAAATCTTCATAGAAAGACTTCATTGAAAAGAAAATTACAATAAATATTTTTTTTTTCAGAGACTGTTGAAAATCTCTGAAAAACTGGAATAGCTGGAATTCTGCTGATGTAAACATCTGGCAAAAATCCACTTCTACCCAACATTAATTCCATGTAAAGGCTCATTCTAGACAAAGGCCATTATTATTATTATTATTACGCATGATGGTTTTTAGAATTCCTCCTGACTTATTGAAACGACTGAGGATTCTATAGCTTAGTTTGTGCTTCAAAGATGTTTTCTCTTACTTTTAATCTATTGTGTATTTTAAAAACAAAGAAAAAACAAAACAAAGCATTCTTTTCTTTGCTTATGGTTTTGTTAAGTTTGTTTTATTCTTGAAGCAAATATCATTGTTACAAACAAACAAACAATTTCCTCGTAACTAATATTTTAAATAACTTCTTTAATACCAAAATCTCCATAAATCGTCTGTGAAGTTTTTGGAGTTTTTGGTATTAAAGAAGTTATTTAATATATCATTGTTACAAATTTCTTTTAAATGGGACTCACTCGAATTAAGTTCAAATTATCTGAAATTTTGACTTTCATATAATTGAAGTAATACTGTTAATAATACGTAGTATTTCAATTATTTCTAAAATAAATGCCATATACTTTATTTCTCATTAAAAAAAATGAAAACTGAATAAAATAACAGATTCCATTTCAATTTTTGCAGCCTCTGAGAGTTCCCTGTGTATAAGAAATACAGACTGAATTCAAGGGACGTTTAAACAAAGAGAAAAACAAACAAACCATACCTACCTGGTATTTGAATCCAAATCCCATAGTAGAGATTTGTTTTTCTGTGCAAAATTCCTTAAAACATTAAGAAAAATTCTGCGTTCTACTGCAAAGCAGTAGTGCCTTACTTAATGACTTTTCTATTTTCATTTTAACTTTAAATGAAAACTACAAGGACCTAAGATTCAAACATCATTCAATACTGATACAGTTAGATTTGAAGAAATTCAGTAAAGTATGATGTTTAATTACATTTTGACGATTGCTTTGGGTTTTGTTTTGGATTGATATTGTTGTTCAGGCCTTATTGCCAAAAAATGGTAACGAACATGAATTCATACTCATTAACACTTCAAAAACAGACGTTATTCATATGTTTTCTCACTAGTTTTTTTTTTAATTATCAAGATATTCTTACCGAATTCGGGGTTTCAGAAGCCTGCTGACCCTGAACTTCCACTCCCACCTCATTAGAGCAGTCCAACACCTGATGTCTTGCCTGTGGTCGGGGGTTAAGCTGAAGGGGTCACCATTGTAATGGAGAGAAACCCATTTTTTTTTTTGCTATTTTTTTTAAGGAGGGCAAGAGTTTCCAGTTGCATCTATTCAGGTAAGATGAAAGACTTTAGATAATGGAGTTCATGAAGCAAAACCGATGCCAACACCTGAGATAGTGATTTTTTTTCACTCCTAATATTTACAGTATTCAGAAGGAGTAAAACAAGTTGGATAGTTTTGAAGTTTTAAGCCCAAGCAAATCTTACAATTTCAAGATTTATTTCGCTAATTTTCGGTATCATTTACTTTTACAACTCGTATATTTATACAAAGCAAAGACTAGATTCAATTTGCCGTTCACCTAAAAAAACAAAAAGTTTCCTGATTATTTCAGCTGTTGCTGACATTCATGTATGAAATGTTACAAATTCAAATTAGCTTTATAAAGAAGATACTTGAAAAATTTTCAGATATATAGTAAAATAGAGCCTAGCTGAAAAACTCCCGATTTGTATCTTTTTTTTTTTTCCTGTTGGAGATTTCGTAGTTGTTTCGTATTCTTTACAGATTTCTTTTGTGAAAGGCTTTTTCTTTTTTTATTATTCAGTGACACCATTGAGGATTTCAGTAACATTCGTTAACACCTCCTGTTACTTCCTGAGGAGATACGAATCAAACCCCTTAAAAAAAGAAACCCTGTAAGTGCAAATGGAGGGGAGGCTTAGCGTTGGTGAGGGGTTAAAAAGGACTCGACCACTATTAGCTCCAAAACACGATCACCTTGCTCATTGTTAGATAAGAATGGTGTAACTCTCAGCAATCCACACACACCGACGGCAATTCCTTTCGCAGGCATTATCCTGTCCCTTCATCCCTCTTAGTGCAGGGAATGTAGAGTTACAGAGTTGCTGATACCAGGCAAGGAAACCATTTCCATTGACAAAGAGTCGCAAACTTATTTAATCTTCTACTGTTACATATTTTCTATAAATAATTAAATAAATAATATAACTACTAAAATAAAAGCAGCAAGATTTTGACATTACTTTTATATCAAAAAAATACATTAGCAGAAATAGGAGAAGGTCGTCATAAACTTTTATTATGGACAGTGTTGTTTCAAAGATCTTTGAATATGTATAAGAGGTAATTTTCAGAATTTCATATTTCTTTTTGCAAATTTTGATTTAACGAAGTCTCGTTACAACAAATATCGTTATTGTATTCATTTATAACAAAGTTCGTTGTAACGGATTTAGATTAGTCTAGAAGTTGAAAGATATTAATAGAATTTTAAAATTAAGACAATGGAAAAAAAGTTATCACTAAATGAAAGAAGAAATATCGAAGAATATAAGGTAAGATTTCAAAAATATGTTTTTAAGCAATTTATGCTTGATTAGCTGCTGATAACGTTTTAATGCTTACGAAATTATGCAGCAAATTTATTTTCAAAATTACATTTCATTTTCAATACACAGATAAAAAACATTAAAGAAAGAAAAGACCAAAAGAAATCTAAAAGTAATTACAAAAATCGTGAAAACTAAAGGTGGATAATCAACATTGAAGCGGTCGATCTTCAAAGAACCGCGGAATTGGTCTTGCATGCCAAAGAAACATTGCCACAAACCAAAATGATAGGTTTCCAAATGAATTTACGGTTTATTTTTCTGAAAGACATTGGCAAATTATTTTTTTGTTCTCTCCTGCTTTGACACTGCTGGGTTTGGTTTTTTTTTATCCTTCTTACTGAGATTGAAAAATTTTGAAAAAGAACAATGACTTGTGGGGAAAAAAAAAAATCTACTTACATCTGCAACAATGTTTATGTTTCAGTCAGCAACGGACATTTTGCCATTAAATAACATCAATAAAAGTCAGTGTTATAACATCTTATTTATCTAACAATTATTTATTTAATCTATAATATAATCTCGAAAAACAGTTCGAGGCGGAAAAATCACTGATTCCAATCAAACAGGAATTCATTCTCAGTTTTCAACAATAATGTATTCGCAAGACTATTTCCCTAACTTTTTTAAGTTGTACTGATACTACAATGTTTCTCGTAGTACAATTATTTAGAATACCTTTTTTCTGTTGTCCGATAGAGTGGAGTGGAGGTGGATTTGTAAATGTAAGGTCTGACAAATGAAACAAGGTTTAGAGAATCACTCAATAAACCACAAAGAAACACATTTAGAGGGAATACCGTTTGCTGTTTGTTGTTACTTAGCAACCAAAAGGAACGCCTGCTTTTGACAAGTGAAATGGAAAAAAAAAAAGAGGGGCTGTAGAAAGAAAAAAAAATAACCTAGAAGGTATATAAAAAAATAAATAGAAAAAAAAATTAAACAACTTTAATTCTCAGTGTGGAACTAAAAACAAAGTATGACCTCGAATTTCTAGAAGCATCCTGGCAAAAATGAGCTTACGAATTTCAGTACGAAGTGTTACGATAGATAGTAGAAATGTCTTCGAATTCATTCATTTATTTATTTATTCAGATGTTGAAAACGGAAGTTCTTGAAATTACAATGAATACCATATTCTAAAGTTTTAAAGACAATAAAACAATAAAGGAGAGCTTCAATATCATTCTCCAACTTAAAATCCTTTTTAGGCTTTGAAAAATACAGAAAGAGTTCTGATTTGAATAAGAGAATGACCAATGTTCATCTCAGTTTGACATTATAAGCAAAACATCTTAAACTGACTCGCGTTTATTTATCTTAATTAACTTCAATTATCTTAAGAACTACATTTTTTTGACCTTCCTACAACAACTTCAAAGAGATAAGCAGACGTTCTACAACAGCAGCTCCAATTGAAGAAATTAATGAAGAAATGATATCTCTTCCGATGGTAGAACAGATAGAGATCGACCAAAGAGCAAACAAAACCATCCCTTATCTGTTTGAATTTGCTTTTTTTTTTTAAATTGTACACTTCAGTAGTTATTATCTTCATTTTCTAATGAGAGCATGATTTCAGGTTCCAAAATCTCTTATTGTTTTTTACTAAGTTATTTACAATTGCCCACAAATCTACACGCAATAAACAGATTTCTGTCTTGTGCATATCGAAAGTGAAGAAATCCCGTAGTTCCGCCTTATTGGCTCAAAAGTGCAATTTCAATTACTTGAAATGTTTCACTTTCAAATTAATAAAATGTCATAGATCTAGGAGTTTTTTTTTCCTCCGCTGTTGTTTACTTGTCTCTTTAAAAATTAATACAACTCAGTCGATTGTAATCTACTTTAATATAGGATTTCAAAGCAAAACAACTTATTATCAATATAGTTGCTGGTTTCAATTTCGTTCGTTTATTATAATTCAGTTCATTAACATCGGCACCAGTAACAAATGAACGAATAATCCTACTGTTTTCGGACTTTTATAGAGTTGAATAGTTTTTTTTGTCCCTTTGTCGATCGAGTCAAGCCACTAATGCCGTGCTCCGAAGCTCTCTCACACCGACCCTAATTATTGATATTCTTGTTACCGACTGATGTATGACACCAACCGCGGTTCCAGGGCTGGGTTGCGTGAGCCACGTAGAGCTCCGATTAAATTATTCAAGGTGTTCGTGAGAGGTGGGTGGCACGCGAACTATTGGAACAGCCAGCGGGGAGAAGCAAACAGAATTTGCACTTAACTCTCTGTTGTAGTCACGTGGTTTCAATGTGCGAATGACACGTCTATTCTGTCTGAACACACAGTCAGTGCTAAAAGTTTCGGTTTAGAATTCATTGGATTTCCCAAAGGCGAAAATGATGAATATCTAGTAAATAACAGGAAATTCCCGCCACAGGCAGTTCTACTAATCAGATGATCTGCACACGTCTCTTTTATTAGATTTTCAACAATGGTAAATCTAGTTAGGAGGACGTTTCATATTCCATGATGTTAAATAATCTTTTTACCAAATACCAATTTATCTTTACCCAACATAATGTTATCAATTTCATACCATTTGATTTAAAATAAAAGAATTAAATGATGACAGAATTTAAGTAACTATTAAATAAAGGCCATTTTAATCATTTCAATCAAGTTTCATGAAAAGAAGTCTATGACAGAGATAAAGAAAGTAAAGCAGACAGAAAAAAAAAATCAATTAACAAACAAATAAAAATTCTCCAGAATCCGGGAACTGCTAAATTAAGAGAAAACACGAGAGAGAGGTATGTCATTTTCCACAGTTTAATCGCACGCAAGGTCCAATTCCAATAAAATAATAGCCTCAACTTTTTGGTAAAGTGGAATCGTCCATCGAAATCCCCCCCCCCCCAACCTTTATGGTATTGACCGATTTATAATTAAGATAGGTTTCGAGAGAGAGACAGGAAAAAAAAAATGTATATGCCAAAGTTCTTATTTATTTTGAGGTGATGAATGCAAAAGAGAATGTTAGTTATTTGAGGCAAGTATTAGAAAATGCGAAGTTACTCGATTTACTAACGATATGTTTTCCGGGGAGGAGAAAGGGAGTTGAATATTTAGTAAATAAAATCATAGTTCAGGACTGCATTTCATTGATCATTTTAAAACCAACCTCCTTGTTATGAAACTGAGCCTTCAATCAGTAACTTCTGACTGCTTAAAAATTCAAAATATTAATGATTTAAAAACATTTCTGTCTATCATTATGTATTAAATAAATAAAGAAGTCAACTGGGTTTTTTTCTGAATTTTTAATAATAAACAAGAAAATTATAGTTGTCATGTAAACTTCTGAATAGCGACATGGAAAGTGTTTGTTCTTATGTCTGGGCTCCTGATTTTAATTTTACAGCAAAATTAATTAGGAGTCTATACTATAAAGTTTATATGTAGACTACAATTAAAGTTTCAGTTTGTAAGCTAAAAAAAACTGTTGAGTATCTTGAATTGCGATTGCAATAAGAACGTTTTTTTGGTCGAACCTTCTTTACTTTTGGCCATTTTTCAACAGGAAGCTATTTTGGCTAGCCTAGATTTACCGATGCAAACTAAAATATTTGTAATAAATAATAATATTTTTTTTTTTTTTTTTTTGAGATGTGTTTTATGAAAGGGTAATTTTTGATCTATTTCCTTTCCTGCATGTTCTTCCTAATAATGGAATTATTTTTGTCTTATTGCAACGTTTCAATCCTTTTCGTTGTACGATGTTTAATAAGAATCTTCTGTTATAAACGTTAGAGCAAATCTATTGCAAAACCCACGACTAGTGTTGTCGCTTCAATGAGCAAACAAAGAACAAGGTAGTTTTCAATTTCCTTTTTTAATTATTAAATGTAAAAAGATCTTTTAGAATACCATTCAAATCCAGTTTTTAAATAATAAATATAAAGTGAAGGTAACAGACAATCAAAATATGTCGATCATTAGCGGGAGGGTGGAGAGGCCTATTAAAGGGGTCGACCACTTAATAGTTTTATTGACTGATTATTAACAGCTAGAGACGAGTCAAGCTTTCGAGTAAAGTACAATGAAAACTGAGGGATTGTAGGAAAGAGATTAGAAGTAGAAAATAGAACTGGGTATTTCCAAATAATAAATGATCAGGGACCTCAAATTTTCAAATAAATATTTTTAACATTTTCATTTTTTTTTTCTTCAGATTAATCCTTTGAAAAATTAATTACTCAATACCTTTTTTTTTTAACTGAAGAAAGAATTTGGTAGAAAAATAATCATGGTTTGGGTTAAAGTATCCGAAGTGTGAGGAACCTGAATATCACTAACAACTTCTCCACAAATCCGTTGTTAAAAATTAAGTCTTGTATTTATTCAAGGCCACTTGAATTTCAATTAAAAGGATTTTTTTTCTTTCTCTCTGGAGAAGAGTTGTTTTCTGTGATGCTGAACTTTTGATAATTCTAGCAGTTATTACTGGTTAAACAAATCCGAAAAATGTTTTTTTTCTAATATCTTAGATATGATATTAAGTGAAAAAAAAAAGTTAGCCCTCTGATTTGAATTTGTATATTTGGTTGGTGTTAATATTAAGTTCCCTTTAAATTTGATAGCTGCAGGCTTTTCTTTACATATTTCCTTGTAGACGTAGAATACTTTTTCAAGTTCGCAAATAAAATTTGTTAAATAATAATAATAATTATTATAAGTTCAGTTTTATAAGAAACACTATTTGCTGCCTCTAGTAGTTAAGTAGTTCAGTCTAGTAGTAAATTAATGAAGTTCTTTGTAAATCCAACAGTGCAGCAGCCAAGTACAAAGAATAAAACTGCTGTTTCAAGTGGAATCTATCTCTGTTGAAGTGGAAGGAAACTGTTGTTTCGACTCCTAAATGTGTGAAATTGATGATACTTGCTAGGCGCCAACCTCCATCAGGTCCTGCCTGAAAGAAAAGAAATTCAGGAAAAGCACCAACTCGGGAACTGTTGGAGAAAGCTCTGCCATTCTTGCTGTTCCATTTCCGGTTGCCGGGAGTGGAACAAAAGAAGGGAAACAAAAGCGAAAAACAATAGCGGATTCTCACCATCCATTGTTACAATTTAACATGATACAGTACAACTCTCATTGGCTCTATTGTTAATACACTTCCCTTCTTTTTAATATTTTATTTATTTATTTTTTTCCAAGGGAAAAACAAGACATCAAATAATAATTCTTCCATAGCTTTTTGCTCAAACAGAAAAAGAAATGGAAGAAGGAAGATGAAGAACACCAATGTTTAGTCTAAATGAAAAGATTAAATACTCACTTTTTCTCCCTTTTGCCGGCACCAGTATCCCTGAATCCTTTGGCGAAAGGGTTATGATCGATCTTCAGCTGCGTGATCTGCAAAGAAAACAGGATTAATAACAATCAACACTCCAGATACATGTATGTGAATTCACAGCAAACTTACCGGAAGTCATTTTTTCCCCCTTTGCTAAAACCCTATACTTTGAAATTTTCCAAAAAATATGTCAAATATTGTCGAGACTTTCTGATGAAAACAACTAACTATGGAACATAGATAAAGCCAACATAACCCTTAAAACTAAGAAAAGTTAGTGTAAATTAAAGATCGAAATGCCAAATGTACAGACAATATAACGAAAAGTTTTGTAAAAAACAGAGCTGTGCACTTTACAAATACACATACATGTATACATATGGCTTAAATTTCAATACTGGATATAATCTATTCTTTTGTAGATAAAAAAAAGATTAAACCGTACTTTATGAATTTCCTCAAAACGGAATAGCCTTACAAAGGGAATAAAACAACACATTTATGATTTAAAACTCCAAATTTTGTATTATTAAACACAGGTGAGTAGATTTTTTTTCCCAGTCAAACATTTTATCACACTTAATCATGTAGAAAAACTTAGATTTGAATTCTACCTACCTAACGACATGGTGCCAGTGGAGCCAGATTGGAGGCTTCAAAATCTCTAAAAAACGTGCGTGTAAATACGAACCTCTAATCTTTCAGTTTGTTTGTTTGTTTTTTTACAAAAACTGATCTAATCGAGTTTGTGTTAATAAAATTTTTCATAATTCAATTTAACCTAGAAGCTGATTATTTAATTAACGCGTATCACAATTCAGACAACACTAGTCTATATAAACAATGCCATCAAATGAGTTTTTGATGGGATTTCACTATTTTAAATAGAAGAAATGTATTTATTTTAGAATAAAATGAACTAAAATGAGGGTAATTAAAATTCTTCTAGTTAATCCGTGACAAAAATTAATTTAGTAATATTTTTTTACAAATAGGTTTTCTTCTTCAATCTGTGATTCTACTCCTTATAATTAACAATAACTAAAGAAAATACCTGAAAATTTTAAGAAGTCATTCTGACATTATTAATATTAGATGATTTATTTCAGTCAACTAATACTGACAATGTCAGATAAAATCTGTTAATTTTTAAGCATTTAATGTGTATTAAAATCAGCATGATACATGTAATGCTTATATGCCATGATTATTTAAGAGCATGGTAGAATTTATACTCGACTTTAAAGCAACATACATGCTTTATAATGCAATCCTACGATACTTCACAACAGTACCATAAGATCACCTGAATATATTGATAGCACTGGTATCAAAACTGAAGGAAATACGAAGAAATGATGGGAACTTCTGACATCTCTTGATATCAGAGTTTTATCCAAATTATCATGATAATTTGATTACTTAGGCCTAATTAGAAGAATTGAATCAATTATGTAATTCTGTAAGAGTATCAGAATTACTCGGTAACAAATATAAAGTAGTTTTTCTTAGACCAGAAAACTTATTATATTTGTAGCATGACTATTTATTCTAATATTGTTTTTTATTAGAATCTTACACCAAAGAATATGGAAAAGAATTGCTGTAAATTTAGTAATAGCAAAATATCTGATATCTTTAATTGATAACAAATGATTTCTATTACTAAATGTAAACTGAAATTTATTTGGTAAAATATAAATATTTTCTGTTATCATTAATACCATAAGAACTACATGATATTATCAATATCAGAAAATATGAATATCGAAAATCAGAATTAACTGACAACGATATATCAAATAATTAGTCTTTTTATGAGTATTTCTTAACATTCGATAATATAAATATTGTAATACTGTACTGTACATATAAAAATATAAATAAATGAAAATATACAAAAATTAAAGAAAAGAAAGAATTAAAAAAAAGGCATATGCATATAACCTTTACAAAAAAATATTGAAAGAGAAAAGAATGTCTTCTTTTCATTAAACATAAACAAACTCCATAAATTTAAAGAACTATGTAACTTTACTACTTGCAACCATAGATTACATAAAGATCTAAAAAAAAAATTGTTTTGTATCCTAACCTAAAGTAATAAGCTAAGAACTACACATTTTTTTTTTTTTTTTAATTCAAACAGGACAAATGATAATCATAAAACGAAAAATTTCTGATTATAAAGCTGATTTGAAGGCAGCGTCGGTCTGTCGGTGAAGGCAGTTCCTTACCCGACCCCCCTTCCCACCCGACAACGTCTTTGAGATGGCTTAATCGAATCGCATCCGAAACGACGTGGAAGCAAATGATTAATGAACCAATGAAAGGTCTCGTTACATAAGGCCCCGGCACCTATCCCAACGCCTTCTTTAATTGAGAAGCAACTAAAAACGAATTGCAGTAGCTGAATTTGTTAAAATATAATTCAGTTTATATAGAAGAATCAACTTTTGTATAAATAACAGACTCATAGTTTATTTCATTCAATAGGTTATGTGTGGAACATTTCCATTTACTTGGAATACCAGTACGATTATTCTACTTTTACAATCAAGTGCAAAGACGAGCTAAAAGCATTAATTTCTTCCATTTTTTTTACTGTGCCCATTCATTCCAGAAGGGTACGTAACAACTGTATTCTATTCTTGCGAAATTCCTTGTATTCTCGATGTTTCTACGGCCTCTGATTACCGTTCAATGGCTGCTAATTCGGAGCCACTTGAGAAACCAAACTTGTCATTGTGGTTCGCCTTCCACCCCCACAAAAGGGAGCAGGGGAGAGGGTTTGGCTTGAAATGATTTCACCCAGAGTGTCAAGGAGGAGGAGGGGTCCAAATCGTCGTACAACGTGTAGGAGGTCTTGTGTACAAATGCGTTTAAATGGTGTCTCTACCCCCCCACTACAGACTGATGGATAGTCTGGCCACAATGGAAGACACTTGAAAAACAGCAATTTGCCACAGGGACGTAGAAATTCTTTCCGGGAGATTTACACACACCCAGTGAATTATGGGAAAACTAGTCCCTTTATGTACCAGTTATCTGTTTATCAAAAATGAATCTTAAATTATAAGTAAACACATATCCCGTAGAACTGATGTAAAACAACATTGTACACTATTCAATACTGTCAAAAAATATATATGGAATTATAAGATCAAATATCTTGAAATCTATAAAATTTGAGATTCTAAATTGCAGATTGTCTTCTGTTTATCCAAGACACTTTGACAGGACTTCCAAAGTGATTTGTGTGTGTATGTTTTATTAAAGTAATTTTGATAAAAATTATGGTCTTTTATTTTTTTTTTATTAGGCTTTGAAGATATGTAAATTATTATTATTTTTTTTAAAGTATCCTTTAAAATGATATATAGAGGAGTTAAAAGCAAAAAATACTATTATTTCTAAGTTAATTGTTTTTTGTGTTTAATTAGGTATGCTTGATTGTTCAAAGAAAAACATTTTAATTGCGAATTCAATTACGATAATTCATTACGTTACCTATTTCATATGCAGTGAATGTTGGAAAAACACAACCCACCCCCCTATCTTCCCCTCCCTTGTTGTGGAAGGTTCCGTTGTTCGTGTGGGGAGGAGGTATTCGCATTGTTCAACGCTGCGCAATATAGCAGTAGCCTTTTTTTTTTACTTCTGAAATTGATTTCAATCAGTGTGTGTCCTTCGTCGACTGGTAGGGACTGAAGAAACATGGTGAGGGACCAGAGATATGGGGGTAGAACGAGGGGCTATGGAATGCCACGAGAAAATTGGCCGCTGGGATAACAATTGCCCCTAGGGAAGGGTGGGGGAGGGAGAGAAAGAAAGTCATTTGGGAATCGAAACTGAGGTTTTTGAGGCTTATCATCATCACCGAAACGATACAGAGAAGACAACAAACGATGTACGGAACTGAATACATATTATTTCACACTAAGATTTCAGGCTTTTAGTAAGATACACTTGGGGATAAAGTCATCTTGCTGATATAAATGCAAACAATTACATTTTATTTTATTTTTTAACCAAAGGCTATATTTATATAGGCTATACAAAGAAATCAGATCTGGTATTATCGGAGTAAAGGAAAGTGCTATAAGGAAATGAATTCACATGTGTTACTAAATATAGTTTTATTCTATTTACGAAGTATAACTTAGTAGAAATATCTTAAAAACTATCATATTACTAAGGTAGCAGCAGCAATAATTTCTTTTTTTTTTTTTTTTTTTGTTATTGTTATTTTCCACTGAAACTGACGATTAATGCTTTTCTAGTAACGAAGGCATAATATCACCCAATCACGAATAATAACCAAACAATCTAATACTGAACTTGTTTTTTGTTTCATTTTTGTGTATAGGTTCAATTTCATATCATACAGTTTCTACTAAATGTATTTGAAAAATATTTTTTTCAATTAAGGTATTTCCTTAGATGTTACTCAGAACTAAATTTCCTAATTCCCACCCCCTGCCGTCGACTCGTTGACAACACTGCGGGATACGTGACATATTAAAGGCAACATATTTCTTTTTCTCAATGACCTTCTGTCCACGTCCCCATTCTTTCATTCATGGAACCCGATCCCTGATACCATGAAATTCCTTCATAAAAAGCTAAAGGGAGTCTTTCAATTCCAACCCCTCTGTAAAATACAATGAAATGGGAAGCCATTGCTCACGCTAATTTGATCGCTATGTTTTAACATGGAATAGTTATTTTCATTTTGTTCTTCAGGATGACACTTAAAAAGATGGAAGGAAAAAAAAGGCTATTAATTAATAATAATAATAACAGAAATATCATTGATTAGAACTTAATGTAAAACAAACTGTAGTATTTAGATTACTTTTCCAACAATAATTGAAAACTAGGAGTAACATTTCAACTGACCTTAGAAACCTATCAACTTTTAAAACAACCACCTCAAGAAACTAAATCCCCGTGGGAAGAAAAAAAAAAGATAAAAGAAAATTACAAAGAATTTAATTCAACGAGATAATTCATCTGTATGTTTCTAAGTGTTTAGAAGATGTGACAGAAAAGAAAGTCTTGATAAATTTGTTTTATCTAACAGATTAAAAAACCGTTTCAAAGGATAGTATGGGCTTTGTACATTCTTGTACAGTGAGCAAGATAATATAAACCTATTCTTTATCAAAAAACCAACAAGTACGTATCATAAGGAGAAATTTTATGATTAGATGAAGTCTACATTGATTTTCATAACAATTGGAACCATTGGTAAAGGACCTTTGGATGAATTTAGCATTTTTTTTTTTCTGTGAGAATATGTTGGCATATCAACAAATTTTCTGTCATTCTTTTTTATGGCAAGGGAATAAAAAGGGTGAAGGATGCTTAAAGTAAGTTTTTTAACTAATTTTTATAAATGCGGTTTGTATTGAGAGGTGATTACTTAACATGGACAAATTCTTAAATTTTTCCATTTTCATTTACAGTACATTATCAGAATTAATCGGAACTGTTCAATAATGGCGATTTATAATAAGGCATTGATTCAGTGATCCATTTGTACTGATGAAACCTACATTACATTACAATGGATCTTGGTCCAGGTAAAGTAAAAATAGGATCATAGTGTTAAAAAAAAAAA
>JAFIDM010009631.1:44712705-44724083 GCA_023159025.1 Thereuonema tuberculata | reverse complement strand
TTGGTCCAGGTAAAGTAAAAATAGGATCATAGTGTTAAAAAAAAAAATATCAGCATTACCACCGTCCACGAATCACTAGGTAAATACTAATAACTTCCAAAGTCATTTGAAGAACTTTATCTAACTAGTACAAAACTTGTAATGCTCAATTGTCTGAAAAATGTTCATTTAATACTAAAACACTCAAAGTACTAGGACACAGTTGTTTTTTGCTTTTTTGTTTTCACTGAAAATTTCTTGACTTATTTTCTCCCTCAACTTCCCGATGTAAGCAAGATACATTGTAATGTTTGGTTTGATCTATTGGAGATTTAAATAACTTCCCCCATCCCTACTCCCCTCGTCACCCTTCAATTGAAGTCTCATCTTACAGCACAGTAGGATTTCCCCATTTGAACAAATGGCCATGACATATTCCTTTTCATTTTTCCAATTTTCAGTTGGAAAGTGTTTCCAGGAATTGACGACAATCTATTTCTGCCAACAAATCTGTGGAAATATCTGGTCTCCAATGACTGAAGCAATGAGATTTCCCCCAACCCTACAAAAGTTAGTCATCTCGTGCACAAACTGCAGCTCTATTTCATTGGTATTTATTATGATCACCTTCATTACACTTGGTAATTTATAAAAAAATTTTCTCGAGCATCTGTTATTAAAATGAGATCTACAACATATTATTATTAAAACCAATTTACCAAAATTATATATTTTTTTTTAATGTTTGCAATAAAATTTAAGTTAGTTTGTTTAAAGAGTTTTAAAATATTGAAATTACTTATTCCTTTACAGAATAAAATTATAATTATGTTAAATTTGATAATTTATTAACCTTATAAAGGTACTTTGTTTGTTATGCTACTCTTCCAGATTTAAAACGAATTTTCGAATTAACTAATCCTGGTTAATCCTCACAACAAAGTAATACAGTAACAAGGAGTTTGAAAAATTTATTCTCTTCTTTACAGTGGCGTATATAGAATATATTTTCGGGGGGGGCCGACACCCCATGGAAACCTATCTGATCAACCAAAAAAAAAAAAAAAAACGATGGGAGGATATTTCGGGGGGGGCCCGGGCCAAAAAATCTATTCAACTAAACAAAAAAAACAATGAAAATCTATCTGTTCAACCAAAAAAAACGTTCGGAGGGCATATCTTCATTATTTCGGGAGGGGCCCGGGCCCCCTCGGCCCCCCCTTATATACGCCCCTGCTTCTTTATGTCGATCTCTAGAAAACATAAAAAACATTGCTAAAAAATTCTCTCTCTCTCTCTTTTTTTTTTTTATTTGTTGGAGTGTTTGGACTTCATCAGTAAGGCTGTTCATTATGGATATTATGGTTTTCTTTATTTATTACGAGGGCTGGAGGCATCACCGTCTCACTCTTCGAAAGATGGGACCTTAAAAAATGACATTAAAGAAGAGGACGGCATTGGAAGACGAAAAAAAGCAGAAGAAGGAAAAAAAAAAAAAACTCAATCGTCGCTCGTCCAATGTCTTCGAAGTAATTTCAGTTTACGGTTTGGTTGTTGGGAACGACTGGGAGGCTCTAAGAAAGACAGATGGAGGGAAGGAAGGAAGGGACTGTATAACGCAGTAGCACGGGTGGGTGGGATTACTTCTTTTTTAACCTCTGCGCCAGGATTCTTTGGGTGCATCCAATTTAAGAAACTCTTGCTTACAAATGCATTGCTGAAGAACATTTGGCAGTTTTCATTTCAAAAGAAAAAAAAAAAGAAGAAGGAGAAGAGGGTTTTTTTTTTTTTTTCCTCTTTTCTTTTTCTCCTTCTTACAGCCAAAATCATATTTCTCCTCAAATTATCAGTTAAATAAATTAATGATTTGATTTTTAAAACTTAGAATAATTCATTCTAACTATCTAATTGCCAAATTTATTAAACAGCCTTAATTGATGAAATTATTGAATAATCATTATTTCTCTGTCCTTTTATTTCAAACAACAACTGTTTTGTTGGAAAAAAAAAAAGATAAAGAAAGAAAGTCGAGCATAATTATTAACTTTAAGTTTGAACTTAACTAATTTTTAATCCTTACATTAGCCGAATGCAAAGAAATTTCTTTTATACATCAATAAAATCTTGGAAAATGTACTTTTAATCAATTTATGTTATTTGCCTGTAATTTGAAATTCAGCAATTCATTTCAGCTTTTCAAAAGTTACTCTCAAAAAAATAGTTCTTTATACTAGAAATATTTTTCTATCTGAAACCTAGTTTTTTGCTGAATTCTTGGCTAATAGTAGACTTCTCTACCAACTACGTGATCGCTGCTTACATGAAACTAATCTGATTACTACTAAGAAACAAAATGGCTACAAAACCGGAAAAATCGAATCCGACCCGACTTGGAAGGTGTAATTTTCAGAACCCGATATTCAGGATAAGTCTGAAAGGTAGGAAGGGACGGAAACAGCTGTTGGAAACCCTTGCAGTAGAGATAGATGGAATTTGAATAATGTCAGAATATAAATGGATGGTGAAAAGCATGTCGGGAAGACTATTACCAGCGGGAATTCAATTTTTAACTGAACTGAAATTCCCTGTGGCCTTTCATCCCACCCTCCGGCTCCTTCAAGCGCCCCCGCCGTCTGCTCCCCCCTCCCTTTTTTTAAACCTCACCCCGCTCGTCAATTTCCATCCTTCAACCGGGATCCTCCAAAGAGATTCAGCATCCCATTGGTAAAGAACTCTCTGGAATATAAGCAAAAAGAAATTCATCTATATTTCATTTCCATCCACAATTTAGTCAAATTCACAAACGAAAATTAACTTTTTTTTTGTTTTGTTTTTTAAGTATTTGACAGGTGAACGTGTCCTCTGGAACATGTCAGATCGACCTTTACAGATATAATATCCCCCGGTATAAGCGAACGTAATTGGACGATTTCAGATACCCGCTTTCAATACTTAAGTCTCTATAGTTTAAAAGAAGGTTCTTTGCACGTCTAATAGTTAATAACAGAATTAAAGAATCCCGCCTCCAACAATTTCACAATTACTCACAAGAGTATTAATTCATTGCAGCTTTAAAAACGTTAATTGAGAATAAATTGCAATGTAAATGTTTCATTCTTATTTAAACACGATTAAATATTAATTGAAAATAATTTATTAATAGCATTACAAACACAGAACATTGGCATGAATGCTTCCGTTGATTAAACGTGCAGAAATTAAGGAAGGAATTAGAAATTTCAGGTTCGGAATTGTTTCGTTTAAAACAAAAAATAAAAAACAAACAAAACACAACACAATAAATTCGGACTGGTATCAGTTCGTGTTTGTTCGCAGGTTTAGCTGTTGAAGAACGGCTTCCTGATGTATAATTAAGATTTTCCACGGAAGGATCTGGTTGCATCCATTGGGAGATGCCTTGTTTCCTAAAGGCCTAAACCTCATCGGATTCACTCTGTTGGTTTTTCCTCATTCTTACGGAGATTCGTGACGATGGTTGGGACCACTTCGTCCTCCCTTCGTAGGTTTTAGCACCGTCCTAAATGAGCCCCGTAATCATACGCTGTGCACAAGATGCTGCAGGGAATGGGACGGACAGCGGCTATTCACCCATGACGTCAAAACTTCGATAAATACGTTGAACTATTCATAATCGAAAGGAGATTCAAAAATTGGCAAGAAAACCAAAAACGAGTTAAAATTTTGGAAAAGAATAAAATTCAAATTGGAACAAGGTTTTTTTTTAAAAATTTTGTTTAAAAAACAGGCAAAAATTATAGAATTGCCATCTTTTTGTACGCATTTTTTAATTAGATTTGAGGTCCTTTCATCATTGATAGAATTATAATATAATTATTGGATTAAAACAGTAAGTTATTGTAGCATATAAAAAATAAACACAGGAAAAAAAAAATCGTTTTTTATCAAAAGCTATTTAAATCTTTTCTAAACCTACTTGAACCTATTAAACAAAATGCTGAAACCTGAATAAACAAAACTGAATTTATCTTACGTTACAATCATTGTAATATTAATAATATATCTATTAATATGAAACAGAATTTCGTTTGCTTCATTTTTTTTTAATGCAAGTTTCTAAGTTTTTAAATAAAAAAAAATAATTGATAAACACTTTAATATTCAAAATATAGTACTGAATAAAAAAAAAAATTATTAAAACTAATCATTTATTTAGTTTTTCCTTCCTACTGAGAATCATATCTTATTTTAAAGAGTTTGGTAAGATTTCTTCTAGTTTTCACTGCAACAGTTGTATTTTGAATAGAACTTCCTAATATATGTTGTAATTACTGACTGAGGTCGTTCCATGGGCACCTACCGCATGCGAACCCAACACAATTATCATTTGGAGTGTTTGGTATTCTCTTCCCATTACCCTCCCTTTTAGAGATTTCTTTTTCCTCTTTCTTATCTTTTTGTTTTTCTTCTTCTTTTTTTTTTTTTTATCTTGTTCTAGTTCTTCTTACGAAAATATTTGAGTTCAGTCGATGGAATTTTCGATGGGAAATCTAAGTTTTCATCAAAGGCTATTATTGTATGACGTCACAGCGATTAAAAGAAAAGTTACGGCATTTTATTACTGTACCAACACTGATTCTTATGTCAAGTTTACTACAATAAACTAGAAAACTTAGTTGACAACGGACCTAATAAAAAATTTAAAGGAGTTAAAGACTTTTATTTTACAATGCTATTCCCAGTCAATAATTTTAAACTGCCAGTTCCCGACATTTTTGTTAATCAAAATAAATCCATAGTATCTGGATTCATTTGTCTTTTTTTATTCACTGATTTGAAACACCTAGTTATTATATATAATCCACCAATATTTTATCATTAGATAAAGAGTACCGGTATATTAAAAACTGAAGGTGTTTTATTAGATGAACGGAAATCAATTGGGAATCAAACGGAAACCCACAATCTTGTAGCAAATTCGTAAAGACATACTGGAACCAAAGGTAAATTCTTGATAGTTATTAAGGAAGATAAACAGTAATAATAATAAAGGTGGAAACTTAATTAGAAATTTAAGTTATTAATTGTAATTTTCTTAATATACTTTCGGTAAAGAAACATTAATACTACTGCAAGTAAAAAACAACTTCGTTGATTTGGTGAAACCTAAAAAAAAGTATTGTTGACGACTGATTAAAAAAAAAGAAAGAAAATAAAGTGTTGTTGCCACAAAATCAAGACTGAATAGAACTGAATGTCAATGTTACAATAAATTCTTCGAAATATTTCCTAGATCTTAAGACCGAAATCTGAGAGAGTCAAGTTGCGTTTTTTGTCTTTCGGAATTCTTGGGCGATGATGGCTACGTTTCAACAGCAGCCATTTCTGTCTGTTAAATTCTAACAAGACTGATGATATGCATAACTGGCACTTGTGGTTAATGTAGATGACTTTTCCTCCCGCCATTCATCTCGTGCCTCATTAACGATACGACAGAAGCAGAGGTGGTGTCAATGCAGGCAAATCAGGGTCATTTGCAAGCGGCCACCTGCGAGACATCGGCGTCGTCGAAATCCGATTCCACCTCATCCGTCCGCATTTGGAATGGAAGAATTCACGGGTAGGAATCCGATTCCAAGGTGAATCGATTGCGGGAAGACACTCAAGCCACCATTTTGAAGCCAAAATAACTGAGCGTTTTTCGAATAGGCTATAAACAAGAAGGTCATTTTCCCAAAATGTATTTTTTATTAGACAGCAACGAACTTACATTGTTAGAATTGCTACTAAAAATTTCGAAGGCATAGTTTAAAAAAAAAAAAATGCGATACTAAGATTTTCGTCTTTAACTTCGATTAAATAAATAAAAGCAACTAATGCACTGTTGAATGTAACAGTTTGTCAATATTTATTTAATTAAAACAGAAAAAAAAGGTAAATAGAATAGATTTCTAAATTTCTCTTCGAAGTTTCATTGAAATACAATTGGCATTTATGAAATATAGGTTTTCTTGAATCCTAATCTAGTTATCTAGAAATGAGGATTAGAATTCATTATCATTCGTATGGGGTTTTTTTTTTCTCCTTAATTCCTATTTAATACTGAAAATACCTTTGAAAACACAATGTCTTTGAAATCGATTACTAATTGCTCTCGCTTCTTACGTCACAAATGACGAAGACATCCAGAATAAATAAAAGATGATTCATTTGATACTAAAAAAGGCTTATGCTTGAGAAACAAAATTAAGCAAGATCGACCAACGATAAAACGTGAAATATAACTTCAAAATAAACAGTTATTTGCTTGCAATACAGCAAAAAAAAAGAATGAACTATTGATAAAAATCTTTTTTGCTTGGGAAATTTAAGTAAGTTACTAGGCTAAATTGCAACGAAGAGAAGTAACTGTGTCTACTTAAATTAAGAAATGTTTAGGGAAATAGAACTCTATTGTCCTTATCTTTTTCTTATCAACGGAATGTCTTCATCACGATCGATAAAATGTGATATTTAAACCAATGGATTACAAGTAGATCTAAAATAGTCCGTTGAAACAATAAAAAAAAAATTATTTTAAGTAGGCCTACTTTGAATGTACAAATGAAAAGTTGGTATTACGGTAAGGTGATTTAATTACTTGTGATTGGTTAATTATAGGTTTTTGATAAAATAAGTTGGCTACTAACGATGACGTAGACTTCATTTTGGCGGGGTTTTTTATTGACAATTTTACGTAAGGTTGATTTTTGCGTCCGTTTAATCTTACAAATAAGATGAAGGAAGTTATAAAGCTAGATTTTAAATCAAAATCAAATTACATTTTTTCTTTATCTTTTTCGGATCTAATTTAGAACTTAGAATCTCTGAAATTTTAGGACTTACGTCGAGACCAACAGAGAAATCCATCTTATAAAGCGATTATATGGTCATCCTTAGCTATCACCCCTACCCCAATCTTTTATTCATAATGTGATAAATCAGGACGAAGGTTAGAGTTGGGGTAATGCAACGGATTCCTTCCCCCCCTCCCCTCCCGTTCATTATCATAGAAGAAGACACGCGGGAAGCCACCTAACGCCACCTACAATGGAATGTCTGCCGCTTGTCGCTTTTGCATATAGATGGTGACGGACTCGAGAGGCCTGTTATCTGATGACAGACTGGATTGACGAATGCGATGACCCCAGCAGTCGACACACGGCTCGTAAATCCTAGCGTCCATACACAACTCACCGTCGCATTTCGACAGCTTTGCAGTCTCTGTTTATGTAGAGGTGACAATTCAAATACCACACAACCATTGTCTCCGATCGCCCTGTTATACGATTTACGACAGACTCACGAATAAGTAGAATATTTTTCTAAACTTAATGTACTGCCTTCCATTTATTTTCTATTCTAAAATATATGCAAGTATTGGTCACGTAAACAGTTAAAGCTCAAAATATCTCAAAAGTAGTTACAAATTCAAAAGTAATTCTAACATTTTTAAAATTATTAATTCTTCGAGTATTTTCAAATACCTTTAACTAAAACGATGTTGTGTCTTTACTACAAATTCAATTTTCAAATAATTTTGTTGCTTTAAACAAATCATAAAAGTGGTAGAGAGAAGGAAATTTGTAAAGGGTCAGGTGATTTTTTTTTTTTTTAGCTATTAATATACTATAAATTGTCAGAAATTATTTTCCTTCTGTTTGTTCATATTATTAAAATGTGAAACATAAAATTTTGATTTTTAATTTTAGTTGTTTTGTGTCAACAAACTATTTTGAAGATTGATCTTAATTAAAACTCATTCTCAATTCATATTAAAAAAAAATCTCTTTACTGATGATTGTTAGGGATTTTATGGACACCTCATTAATATTTGAATTAATTATTTAAGCTAGAAATGAGGATTGGTAAATCAAAAATCATGTTTTTTTTTTTTTTTTTTTTTTTTTTTTGTAAAACGGAGGGGATAATTCTGATAAATAATAAAAAAAATTCCTTAAAAATATTGATAGAACGGAGTGTCTTTTTCAACGACTTAAATTGAATTGTCGTTGAAGCATCTTAATTAAGTAAATTAAATTTAGAAATAATTGACTAAATTGTTCAAGAATCATTTTGGAGAGAATTGTATTGGTTAGTTTTCAGGAAAACGATGGTCTAATATTAGAAAGATTGGAAATAGACAATGCCTTTCTACTAGTGTCTATTTCTTGCTACTGAGTACTGCTTACTATTTTTTTTTTTTTACAGATGAACTGAAAACTACGTCAGTTTGAAATTATTGTTATTTTTGAATTTGAAACATAACATGCCATTGTTATTAAGTTGAAGTGTTAAGTTTTAGAATGTAGAATAATAATGTAACTAAATAATTCCATTCGTTCGGTCTGTCTGTGGAAGTACATTATATAGTATGTTCAAACTGTTTTAAGCTCTTTAATGCTTATAATAATTCCCTTTAATTTGCGTAGGAGAAAACAAAAGGATTAGAACAAAATACTTTCGAATTCGATTTCGTTTGTCTATGATCAAGATAACTCAAAAACCGTTGGGAAATTAAAAGGGCTTAGTTAACTGAAAGGGATTACATAATAACTACTGATTTGAATACAAATCGGATGTAGATCAAACTCCAGGCAAAGTATGTTTCCATTAAAGCCACAGTAATAACCAAAGAACTGCTCAAACAGCCGGAACTTCAGTGTTGGAAAAATGCTATTGAATCTTTAGTTGAGAACCAAAAACCACCCAACAGTGATTCTTCTTAAGATACTGTCATCAACCATTTAGTAATAGAAAGTCTTGAATCCCATGCTTTTGTTTGTTTGTTTGTTTGTTTGCTCTAACCAAAAGATTATTTAAAAGTTGGCACGTCACCTACTTTTTTCTTTCTTGTCAAATGAATTTAACCGTTTGTTTTTTTGTTTATTTTTTAGAGCGATTCTTATTTTATGCTGGTTCTTAAAATCTAATATACAAACGTAACAACACGAAAAACAAACAAAAAAATAACTACAAATAATTAGAAGATGACATTTTTAAACCTAAATCATTCCCATTTGTATGATTATTTGATTACATTATTGTAATGTTGCTAGAAAACAATTATCGCGCACTTCTTCAATGTCAAGCAATTAATTTTTATTGCCATTGAGCTTTTTTTTCTTCCCCCTTCCCTCCTTTTCCGGAGGACATATTTATATATAGAAAGAAAGATAAATGTGATTATAGTCAAGATGGTGTCCGAACAAGGCAGGTCTTCCAGAATTTTTATATATGACTTAATAGCGCTTCGTCCCACGCAAAAATGAAATACCATAAAACAACGTCTCTTTTGTTCTAATTAATATTCAAACTCTTCGACAACAGAAGACATACTGCATCGTAAATCTCAACCTAAGAACATATTGCAGAAGCCAATTCTTTTCTTTTTTTTCTCGTCGATCGCTTAATTCCAATTAAGCAGAGCCTTTGTAGTAAAAGTGTTGTTTTGCCACTGATATGTGTTTACCCACTTTGATTTATAATCGTTAAACCTGAGAACAGAATGATGAATGTAATAGGAGGGGATTTGAATGAAAGGATGTAGTTATAGATCATTCATTTTTATGGATTAATGATAGTCGGATTTATGGATGTCTTTGCTCATTAAACCGGCAAAGGTTTTATGGCTACAACAGAGGCACTGCACCTCGTACTGGTTTTTCAAAAGGATACGCCATTCAAGCAGAAGTGTTTTTGTGTGTTTAAACTAAGTTTTTTTTTTTTTTTAATGTCCTTTATTCTTAAACCGAGACACTGAAATTCGTTTAATCGAAGCTTATTGTTTTGAGTCTGTGAAAGGATTAATGAAACAGCTGTGCAACAAAGCTATTGGTAAGGCCTTACCTTTTCGTTCTGGTAAGCTGTTACTGCGATGAACTCGGTCTCCTTAAACACATACGTACGGAATGTACTATAGGGCAACTTCAAAATGTCGTTCGCTCTCACTAGATGAAATCGAGGCTGATATTTATGCATCGAGTTCAATATCGTCTATAAAAGAAAAGAAAAGAAAAAAAATAGTAATTAAATAATGGAACAAGAATCCCTTAAGTCTATTAGGCTTATTTTGGCTTCAGTGATATTACTAAAAGATTAAGTACTGGTCTAATATCATAAAAAATAAATTTAAAAAAGTACAAAATATCAACAAATTTTATATTATTTTTATTATTATTTGAACTTACGAAGGTTTTCAATTAAACTATTGCGTTTAAAAAAAATGTACAATAAGCCTAAACAATAAAAATAAATAACTAAAAATAAGCAAAAAAAAACCGTACATCTTAAGTGAATATTATACGCAGTTATAGCTCTTGTAATATTAAATCCCACTTCTTTGAATATTATAAATATTCGCATTTCAATGCTAAGCAATTACTTGATTTCTAATTCTGATAAAATATTTCAGGATTTCATAATATTTTATTTTTACGTAAAATGAACGTAGTGTTCATAAATGATCTCTTGGTAGCAAGTAAAATATGTATTATTTGACATTAAACCTTGAAATGTATTTTTTATAGAAAAAAGTAACTGATTTCACATCTATTCCTGACAATTACTGCATTACATCTGATTAACTTCTTCTAAATACGTTGTAAAACTTGGTTTTTTTCTTAGATTCACCTTCTGATTATTATGAAATTTTAATATTATTATGAATTTTTGTAGTTATGGATTTTATTTTATACATATTATCGTCTTTGATTATCAAATTAAATAATAGAAACCACACACAAAAAAAATAAAAAAAAATAAATAGCAATGTTTATTATTTTCTTCTGATTATAGAGTAAAGTTTGTGTCGCTACAACCCCATCTTGGAAAAGCATAATCTTATAATCACAGGCGGTAGTGTATGTGTCACAAAAGCACAAAACGTCCCCTATTTTCCCGAAGACACGATTGCTACAACCCCCACCCCAACAGACGGGAGCAGCACTATCTACCCCGGGGATCCTGTTAAACCAATCCCCCTCTCTCGTATCGACAAAGATCTCGTGCTGTCGAACGATCACAGAACTCTCTAACGGCAAACAGTGACACCGAGGGCCGCTACAAGCAAAATACGAACCGAAATTAGGGGAATAAAATATCCTGATCTAAAAAGAATTCATTGGATTCCAAAGTGACCATTCTTTCAAAGTTCATTTTTTTTATTCAGATAAGCTGAGAATTAAAAAAACTTAAAAATCGAATAATTGATTTCTTAAACAAACTTATGTGTAAATATATATATTTTAATTACACAACCACGAATTTGGCTATCTATGTCTTTCTAATATTTTTTTTTTCTTATCCAAAAAAATTAGGACCAGTTCTGAAGTCGAATTTCATACAAAGCTATATATATATATATATATATATATATATAT
>JAFIDM010009631.1:44574092-44712605 GCA_023159025.1 Thereuonema tuberculata | reverse complement strand
GATATATATATATATATATATATATATATATATATATATATATATCTGCTAAGTTGTCGATGTGTCATCTTAGCCTATAGTTTAAACTATGTTTTAACACTCCACTGAATATGTAGCTATAAATAACCACGTAACGACATTAGATAATTTTACTTTTTTCTTTATTGAAACAAGTCTTTATGAAATATTTTTGAATTTTAATTGCTGAATTATCTCAAATCCTCTCATTGTTAAAGTCTGTCACGTTTTAGTCTTCGAAAGAAAAACAAAAATGCAAAACGTGTGTTCTCTTAATAAGGACAATTAAGCTTTATTAAATATATTTTTATTGAAGTTGAATAGAAGGGTTTGATAGCTAAACGGAAATTGAATGAAAAACCCAACGCCAAATGATACCTAATTAAAATAATGATGACAATATTCCATTTTAATTGGAGACAAAACGACAAACTTAAAACTTCGATGTAGTTGTGGTTTTTTATTTATTTTTTGAAAGTTGTGAATATTTCCTATTTTTGCAGCCTTAAAATAACACTGCAGAACAATAAGATATGAATCGACTTCATTGCACGTATCCACACTGCACTCCCCAACCTACAAAAAGTAAAGATCAAATTGAATCTTTTCTTTTCAGATTTATTCCGTAAAACTACACTTCACTAAGTATATAAATAAATATATATTTTTTTTCCTCTTTCGTTTAATGCAAGTGGTTCTGAAATTAGAAATGCGCCACTAAGAGAAGTGAAGATGTTTCATTGCTACAAGAAGGAAAAATGTCAGCCAAAAACTAAACTTTCATATCAGGTTTCTTTTTTTTAATTTGTATTTTCTCAAAATGATATTTGTCTGCTTTTAGTATAAGCAAAGTCATCTAATACTTTATAGTCATTAGATTAGATTGTCCAAGCCACAAGTTTTCACTAACAAGATGCAATAAATTTTTTTTAGAAAGTTTACAAAGAAAGAAGAAAAATAAATTCTTTTTATCTAATGGTAAATTTTACGGTTTTATTTTTGAAAAGAGAGCATGAAGTAAAGTTTAACGCAGGTCCAAGGCAAAATAATTCATATACTCTTTTATTCTTAAAATCTAAAACTAATATTACAAAATGCAGTAACAGATTAGGACAAGTTCTACTTCGTAAAATGTGGTAAATTTATTTCTGAATCATAATCATTTTTTATAGAAGACTTATAGAAGCTACATTTCTTTAAAGTATAGAATTAATCAGATATGTTGTTGAAGAAATCGTAAAAATAAGATGTTCTAAACTTACTTATTAAAACAATAAAATTCACCGAAGTTATCACAAGTGATGCAAAGTAAATTACGTCCAACCGAGAACAAGCCACACATCTATATTTGTCGTTAACACGTTGATTTTTCCAAAATATTAAGGTTTAAAAAGACCTTGGTTTTAAAAAGTTTAGCTTTTTATTGCAAACCATAATGCGATGTATTCACTGTCATGAACAAGAAGAAACCCTTTTGCACTAATGTTTTACTTTGTTTTTTTACTTCCGGTACAAAACTACGGAAAAAATTCAACAAACTGCATAATTAAAAAAAAAAATGATAGGGGGAAAGAAGAAACCATATAACCTACATACACAAATATATATACAAATCTTTTGCACAAGTTGATCATTATCACAATCGAGAAAAACTGAAACAACAGCAAAAACTGCCTACTGTTGTATGCAGACAAACTTATCAATAGATGTAAAGGTACAGAAGCCTCTGTACAATTTAGATCCGAATAAATAAAATGACTGATCAATTGATCAAAGTATATATCATCTTCTTTCCTATATTGATATCATCCTTCACTGTTCCACATTAAATATAAAGGAGAACCATTCTTATCGTAAACAGATATCACAAAATATAGCAATTCGAAACCTATGCCACAGCTGGAAAACAAAATGTAGCTTAAAAACAAAAGCCAACATTCACAATGAACCGATGAATCTTCTATATTTTAACTTAAAGCAAAGACTAAAGAACAATGATATGAAATACAACAAATATGAAAGTATAAGAAATTCAAATGAGTGAAATGACAACTAAAAAAACTAAATATTTAAATGAATTCCCTAAATTAAAACTAATTTTTCTAAACATCTTCAAAATTGGTAATTGTAGTAAAAAAAAATAAAATAGGTACATCTTAATAGTCGCAATACAGAAAAAAAAATAATACTTTCAATATTTAAAAAGTGCAATGATAATGTAAATTTTCTTAAGTTTTTTCCTTTGTTAATATTCTAAAATATATTTAAAAAAGTCAAGACTGAACTACAAAATGTAAAGTTTTGTCAATCAAATTCTGTGTTTGTGTTACTGTCTTATTTCCCCTGGGATTTTTAAAATATCTGATCTCCTTATATACATTGGACAACAACTTTCAAATAACCTGAGATATCAAATAACCCTTAAACCTAGTTATCCTGCATCATTTCTACGAATGCCCGAAACTCATTATTGTTAGCCAAATGAGGTAAATGAAAATTTAATTTGCTTCAAAAGTAGATATTTTGTTAGTCAAATATCTATTTCTGGAGCATCTGCTAAGTTAAAACTAAATAGTTAAAAAAAAGAAGAAATATTTTAATACAAATAGAATTGGTTTGTTAATTAAGTAATTACCGATCTAGCGTCCCCACTGATGAAAGCTGATCCATCTTGAAGGGGGAGATAGACGGATCGGCTCATCATCTAAGGGGAAACAATAAACACGAAGTGAGATATAATACAACCAAAATAACCCACCATCTCTTATTCTAAACATTTTTAAAATACAATTACCCATCTTCATCGCCATCTCCATCTACAGAAACCAAGTCAGTAATAACTGACCTTTTGTTGTAATTCCTCAATCGAAATAGTTTATACAATTTCAAATTATCATATTTTCTTACAACAATATAAAATTTTTGAAAAAAAAAATAATGGTTAAAGCTATAATATTTTTATCCTTTGTTTCAGCAATTTTCGACTAAAATAAACTTTCAATTGAACGTTTAAGGTTTTTACAAGATATAAAGTTACTGTTTGAGAGAACCTTAACCAAAGAGAACTTCGTACCAGACACCAAACAAAATAATCCAAACTTTCTGAAATGTGTTCTGATCATTTCATTTTATCCTACGTCAAAAAAATGATTGGTAAGAAACACTTCAGCACTAATAAAAAGGAAATAATAACCAACCGGTAACTTTATCTAAGAGCTTTAGTTCTCCAACATTTTCTAATTTTATCGAAATATATAGTCTACACATAAACACAATAAAATTCGTTCAGTATCGACGTAACAAAATTTATGATTAAAACATTTCAATTTTGGGATTTACAAAGACGAAACTGAAGTCACAGGAAATGATTATTACTATCAGTTCAAGTGTGTGAAAGTTTTGCAGACAATTGCCTGTTTTTTTTAAATAGAAATATGTAATCAGAATGTAAGTACTAGAATTAAATCTATCGTTACTATATTTTATTATTCTTGTCTGTGATTTGTTTAACAATGGATATTAGATTTAAGCCATGAACTTTAGTTAAAATTTACAAAAAAGTTAAAACATGTTCAACTAGTTGCTTTAATTCCTTTTTTTTTGTGTGCCAGTGATCGTCCCTTTCTACATCAACGAAGAAAACACGGTACCCAAGTTCCTTGGCGTCGGTGGGCAAACAGGACGTCACATGACAGCTCTTGACCCCTCCTCTGCACATGCTTGGTTCAGGAATTATTCATCAATGCGAAGGACAATGGGGGTGGTGGACAGATATTGCGCTGATACCGCGGCGAAAAGGGTTGTCCGGGGAGGGGGGGCGTAAGGGGGGAAAAACATCCACCGCCAAAGATCGAATTTCACTGGAAGAATCTAAAGTTGTCTGTGAAATGGATTAACCTTCTAAGAAGATGAGAGCTAACTTGGTTAAGCTGTCTTGACCAAAGGCGTCACTAAGATTCAACCCAGATAAGACTATCTTTCTATGAATTTGGAAATGCTATCTCATAAAACTAATTCGCACAGTCTCATTTCTATTTAAATTCCTTAGGAGTATTTCTTGGACAGTAACACAATACTTGCAACAATAACAAAGCATCCCCTTCTTCCTTTTTTTTGAAAGTATAGTAACTTTGAATTGCAGTGAATAACTTCTTAGTTTATATTGTTATAAGAAACGATATAAAAATAGTTTAAATCTATACTATACATAGCCTACATCTTTGTCTAAAAATATTGCTTGCTGATCGCTTTCTCTCTTCTCTTTCATTTAACTTAGTGGAACAAATTATCTTGTAGTTAAATTTATATCTACAGTAAGCAAATAAAGCTTCCTAAAGCTAACGAGTAGCACTCGATGTCCTGATTCTGTTATTAAAGACGGAGAGGGATACTTATTTTACTTATGGCTTAACTAAGAAGAAAAACCGACATAAAAGGAAATTTCAGGAAATTTCTACCATAACTTTGTATTCTTCCTCAAGAACTGTTTTTCAAGTAATTTGTTCAAATTTTTTTCTCTCAGAATAATTTTTTGCTATTAAAGAATGGTGGCATTTTTTTTTAAAGATCTTGGGAAGTTATTAGAAATAGTAAAAGTTAAACCTATTACTTCTAACTCTTATGAAATATCTATTTTCAAACCCAAAGGTAGCCTTATTGTGGAATAGGACTTCCGCAATCCTTTAGTTCCCAATGGTGTTCCCTGTCAGAGGGGTAGATGTAATAAGGTGGGATCCTCTCTGTCGGGACAAGCGTCATCTTGGCGGCAATGGGAACTAAGGGGATGCACTTAATGAGGGGTTAAGTGGGAAGGGTGGGTGGGTTTTCAAGGAAGACACATCCTCACCCATCTCCTCCTTCTACCACAACTGGGGGGCTTTTTCACCTGGTGCCACGACAATCGATTCAGGATGAGGAAAACTTCCAAACATTACATCACTAATTTTAAGTTTCTTTGGAAATTTCGCTTTACACGAATAGAATAGCAAAATGAAAAAAAAAGAATAATACTGAATAATGAAAGACATAACGAACAAGAAGAAAAACAACAGATCCTTAAATACAGTAATAAAAACTATATATTTGTAAAAATTAAAAGTTCGGTAAATGTTTTTTTCAATCGAATATTTAACTGTTTACATTATTCCTATCCAACCCTTCAATACTTAACAACTTTTTTTCACGTAATTCTCTAAGTCTTAATTAAAATTTCACCAAAATATGTGGATAGTTTGATTCATTCTGTTTATTTTTGTGTTGGTCTTCCTAGGATTTCATATGTTTAAGAATATCCAAACAGATATTATAATCTAATGCTTAATATTTAATCATTTATAGTGATATACATTTATTATATAAATATATCTAATTTTTATACTGCACATTTTATCCAAAACTTAGAAAATAAATGATGCTGAAAATTCATTCCATTAAAAATAATAACAATCAGTATTCTGGATAGAAATGAGATTGTAATAAATTATAATAAGAATATAAATACATTAATGCATCATAAGTTTCCATGAACAAATAAGGTCAAGCAAACATACCGACAGATAAAAACCGAAACAGTTTCGAGATGTGTCATCGTATCTTCAGTTAAATCCTTAAGAATGCTTCTTTCTAGGTATAACAGCCAAATTTAGATCGTTCCATTAATGATACTTTAAACTTTATTTTAACATTAAGCAATTACAAGAAGAAAAAAACAAAAACTGTCATTACATGCATGAGGACACTGAATTATTCTGTATGGCTTCGGTTCAAAACTTAACTACCTATCCCTGGAAATTCTACCTCCTTGAAACAAGGTAAAATGCAGAGCAGTTTAAGAAAAACATCCGATCAGTCACCCATTAGCTGATGTCAGAATAGCACCGGTACCTTTTAGAGATGAGCCGAAGATTGTACAAACATGGCCGCTGGTAAACGAGGAAAGGGGGGGGGGGAACTGGTTCTAACGTTGTCCTGAGTGGCCAGATAAGGCAAATACGACCTGCCACCTTCACCTCCCTCCTCTTTGGAACCCACCCACCCACCCACCTGTAAATGACCCCGTCTAGAAGCAGTAAAAGCAGCGGGCAATTATCTAGAGAGCCCGCCACGCAGACGCCGGGGACGAATGGGGGTGGCAGCACTCCCCCCTTCCAAAAAAAAAAAAAAATCTCACGAGGAACCACAATAAGAAGTAGTCGCGAAAAAAAGCTCAAAAGAATAAAAGTATAAACTAATTATTTTTTATTACAGTTCTTGATTTAGGCTACATTCTCTAAAGTACGAATGCTGTAAAAATTGTGTAATCCATTAACCTACCAAATTTCCTTATTTTTCGCTGCCAAAAAGAGAAGGCTTTTTTTCCCCTCCAATATCGATATAGAATTATTCTGTATAATTTGAAGTTTGACCAAAACGACACAGAAACTCAAGAAAAAGGTTATTATAATTTCAAATCTCAACTGTTCATTCAATTGAATTATAAAGCCGTTACAATTAAAAAACATTATTTTTAATAACATTGGGTGAGACCAAATTATTTACAAGTGACATCCTGGAACAGCTGTTTCACGCTCGTTGGCGATCATCAGCCAGGAGATGTCACAGTAAATAATAAGGTCTCCGTACTGAGGTTAGTACGAACAATACATCGGAAACGCAGTGGTGCCTTAAAGAAAAAAATACTCAATGAAAAGCTCACCAATGAAAAATTAGTGAGAAAATTCATGTGCCTGCAGTGCGCAGGCCTCAATGAATTTTTTTAAAGCATAAAAATTCAAACATTATTTTTACTTTAAGCTGTCAAGCTAAAATTTATTTCATTACCTTGCTTCAATTGAAGTTGCTACCATTTATTGTAGTTGTAAATGATTTGTCTAACATGTTACAAAATTTAAAGAAATAGATCGTAAAATTATTTCAGTAAGAGATATTATTATTACTATTAAGGATTTTGAAAAAAACAAACAAACAAACAATTTAAGCATTTTAGTGAGAAGGTTGCCTTGCAATGGCTCTCTTCTGACAGACAATTAATAAAATCAATTTTGTAATTTTCCAGTTTAACTTGGCTCAGATCGTTCCAGATGTGCTTAGTTTTTCCAAACGGCGCTTCTTGTCTTCTCTTTCTCTCTTTTTTTTTTCCTTCCACCTGTTCAGTTAGCAATTTCTATTTTGTACGTAAGTTGGAGCACGTGCGTTGGCTAATGAGGGGATTCGATAGCAATTGCTAAAAGGTAACGAACCTTCCATTTCACCTGCACACACTTGGATTTTTTATGTAGGTGGTGGCGACCACGAGGAAGTTTTTTGCTTCTGAGTTGAAAGGTGCTGTTTCCATTCGAGCAGCATCAGACTATTTATTCAGAGTCAAAAAATATAACTGAATAACTTTCCATGTGAAAAACAATTTAATTAATGGATAACTGAAAAATTAATAACGCTCAAGAAGAAATAAGAAATAACCTCTATCTACCAAGCTAATTAAATTTCCTACTATATTAATTACAAAAAAAGTGGTTTTACAATGTCTGAAATATTATTTGTTTATTCCCGTTGACTTTATCCAGCTTATTCCACCTTCATCTATCCGTGTTCTACAGGAAGCTCGCGACATGTTATACAGAAAAAAAAAAGAGTTGCCTTTTCTCCAATTAATACCAGACCTTTCAACTGGCAAACTTTCTAAAATATGTATATTTGAATAATTGTGGGAAATTCCAAAGGCCAAAAGTTACCAAATTTAAATTATAGGTTCTACTTAAAAAATAAACAGAACACATTTAATTTCACTGTTAAAATGATTAAAAATAAATCCTGGATTGTCTCAGGTTTAGTCTTAAAAGAATTAATAGCTGCAGGAAAAGAAGAAAACCTAGAAATTTATGAAAAGAACCAATAAAAATGAATCTCTGAATTCATACAGCTGGTTTATCCTACAGTTGATTAATGAAAATACAAAATTCTAGGAGATGAAGGATTTCAAATAATAAGGAAAAAGGGAAATTAAACATATAATTGAAACTTTTATGACTGTGAAAGCCAGATGACGATTATGAAATTAATCTATTATTAGGCTTCCACAATTACTAGGCTAAATCAGATAAAAAAAAAAAGAAGTCGTTAGTTACAATGAGAGGAATAACGTAAGCCTTTTAAAAATAAGCTGCTTCAAACTTTAGAAACTATTTTTTCGTTTTTATTTTGTTAATTCTTTGAGATCTGATTTCTAATATGTGGAATCTGATTATCCATCAGGGAATGATATAGCCATGGAGAGCATATTTATGCTGAAGTATCTGTGTACCAAATATTATCAAACTAAAAAAATAAAATAAGCGAAATAGAAGAAAAAATTCTTTTTATATCCTTTTAACACTATGTATGTGTGTGTATTTAGTATTCAAGTCTAACACTTTAAGTGAATTGATGTTGTAATATCGGTAACAGTGAAAGAGTGATATCACTTTTATTTTGATTAACTAATTTGTCCAAGATAGAAATGGAATTCGTAACCTCCATTATTAATTTACAGCTCAGAGGGGAATAATATACATTATTAATTGTTTTTAATTAAAAAAAATCACATGATTACACCATATGTATATTTTTAATTATATTCTTATATTTTAATAGCTTTCCAATCTTGTTGTTGAAAGCTCATCTTCATTTACAGTTTTTCTTCTTTTTTTTTAACGTTTGCTTAGTTATTATAAAGTGAGTTTTGAATAATACGTTTCTAAAGCTTTTAAAAATCAATAACAAATACAGTATAAAAAGCTATCTTAGGCTAATCAAAAAACAAAATTTTTAATGTAGATGAGCATCATATTTAGCATTTTTCCAAAATATTATTCTTTCCGCCTAGAATGGGAAATTTCCCAATTGCTATCGGGGCTGAGGTGTGGGTGTGTAAATCCTGGAGTTGCAAACAGCGCAGTATTTGGCGGGTGTTGTCCGGCAACCTGTGATCAGTGAATGATGCGTGTGAATGAGTGATGTTTGTAGAACCAGGCGAGGACTCCCCTCTGCCAACTCATTCATCATCGCCTAAGCATCTTGAGTTGGGGGACGAGACTGGACCAATGAGCGAGCAGGGCAAGTCCATCGCTCGCGGGGGAGAGGGGTCCTAGTTAAATACAAGACAAGAGACGGTGACGTCAGGGCGACGCCCGCCCTCACTCGACTCCTCCTCCACGACCGAATTGTGGCGCCACCTGACGAGTAGATGGAGCGGAACGCTAAGCTCTCGTCAGCCTTTAACCCTTTCAAAGGATTCTCAACTCAAGAGGCAGAAAAACAAAGCTCGATCTGTTCTTCAGATAGAATGACTCTCAGATTTCCTATATTAAATGAGAAATCTACCCAGATAAACTTTACATCATATTCTAAAGAAGCTATCGCATTGCAAGAGCAGCATTTAACAAATTTTAAAAATCACGATTAATAAGAAACTTTTTTTTTTTGTGTGGATACTCTGTAATGTTTGATGTTCAGGCCCAATGTTTAACTATCTTCAATTTTTTGACATTTGTAGAATAAGCTATATAAAACTTTAGGGTAAAAATTTGAATTTATGTAAAAAGGTTAGGGGCCCTCATTCAGTTTTGCCTGAGGGCCCACAAATCCCCCATAACAATATCATATATTACTTCTTTCAGAAAGAATCCTGTTAACCTTTTACTTCATTAACCCTCTAATGATAACATTCATAATGTTTGTTGTTTGCTTATATTCATGCTTATAGTTTCAAATTGACTTTTTTAAAATAAGACAAATATGTCAATAATTTACAAGTCAAAAAAAGACAGATTATAATATCCGAAGTCTTGAAAATTAAATTTGGTCAATGATAACTGTTTTATCTCAATTACTTAAACAGAGAAATCTGCTGGATTCAATTGTATTGATAACGGGACTTCCTATAGACTTACAGTTGTATATTAGCTAATCCATAATTTGCTAGGGCCTAATAGGCAAGTGATAGACTGCCTGGTGTGTAAATAGACCAATTAAGAAGCTTTGTAGAGAACAATGTTTCTTCCTTTCATCGTTGTTTTATGGTGCGTATTCAATTGCTCTGATTTCGGGATTTTGGGAGAGGATAATTAGGCGTCGTCAGTGGCGACCCCTGATGGGTGGGTGGGACGAGCGATTAATTAACGGCGAGGCAGTGATGAACGAATTAAAAAGCGACGTCTACGTAATAACACAAGACCAATTAGAGCCCTAATGGCAGAACACAGCCGATATTAGAGACGCAACGAAGGATTTTTCCCCTTTTAAAACGACCTGCCTATGAAACAGAGATAAGACAACAGGAAAATGTTGTTGCTTTCAGCACACTAATGTAAAAGTTAAACAATAAAACGGAACGTGATTCTTTTATCTTAAAATCAGAAAGAATTAATTAACAGAACAAATAACCGATTTCAAAAATTCAGTAAAAGAAATGAAACTTACTTTAATGAACTAACTTTTCGGCGAAACATCAAAAAATTACATGATTTTAAATATAATGTGGTAAATAAGATTGAAGACTTTCAGCATAAATATTTTTCAAGATTTGCTCATGAATTTCCTTTTTACAAATATTTGATATGAAGCCAAGAACTACTTACTTAAAAGAATTTACAGAATTTTTGATATTTGGTAACCGAAAAAATAACTAAAAGCATTATTTATTTAATTAGTAAATATTCCTATGATTACTAAAGATCAAAATGAAAACTCTTAAGATTGGGATAAACGGATACGACTAAATTTGTAGTGAAAATCTTTCTTGCTTATAAATAATGAAATAATTTTCTTAATATAATAATTAATTAACTTATCTTACAGGATTTGATGCTGCAAATAATTCATTTAGCTAAACAATTGAAAAGAACTGAAATTTATTATTAATTTTCCTTAAACTTTGATCAATTACCATTTAGATGCAGAATCACCATTTCAATAAAACTGAAGGTGAAAACCGTTAGGAAATTTTCGACGTTTATTGAAAATCATTATTATTTATTGTTAAAACTTCCTCAATGCAATGCTCCTTTTTAGGTTTACATTTATTTCAACTAATTCCAGAATCTGAGAACAAGAGTAACAACAGCTGAGCAGGAAACATTGCTACAAAGGAAAACAGAAATCAGGTTTCATTAATAGCAGCGGATATTCAACATTTCAGTTTTCAAGTATGTATTGAATGAAAGTATTGTCATTAGGAAAAAACGAACATTTTGATATACTGTAAATTAAATGTCAGGCGTAAGAAATAAAGTAAACAATTTTTGAATTTAAAATAATAATAAAAAGTATATTTTCCTCATTGTAAATTTGCTAATAATAAACTGAAATTTCGCTAAGAAATGAGAAACTCAAGTGAATGTAAGTTAATTTATTTCTTATGAGAGCAACTATAATCTATGGACTTATGAATATAACTAGCAAATTGGTGAATACTGTTAAACTAACATCGATATAGCGTTACAGATTTGCCATGTATCTTCAAAATCATAAATCTATTACTGTTGTTAAACATGATACAAATATAATTTAATAATCTTTTTTGTCATTGAAATATTGATTTGTTATTTAAAATATTTACTTAGAAAATGATATTAAAATATGAAAGAACATATCAAAATCTATTAGATACCTTTACATTTTCTTCGACGAATAAAGAACAGATTGGAAAGAAGGAACGTATAGAATATTCAGTATCACAAGAATTACTTAAAACTGTATTTCCTTTTGTACTTAGATGTCTGAAAAATTGCTATCGATTGAATGACATATTTCAATTTTAGTTTCCTATTGATGTTAATTTATTTCGAATCCATTTCTGATGATTAATTCATAAATTTATTGAAAAGCCTAAACTAATATTTTTCCTAATATCATCGAAATAAACCACTAATAACGAGAAACAACTTAAAAGCAAAACCTCCCTCTCCGCTTAAATCTTTGAATTGGTTTCCAGGCAACGCGATAACGTGCGGAGAGGGCGTTCTCGTGCCGCCAATTTGATTCCCCTTGACGCTTTGACGCAAACAGCGATGGTAATGCACGTGCGACAACCAACTCCTTGTTTTGTGCCTCAGCTTCAGAAACAATGCGATGCCCACTCAGGAGACGCATGCGCAGAAGCACCCTCATCCAGATCTCTGTGATTAAAACAGATTAAATAAGATCTTCACTGTAACGTTAACTTAAGACATGCCGAGGAATGGAAACAACTCCATCTTTGATTAAGAAAATAATAATAATAAAAAAAAAAACAACTAAATAACTATTCATAAATTCAAATGTATTCAATTATAAATTAGAAAAAAAAATAATTAAACCTGTACTATATATTATTTTGTTTTATCTCAAAAATAACTTAATTTTAAATTTTACTTTAGTTTAAAATTATGAACTGTCTCAATGTTTTACAATTTCTTCCTTTCTAGTTACTTTTTCCCCCGTTTATCTTTGCCTTCATTTAATTCTACGTTGAAATTAGATCTGGCAAAGTTAAGAACATATAAGACTTGATTCTGAAGCCCGAGCGTCATAAGAAATAATAAGAATTAAATGATATTAAAAATTTTACCAGCATAAAATAATATATTGACTAATTACTAATGCTAATGTCTAAGTTAAAAAAAAAAAACCCTTTAAAGAATGTTTGATTGCTTGATGTTAGAAACTTAGTCTTATATTGTAAATTTCACAATAAGATACAGGAAGGTCTTTTAAGGATATAATGTATGAATTAAACAACTGCTTCAAAATCAGTTGAAGGCGAAATACAGAAGCTATTCAATCAAAAAACGTCTGATTCTTGCAACTTAAAAGAAATTTTTAATTGAATTAAGGCATCAAAAAATATGGACAGCTCTGATTTTGATTATTTTTATTGGTAAGTTTGAAAAAAAGTAAAATAATATACATTGCTGTTTAGTTTTATGTAAAGAAATCCTATTTTATTTCTGCTCCTTTAAGAAGTTTCTTTCTTTTTAGTTGATGTAATGGAGGTAGTTAGAAATTGACCAATAACAGAAAATACTATGGTTTTATTTTCTTCACATAAACTTATATTTCGACATTTATTTTGAAATAATTTTTATGTTGTAACGAAGTAAAGAAAAATGGATACACAGCTTACATATTTTTTTTGACTCAAATTGTAACATTCTGTTTGACGGATTCTTAAAAAAGTAAATCCGGCAAACAAAATACTTAACATTGTTGTAAAAATCATGTTGTTGCCTTAAAAAACCTAAAAAAGAATTCAAATTACTGAATCACTTGTATTCCTTGGGCAATAAAATAAACAATGTCAGCTTGGACGTAGGCTATATCTTTTTTTTTTTCCGATGTACAAATAAAGAAGAATATTATAGTAAAGTTAAGTATTACAGTATAAAGTACGTGGGAAGTAGGCGTTTCGAATGATAGATTTTTGACTTACAAGTGAAATTATACCAGTACTCCCATTTCGTGTGCGATATTTGCAGTAAGAATTAAGTAAAAATACTTTGAATCTTTTATTTTCATGAAACTTACATGTCATTTTTATTTAGATTGAAAATTAAAATCTGCAAAATAAGTAAAATTTCCAAGTACTAATTTTCATGGAAAACAAAACCATTAAATAAAACTGATAACAAAAGTAGAATTTTAACACAATCCGGTTTTTCCATTAGATTTTGCTTTGGTCTTTTTTTTTATTATTATTATTATTATTATTTTTTTCGAAAGGAAGAAGTACATTAAAGAGTTGCCCACATCCCAAAATTTCCTTTCGGGTGGATTGAGAAAGACAAAAGGTAGGTTCATCGAATTGAGCCGGTTCTCTTTGACGCTAGTTCCTTTGATTGTGAGGGGTGAGGTTGGGGGTATTGGGATACAGAGCCGTCAAAAGCCGCCGATTGTCGCACCGGATTTTAACGACACCGACGCTTCCCGTAATTGGACGACGATGCGGGGGTGGCAGTGCGCATGCGCTGATCTGTCAACGCCATTAAGGATTTATGTGCGGGAAAGTGATTCTGAGGAGAAGGGGGTAGCATGTCTCCTAGGTCGATTGTAAATAAAGGGTTAAATAAGAAAAAAAGAAAAAGACCCCCACTCAAGACGGATAAGTAGTTTATATAAACAATAAAGCCAGAGTTAAAAAAAGACTTATTTCTTTCAGTTGAAAATAGCGATTTACTTAAATGAGATTCCATCGTCAACTTGAATATAATATTTACACGTACAATTCAACGGAAGTTGTATTCACCGAAAATATTCTTTAAAAGAAACCTTTCTAATCTATAATATTTTTCCATTCCAAAAATGTATTGAAATAAAGAAATCAACTGACAACTCAGTTTATTTAAAACAGCAGGCGATTCAAAAAATTAATTTCCAATTACATTTTTCTACTTTTTAATAAAATAATTAACATTATTTAAATTGCCAAGTATTTCATAATTAAATCTTGACTCTGTAATACGTAGTTCAAATTGTTATTTATTTATTACAGCTACTATTAAAAGTTTTCAATACTTGGCGATTAAAAAAAACTCTTTCCCTTCTTAATTGAATTTCAAAGCAATGTATCTGAAATGGAATTTCCATTCTCTAAGTAAGCGAGTGTTTTACTTGAGTTGAAGTTAAAGATATTAAAACATTTAGGCCTTCTTATGGATGTTGAGGAATTAAGTAAGAGAGTACAATAGAAACGGATTAACCATTCATTTGATAATCACCCAAGATATAACCCAAAAAACTAAATGAAGATTCTCGAATGAAAAGTCTGAAAATGTTTAAGTTATTGTTGTAACTAACGAAGTCAATTCTTCTTACTAAAGAGATCTCTTCTTTAAAGAGATGCTTTAAATTCGAAATCTATCCAAACGCAGTGGAAGAACTGCTAATGAAATTTATCACTTCACGATTAGAATATTATAGGACATCAATCAAGGCCTTATCTTTGTTTATCACAGCAAGTGCTCAATAGCAGTTCCTTATCATTGATACAAATATAACAATAGTCTGTTTACAAAACGCTGAAGATTCTAAGAGTCTACTAAGTTGCAAAGATAGGATTTAGCAATGTCCAACGTTCCAAGATTATTCGAAAGGTAATATTCCTTATTAGATTCCTGCACAAAGAGGGCGAATAGCTTCTAAATTAATAAATTATGAGTTGAAATTCTAATTTTAATTAATATATTGGAAGCGTTGATAGGGATTTATGAAAAGCATCAGATAAATCATTAAAATTTAACCTGAGTTGAGTACTAAAAACAAAAATTGAATACTAAAAACAAAAGAAAATTTCAGTAATATGAGGATTATTTTTGTGATTTTGATTTATGACTAAAATAGTCCATTCTGGAAAAAAAAAAAAATAACAAATTTTATTCGATTATCAAAAACTTTAAGAAAAATGATCCTTTACGCGTGACGGCATTATTTTGAAAATATTTTACATCAATCGTAAATGCTAGAGGATATAATGAAATAACCGAAATTTAGTTACATTGTAATTTTTATTGAAAAAAACAAGTTTCCTTTAAATTAGTAAATGTAATCAGTAAACAAAAATTAGATTTCATTAAAGGCTAAATTTTACATGTTTATACATATGAATGTCGCTAATTATGAAGTTACGGAAGACTACATTTTGAAATCTGGAGACTAATCCAAAACTTTCATATCTAGTTATGTTAATTGTAGTTATTATTAATTTATAAATTATTTGTGAAGGATTTATATGTGCCAGATGTATAACAGATGTTGATGGTCTAGTTTAATTCTATTTATTTGATTTTTTTTTGGGGGGGGGGGGGAATTGGAAATTATTGGAAACGAATACTAATATTTGCCTTTAAGCTATATTTAAAGTTTATAATGCTCTCTCTCTCTCTCTCTGTATATCTATCTATCTATCTATCTATATGTAAAACAACAAATGGAACTGTAACTCTCTTATCATAGAAAATATTTTATTAATATTGCATTTCTTATTTGATAAAAAAGAAAGAAAAAAAAAATCATCAGCCCAATGAAAGAAATAAACAAACACAAACAACAACTTCGTCGTGAATTTCCAATATTTTACTTGGTCTAATATTTCATTAAATTTTAATTTAAAACGCAGATGAATTTTTTTTTAAAGAAAGAAAGAAAGAGCTTCCTATTATATAAAGTCTTTTGAAGACCTTTTTTCTACTTATTGAAGACGTTATAACTAAAATTCGAAAATATTTAAGAAATTCAAGAATAAATGAAAAGTCCGACCAAATCATCTTGTAAGGAAAGTTATTAACAGAAAACTTTTATAAACAAATAAAATATTAAAGGATCATTTCGTTAATTTTTTTTTAAATTTACCTTTACGTAAAATTCTTTGTTCAATTGGAAGATTTCTTGAATTCACTCAATACAATAACAAAATATTGAAATTAATAAAAATGATTGGATTCATCTTTTTGAATCATTCGTTTTGCCTCAAGTTTCAATCCTTAGTATATTAAAAAAAAAGGGGGAGAGCTGAGATCGTAGCTAATAAATAAATAATCGCTTGTAGCTGCTTTGCTTCACTGGACAGTTCGCGTTGTCAGGTAAGAGAAATTGGACCTCTTCGCACAATAGCATTTACAAAACAACGGATGGTAAAAGCTCTTATTAAGGCGTCATTCGAAGCAGTCGATCGTAGATTTTTTTGTAAAGAGGGGGGGGGGGGAGGTGTTCCGACTGTTCTTTCCTTCTTCCCCTGATATTCAGAATGGACTGGTCTACCCGCCCGCACCGAGAATACTAAAACGCTCTGAAGTAGTCTTGGAGTGCGGGGAGGCCCGGGAGGCTGCCAGTCAGGGCGTCCATCCTACCTGCCGACCTGGATGGATTCTAAACAAACACAGAGTGCGAGAAAGCCTATCATTAGGGCCATAAAACTCGAAGTAAGCCTCGGGCAGACTGACGTCTTGGTTCCCTTCTTCCCCCCTCCCGTATTCCAAATGACAGCCGTAGGGGCGTCCCGGACGCTTCGCGAGAGTTGGGCAAGGAGGAGGTAGTCAGTCGAAAAGCCAAGAACTTCGGGTGATCGGCCACCACCGAGGGGCAAATGAAAAGATATGATCACCAGAAAAACCAACAACGCTGAAATCAGTGGATTTAGAAATGTATTAATATTGGGGAAAATGGGAGCCGCTAATTCCTTTGCTAACCAACATTTTATACTTTGATTGTCTTTGATTTCCAAATTAATTCTGTATTAGAACGAGGCACACTCATTGTCGAGTCCCATCTTGGAATTAATTAAAACTGAAAGAAATTTCCTTACACAAAATATCATTTGAAAATTACCACTTGATTACCACTGCAGAGATAAGTTGCATTTTACTTCTACTTTTCAATCTTCTTCAGTACTCATCAGAAGTTACCAATACAAAGCCTTAATGAATATCGTCTTGAAAACGAAATAACTGCGAATCTGTAGAAATTATCTAGAATTGACTTGAATTCAACCAACAAAATAAGGAAATATGAAAACGCAACCGTACTTGGGATTATTTTTCAATTAAGTCTTCCCAAGTACGCTGTCATTAAAACTTCTACATTACTGACATTTTTTTCCCCCCAATCTGCAATTCTTATGGGAATTTCTTACTTCTCAACATTGAAAAGTTTAGCTACTGGCAAAGCACGAAAGAAATAGTGCTGAGGCAGTCTGATAACATCTGATCCGTAAACGATTACTACGAAGTGTATACAGCCATAAAACTTCACGGATATTTAGGTTTTAAAGCAGAGCGAAGGTAAGGATAGTGGGTAATAAAAACCAACCTTATATTACATGCTATTCCAATAGCAAACAAAGCATTGACTATTTTTTCCACAATGTTCAGTGATCTCAACATCGACTGCACAGGGGAAGGGCTTAATAAGGAGCTGGTCACTCACTCGTCATACAATAACATTGCAATAAACAAGTTTTATTGAGGATAATTTTCGGTCTAATGCTGAATGACATAATGATATCGAAATAACTCTTGGCCATTACAGGTCTCATAACAAATTCAAAAAATGATAAAAATCAAATATTTAATATCCTTCAAAATTAAATTGCACCAATTAAAAGAATTTAAGCTCAGAGCGGAAGTAAAGAGAAATAAAATGGTTGTTAATACGTAATTGTACTGTTAACAATTTCCCGTATTTAAGAAGAATTCCTATCAGTAATTTTACAATGAAAGCAGTGGAACATTCTTCTAGGAAAGCCACTTAGAGATCTATAATTTTCAAAGACATCAATGTTGGTGAATATTTGAATGAAGGCGAATTCTTCCATTTTGTTCAATTTGTTAGAAGATGTTATCAAATCTTTTGTAAAGCCCTTAGAAGATCCTGTCGGGTGCGTGGTACAGGTCACGCGACGGGGAAATCAATGCCGATCGTCCATCCGTCTGTCTGTGTGGCATTCCTTCAAGGCCAAGGCACTGGTTGGGTCACAACCATCCATTCCCACTATAACATCGATCCGTTTCTTAGAATCGACGCCTTCACCTCGATCGCCCTTTTCGCACTTTCTATGTTTGATTTGCGTAAGGTTTTTTTTTTTTTTTCCTTCCAAAATGTGTTGTTGAAACTCATTTTCCATTTCGCAGAATTTGATTATAATGATTAGAATGATACAATCAGACTTCGGCGAGATTCATCGTCACTTCGTATTAGATTACAAAAAACAAACAAAAGAACATTCACTAAGAATTTATTTATGAGCTTAACACAGTTTTGTTGTGTGTTAATGCATTTATTGTTAGTTAGACAGTTCGCATTCAAGACACTTTTTATTTTTTAATTTCCTCACATTTTAATTAATTTTATTTTATTTTTAATTTCTAAATGTTGGTCTATTCCTTTAAAAAAAATAGATAAAAACTATCTATTATTGTAATAAATATTTTGTTATTTTTGTTAATTTAACTCAATTTTTCTTTCTTAAAAATTAAAAAAAAAACTTTAGTTCAGCTAAGTGCTAAGTGTGGCGCCATCGACTGTAAGAAAGCATAGATGATGCCTTTGAGTAAACCGTGGGTGTTCGCGAGCAGAACGAGCATAGAATTTTATTAAAGGTACAAAACAAGAAAGAATTAGATAAATAAAATATATAATTAACAAAAAATATTTAAAAAATTGCGTACTTATCTTCTTACAGTAAAAACTAAAACTAATTTTCTTTGAACAGCCAAAAGTGAGATTAATTTCTATGCTTATAGTTTTAAAAAAATTAATAATTTTCTACAAACGTACAATCAAAGACTGAGTTGAGTCGCCAATAGGGACTTTACATAATACGCTTGTTTGTGGCAGTTGCGTGGATGTTATAATTTAATTGGTTAAAAAACTACACAACTGCTTTTGCGAAATTACAATTTTAATAATTCAGTTTTTGAATCAATTTCAACATATAAAAACTGTCATTCAACAACGTAGCCGCATGGTTCTTGCTGTAAATACATATACTTTGAAAGGAGACAAAAATAAAATAATAATAAAAAAAAAAAACAACGTTGGAAATCAACTAGTATTTTGTTTGGTCTAAGGGGAGGGGTTATAACTATGACATATCTTCATTTTCAACATCGTCGTAAAGACCTAGTGAAATTTCTAAAGGATAATTAACCGCCCCTGCCTTCAGAATGATGGTCTATAAAACATTCTTAATTAAAACTGGAATAAGCTTCTATTTCAATTTATTATGTCACGAAAATAGAAATTTTGTAATTTCAAATACATATAGAAAAAAGACATTTCAACTTAAGTGAATTTCATCAAAGACAATCTGAAAAATAGGGAAGAGTTATTTATGAAAATTCAGTGTAAACATTAAATAAATGGTTTTGTTAAAAATTCATTACTCATTATTTTTTTGGGAAAAAAAAATTCAATATCTTCTATATCGAAAACCAATAATTCACTTTTAGGGATTTTAATACAGAAAAAGTATTTATTATTATTATGATTATATTTCTTTTTTTGTTAGGTGAGGGGAGCGTTTTTTCTTGTTTCTTATTATATGCTATGAATCTTTAGAGATCAGAAAACGTAACTGAAGAGTGCGACAAGTATAAAACAGCACTTATCCAAATGAAAACAGTTTCATTACAAATTGAATTAATGCATTTATCAATTGAATAGTTTTTTTATAGGTATAATTCTTCTATTCAAATAATAATAATAATAATAATAATAACTGCGAAGTTTTGACTGTTTCAAAATGTATAATAACTGCCTGAAGATACTTACAAATTGTTTAAGGCGGCATTCTTAATTTTTGGTCGTGATCTAAATAACTTATGGACCTTCGTCGTCAGTGAAGGATTATTCGAATTTTCTTTTTTTTTTTTTTTAAACTCGTTTTTCCTTCAATCGAAACAAAAACATTGATAATGAGAAAATGAATTTATTATAAGATACCAGTTGTAATTAATTTTAAGTAAGAAATAAAACTGATGCCTCCAAAAAAGTTTAAGTCTTACTACATTCTTAAAAATTCAAAATTGCCAATTGTACTGATTCAAAAGAATCTTCGACTTTAACTGCTCCTGAAGTTCTTAGTTCAATCTTAAGCCTCACACGATTAACAATACCCTACATATAGCAAATCTACCATTGCAATCGTAATGTTATTGATTAGAATTTATTTTTCCTTATTCTGTATTTCTCAGGAAAGTTAGGACAAAGAATTGACTTACATGGACGAGTGAGACAGTGTCGGCGATATCAAGGTGTAAACGAGCCACTTGGCTACTTAAGCCACCCCTACTCTGTAAATGATCGCATGGCCCCTAAGTGGAGCGGTGGCCCCAAAAGAAAAGCGGGCTGGGGATACAGTGTACTGCAACTCGATTTCACGTTGGTAAACCCCCACCCTTGTTTGCTTCGAACCCCCACCCTTCAGTGTCCATTACGGGCGGTCAGGTAAATAGGAGGTGTTAAAAGGCAGGTGAGCTGACACTCCACTGGGGGAGAACTATTTATCTTGATTATCTGTTCCAAACATTTTATTAATTGAGTTTGAACAGAAAATATACTGTGTTATTCCCTCTCTTCCCTTTTCAATTCATTGCAAATTAATAACCAATTAGAAGAATTTAATCACCAATTAAGGAGTTTTAAAAACAAAAAAATAAGTATTGGGAAAACAATATTCTTCACATTCCTGAAAAGGAATAATACATTTAGTATCAAATGAAATGCTACAGGAGTAACAGTGCAAAAGTTTCAACGAGTTTATAGTATTGAAATCTAGGAAGCACTGGTTTGTTTCTATACACTTTATATACAGTAACTAAAGAGACCAAAAAACTTTCACAAACTTGATTCCTAAGATGTCTCAAGTCTTTTAAGTTTAGCTCAGGTTAATTTTTAAATTCGTCATTAAAAAAAAAAAGGTCTTTATTTACAAAGTTGTCATGTGGAATTAGTTAAACGAAAACAACTCAGAAAAAAAATAAAAATAAAATAAATGTACAGCAAAGATGACAATAAGATGAGAAATGAAAGGCCACCAGGGTTCTCTCTACCTTAATTAAGACGGTAACCATTTTAAGAAAGTGGATGCTGAAGGCAGTCGTAATGGGGCGAAGAGACAGACGACCATTTCATGTTCAATTTCCTCGTAACATGTCTAAGGAAGAAATGACCATCTTACCACCATAGCTTGTGTGGTCCAACGAACAGAGAAACTTACCATTGACAGACTAGTTTCATTGCCCACTTAATTGTCTTCGTGATTTTTTCTTTCCTTCTACGGCTGATTGAAATTCGGAAGAGAACAATAAATTTCGATTACATTCAACAAACTTAAGTTCCCCGACCATAAATTTAACTAACGGTGACTTCTCTGTGAAGCTTACACAAATTTATGGGTTTCAGTAGAAAATGTTTAATCAACAGCAGGATTTGTAAATATTCATTACTAATACTACAACAAATTTGATTGCTAGAGTTATGTCAATGCAATCTATTCAGATATCTAAATTCTTTTTAAGTTTTTCATTTTTTTTCCCTGCAACAACTTTTTTTTGAGACTTTTTATATTGGCTATTCTTTTTTTTTTTTATTTCGTGAGGAATGATTTAAAGTTTAATTGTAAGTTTTTTCAGTAATACGAATAACACGTAAATATGAACAGGCTTAAGGTAACAGCATTATTGGTCCAAAAATGGAAGAAAGTCTAAAATAATTTCTGCCTAATACATAAGGCTATATTTTCTAATGGAAGCGCTGTCCTTTGAAAAACCGAGCGTCGTTCCAAATGTGAAAGGTGGTCCTGGCCGCCAAAGTCGTCGCTTCGTTCGACCCCTAGCGAGCAACGGACTCAGTTACCGTGTTTCTTGCCAGTGTTAAATACGGCCCTGGCGGGGGGCCAAATACACAGGGGGAGTTGTGTTTGCGCATGCCCAGGAATCTTGGTGGGAGGGAAGTGAAGACATTACCAAGTGACGAACGACTGTCATATGACATCAGGGAATGTCTTACAAAATCCATTAGATAAAATACATTGGATAACACACATCCACTATTCACTAACAATCTTCAATTGTGTGAAGTGCTAACAGAAACCTTCAAAAGAACGCTAAACAATATAGTTGTAACAAAGGAAAAGAAAAGAAATTCTGTCTTTAAGCAATTTCAGTTTATAACAAATCGTTGTTAATTCTTTGAACCATTAAATCTTCAATTTAAAAATTTATACGTTAGACTACTGTATTACAGCATCTTGTAGTTTTATTTAAATTTCGGAATTAACCAGCTTTAAAGATATTCTTAGCTGCAAGGAAATTTTTTTTTTTTTTTTTCGAATTTAGGCTTGGATCTGAAAACTGGATATTTGCACACAAAAAATTTGCACATAATTTTTACGTAAGTCTTTCAACAGTCATCAAAGAATTAGCATTTATTTTGCATTAATTACATATCCGTATCTCACAGAAAGCAGAGAAGTGGAAGATTCCATTTTTAGATAAATCGGAGATTGTGAAGATATTGAAACCCATAGCGTTGAAGTAATCACTTGAGTAGGGCTGCTTTTGTGGGGGAAGTGTTGAGAGTGGCGGTGGCGCTTCTAAGGGGTGGGAGGTGTGGTCTGTGTTTGTCTTCGTAAGTGAGTCTTTGGAGACGCTTTGGCGGGAATCAGTTGACGCTGTGTCAACGCCGCCTGGTGTCCGTGGGACGATGACAAAAAAAGAAAAAAAAAAGGGTGGATGAAGAGAGGCAATGACAAGACGACGACACCTACTTGTTGGCGACGGGAAGGAAGGAAGGACACAGATAGAAAGACAGATTGACAAGAAAAGTCAATAGAGAGACAAAGCAAAGAAAGATAGGGTGATAAGTAAAAGAGTACAAAGCTGTGGAAGCCAAGAATAGAGGGGGGAGGGGGGTTTCACAAAACACTAAATAATATAAAGACACATAAACACGGTTAAATTACTTCAAATTAATATAAAATTAATTTCGGAGTTCAATGGGAAAGAAAACCAATATTGGAACTTAATGAAAAAAATGCCCTTCAGCCTAAAATCTTTGGAGTCTCAACCTTATTTGATTAGTAGATACTGATATGAAACTGCCTTGAATTTGTAGATAAATTCAGATTTTCTTCCAATTTCTTCCAATAAACTCCCAAGTTCTTCTTATCCTTCACTCTGAGTAGGAAACACCCCCACGAGTACTTTCATCCTTGGAGGTTATATTGTACAAACCCTAGAATTTTGGAATATTTATCAGTGCCATGGACAACGGAGAAAGAGAACGAGAAGAAGCAGACAAATACAGCAAAGAAAGGAAACATCTACGCCGACGCCAGGATTCGAAAAGTACGATATCAATTGGGAAAATTCATTTCAATTTTAGCGGATCTCAATATCCTAACTTGTGATAATGAAACGAATTTTGATACTGGATAATATCTTCAATTTTCGCAGCAGGCAAATATAAAAATTCTATGTATTTCTCTGTAAGATAAAGCAGTGGTATCATTTTGTTTGAAAACTGGCTGTGAAAGAAAAGTGGTAATGGCTCAGTTATTAAAGATGATTTTCACCAATAATAAGTAATTCTGTATTCATCTGTCCTCTCTCTTATTTCTTTCTTCTCCCTCCCAGGTTTTTTAACGGAAAAGGAAGTTAAGCAGATGAGGGAGTCCATTTTCATTTGATCCTTTCAATTGGATTCCAATGTCAGTAATAAAACAGCAGCAGAGAATAATGTCTTCAGTCCCTGAAGTAATATTATCAATTCCACAGTTAGTGGATCGATGATTCACAGAAGATATTGCTTTAGGAAAAACCTTGCTCTATCTTATATCCCCACTCGATCTCGGTAAACGTAGATACCTACAAACATTTAATTCGAAAGCCTTTCTTTGACTGCTTTAATTAATTCACTGCAGAAATTACAACACAGCAACCTTTAATTGATTGCTTCGACTTCTTTATTGAATCTTTCCTTACTTTCGTTACATCATCTTCAGAATAAACGATTTCCTTTTCTTTTTTTTCTCCATTCTGTCTCCTCTTTCTCCGTTTATCTCCTTTACCAACAATTCACGCCCCCAACTCTGCCCTGAGCATGCTCAGATAGTCAACCAATGGCAAAGCAAGAAGGGCGCAGGTGACGAAGGGGACAGATGTGGGTGCAGTTGAAAGAGAAGAGGGGACACTGAAGCTCATCTTCTCATGCAGACTCAACCCTCACCTAACACAATCAGTGCACAGGAGTAGAAAAAAAAAATCCACGCGACCCGAACATCAGTAAACAGGAGATAAATTAGAAAATGTCACCAAGCTATTTCGGTTAATTGTAGAAAAACATAAGTAAATGTATATAGTAGTCAAATCAAAAATGGATAAATACATAAAAATCAAGGGAATGAAAATAAAAATAGCATTATTTGATTTAAAAATCTTTTAATACCATAATTTTCCCTTGATATGTCTTGCATTACAACATATTAAAAAAACATTTTTTTAATAAATTTTAAGTCGAATGTAGATAATTTCATAGGAATAACCCATAACCTTATTTTATGAAAGAGAGGCAAAGAAAACGAAAATATGTCTTAAAAATTACAATCTGTTATTTACTTTAAAGTATTTTAAAAGGATTTGTCTCTCAACTGACACTTTCTATATTAATAATAACAAGGCAAGAAAATATATTTATTGTATTTCGATTACAAAATAATAATATAAAAAAAAATGTTGAATTTAGTTATTATTTTAAGGTTATTTTGAAAAGGTATTTCAATTTACCAAATAAAGAAAACATTAAAACAGTCTTATATCAGAAGGGGTTAAAATTTTAATGTTTACATGTTTAATATTTGATCTTATTCGGAGTTTGATCGAAATCTGCATTACCATTAATAATAACTAAGGTTTAAGTTGATAAGAACGTTCTAAGCTGAATTTCAAGAGAGGTCAAAACGTATTGGAATTACGTTTATCGAACATTCAAGCTAAATATGTTGGCGTTACAGAAGCCCTGACATAGATTACTGTATGTTACAGTGTTTAGAAAAAGAATCGGTCATTACTTCATTCTGATTTTGTTTTGTTTTTTGCGACACAATATTTTAGTCAAACCCTTCAAGAAGTTTTATTATTCTGTAAATTATTATTATTTATTAAAAAAAAAAAAAAAAAGGAAATTTGTTACTTTCTATATTACTAATATCGTATTTTCCTTTTCTGTATCGAGTTAAACTTAGATAAATTTATTTCAACTTGAAACAAATTAGAATTTAAAAACACACACACACACACACTCCATACGTAACTTTAAAAACGGACATGTAACTAAAATCAATATGGTCTTAATTTATTTAAAATTTGTAGAAGATATTTTCCCAGAATTAAGAAAATGTTAGGTAAATAAAGAAAAATTATTTTATTGGTTTTCCTTAATTTTCAGGACGCTACAAAAACAGTGTTAGTGTATACTGCTAAAAAACAATGGCCGCGTCCCGTTTCATTATTTTGGCTTCTATGGACAAAATATTATTTTTAAAAGCAACAGCCAACCTGAGAATTTATTTGTTTGTTATTTATTGGAAGCTCTAAGTAATTGCTGCATCGTTAAATAAAGATGGAATTAAAGGTAATTCCAAGGTGATGAAATTAAGAAAGATAGAAACAGCAAGCTAAGAGGAAAACAAAATACATTAATTTCCTGAAAATCTCATTCAACTAAACAAAGTCCAAGATTTCACGATGTTAATCCTTAACAAAATAAAATATTGCGAGGCTTTAAAAAATCCAATATCAGTGGTTTATGATTTATTTCCATTTCATATTTGCTATTGAAATTTGTCATGAAATACATTGGCATAATAATTATTAATTTGAGGTTTGTTTTTTTTTAAATCGTAAATCATATTTTAAATCAAACATTGTTTTAACATTATTTCTGAAATCTCATACAAAATTTTAAGCCAATAGGCCAAAGATGTACAATTTTTCTACCACTTTATTTCCAAATGTGTTAAATCTGAATGTTAAATCCAAAGCCTAATCCGAAGAATCGCTAAAGAGGATTGCGTAAAAAAAAAAAATACAAAAAAAAAAAAAGAAATCTTCCCTAAAACCAGACAAAGCGCAGACGCTGGCCCAGTGCAATCGATATCCCTGTGTTGGAGCTGAAATGAAGAAAAGTATGTTTAGCTTCCATGGGAATGGTTCGAGAAGACAATAGACGGACCTCCTGGCCAATGTTACTCACTGGAATTTGCTCAAAAGAAAGGAGTTTGACAAAAGAACTTACAGACTGGATAATTGCTTTACGATAAAACACTCTCAAACAAACAAAAAATTACTTCTACTCAATTAGACGAGTACTTTTGTTTTTGCGTTAAAAACTTGCATGAATTATTTTTTGTTGTTATTATTTCCAAATTTTCAGATCGAGAAATAATATCAATGGGAACCTGATCACTTTCTTTCTTTTCCTTCCTTATTCTTCTATCATCGTGAAACAGATCTTAGAGTTTATTAAGTTCCAAATATCCTCTAATAAGAATCATGTTAAGATTTAAACATTTAAATACCGAAGATGAAACTGAATCGACGATTTTCATTTAAACTATTTCATAATGTTATTATTTTTGATCACATTCTAAATGTTTAAGATGGACAGTTTTGAATAGAACGGTGATAAACCATTCTTTTAAACATGTTCATTACAATTCAAAAGAAGTAGTCTATTCTTTAAATAACAAAAAAAAAAAAAAGGAGTTTTCATACAATGTTAATGTCTTCATAAATGGAATACGGAATTATTAAAAGTTAACCAAAAGTGAACTCAATTATTTCATGTAATGTGAACAGATAGTATTAAAACAACGAAAGTTCAAAGATACTAATTGCAATGTATTTCCTTAGAGAAAAAGATTTAACTTTCGTTAACTTAACATCCGAATAGGTAATTAATTTAAATAAATTCTCTTGGTTCTAAATAATCCAAGATCTTTGGCGGCTCGACAAGCTTTTGTGGTTCTATAAAAATGAAATCTCCGAAGCAAAATGGTCATAAATTAATGACTGAAACAATAAATTGATTGATTCTTATAACTTATCAGTATTTATCTCGTAGACTGGTAGATTTAATCGTGATATTGAATTTGATCTTAAAATAATACAATTAATTTGAAGCAATTTAAAATAAAACTAATTGTTTAAAATTTAAGGCAAACCGAAAAAAAGGGGAGTGAGTAGTGTTAAGTTAGCTGAGAAGGAAAAAAATTTAGAAGATATCAATAAATGAATTACTAAATAAATAAAGAAGCTTTTAATGAAGTCATTGAAATGGCGGGGTTTTTTGGAGATGAGTTTGCAACTGAAACAAACAAATGTTAATTGCAGCCATTTAAGTCGATCAGGTTATAGGGGGAAAAAATTTATATCACAGTAAATATGTAAAATACTAGCTGTAAAAATGGGATAAAATTCACGGTTGAATTATTCTGAATAATAATTATAATAATAAAAACCTGAATATCCTGAAGGAGATTTCTAATGCAATGCTATAAAAAAATTGTTGTTTTATTCCCATGCAAATTACATTAGAATTAGACAATTATAATTTTAAACAAAATAAAAAGTTTCCTTTTGTCAACTTACGGAGATTTTGTTTTATTGTCTTTTATTCTTATAATTCAGAATTGGCGACTGTAAAAGGGAATTCAGTTAGTTCTTGCATAATTAATCGGATGTTATTACAAAGCTCCAAGGAAAAAAACCCAACTCGGCTGCTTTAATTTCCAACACTAATATGTATATGTTTACAAGCGCGTCGGTAATGTTGCCTCTGCTGTTTCGTCTTCATAAATGCTGCAACGTGGATAAATTTACCCGGGGTTGAGAGATCGTGTTTGATGCACTACGGTAATCAACGGAGCAACACCTATGCTAATGAGTTGGCATCCCAGGAGAAGATACCAGCAATCAGATAAAACACAATCCAAATTTACATCAATAACCATCAAGGTCGATTTTTTTTCTTTTTTTATCCAAGCAATCCGAGTATTCAAAACTGCACTAATATCAACTCAAAAATATCATAAGTTTGTTAACTCTATTTAAAGCAAACGGAGTTTTAATTACCAGAATGTCCATATCTATTCTTTTTGTATTTCTTTACTAATAATTTCAAGATTTACTTTGCTATTGTATGGTAAATTTCCATAACCCACACTAAGAATAAAAGTCATAAAATGGCTTCCGGTTCGCAGGTGTTAATAGTACTATTTGCCACTGGATCATTTAAGATCCTTGCAATTAATACTTCTTTGAATTCGCACAGCCTTTTGATCGTGACCTTCTGCAGCATTCAAAATGAAACACAAACATAATAACGCAAACTTCTCACCATTATTTACGGTGACTGCGAATCAAGTTTCGAAATTTCTCAAACATTTCATATGTTTTGTACGGAAACGTGAGGTTTCAACGAGATATAATTATGAGATAATAACATTTTCGTAGTATATCAGAGAAGTCGTAAATACATCTGTTTATTTTCAATCGTCTTTTAACTGCAGGTTAATTTCTTAAGAGAACATTAATGTCGTAGGATCTACAACACATTTTGACTGTAACATAATCTCAAAATTTAACTGAGAAATATTATAATATGATATTGTTATTTTAATTTTGAAGTATTAAATGCGGGTAACTATTTCCTGATTCTGCAATTTCGTTTCAATTAGTGGTATTAATATATCTGGTAACCTTACTAAGTGGAATTACAGTAGTTAAAATGTTATGCAAATCTTTCTCTTCAAGAGACTGGAATTATTCTGAATTATTATAATAAACTTTTGTTGACGTTTTGTTTGTTATTTCGTTACATTTCTGCTAAACTGTAAATATTGTGATATAGTTTCTCACTTGGACGTTCATTTTCAAAATATTTACTCATCGGGAGTAACAGAAGCTGTGATATTAGGAAATGTACAGAGATTGTTTTAATCACTAAATGAACTGTTCGAATTTGATGATTGCATTTATTTAATGTACAATGATATTTCGATTCATATACTTTAAATACCTGGCTAAGACATTAAATGTTTAATTAATCTTAATTCTACATATTTAAAAGACTTTTCCTTCTTATCCATTAAATTCTAAACAGCATCCAGAAGCTATGCAAAAGTTTGATAATAATATTTTGTTTTGTCATTGAAGTTCTCAGATTGAAGAAGTCAAGATTCGAACACCGGCTAGACATAGTCTTTTTCTGCTCCCTATCAACTGTTGGAAACAACGAAAGGATATTGAATTTAGCTTTGTTAAATTAGTTCTGCTGCAGCAATTGCAATCTTTGCAACATTAACTGTGCATAGCCAGAAATAAAGATAATTGGGTAATGAAGCAAATTCTTCGTGTTCAATATTTGACTGAAAAATAATTTACTATTCTGTATATATTATATACTGCATATTTACAGTATTTATGTAAGTGTAATGCCAAATTCTCGCTAATTTCCATGAGCTGTCAACGCTTTCAAATTTTTCAAAAATTTCTTAAAATATCTCCATTATTGTGAATCATAATAATTATTGAATTAATAAATGTGAAGCATCAGTTACGGCTTTTAATAATAAATACAATTAAAGCGACGAAAAAAATGTTTTTCAATCATTGCATAATTTCAAGGCTAAAAGAATATATTGAGATCATAAATTCGTTTTAGTTCCTCCCAAGTGCTTCGATGATGACAATTAAAAAATAAAAATGACTAATTTTTAAGGATGTGATTTTGAGGTAATAATAAGTTAATTTTAAAATAAGAATTATGATCATTATATTGCACAGTTAACGGAATCACTAGTATTCTCAGTAACTGCTTTCCAATATTAAAATTTTAATTTAACATATTTACTGAATAGGCTATAGTCTACCTATCATCAGTTTTTTAAATGCATATTTTGAATGAATGGAATTTACAAATATATACAGAAGGATGTTGGGTTATTTTTTTTAACCTTTCCTTTATTTTTGTAATATAGTGATCATAAAAATTATTATTTGTTATTCTCAAAAATAAAATAAAAATAAAGCACAAAAACTTGAAATTTTGAAGAAAAAAAAAATCGAAGTTATTCTATATTTTTTAAAACACTTTCACTACAATAAACTTATATAAAGTCCTAATATTTATTTAACCTAAGCATGAATTTAACGTTTGATTCCATATTTGGAGACAACGTTGCAAGAACAGACGTAATAAATTCTCGAAATATCTAAGTGTGAATCCATTTATTGATAAAATACATAAATCTTTAAATTAGCTTTTGCTAATCATATATATAAGAATTATACAAATACATTAAATTAAACATATTTTATAATTACTTTTTCTTATCACTTATCAGTTCGGATGTACTGTATATAGTTCTTTCTTGTTCAACATTCCTACAGAACTTGTCAAATTTTTGAACTGACATTTCATTGTTCTCTTCACACTGAATAAGATATTTGTTATTCTCCTGCTTTCGTCTGCCCAAATTAAAAGATCATTTTTCAAATGTACTTCAAGTTTTTGTTGCAAAAATTACTTAATCCTAGGGTTAATTGTAATATAAAAAAAAAGAGAGTAATAAAAGGCAAAACTAACACTTACGAAGCCGTGCTTGTCCGAGATGTTATTGGTCAGTTTCAGCTTATGGAAGGACACCACTTTCTGCATCCACTGTTCTCCTGTGCTTGGAGAATCAGGATGGATGTACATGCGCTTGGGCATCTCTGGATCCGCTTTGCCAGCCACCATCCACCGGCTGTTGTGGAACTTGTAGCGACAGTCGTCAGCGGCGACAATGTCCATCAGTAATATATATTTGGCCTTCTTGTCAAGACCGGATACCCGTACTTTGAAAGCGGGAAACATTCGCCTGAAATAGAAAAACTATTTTAGTATTCAATGCAATAACAGAAAGCATTTAATGAATAATTATAACAAAACAAAAAAAATCATTAAACAAAAAAATCAGGGAATCAAATACCTGAAGAAATTCAACAAATTTTACTTCATCAGCCTTGAACTGATTTAACAAACACGAAAGGAGAAAAGTTATTATGAAAATGAAAAAAAACAAAAAACAAAACAAAATGAATTATTCTTTTTTGAACTTTGACTGTTCGTAAATTTTATTTGTCAATTTTTTCACTTTATTCAAAACTCATAACTTATAATTTCATAAATACACAGGTGAACAGGATCACGATTGCTTAAATCCTTAATATCTTGATTAACGAAATAAAAACCATTAATAACAAATATATATCATGTTTTCAAAAGTTATACATTTTAGAAAGAAATATTCAGGCCAGATGTACGATTCTCGTCCTAAAACAGACTGCGGTGAAATTTAATATCTTTCAACAAAATGATTGATTAAAATAACAAACAAATATCGTGTCACCATGAAACACGACTTTCCCCTTTTAAAAGGTTTTAATCTAATAAAATAGTATATAATTTTTATTTCCGCCGTAATTTTGATATAAAAATAGCACATTAAACAACCTTTCTTCAGCTTAAAACAACAAAACAAATAACTATCGCGAAATTATAACGCACCACTTTATTTAAAAGCCATCAAAGGATATAAACATCAACAAGTAAAATTTCCTTAATAAAAATAGAAAAATAAAAATCCATTGGAGCATTTCAATCCAACATTGCAAAGGTTTAGGAGAAATAGAACGTAATAAATAATAGTAATGTTAATAATAAATCTATTGATTGTTTCCAGGAAAATATATATTATGCTCGGTGTAGAAATCGTTTCAGATATGTAATTTTGTTTGGGAGAAAATAAATACTTGGGCTTAATTTTGGATAGGCATTCAAAACTAAGAAATAACAAATTTATACAAAAGAAGAAAACATTTTAAGTTAACTCCATTATTTAAAAAAAAAGGTGAAAGAGAATCATTACAGTAAAATAGTATATAAAAATCTAAAATATATCTCATCTACGCTCAGGATTTTTTTTTTAATAATGAATATAAAAAATAGAATTCTCAAAACGAAACGACCCTTTTATTTCAAACACATGTTAAGGGAATTACAAAGATATGCATACGTAGGTCGCTGAAGGAGAGAAATCTGACGCGTTTATCCAATTTTACTGTCTACAATATTGTAGTAATTCCACTAAACAGTCGATCAAGTTGAAGTCATCTGCTCGTGCACTCTTGCAGAGAGAGAGAGAGAGAGAGAGAGAAAGCGCGAATAACAGCTCGAGGCTGAGGGAGGTGGAAATACTCAGAAAAAGGCAAAAAAATAAAGCAGCCTTAAACCAAGTATAAACAAAAGCTTCCAAAAGAAGAGGAAGAGAGTATAATTAAGGAGGGAAGTATGGATGCATATGGTGCAGCTAGCCATCTATTAGACTGGCATGTTGAAGAACACAAAGTTTGTATTCAACCATTTCTTTCCCGGAGGTGAGATAGAAAAGTGGTAATAAGGTTTTGGGAAGTGATAATCGTCGCTGGCAAATGGATGCTTACGAACCAAAAGAGGAGGGAGAATGACGCACAGGAACTAACAAATTCAAGAGGCATTATTAAACCTTTTACGTATGCACACCAATGTACATGGTGCAATTATACGCTGCAGACTATTGTTTTGTTACGAGAGAAAAACACTGGCTCAGATTCTTGAATGTAGAATTCTCTTTTCTAATCAAAAACAATTAAATCTTAACAGGACTTACTAAACGATTATAAAAACCAAGTAAGTAAATTGACACTACCTTGCAATTGAGTAAATTAAATATTACTAGTTAACAATAAAACACCATTGTTTTTAGGAAAAATCTGTGTATTAAGTTTTAGCAAAATATTGAATATATTTTTTATCTGTAGAGTCTGCGACCTCTGCTTTCTGCTTGCTTCGGTCGATTGCAAAATATTTGATCTTATTTAAAAACAAAAAACAAAAAAATTAAAAAAATTAAATTTGCTCAGATTACAGATTACCATCTTAAATATATTATTTTAATGTATTTAACACAAACTCATTTCACTGTTTAAACGTATTAAACAGTACCATAACATTTGAGCACTATATAAGCTACATGGTACTTTAATCGTAGTTGAAGCATTTACTGGTCATGTAATAATTATGTTTAAGCATTTTTTTTTTTTACTCTTGCACTGCAAAACTGATTTTTTTTTTTAAATAAAAAGATAATAACGAGGACTGAAAATAAGACACAATTAACTTCATGAACTGATCAACATAACTACTCGAATTTCAATATATCAGTAAACTTTTTCTGCAGTTGGTAAATTTTAATGTAGCATTATAGAATAATTTACAGTATAAATAAGTAATACATATTTCATATAACCACTCATTGATTGATGAATTAAGACTAAATGGCAAATTATTTCAACAATCTGTTAATTCTAAAACATTGTTAATTGAAGAAATAGCAGCAACTGCAGTTCAACCAGAAGCCTCAAATGAAAATGCTATCAACTTGGTAAGAATCATTGAATCTTATTCCGTACTTATCAAAAATAATGTAATATTTTTGAAATAATGTATAAACAGTTTTGATTAGCAGCGTTCATTAAATAAAGAAATGCGACTTTTTTTTCTTCTAAAATATGTGCTGTTTTCTATTCTTAACTTTCAAAATCATAGGGAGACATGAAACAATCTTTCGCAATGTAAATTGAGACAGTGTTATGGGAAGGGGTTATTATTGCAGCTGCTATCATTCAGCGACAACCCTTCAGTTCCCATTTTGATGTAGGGTTCTTTTTTATTTGATTTTAAATTCTCCCCTTTGGTCGACATCCTCCCACCACTGTCTTATCAGTAACCACCTAATTACTGGGCGGGTCAATCGCCAACACAAGATGGGGGTGGGTAGGTGAACGGGGAGGTTTGCAATCATGCTTCCCAACTACTTGTGAGAAACAAACCAACCAAAGATGTTCAATTGCGAATCATCCAGTGTCACTCAATTAAATAGAAGGCAAATGTCAAACTCTATGCAATATATACTCTACATGAGTATATATTGTATACTCTATATGAAAATTAACAAAATAAAATACAACTAAAGCAAATAAATATGTTACAGAAAGAACTCGAGGCCATATATATATATTTTCCATTCTCTAGCCCTTTAATTATACAGATCCTTTTTAGGCTAAATCATAGATCTTTAACATCCTTCATTCAACTGAAATCAAGAAATCTCTGAAGGAAAGTAGTTCACTGCCTTCCCTTGAATTCTCCTATTTTTTTTCAACCTTCTTCTTTGAATGTCAACGGTGGTTCATTAACGATCTATTATTCAAACTGGATTTTTAGTTTAGTTGGGTTTATACAAATTGCTAAGATTATGGGAAATCACTGACTAACTCCGCCAAGCAATTATTTATTTAAAAATTCTATAAAACCCAGAAATCAACTGTAAATGAAAAATAAAAATAACATCAAAGGGGAGAATCTGTATCTGTAGAAGCAACAGAAGAAAACCTCCTCCTTAAGTTTGTTTACGTAAGAAGTTAGTTGCTTTTTTATTTTACTTTCTTTCTTATCAGTTTTAGTGAAAAATGGATTCAAAATCCTTAAAAATAAAGAGCCGAAATAATCCCTGAATTTTTCTTCCTTTCAAAATAAAACGGGAAGGAACTGAACCGTAAAAATACGCAAAATCATAAAAAAAGTGTACCCTTTTTTCTTTTTAAGTATCACTTATGAATAATAATCCATACATGAAATAATACTTCAAGTGTCACCGTTATTTTCCTTTAATAGTAATCTGTCCTTAATTTTTTTAATAAAACTACTGATATTTCAATGTTCTTTTCGTACGGTAAGTTATATACCGATATTTCACCCGTAAGTTCACGTAGACGTGGAAACTAACAACTAAAATTCTGTGACATTTAATTTGAGGATTAGTAGATTTTATAGATGATATGAATGTTGATCTTATTTACCAGAACATATCAATTATTATTGCTGCTGTGCTTAAAGTATTTCCATTTACTTTTGCAGTCGAGACCGATCTGACCCGAGACGAATCTTGTGTTTGCAGACGTCATAAAAATTAATCGATTCCTTAATAGTGAAAGAGAACTTAACTTACCGCTACTCTGTCCTATACAGACAAGTTAGACAACCAACACCTTTGTGCCTTTGTTCCATTATTTATGAGGCTTCTGTGCTGAGTACATGTTGAGTGCCTCTCACAAACAGACATTAAATTAGCCAGTTATGGACTGTGCTAGCCCTAGGGGCATCCGTCCACTCGTCCTTTGCATATTCACAACCAACTAGTTTTTGGAAACAATATTTTGTGGACGCTTACGTCTTTGGGCCTGGCAGGGGGTGACATGTTCGACCACCGCGTGAAACTACAAGCTTAAACAGTTTTTCAACTGGATTGAAAACAGTAAAATAATCGATTCGATGACAAAAACACTGGTATTTGATTTTAATGTAATAAAAACCATTAAAATTTCGACAACTTTTGTACTTCAGGAGTCTAACGATCAGCATTAAACCAGTAAAAAAATAATGTGACCATGTCGTAGAAATCAAGATAGTACTGTAAAAATCATTAATTTTTTTATTGTCATCTGTACTTTGATAAAATTAAATACTGATTTTCTATTGCTAATACAGTGGCATATATGGGGACCTCCAGATGGCGCTAGATTAAGGGTAGGATACATGGATAAAACGTTCTATGAAGATAATAAATTCTTGTCATTTGCTTTAATTATGGAAGAAAGAAGATTCCCCTTTATACTGTATATTGCATCCTTCAGTAACTTTAAAAGTTAATGAAATAAAAATGTTACATGCAGTTTTAATATACTAATATGTAATTACTTCAACTCCTTCTTAGGTTAGGTACTTATCAGTTACTGCTGGTAACTACGAGTAAGAATAATGTTAATTTATTAATTATAATAACATACAGTGAATGATGTATCTATGTATAAATCTCTATTTGTACATATGTAGACAAATGCATTTAGTCTAATAATAAAAAGTCATCAAAAGAATAACTAGTTTTTCTGTTCTTTTTAGTAGTTATTTCTCAGTTTGGTATAGTAAAGCGTTTTATATGTTCGTGTAGCAGATGTATACTTACAACCCATTTTTCACATAACAATAATAATTTTCTAAGTCGCGGACGGAGAAAAGGTTCTTCAAATACCTTTTCAGCCGAAGATCAACGAAGAGTTGGTGGAGGAAAAGGTATATTGGATGCCCCAGGGTACGTCGATTGGCAATTGGAGGGTTAATTTCTTTGTTACTTCCTTCGCTGAACCAATTGCTATGCCGTTCATCGGTCGACGTTTAGCTTATAATTTTCCACGCATACAGCCTAACAGGTGGTGTTAATAAATTACAAAACAGATGAGCTCGCTCTTACAAGAGAATGACGAGTGGTTTATTTTGAACAATTTCCGACCCAAGACAGTCCTATTACGGCAACTACATGACTATAGTTAATTAGGATTAAATTCTACTATATTTCTTAATAAGTCCTTCCTTTATTAGAGCAAAAAAGTACTAAGGAAAAAAAAAGAGCATTAGATTTTCTTATTTAAATATTTAGGAACAAAAAATCAATAGTAAGAGAAGGTTAAAGGATAAGGCCTTGAAGGTCCAGAAGGGTAAGTACGTGGAGGCAATGGCTCCATAAAAAGTCTGGATTAACGTGGAGAAGCGGAGATCAGTTCGATGCTCACTCGTCGTAAGGAATAATAATTAGACTACATACATTTTTAAGTTCAACAATAATATACATGTATATAAGCCAGTACATAACAACAAACAAATTAAATTATGTACATTTATATATATTTACGAATTAATTTAATTTGTTTGTTGTTCCGTACTAGGTTATTTATAAAAGTAGTTTTAAGAATGTGATTGGGTCATTAGATCCTTAAAAGGTGAATAACTATTCTTGACTAAGTTTATGGTTTTTTTTTTTGTATTAGTTTTTATATGAGAACATCACAGAGATTGTTAATATTTAAGAGAAAATCAATGCATTACTTAATGTTAATATTTTCATTTATTTTATAAAAATATTTAATAAAAATTCCTTGATGTTTTGTCTTAAAAATAAATTCATCTGATTTTATTTTATAATCAAAAAAATTTCTTCAAAAAATAATGCATGTCTTAGTTTTTTCTTTTTTAATCAATACACATCGATTATTCTCAAGATGTTTTTTGAGATATTTCTAAGATTTAAAAGTAAAACTTTTTTTAACAAGTTTTAGCTTTTTTTTTAAAACTTCAAACTTTAAGAAAGTTCGCTAAAGAATATCAAACCAGTATCAGTAATACCAAACTGCTTGGACATTTTTTTCTCGCCCTTTTCCCATTCCCCTTCTTACACGAACCCCAAAAGACAGACGTAAGTCAAAATAGAAACATCTGCTGCCACTGTTAGTTTTAAGAGCCAAGTATCATTCGTTGCCCACCCAACGTTTCTTGTAACGTGTAATCAAGGCTTGTGGCGGAAAAGAAGGAGACCCAGAGTATACAGGGACCAAGTGAATGACGATGGGTAAGGCCACTCCTTTCGTCGCTTCGAACCTTGTTAAAATTTCACCGACGATTGACTCCATAATAAAGAGCTCTTTGCAATAAATGGAAGAGTTTAATATTAGGTTTTAAGACGAGCACTGCTTTTGCTCGTCGTTGGCTTAATGAAGACCAGCCCATTCAAATTAGGAGCTGTACTAAGACAAAAGAAGGCGGAAAAAAAGAAAAACTGTTGCCGGAGACAGCCCCTTAATTATACAGTTTGTCGTTGGAATGTGTCGTCCAAGAAAGCTATTAGTTGTGATTAAAAGTGCTCTTCAAAGTCGTATGAAAAACACAGAATAAAAGAACCAATGGAATGTTCTTTTTTTTTCATTATACTATCTTCAAGAATACTGCAACCAAATAGGTCTAGTTTATAAAATTAATATATGCATTTTTGATTTCATCCAAAGACAATTTCTCTATTATTCCAAAAAAAAATTAGAAAAATATCTTTGATGATAAGAGACAAGATATTATCAGTGTTTGTCAATTGCTGCTAGATTAGAGAATCTGCCCTTTAGCGCTTTCGTATTTTAAAATCTTTATTCCATTAAATATTGCCTTGATTTAGAATTATTACATTGAAATGATGAGACACGTCTCAAATACAAGAAGGAAGAGCTATTTGGGAAGAAGGAAGCAAAAACTAAAGAGATAAAATTGTTTTTTTTATTTCCCTGTAAATATTCGCACATTTTCTCTTACGTTGGAACCGATAATCTTATCATTTTAAAAAGACGGAATATATAAAAAAATACATAAAAAAAACTCAAAAATAAATTTTAGCTAATATTTATTTTATATTTGCTAATGATTACAATAGATCTATTATTTGTGGATTTTATTACAAGGTACTGTCATATCGCTTGTGTTTCAAATAATGATTCATATTTTCTAACAAATCGCACTTTTAACTTAAAAAAAAAAAAAGAAAGAAAGAAAGTTAGTTTAGAAATATCATTCATTCTTATTATTAGGCTTCTGTACAGGATTCCACAATATCAGCATCTTACATTGTTTTGAATAGTTACAGTAATTAATCTCCTTAGCTGAAGAAAGCATTAATTCATTCTAATTCACATTAAAAGAGTGATTTTAGGCTTAAACGGACGAAATGGTTGCTCTTTCCGAGGCGAGCAATACAATGGGAACCCCATTTATGGGTGACGTCATATCCGCCTCTTCTCCCACAAAAGACAGCATCGGATTCGGGTTCCGTAAAGGTCGGAAGGGTTACCCTGGAAAGTAGCAATTAGTAATGTCCACACTTCCCGCCTTAACACAGGCATCAGGGTTGTTGTAACTGCCCCCTACATCATTAGTTGACTAGTGGATCACTGCTTGCTTACGCCGAACATTTTAGACCCTCCAATGAGCTACACACAATAATTAATGTTTGGGGGGGGGGGGGGCTGATGCTGTCCAAATTAACAAATCTAGTAGTCGGGAATTACAGGTTGAACAAACGCCCTTTGAAACAATAATTCTGTCTATATCCATCGTAAATTTCCAGAAATTAGGTCCCTTTCAACATTTCACGGTGAGAATCCAAATAATTACCCAATTGTCTCTGAAATTATTAGCTCTAGTCGGGTAAAGATGGTTTAATCTCAGTAATTTAATGTTAGCAAGTAAATTACTACTATAAATATTTTCTTCAAAATATTTTTTTTCTAAGAAAAATTATTAAAGCAGAGAAAAGATTTCAGCAGTAAATAGACTTATTTATTTTTCTAGAAAAGTTTTAATCTTTCTATTTATAAAACTTTCAGTGGACTTAGAAAGAAGAAGAATCACCATTTTCAAATTTACAGTTAAAAAAATAAAATTAATAACTTTCAGAGTTATCCATACAAATTTTTTAATTTAATGGTACGATGAGTTTTTCCCTAGTAATTTAAATCCTCTACAAACGCTAGTAACTTCGATCTGTTTAAGTTGTACAAATTCTAAAACATCAATTAAAGTAAAGAATAACATCAATAATTATATCTGAATTGAATTTACAGTTTTAAGTAAATAGTTAATTAGTTTGTAACGAAAATCTTTAAAGGTAAAGCTTAGACTGGTAATTAAAGAAAGACAGCAACAATCTGTATTTTAAATATATTTAAATCACTGATAATGTACTGATACTTTGGACTTAAAATTCTACGCTTTATTTCTGATTTTTTTTTTTGCTAACTAAACCTTTTGTCAGAATAAAAGGTTTCCGACTAAGATAATAGAAAGAAACTGGAACTAACAAAACACACACATACACACACACAAAAAAAAAGGAAGATAATAAGACAATGGTTTTAGCCAAACTGCAACGAATATTAATAAGGTTTAATGAGGGCCTCGGGTTATTGGCATTGTCCTGCAGGAATGATACATTAGTGGTGGAGGGAGGATACAGGAGGAGTCATAAATAACCCCAAATTGACAAGTGAACGTCTCTAAACATACCTCTGATCTTCAAACGAACGCTAATAGTGCAAGTACTTATGAAGAGCAAACAATAGGACAAAAGAACACGAGATGAGTTATTCTATTGAAACAAAATGGCTTCTCAAGAACCAAAATGGAAGTTATGAACATAAATACATGCATATATGTATATCCTCTAAAAGAAGGATTTTTATGAAACGAATGCAGAGAATATTATAATAAAAAAATAACTATTTCGATGCCAATATTCAAATATCAAGCTGTTTATTAATTTAAAAAAAGAAAACAAGAAATTTTTAACTAATGTTCTTACTTTGTACATTATAAATAAGATAAAATTATTAAAAGAATCGAAAACATCTAACAATTTAAAAAAATAAATAAATAAGAGCAAGATTCATGTTTGGCAGTTTTTCATGTACTAACGATATTTCTCGTTATTCGTAATTACTAAGGTAAATCAAGAATAATATTCTAATTCATGTTTTGATACAAATTTTGGTACAATTGCAGATTGTAAAAATAAGGAAAATTGTAAAAAAAAAAAAAAAAAAAAAAAATCTGAATAAATTCAACTTCATTGAAAGTGAAGCTGTAACTAAAACAAATTCCGATTCAGTATTAACAAATTCAATACTTACAAATTCTGAAAACTGGTATTTGAAATAATGTTATTATTAAATAATTAAATAGTAAATTTAAACAATATTAGTATTTTAAATGTTAGCGTTTAAGAAAATAGTAACGCTAATAGTTTAAAATATTATTTGAAATATTATTATTACAAATTCAGTATTAACTAATACTGAACCGATAATCAAAATTGAGAATCAAATCATTTCATAACATATCCATAACAATAACTTAAAGCATTCTATCTATAGACTTTATCTAAAGTAATTGTAGAGACAATTTTAGAAATAATAAAGACATATAAAGTATTCCCTAACGCTGCTTACATAACTGTAGACCTAGTTATGTTTTTTTATTCAAGAATTCTCCAATCAACTCCTGTCACATTTTATTATTATTATTATTAGATTTACGTTCATTGTAATATAATGATTAAATCTTGGAGATGGCTATCATAAATTATCAAGAATCTATTAGACACAAGGCTGTAAGTGCAGAAACAGAATTTCTGATATCAGATCTAACTCACTCTGTTATTAAAGAAGATATTATCGTGTGCTTTCGTTTATCTTATTAACAGCAGTGGCTCGTTGTTTCTCTAATGGACCGCAGTGTCAAAATAATTTTTATTTCAAAACACATTAAAAAAAAAATTAATGATAAAAAAAAAAAGTTGAACATCAACTTATATTTTAACACCTTAAGACATTAAATTAGAACAGCAGCAGATAATCTATTATATACATATGAATGATTTTGATAAATAACTCCCGATTAATTGGCTCTGTATTACATGGTCCCCTACTGATACGATTATAGGTGGATTTCGGATGATACTGTATTAGCCTATTTTACGATACAACATAGAAAAAAATGTTATACAAATTAGAATTAGTGACCACTGAAACGATTTTCTTATACGATTTTAAAGATCATTCTTAGTTTTAATTGTTCTTTCACTTTATTTCCTTAAAATTCTTAACTTATAGATATTAATGGTGAATTGAAATATAACGATCTCAATAATATGCACGGGAAGAATTTGTTTTGCTGTACTTTAATAAATTGGAAATTGAGGTGTTTTGACAATCTTTGACATACACATAATTGTCGTCAATAATTTTTCAATTCAGAAGAAAAAAAATAATGAATTGAAGAAAAAAAAAGTGAAAAATGTGAAATAAAAAAAAAATTGAAAATAGTAAATGGAGCAGGAATTAAATATAATTTTAATAAAAATATTAATTCAGAAATTTAAAAAAAAATTCATTTTATTTATTTATTTATAGTAATTTACTGCAACATCCCGATTTAAAAAATAAAGGTAAAATTTAGATACAAAACAGGGAATCTGTAAATTATTACATTATTTCAATAAAAATGTTTAAAAGAAAATTAAAAATTATTAGCTTAATTAGACATTGTTTTATATTTCCCTCATTTAGAAAATGTCCATTTTTCAGTATATTTCCCTCTAAAAACGCATATTTACAACCCAACAAACAAAACTGATTAGAAGACACGAAAATTACAATTTTTATACATTATTATGATTTAACTGCTCGATTATTTCACAAACGTGAGTAGTTACGAGAGGACAATTTCTAGTCTAATGGACGCATTGAAGGGGTTTCATCTTTAAAATGAGATGCAAATGGACGCAGAAGGGAATATGACTAATCCACGTCTGCAATAAGAGACGATACTCTGATGGGATTATCTTTTTTACTACTAGAGTTAATCAACTCCGAGGAGACAAAACTAGACCTTTTCTGCTCTCCCAAATAAAAATAAAACAGTAAGCACTTTTTTTTTTTTTTTTTTCCTTTCTCATTTTGACAAGTTATTTGGAGTTGACTGGAGCACATTGAAAGAATAACAACATTTGGAATGGATCTACCACAAAGTGTTTGTTTCCAGTTAGTAACAACAATAGATATTTCTACAGCTATATCCTACTGATAAATCGGGAAATAATAAACCAGCATTTCTTTAAAATTGAAGCATTACTAACAAAGTTATTGTTACGATTCCTATAGGCAAACAATACGAGAGGATTTCTGACTAAAGCTTTTTTTTGTAAAAAAAATTCAATTCGATTTCACGAAAGCATTTTGAGTTTAATAATACCGTATTTTTTTTCTTCCCTGGTTTGTATAATAGCTCTCTTTAAGCAGTTAATGATACTTTAATTTCAGGTTTAACTTATCCCCTTTTCTTTTTGGTAAATAATTGAAGTTTCCTCCGAGAAAACCTCTACCTATTTCTATCTTCAACTCTTCTCCACGACACAAGAGCAGCTCCATTTCTATTTGACGGGAGGAAGAGGTGGTGAGAGAAACCCGCAGCCACCGTCACCAGGCGCTGAACCAACCGCTGTCGTGTTTCTTTTGAGGAGGACCCATCTCAAATATCCTCACAATGCCTTATAGGGGACCACCATATCCTGTCAATGGCACCTGGGCTGGATTCAACCAACTCCAACTCAATTCGTAACATTATTAATTGAAAATATAATAAAAATGATTTAGTTAGAAAATTAATCACAATAATAAGCTTAATCCTCTCCTTTATAAATAAAATTTTTGAATAGTAATCATTAAAATTGATATTCTTTAATTAAAAATAATAATTAGAAATAAAAAGTTCATCTTAGAATAAGGCTTAAAAATAATGCTGATAAAAACTTATTATTTGTCTACTTATTGTAGTAAATTGAACAATATTTTACTATAAATAAGAAACATAACATGAGAAATTAATAAATAAAATTTAAAGTAGCATTTACACGTTCACTCCGATAAATTTATATATTATTATATGAAAAGAGTTACAAATCAAATGCTACAATTATTTCTTGTAACAGAATTTATTAATACTCCGTATCACTCAAAATGCTGACGAAAAATTACTTAGATCTTTTTTTATGTTTCTTTAATAAAGATAAAATAATTTTTAAGATAGAATTTCTTTACATTAAACCTAAATTTACATTTTGACTAACAATATTTATATCTCATTTCCATCATATAAGGAGCATTCTAACACAATATTCAATGTTCTAATAATGTTTCATACACTGAATGATCTTTGAAAACAGTTTGGGTATATCTGTTCTGTTAATTGCTTATTCCAGAAGAACAAAATGTTCTATAAAAAGCAGAATATGTAGACTAAGTAATTGTTGTAGGCTACGGAAAACTGAAGAGACGAATACGTTTATTAATCTATGATCATTCTACTAAATAGCCAAGTTTTATCAAAACAGATTTAACTTTGTTTACTACAACCTACAAGTGTCTTAAAAATTAGGGAAAATTGTTAATAGGGATGATTACCACACATGTTTCTAGACTAAGGCAACTTCAAATAATTCAAATTTGAAATAAATACTAGTACAGTCAGAGTCAAGTACATTGAAATAAACATACTGGAAAAATAGCAATGCTTAGGCAACAAGATAAATGTTTTACTTGTCTGAACCATAAGTAAAAGTAAGTTTTGAACCATATTTTTTGTAATCTAATCCGACTATCGTTTCGTTTTATCTAAGTAGATGTGCATTAAAAGTAGCATCAATAAATAAATCTTATAGAATAAATTTAAATATTTTTTTTAAATAATTACTTTATTTTAAATTTGTTATGGAACTCCTTATTTACAAGAAAAAAGAATGTTTTTATTAAATCGCCTAAAATACTTTATAATCTTGTGAACTGATTTATTTAGTTTGTATTGCTTATTTTAACTCTCTTAAGATTTGAACGACCTTATGTTCAATTTGATTTCTCTGAAAGCTGGTTTAAATTGTATTGCTTAGTGTAGTGTTCAAAAAAAACAAAACAAATGAAAAAACAAATAAAAAAATTGATCAGTCAACACTCAACAATAATGCTAGAACGGTCAGAGAGGCCGCACGACTCATTCGACCAACACAGAAGTGTTGGATTTACGTATATTTAATTACTGTATTAATTACTAGCACTGGTTTTATCTGAATGCAAACACCTGTCCTTTTGTGACTGCGACTCACGACACCACGACCCATTTATTGCTCAAGGCAAAGGTGACGGGAATATCAAAAAGCTTCTAGAAAACTTCCTCATGGTGAAAAAGATATTAAGAAAAAGGTATGTGATTTAAATGAAGAAGTAAGTCTGATAGCAGTCAACACAGCAGGATCAACACTCACACGATCACTTTTCACAATTTATAGGAAGAACGTGCAATTATCAATCGAGGAAGTCGGTTTTCGTGGTAAAGATGGTGTAATTTTGCAAATGAAACAGCAGTACAAAAATTACTACTTTTAAAACACCCGACTTTTTTTTCTATTGTTAAAGTGGTGTGGAGAGTTTATGTGAACTATTAGTTCTGTTTGTTTTAATAAAAATAAGTTATATATTAAATACCTAAATATAGGTCTAACTGATAATATATATTTACTTCAAATACATAAATTTCTTTTTCGTACTATATTTTGTTTCAAATTTAAGGGATATTAAAAATAAAGGATGGTTCATTTAGGATACTTTAAAACCATTATTTTTCACGGAAATTATTTCCTTTTAAATCTATAAATTATTAAATATAATTAATAAGCTGTTCCTCCTTTCTTTCCTTTGATTAGCTAATTCATTTATTTCTTGAGAAAAGTATTAGATTACCCTAAACTTTAATTCATTTATCGAAAAAGACATCAAAAAAGAAGACTTAATAAAAAACAAGTTTTTTAAGCTGTAATTAATGATGTCTTTTTTTTTTCTAATGTCTGTTAAATTTAAAATTATCTTATAGATTGACTGTCCTATTTTGTTTATTAGTTATTTATTTTTGGATTGTTGAAGTTGTTGAGAGTTTAAAATTAATATTACCAAATAGGAAACAGCAATGAGTGAATTTATATATTCTTAAGCAATTAATTTTAACATTCCATTCTTGAAAGTGATGTTTTTAATTTTTATTCCGGATAGAAGAAATAATACCCTATTCGGATTGTCTAATTGAAATTTCGGTCAATCAATAAATTCACAAAAAGTCTTTATAATAACAATAATAATAGGCCTATATTTTTACGACTAGATCTAAAATAGCAAAGATACAATTATCTTTAAAAATTTATTTTTTAGGACAAGAAAAATATTTAATTGCTTATTGTATTATGGTACTCCTCCTTCCGTGACTTAAGTTGGGATCCAGTTAATCCAATCCACCTATTAATTGACAATAAGAGTTACTCAGCAAATGATAAATTATATTATTTTAATGTTTTTATACTATGTTTAGTTGACGTTTGTTTAATTTCATTTAAATGCAAAATGGTTCTTCTATACTTTGCATTGTGAAAGAGAGAGAACGCGTGACAAGAGAACAGATTTATTTATACAATCATTGCAATACAAGCAAAACTTTGAAATAATCGGCCGATATTAGGCGGAAAAGGGGCAACAGTCACAGCTTCCTTTAATCCAAAAATCAATGAATGTTGGTAAGGGAAGAATTCCACTATTACTGGATTGATTGGTTGGTTATTTTCTCACAAACACGACGAACCATTAACAACCTCAGTACAAATGCAATTAAGGATTTCAGATTTAAAAAAAAAAAATGCAAAAATAATTTTGGAATAGGGCTAGAATTCAAGAAGCATCAAAGGAAATGCTTTATAATAATTGATCTCAAAGCAAATGGAACTGAATTGTCGTTGGGTTTTGAATGTAAAAAGACAACAACTCGTCAAGCGATGGATGAGTTTGCTATCTAAATTTAGACCAAAGATGGAGTGCGGTTATAGGCAGGCACGATCGCAGTGGTTATTTTAAGCACCTGATTTAACGGTATATGGAAAACACACTTAGGCCTCCTCTAAAATATTGCAACTTCAAAGTACGGCAAAGCATTCTCATAGGCAAGAATTTCAACTATAGTACTGAAATAGTCTATCGAAAATTGTAATCATCATTCCTACGAGTCCAACCAAGTTGACCTTCATCATTTTATATTTACCACTAACTTAAAATTAGGAGGAAAAAAAATGAATTATTTTTCATTCCTTTTGTCTTAATGAAAGAATGTAAATTATTTTTCTTTTCCATTTTAGTTGATGAATAAGCCAGTGCTAAAAAATTATAATAGTTTTTTTTTTTATTATTATTATTATTATTATTATGCATATTGTGAGTTTAACAATACCGAACATATTACTAACATATTTTTGGTTGGTAAATTTTAACAATATGTACAAAATTACAGGGATGTTGTAACTAACTACATTTGTCAGCAAAATTAGCAATTCTATAACAACTTTACAGAAAAAAAACCCCAGTTTACTCAATTTTTCAATTCCACTTATTGATGAAAACAAATACTTCAGATGCCAAGGAAAATTTGTAATGTCCTTTGTTTTTAAGAGAATATAATCTTTTATAGCAAACGATCATGATTATATTCTACGATGGTTCAGTTGCTAAAATAAAATACGAGAAAGTCTTGAAAAAGTGTAGTAAACCATTACAGATTAAGGTTATATTTTTAAAATAACAATATCTGTAAATGACGTATATAAATCTAATTTAATAGGCGTTAATGAGGAGCATTTAAAGATTACTTAATTTGAGTAGGCCTACTTAAAATACAGAGGATGTCACATAATTGTTAAAAAAGAAACTGACAGCAGAGAAACAGATGAAAATACAACACAAATTAAACTATGGTCAAAATAAGTTTTGTTTTCCTTGTGTTGGTCATGATATATAAAATCATAAATAAATTTAGCTTCTAAAATTGAATTTTAATGAAATTAAAATTCCTATTAATGCTTACTAATTCTGAATCTTGGGTCTCTTGAAAAAATTCCAAATTTTATATTTCTTAATTAAGTAAATCATATTAAATATAACAAATTTAATTGAAGCACACGAAACTAAATATGATCGAAAATGAGAATAATATAATTTTACATAATAAAATCAGCAATGAATATTTGATTTACTCCGCAATTCTTATTGTAATTCTTTAAAAATGGTTGGAGTGATTCAATTTTTTGGCAACGTCTTTAGTTTAAAAGCTGAAATCGCTTTAATTAAGTGACAATGTAATCTGTTTTCGAATCTTGCTCATTATATCGTTATATTTCTGAAGAAGAAAAAAACAAACGCATAGACTTGTTCAAAGATGAATTGGTATTCATTCTTCTCTGTGATCTCTATTCTCACAATTAATGAGGATAAATTAGTTGCAGCAGAATTTCTCTACTTTTCTTTTTGTTTTTGTAAAATACACACTTCCATATTACGAATAACCTTGGTCGATAGGAGATTTTACCGTAGCTCTGAAATGATGAGGCGGCTACCCAACTGCCCTAGCCCCGATCCTACTCCACGATATACGCAGTGCGTACGTCCTGATGGAAATCGGCCCGTGGTCGGACTTATTGGTTTATAAAAGGGTGGAGGCGGTGGATCACACGACCATTAGGAATATAGGGAGGAAAAAAAAATAGAGAAGAACTGATAACGTATAGGTTCTTTCCAGTGACCGGGAAAAAAATGAATAAAATGACTGGAAACACTTGAAAGCACTCTGTAAATTTAAATTAGGCGAAAAGATAAGATAAAATGGCTGAAACTACTATTTTAAGAAAACGTTAGAAATTGTATTGAAATTGTTATTATTTTAATAACAGAATCATAAATTGTGAATTACATAAACTGCAAATAATAAAAATGTAAATTTTAATGATATATATATATAGTGAATCTTAAATGAAATTTCCCATAAGCAATGCTCTTTCTTATAATTAACTTTGTGATTTATTCAATTTATTAGCTGAGCTGAATAAGACAGAAAATGAATATTTTTTTTTTTAAACTTATTAGCATCGTTATTTTTATTTTTAAATGTCTAATTTCTAAATCAATGCATTTCTTTTTTTTTTTTATTCCAGATAAAACCAACCAACTTCACTTTGGAAACTGATTTGACATTCCGTTTTATTTTGAGACATATTTCTAGAAAAGAATAAAACACCTAAATATAAATACGCCAAGTCATCCATCAAGAAGAATCTATTCCACTTTTATAATCAACGCTTAGAAATTCTCAGAATGGATAGGCTTAGTTAAGCTTATTTGCTGTGGCGCATCTCGTGCGCGCAGAAATCTGTCTTTCTTAAAACTGTTCCTTAACCGTCTTCGCAGCGGGAATAACACAACAACCAGCGAGGAAGAAGCCAGAATGCTACGGGACCATTATCCAGCGCGCGTGCAGCTGTGGTGCTGACTGCATAATAACTGCTGCTGTACTGATGCGGCACCAAGGGGGTTAGTCTAGCCACCCATCACCCTCTCAATTGGTCCCTATGGAAGAGAGCCACCTGTCAGTTACCCGGACATTCACAGAATACACGATCCAATCGCCAAGTCCCAATGTCAGGATTCCATGATCAGAGCAGCTACCAACGCTATACTAAGAGAACATGTACGAGTTAAGCTACAATAACAAATCACTGTACTTAGTAATTTCCTGTAGGAGTTATGAGAGAAAAAAAGTAAATCGTGAATTACAAACACGTAACAAATGCCTACACGTCAGTCATCATATGATCTTAAATTGATCTGTTGTCTTTATATAAGTTCTCTACTTGTAAAATTCGGTTAGAAAATAAGACTAAACTCCTAAATATGAAATTCAGTGTAAGTACATTTGACTTACGTCAGTATTCTGTTCTATATTTAAATGCAGTCCATGCAATGGACCATTTACATTGATTTACAAACAAAATCTAAGCAGAGTTTACAATTATACGCAATTCAGAAATGTGAAATTTGATGTTAACTTTAATCTTTGAATTACTTAAGGTATAATATTTTGGCCCAGACTGGAAAGTGGCCCATAAAATGTTTATGTTAGTCTTTAGAAACCAATACAACAAAGCTCCTGATCATATAGCCTACATACACTCCTAAAAGACGCTTAATTAAGATATTGTTATCAATATTATATGAAAATGGATAACAGTTTTTTTTTTTTTTAATATGAAAACTGCTTAAAACTTTTAAAAATACAGTTTCATTCTAAATTGTATGCTACTGATAATTTGTCTTAATAGCAATTTCATCAATTTCAATATACGATCTAATTAGCTTAGCGTAGCTGTATATCTTACAATTATTGCTTCTGTATTATCAAGGTAGCTAAATAGTTTGTATAGAAAAATATGCAATTTACAAAATCATTTATTAGATTTATTTTTTTTTTTGAGTATGTATGTTGTATTTTGCTGTTTCCAAAAAAAACTCGAACAACAAAATTTTATTACTTTAATTATAAAACAATTATGATTATTTAATTACACAATTGCAAAATTACATAACTCCAATTTCCGAGTTATTGAAAAATTAGCAACAAATATTTTTGGAAAGTTTGAAATTTCAAATAAGAATTTAGAAGTAGTAAAAAAAAAAGTTACATCCGTAAAGTAAGAATATTGTTTACTTTATATCTATTTAAAATTCAGTAGGCATGGTAGCAAGTTCCAATTTAATTCCAATAAATAAGCCAAAGCCAAAACTAAAAAAAAAAGTGAGATTTAATAGGAGGAAGGAAGTGGTGACATCTAGTGAGAAAGGCGAATCCCTCTAGGAAGCGGCCATAATTGGTTGCTCGTTAACGGGATAAATATTACACTAAACGCCGTGAATTCTCTCGAAGTGCGTTAAAAAAAAAAAGACTAAAAGCTAATGATTACAAAGTTGGGCATTGAAAGGTGCAATTTGCACGGGATTTTACCTTTCCACTTATTTATTTATCGGTCCCATTTACAGAAATCCTTTTCGCCTGACTAATAATTACCTGAATATGATTCTTGTTCTCCTACTTAATATCAAATTATATGTCCAGTGAGAAGGAATTTAGTTAGAATTATTAATCTTTTAGGATAATGTTAGTACAACCATTGCCAATTAAAATGCAATTCTTTTTCCATACAGTTTTTTTTTTTTTTTTTTTTTTTGAAGAAGCATTAGTCCTAATCTTATATCCAAAAGACTATTATTAATTTATATATATTTTAATTAAAAAAAATTTTTTTTGAAGAAATGGAAGGCTACTAAGTTTCTCCTGATTGTTTTTTTGTTTTTTCATTCCCATATGTAATTTTTAGTAATAATCCTAAAAAAAATTGCAAACAACCATAACATAGGCAGTACAGAGGTAATAATTTAATAAAATTTACCAAGATATTTCTTCCCTGACATGTTCAATTAGGGAAGTAACTTAACATTCTAAATCAGCTAAATAATTACAAGTAAACGAGAAATGTCGACTGAAACGACGCAATGACTTTGTTTGAAAGGACTGAGCAGTGGAGAACTGCAAGAAACCTTGCTATTTTTACAGTTAAATTCTGCTTTTATAATTAGATTATAAATATTTACAAATATTGTGTCTGCAATTAATCAAGTCTTGAATGAACTCGAGCTATGTTGCTTAAGTTGAATATTTAAACAATGAGATTTCTAAATCCACGAGTTTCTAAGGACAAAAGTCAATGTCAAAATTAAAGAAAGGTCTTGAACGGTAATTTTCTTGTCTTGGAATCCGCATGATGAAATTCAAACTAAACAACTGAGACAGGCAACATGAATGTATAAATTAATTAAGGAAAGAAGAGGTGACAAGATCGTCTCGCACTTCAGTCAGCATTTCTCAATTTCTTTCGTGAATCTAAACCAAACTAGTTGTGTTTTTTCGCAACGAAGGGCTCTGCTGTGTAAGGAGGGTTAATATTTAAGATTCAGGTCATGAAAGCACAATTTCTTTGTCCCCGGGGGGTGAACAAAGAGAGGAACATGAGCATAGACTGCGTTGCATCACCTCTTCGGAGAGAAGCAAAGGAAACCCAAAACCATTTACTTGGATTAAGCTAAGCCACGGTTCAATCCCCTTTATTACGTTATTCAAAAACCTACTCCAATTAAAACGTTCAACTCTCTTTTAACAGTTGCTCTTCTGGGAGAAATTGATGTTAATCAAGTTCACCACAATTACAAATTAGAAGACATCAGATTGGGAATAATGCTTTCTTTTTTTTTTCCTATTTCCACAAACATATTTTATCACTAAAGGTTTCGAAGCGAATAATAATAATAATAATAATAATAATGATAATAACATAAAACCACAGACGAACTCGGTCTAACAAAAAACATTATTTAAAGCTACAAAAGACAGTCACATTACTACTTGCTCAATAAACACACGAGCACCTAACAGTATAATAATACTTATTTAGCTTGGTTTATTCTAACTAGAACACGTTAAAAAAAGGATATTTAATCAGCGGAGAGACATAATAATAATAACAGTAATAATAATGTCGTTTTTTTTTACTTGAATCGAAAATGACAATTTCAAGGAAATAAAGCAACAGTTTCATTGTTAGTTTGTATTTATAGAGTTTTATTTATTTATTTTACGAATTTTTTCACTTTGCCTACTTTTTTTTATTATTGAAATAAAAGAAATAGTACATTGATTTTATAAATAACATTTCATCAAAACTTTCATGTCAATGAAAAAATTTTTTTTTTTGCCAAATCAACTTAAAATCGTAAAAACTAGCCGTCTATCCACCACTGTGATAAATCATAATGATTTTAAGAAAAGAAGCTTTATTAAACTATGATTTTTTTTTTTTTTAAAACCAATGCTTTTCGTTAATTTTTTTAACAGTAATTGCGTTATTCCAGAGAAGGGAGGATATCAAAGCACGTGATAATTAATCTTCTAAGGTTTCGAAAAATGATCATTAGTGCAAGAGATGATGATGAAATATTATCAAATATCAGAAATCAAACCAATGATTTTTTTGTTGTTTTTTAATATTATCGAATTATTTCTTTAACTATTAACTTCTAATAAATAATAATAAACCAAAATAGTAGAATATATTAAAGATTTATTACCAGCTTGTAATTATATCAAAAAATTTGATATCTAAAGACAAATTTTAGAAAACCCTTCTAACGAGAGTAAATATTTAAACTCGCTTTATAAAAACATGAAATTTTCACAAAAAAAAAAAAATAACATTTATTATTACTTATAACAAACTAACCTATTTTCAACGTAAAACATTTTCAAATAATAACAGTAATATTAATAATAATAATAGTTGAAACTGTTCTCTTTGACAGCTTGAACTGTTAAAATAATGGATTAAATTTAAGTATTTTTTTTTTTTTCATGTTAAAAACTTATAAATTTTTTAAATGTTTCATTTTTTAAAGAAAAAAATTATTAAAAAATAAATTGAATGATTTATTATATTTAATTTTCAACAAAGCATGGAGGCAGAAAAAATAAATTAATTTTAATGTTTATTCTAAATAGTAATAAATACAAATAAAAATACTTATAATAATAACTTACTTTTTTTTTATAAAATGAAACAAGTTAAAATAACCTCTATCAACAGAAAATATTCTGTAAGTATTAGACATCGTAAAGAAAGTTAACAATGGAAAGTAATCTGCATTCCCAAAACAAAAAAATAAGATAACATTATTTATAAAAAAAAAAGTAAAATAAATTTTTTAAAAAATAAAATTAAATCGTTAGCCCACTGAAAGATAAGTCTTGAGTTTCGACTTTTTCGTTGTATTATCACAAATGGATTGTAAAAATGTCAACGACATATGATAGCATAAAAATAGGCTATGATCGGGCATTATTCTGATCTCAGCCCAGTGGCACTGGTTTTGATACCCGAACCCGGCGGGCAGAAGGCATGCACGGCAGCACAGAAAAATCTACCGGCGAAGCATCGCAGTTGAAGCGGTAGAAAAGAATTCCGGATGTCCGTAGCCAAGCGTGCGTGCAGGGTTTGCGAGATTCTCTGCGGCCAAACAGTTTCCCCCGAATTTTATTTCTACGAAGTTACATGGAAACTAGTGGAAAAAATGTTACTCAATCGTTGCAAGATATCCCTAATAAAGGCAACTGAAGAAGATAAAAAAGGATTTGCTATTTAAGCTGAATGATCAAAGACGGTTCGTGGGAATACGGCAGTTGTTCTATCTGCCCTTTTTCAGTCAGATTTTCTGATTGGTGGAATTCCGAAATGAAATAATAGATAGCCCTACTGAAAGAAGGTAGATTCTACTGCTTTGTGATTGACAAGTAACAAATATTTCGTAATTAGCTTCTGCTATTTGACAGCTATTAATAACAATTAAATTCCTCTTAAAAAAAGCATAGAATTCTGCTACAAAATTCCTATTCTCTTCCTTTCGCGGTCTTAATTGTAAACAATTCATCAATTTATTCAACCACTGCCTTTATTGATTGAATTATCTATAAATATATCGATGTATACTGGTAATGTTTGGATTAATATTTAATTTCCTAATCAATTGTGGATTATTGGCTTTAAAGGGAAATCAATTACTGTATAAAAGCTGAAATTGCTGCGATTTTATTTAACGTATTTTTTTTATTAATATCTTATATTCCCTTTTCTTCTTTGGGTACGCTTTTTTCGATATTTCTTTTTAATATTACAAATTCCCGTGATATGATATTCTATAATTATTGTGAGTCTATTAATTACAGTTAACAGGAAGTATAAATGTAGTTTTCATGTAGGTTTTTCGAAGTATAAATTGGAGACGACTGGTAAAATAAGAACTAGGAAGCCGGCAAAGCATTCTGATAGCAAATTAATAATATTATTCTACCCTTACTATTCCGTATCATTTACATGTAATAATAAATAGAATGAATAAAGTTTCTAAGTCAAATATTATTTTGTTCATTTGCTTTTGTATTTAAGGTTTTATGAATGTGCATTTGTACGGACAATACATGTATTCTTTTTAGGAAATCCCTGTTGCATAAGATCGTAATAGGTTGAAGCATTACAATTCAATGAAATTATTTGGAAATAAATTCCTTGTCGTACTGGTTTAAATGATGGCTCTTAACACGAACAGGGTTTTGTTAGTTCAAATATATTGCCATCAGCTGCCAAAATGGGGAACTGGCCAATTAAGGAAAACTGGTTTTCCGCAGATGTTAAAGAGCGGGATGAGACAGGACAGGGTTGAAAGAATTGGAAAGCCAAGAACAGGGAATTTATGGAGCTGTGCAAAAGATAACAAGCTTATATTACTTTTAATAAACCTCGTTCAATTTCAAATTTCGACGTAATTTTGGGAGGAAACATTAAAGACTGTTAATGGTAAGAGAAGACACAAGAAACTATTGTATTGTATACTGTACCACATATTATTTTATATTTAGCAATACAAGATAAGATTTAAGTTCATAATTAAAAGATTAATTATTCAGCATACTTTGAAACAAACAGATTCTTTAACAAATTCATTGTGTTCGAGGAAATATCAATATTGTCAAATTTACCACATTTAAACAATAGAAATATAAGTTATGCGATTATGAAGCAAATTAAATGTCGTGACTTTGGTGTATTCAGCAAACAATATTATAACAAAATCACGTCACCAGCAAACAATGTTTCCACAACTAAAGAAGCAGTTCGTAAGAACAGAATTTTCTCAATCAATCAAATTGAAATTCTTTATGCTACAGGTTCATTTGAAATTCAAATTTTATGAAAAAGAAATTATAGTTTAATCAAATAGAAGCAAAATTCTCAGGCTTAGTGACATCTACTTCCGAACAAAGCATAGCACTGTAAGGTAGCTACTTTTTGGTACTGCCAGCATTGCACTAAACAGGGGAAAGTTTAAATTAATAATACGGTGAAATGCAAATAACATTCCGTTCTTCCTATGACGGAATGTGAATTGAGAAAAAAAAAAAAAGAGGGTGGGTATTTACGGATGAGATAAGCATTTACCATTCCTGCACTGCAGCTTTAATTTCAAGCGATCGTTAGGCGTTTGTGGATTCAGAATCTTTTACCGCTTTCATAAGCGCCCGCATTCCTGTCTGTGCAAATGGGATGCCTCCAAACCTTAATTAGTTGGCTTACAACTTCATTATGTTTTCCGATGGAAGAGGAAAAGAGAATAGGCCTATCGGTAGGGGGCTGAGTCTCATTCTATGCTTCTTCCACAACAGCTGCATCTGTGACACAAGTTTCCAAGGAAAGATTCATATTTATGTGGCCAACTTTATCGGGAAGCTGTCGCAGTAATGGAAATCTAGACATGACGACTTAATCAAAATAATCAGTTGAACCTAATCTTATTAATTTGTTTTTTGCAACTACAAATTAATTACAAGTTACCTATGTCTAAAGAAGTGACAACCATTGAAGATTAAATCACAGCTTATCGACCTATTCTACATTACAACAATATAACCTTCTCTCTCTTTCTTGTTTTACTGTATGATTCTTGATTTTGATAAGAATTTGTGAAAAACTTGTATCAATTCTAATGACTCAGTCTTTCGTATTTCGCAAAAGCCATTTATTTGTTGACAATTTATTTCTAGTGAAAATTAGATATTTCTAGCCATTAATAACTCGCTGTAACTTGCTGCAGTTTGAGTAATAACTGGTTAAACTACTTCAAAAAAAGAAAAAAAAAATAGAAGTTCACGCCAATACACAAAACAAGCGTTGAAAAGTGAGACACTGATAAGATGTTCTGGCTGTGCTACGCCGACCTATAAACCACCCTTACCACAGACTCAGTTGGAAATTATGAAATTAACTTGCGGCCAAATGATTTATTCATATTTCATTAAAACATTTAAACATTGGATCGGCGTCAAAACATTAAAGGTGACATATAGACAGGCGGCGGAGTTTAAAACTGGCGTCGATTTTAATTGTCGGCGCGGAATAATTAAAATCTAACGAGTTCAATCTATTTCTTCAATTATTATTAATAGCTTTATTAAATATTAAAACCAATGATTCACTGAAATAAAAGCAAACAAAACGATAAACTAAATATCATAAAATCTCTTCTTGAGATTAACAGTCATTTGTGTTTAAACATTCTTGCACAACAAATATTGCGTAAATACCCAAATAAACGGTTTTCTGTCCTATCCTTTCTAGAATCTTCACAATGTTTGGAATTTCTGATAATATTAAGGATTTCTAACAGGATTATTCGTTAGATTAAGATTTCGCACAATAGTATGGAATAGAGAAGATTCTGTAATTCATAACTATTAAATTAATGAAGGAATTTCAATGGAAATTATTTTTATCTAATTATGTAGAAATAACGTTGTGGCAAATCAATTATATCATACTCAAAAACAACTTACGATAATCGGAACCACGAAATCGCGAGATTTATCTATATTAAATATAATACAAAATACCATATTTTATAACAAATGTATAAATAACGCAAACTTAATTTTTCCAGTTTCATGATCAAAAGTCATTTTAAAATATTGAAAATATATATAAATCTTCAATCTTTTCAAAATTTTGGAGAATCATCCAGAGAAGAAAGATGTATTTTGGATATATCGGATAATAATTTTTACGGTTAATCTGAATTGATTTTTGTAGGAAAACAATCATATAATAAAAGAAAGAAATAATATCAATAATCTCGGTTTTTTGGAAAAAAAAAATCTTTTTATCATATGAATACTTTTTTTTTTTTTTTTTTTTTTAATAGTGATCTATAAAAATTTTCAGTTTCTGGAAATGCACACTAGAGGGCAATCAAATCCATGATTAATCAACATCGTCATCACGCAAGACAGGGAGAAAAAAAAAAAAACGAAAAAAACTGACAGTTGTCTCGCTTAGAACGAGAATTCGGCGAGATAAAGAAGAAAATGAAGCATGCGCAGTAGATCTGCCCTTCATGGCCCATTGCTTACATTGTTATACTTCAATCAGCCATCATGTCATTGTTATTGTCGGAGTGACCAGTGAAGACATGGAATTGTTGTTTTGGTTGTTGTTCATTCTTTTTCTTTGTTTACTTCCTTTTGCAATGATTTAGCATTTAGATGTAATTATAATAAGAGCAGAAAACGAAGATTTTACAGTCCAAATTGTCTAAATGTTTCATCACTTCAAAATAATGAGGAGTTCCCCGCCTGTAAGATGTGGAAATATAAAATGAGAATCCATCTTTCTACTTTTCAGTTATTTCACTCTTCTCAAATACTCCAATTGTAAAAATTCGACAGAAACTTGAAGTATTGAAGTCTACTGAAATTTTTGAAGTATATTGTTTATTGTTATAAAGTTTGTAAAATATATCAGTTTGATTTGGTAGTAAATAAAGATCCTTTCTACGAAAGTTTCATTGGACTTAATTTAGTTTAAAACAAATCAAGAAGTCTGAATTTAATAGAATAAAGTATAGAAGATTTTGAGTATCTCAAAGAAAAGCATTGTATCAATGAAATAAAGTAAAACTAAAATCAACGTCAAATGAATTAAACTGTAAATTGACGTTTTAACCAATTGTTTAGCAACTTCTTCAGTGTAACTGTGTCCAAATATAAATATTTGATACAATATAGAATATAATCTATTTTTGACAGGGATTTAGGATTTTTTTTTCAATTTCAGTGAATTAAATCTTATGAATTGAAGTATTGATGAACTGCGTAATTTAGGAAAATTAATTTAAAAACTACTTTTGATCACATATTGAGATGATAAAAGGAAAAAAAAAAAAAAAGATTTACAAGAAATTACTTCGGCAATATCATTTCAGGATTCTATCATTCTTTTTTCCTTTTTTGAATATAGAAAATTGACCTCTTCACTTGCTTTCAATAATTCAATACTTAAATTCTGTTGTGTCTTAAATAATAAAAAAATAAACCAAGATGGCGTATAGTTCTCAGTGTCATCAAGTCAGAATTCATTGAGTTCGCGCTGATTTCTGGGAAGAATGAGATCTGAAAGAAAGGGATGGGGGAGCTTGATACGTTTCCGCCAGGGATTTATCGCTAAAAAGAGCCGCCTCGTGTGAGTGTGTCTCGCGCGCGATTCTATCCAAACACCCCAAAGATGATAGAAGTTAATATTAACGACTGCAGAGGTAGGGCATGTCATAGCACACCCCGCAAGGAAAAACAATGATAGTTGCCAGACATAGGAAAGGAAATTTCGAATTATTAACAGGCTTTCTGGTAAGAAATTACATTTTAGAAAACGTAACAAGCTTTAAAGTCCGATTGCCATTAATTGCCACAAGAAGAATAGATTCACAAGCTGATGTGCAACTTTAATTAAAGGAAACAGCTACATATCATAAATACAAAGATAGACTACAGTAAAGTTGATAAAACTCTGTCGTTGCAGCAGTTACCGATAATAATGTAACAGAAATGTACTGCCGGGATAAAAAGAATACGTTATACGTTTAACTTATATCGGGCGGATGCAAATGCCAGAATGGATAAAATTAAATTACATGGTATTTCTTGATGCAGTCAACATTGGCCTGTTTATTAACAAAATCTATTTCAAGATGTAGCATTCAAAACAAATTTCTAAAGCTACAGAAAGAAAATGAAACAGAGAAGCCACGTTTTTCTAATGACAACATATATTATCTAAGGTCCTATACATTAAACAATTCTTACTTCAGAAATAAATAAAAAGAAGACAATATGTAGAAGTTTTTTTGGTTTTCTCTCTTGTAGCGTTAAATTGACTGCTTAGATCCATATTTTCAGATGTGTGAAGTGTAAATCAATCTATAATGAACATCAGGTCTGAATCATCTTAGACAATAATTGTCTAATGATTATTATTGTTATAAAACTTAAGTTATTCTAACTTTTACTTTTATTTTTACTAAGTTTATGATAATTTTCTATTGTTTTCAATTCTGGATGAAGCAATAGTGTTTCAGAATGATTATATCATCCAAACCGACATTGCTGTGTAGGTGGTTAAGAAGAAGACCCGGTCCCTGTCAAACGGAAAACTCACTGTCCTCCGTGTCTCAATAAGAGCGAATCCTCTAAAAGGTTAGGCTTAATTTGGCGTCACTGTCCCCTCGTCTGAACCCCGCCTTCGTCCGTTGTGTCCCGCCGCCCCGTGGATCGGCGACGCCACCGACCAAGAGGGGGTCGTCGCTTCATTAGGGTTAACACGCACAAAAGACTTCTCTCGCCAACTCTTTTGTACTTTCCGTGTCTCTGCAAACTTCAGACAGAAGCACCGGCTTAAATTATTGCTGCTTAAGTCTTTTCAAGAGAGAGTTTCCTTCAGTTCAGTAAACAATCCGGGCTTTTAACTTTCCAGAAAACTGAGTCGGTAAAAGAATTAAAAAAAAAAATAATAGATAAACAACTAAACCGTGTAACTAAAGAAAACAGGTGAAATGATTTAGAGTTTTCAAATAAACAAATTCGAACCTTGTAAATAAACAATATAATTGTTTGGATCACTTCAACCGTGAGGTGATATGTAAGTTATTCTGTATCATTCTGCAAACCACAATGGTTCATTAAGATAGGAATTAAAACGCTTCATCTTTAACATCATTGCGCATTTCTTTACTAAATGTACAAGTATCAGATGACTGTGATTTTGCGGTACATGGATTCCAATAAGAAGAAATCAAATTAAGCGATCATAATTTTTGTTGATGAAAAACGCAGTAAAAATGTTTTGAACTAATTTAAATTTCATTCTAGTACAGTTTTTGTTCCTAGCACCAACCAATCTTAAAAAGCAGTGACGAACTTAGCTATCTCCGAAGAAGACTTCACTATTAATGGATCCTTTGATTATAGAATTTCAATTTACTAAGTTTATATTTCAAAACAACTTCTATTCCTTAAGCATCATAAAATTAATTGAACAAATTCTTAATCTTGGTGAAGAATTCTACCATTCACTCACCCCTTTATTTGACTACGGCCGTCAATGTAGTACAGTTAAATTATATATGTTAATTTCGCAAACTGAACGTTTAAATTAAAACATGATTAGCCAAGCGTAAAAATCAATAAATAAACAAAAAATTCTAAAACGCGATTAGTGTCCGGAGAATGATTCAACGCCGAGTTGGGTCAACCCTCGGGATCTATTTGTGTCTGTTGTGCAATGAAGATCATCTTTAGCTTGTGTGGTTAGCGTCTTTATATGAATCAACGAACTTGAGTTCTCGTACACAAATTCCTTGTCAAGATTTACGTATCTTATTCAACTAAGAGATCGTTTCACTTTAATTTTTTTTTCTACTAGAAACTACCAGATCTTTCTTAGAAGAACTAATCCTGACTTTCGTCTCATTTACTTAATACTGAGTGATAGTTATTATAAAGTATCGCATTGACATGTTACCTAAAAAGGAGCAGTCAAACGAATTTTGTATTTGTTGTAGTTTCAGCTCTGCAACCATTTGAATGTCATTTCTAGGTATTGCTCAGTAGCTCATTTGTAATTTATTTATTAACTAATAGTGAAAATCACTGGATTTCACTTAACCTATAGCATTTCGGAGACAATATTTACAGAAATCTGGAATGTATCATAACTGCAACAACAAATTTTGCTTTCATATGTAAATATTACCTATTTTAAAGCTAATAGAAAAATAAGCTTTGAAACAATATTTATTTTTATAACTTGAGGAAATAAATAATCTTCAACTGTTCTAAATCCTCTCGAAGACCAAGCAGCAATATTAGAGCTTTCGCATTTTATTTTCCCTTAATATGAGAAAGGATGTTCAAATTACAAAGCAGGGGGGCTATTACTAAGTTTAACAAATAATTATCACAGACCTAGTTTTCAGTATCAATATCAGTTAAGAAAGCTGAGAAACATATTATTTCAAAAGAAAATAATATGTTTCTCAGCTTTCTTAACTGATATTCATCGCTGAAGTCGCTACGCTAACTTTAACTTTTCATATCAATTGAAATCACGGCTTTATTTCGTAATTTAGTCATGGAATACAAAAAAACAAAAACAAAAAAAAAAAAAAAAAAATCATTTCCTTTTTTTGTAATAACAGAAGCTGATCAGTGATGGACAATGTGAATAAATATGTCCAATTGATCATCTTTTAATTTTTATCCGAAACTTCTTAAAACTTAATGATGTCGTATTCTCTCATCTATGCATTTATAAAAATTTTGATCAAATCTAACTTATAGTCTTAAATATGAATTAGAATTGTACGTGGCACCAATTTGACCCAGTGTAACGCCCTCTTTATGAGATGGACGGGATTGGAGACGAAAAATTAACGAATCCCGTTATCTAAGACGGAAGCCATTGCGATGGATTTGCTTTAGGTTGTTTTTATTTGCTTTTTTTTCTCTCTCTTTGTTTTTACGTGAATCTTGTTGAGCAAAAATGTGATAAGCCAGGGATTTGCGACAACTTAAGTGTGCTTCAGGTTTCTTCAAAAAAAAAATTGTTGAATTAATGAAATATTTACTAATTTCGGTAATGAATTTATTAGGATACACATTCTTAGAAAATATTTGATGTGTTCAGAATTTTAAACTAGGGAGAGGGCTCAAAAATATTAAGATAATTGAATTTCGAACGTATAAGGTACGTGAATTAAAGACACTGAGAATTCTAGAAATTCTAGAAAACGTTTTTCTCTGTTCATTTATTTAGTGCTGTTCTTTTCTAAAAATGTAGGTTTAAACTTTTTTTATTTTCTCCTAAAGCCATTATCTGTTTTCATGAGCTTTTCTAAACAACGCCTTTTCAAAGATTTCTGCTACTGTATTGAAAGTTTTTAGCATGACAAAAATATCAATATAACTTAATTAAAACATTCAGCTAAGTTCTGCTGAAATGCTTGTAGGCGATGCTGAATGAGTGATTGTGTTGAGTTACAAAAAGTCTAAAAACCCACCTCCTAAATAATGAATAAGATCAAGAGAATCAAATGACCGTCAACAAATTACTCCAGTTAATTTTTTCAACAGTTCCACAAAACTTCCTTTCATCTTCCAGTAATGAAAATAATCTATTATTAATAAGTCTATAAAACTCTAATATTTAATAATAAAAAGCCGTAATAAAGCGGTTAAATTTCTTGGGAATTTTTGATGTCTACTTTAAATAAAATATTTAGAGAAAATAGAAAGAAAAGTTTATAAAGCGTAATGTTCAATTATAACATTATTGATTTTAATTTGTAATTATTAATTTTCGTATTAGCAATAATCGAATATGAAAATAGTAAATAGCTTCCAAACTACAAGTGACTAGCATTTTTAAGTGTAATTTTAGTTCTATCTAAAGGTTATGAGAAATACGATAAATACTTTCTTATTAGAATTCTTAAATCATAAATTATTGCTCCTTTTCTGCGGAAACAAAACATCTGTTTCTTAAGAAATGTTGATATCATTAACGTTGACTATTTTAAGAAACAATCAGATTTTTATTGAATTATTTTCATTTTCAAAACAAAATACAATTTGAATTTAAGGAGAAAAAAAATTACTTAAATTTCAAATGTGTAATTACCTTTTTAAAAACTCACGCATTTATAAAAAAAATAAAAATTGGAGTATTTCGATATTAAATCTTCAAGAAATATTTTTAAATATTCTTATTAAAATTAAAGAAATCATAATAATAAAAATTATACGAAACGAGAAACAGAGAAGAATTTCTGTAACTTAGTAGATAACAATCCTGCTAAGCATTACAACATTTCGCTAAAGCATTGGAAAAAACCCCGTTCTTTGTGGTTCAAGGGCTTGATTTCTATTTATGTTATGATAATGAAATTCAAAGCGATTAGATGCTTTGATTAATTAGACCGAACAGACAAGGTCCTCATTATACCAGTTGAAAGATACAAAACTCAACTGAAATTTAAAATTACAAAACTAATTACAAGATCGTCAGTAATTTTCTGCTTTTAAGTTTTCAAAATACTTTTGTTTCCAAAATGTATTTATTTATTTACTTTTTAATTTTTGGGGGTTCACTTGATGAATAGATCATGCCATTTTTTTTTTTCTTTTGACATTTTTTAATAAAATAATTAAATTATTTTGACCACATTCTAATGGTTAACAATAACCATTCGCTGTTCTTCCGTATAAAAAGGTAAATATTAAATAAAATATAAAAAAGAAATCTTACTATTGATATTTCCAGTAGAAGCTAGTTTCCTTTTAGATTACTATAAAACAAGTACTTGGAAAATTTTTTAAAATAATAATTTGGCCTGCTGTAGTTCCAAAAAAATGCTCAATTTCAAGTTTTGATAAGTTTGTTTAGATTTTACATTATTATAAAAATTATGACTCTTTTCATTTTAAACGGCTTTTCAATAAATTCAAACAGACGTATCCTTTTTCTTCTTCTTCTTCTAATCTCTAGTCTTTTTCTCGAAAGATTATCTCCTCTGTTTTCATCGTAATTAATTAAATAAGTAGAACTGATAAATAATCTCATCCGTTACATTTACTAAACTCCTTATTTATTTTTTTTCTATACAATTTACTGTAAGACATTGCTTTCGAAATTTGCGCGTTCAAATACGTGACTTAGAGCCCCATTAAGATGTATCAGTGTCGTCTCAAGAAAACAATGCGAAAAGATACAGGGAAATGTAAACAGCTTTTAGTTGATCATCTCCCGCCCTAAGTCCCCCTAGAGGCGTTCCATTAACTCTTACCAAAGAGGCTTTCTATTTCCAAAGAAAAAAAAAAGGTGCGGATGTGCTTCTCCGCCTCCTCCTGGTTATCGAGGCCGATCTCGTCTATTAGAGCAGCCGGCGTGGTCGCAGCCTACAACGGCAGCCTTGTCCGCTGCTGTACGGGAAAAGCCCCACGGAGGTCAGGGAAGGGAAGGGGTACCCCCTTTCGGCTTAACTTCGCCTCCCTCTCACCCACCGCTCTCCCGAAATGGGATCGCCGGCCGATGATAACGATTATCGTGATGATGATGAAGATGATGATCCACTATTAGGGAAGGGGATAATATCAATCAACGCTTCCATAACACTACGTCCAATTCATCGTTGCAGTCAAGTAAAACTTTTCTAAACTTAATCTGTATAAGGCGGAAAACAGCTATATAATGTTTTTCGTTTCACAAATCGCTTTCTCTAAATTTTCAGCAAAGTGTCTTTTTTCCTACATACTTCCGCGTTCATCAATTTCTAGACAGTTCCCTTAAAATAAGAGCCAAATGTAATAAGCATGAAAATAAATGAGGAAATCAGATAAAAAAAACAACAACAACTATATGTGTACAAAACATTGAAATATATATATATTTATTCTATTGCTATGAGGAGTTTAATCATTAGCCATGTTGAAATATCACGAGGTATTTTGAAAATTAAGCCTAGCGATAAGAATATTAATTGAAGATGGTGTAAGATTGTCTTTGAAAATATATTCATGTTGAAACTGACTTCTCCGTTTTCTATTTAAGAAAATATTCCTACACTGGTTATATGTAGCTTTTTTCAAAAGGCTACACTTTTTACATATTAACCTATACAAAATTAAAATAATGAATACTACATTTGTTATCCATATTATATTGCAACACTTCTTTAGTGGTAATATTATTACTGAATCTTAAGCACTGCCACGAATTTGGAGAAAAGAAGACAAAATGAATGAAAACGTAATTCAATAGATCTTATTTTATTTACACTACTTCAAAATATTAATGTCAATAATAGTTTATCGTTACTAAAATAAATATGCCCGGATAAATCATGAAAAAAAATGCTTTTTTTATGAGAATTATGACTGAAATTTTCGAGATAAAAAAAAAAGTTATTTAAAATTGGGAAGGGTTTATTATAATGTAAGAGTTCTTTATCACGATGATAATCCTGAAATAGTAATTAGTTGATTGATAGAAGATTTAGCGTGATCCGAGTCTTATGCAAGGAGCGAGCATCTCTGTGTACGGTATCCCAACCGAAGTAAGCGGGCAAAGGTTCATCTGAAGGCCGCTGCTGTCTATCGGCTTTCGTTAATAGCTAATAGGCGTTGGGTATCATGTTGAGGCGGTATTTGGTAAAAGAGAATTTGGACAAAACTGCCATTGTTCTCCGGAGCAGAACCAACGAAATACTCAGCTTTACGCAAATTCCTTTTTCAGAAGCTCCCAATACTAACACGAATACACAATTCAAAAAATAATCATCTTATAATCATCAAAAAAAAAAAATAAATAAATAAATAAATAAATAAATAAATAAATAAATAAACAAACTACTTTCTATAGGCATAGGTTTTTCTTCAGCACTTAAAAGCAGTTAACAGAAAAATATATTACTATTTTTTTTATTACATTCCCAAAGAAAAGTGAGATGTAAAAATTTTTATAGTTCTTAACTGAAAAAAAAAAAAAAAAAACTTAAAAAAAAAAAATTATGTCCGTTTTAAACAATTCTTTTTATGAAAAATAAAACAAATAATAATTAAGAAAAAAAATCCGGTTTCTTCAAGGTTGATTGGGAGCTTTGAACATTTAAAAATACTAAAAACTTCCTGAGACTTACATAACATAGAAAATAGATCTTTCATTAAAATAATATTGCTTAACATCACGACAATATTTGACTATTTTCCACTCCAATAATAGGTTTCTATAGACAATTATTTCTCTAAAATTACCGCCTCATTTATAAATATACAGAATAAATAATTACTATAATCAAGGAAAGCGAAGATTACGAATTGGTGATATTTTTTTTGGTACCTCAACTGATGTCTCCTTGCAACTTAACAAGACTAAGACTTCAGATTAAAATAATTACAACGGAAAAAATATCTACCAAAAAAAAATGAAGTTTTAGAAAGAAGATCCCCCCCCCCCCCAATACTCCCTATTTAATTATTATTTGTCGAAATCAGACGATTCATAATGCAAATGAAGAATATGTTGGAGGTGAAGACAAGCGGATAATCGGGAAGCGCGACGCTAAAGGGTGGTCCGGGAGACAATACTTGCGTGCGGTGCCGTTGGGCCAACGACCCTGACTGCTGCCAACCGGAGACCGCACTCAGCTATCGCCAGCCAAGAGTCTACAGTGAACAGCAACGACAACGCATGGATAACAAATTGCTGTTTTTCTCTTTCCTTTTTAATCACACTGAAGACAATATCATAGACTTTGATTAGCAATGAACTATTGTGTATTGAAGGACAACAACTTGTGTATGTTAGTATTATTTGGGACTTTTTGAGCTAAAATTTTGAATAGATGTGGCTTATATTACTTTGACTTTGTAACTGTTTATAAAACTACGCTGTTTTTTTCCTTTTGTTTTTCTTTACAAAATATATAACTTTTGTTTTTAAAGAAAATGTAACTTATAATCTCGAGTTAAGTTTTCTTTATGATAATTTTAAAAGCTTTAAACAACGCGAAATCAAATTGGAAAGGAATTAATAATTTAGCAACAGAAAATGCCCTTTCATTTTTATATAAATGTGTTTTATCAAAATTGAAAATAAAAAAAAAGAAAGCGAAGATTTTAAGAGTATTTTTAAGATGTCTAAACAACGACTCTTTTACAAAATCAAAAACATGCATTCTAACATTCATTCAAATCATGGTCAAAAACTGCTCGTTGGAAAAGCTTAGCTAATCTTTCCTCTTGGCTTTTCAAAATAAGTCCCCGAAAAATGTCAAAGTAACAAGAAAAAGATGAAAACATAGCGACTAAACAAACATCAAAATTACTCCTGACTCAAGTTGGCTTCAATGTAGATTAGTTTGGTTTTTTTTTTCATTTTTGTCACTGATTCCACCTCCCTAATTAGTTGAAATGACAGAAAACACCCCTTCCAGGGCGGCAAAAAAAAAAAAAAGTTGGTTTCTAAATAGAGAGTTTTAAAGGTGTATCATAAAACAGACAGCAATAGATGAGTGACTCTGGTATTCTCATTTAGTCACCAAGTTTTCAAAGCCAATATTTTTTTTTAGATCTATTTCTTTTGATATGTGTTTAAATTGAAGTTTTTGTAACTTTATCTAAGTTAATATTAAATTTATAATTTATTTCAATTATCTATGCATTTAGAGTACTTTCGTAGTTATTTCTTCAGTTTTGTGGATAAAATTTTAGTTTTCTAAAAGTGTTAAAATAAAGCTCATATTTTGGGGAGTTGCATATCATTCTTCTTCTTATTTTATTTGTTAAACTGAATTTGGTTATGAATTCTTTACTTTATGAAGCTATTAAATTCTTTAAAGGACGCCGTTACTTCTCTCTTTATAATTTTTTTTTTCTAAATGTATGGAGAAACTGTACATTTTTGCTAAAGACATATGACATAGCTTAGCTTGTCTGATTTGTTGATAACACGAAAGTTATTTAGCTAAGATATAGTGATTGCTGTACATTATTATTTTAGAAGCAATTATTTTCCTGAGTTTCCCGTAAAATTATAAGTCACCCATCTCTTAATTTTTTTTTTTTAAACTGATTCAGTTGTTCTATGATTTTTAGAAAAAGTGTGATAAGTCTGAGAAGAATGGAAAAAAAAGAAAAGACAAGTTGTTATGTAGTGAAAAGATTTTTTCTACATTACTTTAACGCGTGTACATCATCCCAGTTTTAATAACAGCAATTTTACAATTGTGAAAATTCAACGAATGATTGATTCAATGATTAATAAAACAAATACATGATTACATTTATTTTATTTATTTATTTTTTATTAATGAAATTTTTAAAAGGCAGAAAAATAAATGCCAATAAATTCTAAAAAAATGCTTTCGAACTTTGTTAAAACTAATAATATTAAATGAACAGATTAAATGAGGGAAACGTAGCAATGTATCATTGTTGCCCGAAAGTAACCTAAAATAATTCACTTGTATCTTAAAGCTGAATAGGAAGGATGCTTTAATAAGGTCTCATAAGAATCATAAATTAACAGAATGAAAAAAGTGAAATGGACGACTGTCTTGAGTTCTGAAATTCATTTTAAATTTAGCCGAATATTAGTTATATTTTTAAAAATCAACTTCCGAATTAAAAAAAAAAATGTCTATAACTGAAAGTCTAGAATAAAAAAATACAACTCGAAGAAATTCAAGTCGAACTGTTTAGAAAAAAATAAATATTTTATATGACTTGTCGAAACTGATCTTGAAAACTAATTTCATGTGTAAACTTTTAGCGCTGAACGACATAAACAATATTACCATACCAAAAGAAGGCAGACATACATCTAAATATGCCATTTTAACAAGATAATGCATTATTTATGTACCTAACATAAAGATTAATAATACTCATTTCTCTCTATAGATAATGTTTACACTGTAAGATTGTTTGAAAGATTAGGAAGTGTGGGAACAAGCTGGGACGAGAACTGTGGCCTGACTTGGGACAACAACTCGTAACAGTAGCCGAAGAAAGCCTACTGTTCAAAAACAACAACTCAAAAGTAGAACTGCTATTTTTAATTGAAAAATAAATCGTTTAATATTATTGATTTTGTAATTAAGAAAACTACAATTACATTAATTCAAATAATTTTAATTAATACATGATGATTTTCGGACACACAAATCGCCGAGAAAAGCAAAAGCATTGGAGACAATGCGAAAGCGATGACTAACTGAATACTTTCATTAAGAAATAAGTAAAAAGAAGATCTTTTATATAGAAAGCATAATTGAAACTCAAATAACTATTGTATAAAACTTTAACACTTGAGTAATGGCGGTGAGGGAATCTGTAGCTGACTGATATTGTACGCTGTCTTTAAAGATATCCCGATCTACGTTAATTTCCGGATCTCAAAGATCGGCAGATATCTTTTAACATTATCAGGATGCGACCAGGTGAATCGTAGATATATCTAAAAAGATGAAGGGTGTTTGTGAGATAAGAGACTTTCAACTTACAAGCCTAAACAACGTTCGTCGATTTGGGCCATTTTTAGGCCTAACGTTCTTTACCGTAGATACCTTTATTTGAATAAAAATTGGAAACTAGTTTAATTTATTAAGACTGTTTCTTTGTGTTATTCTATCATGATTTCTTATTAACTTTGCCCAAAAGTTATTCATATCACTGTGAAATGATTGTCAAAGTCACTCAAACGACACCTCGGAGATAGAAAACAAGAGGTCGGGAAAAACCTTCGTCTTGAAACGGACCGCGACCGTTCTTGCAGCTTAAACCAAGTCTTGTTCCTCGCTGAGGCAACGCTAAAGAAAGAGATTAAATAAATACAATCTCCGTAATAAAAAAATTAAGAAGCTACGAGGCAGGTGAAAGTTTCACCGCGGGACGAGCAGGGAGCTCAGGCGCACGCAGTGGGAAGCGGCGGACCGAGAAAGAGCGAAGCCACGCGATGATTTGTGTTGGGACATATTCTGTCTTGTCATTCACATTTATTTGCTGTGGACAAACAATATTTACGACTTTCTGAGATTCAACTGCTACACTGTAGCTTCCGAAACTTCAATTATGATAATTAAACTTTATTTAAGAGTAGATAGCAAGTTCTGTAGACAAACCTGAGAGTTTGTAGTAATAATAACCTGCGAAGTTTTTAAGTGTTTTACGAAAAAAAAAAAAAAGTTTTCTATTATTTGTCATTTCAGTTGATATGATAAGAATTGAAAATTTACAACAGATTATAATAGAATCGTTAACAGATTATAGTATTTATTTCATAAAAGTATATATTTGCTTTTTATTGACAAAAGGCTACAATTACTGAACAAAATTAAAATTAAAAATTTAAAATAGGATAACTTATTTTTAATCCAATGAAGCTGACTACGGGAAGCAACAAATAATCTAAATATTACTGAATTAAAAATGCAAAAGAAAGCCTGTACTAAGTTATTTTTTTATTTCGTCAATTTTGAACTTATTGGGAGAGAAAAAAAACCGTAAATAACAATATTTTTTTTTATTAAATTTAATTTGAGCTACACTGAAAGTAATACGTCATTCTTATTTTAAGCATTTTTTTTATGTTTGCGTTTTTATAATGGTTATTAAAAATGAAAAGCTAATATGCGTGGGTCTATTGTTTAAATCATATCGAATTTATAATAATATTTCATCCAAACAAGTTTGTTATTTACATTTTCTATAAATATTATTTACATTAATATAATGTAGATGCTGTGCCAGGATGTATTTAATGTGAGTTTTATTCGATGTTTGTAATTGCCTAAAATATTCCGATCAAAATAAAATCACATTACTTTCCTCTGTTTGTTATCAAATTTGCCGAAAGCCTATACGTATAATCAAGTAATCCATTTTTGACAAGACTCGAATTTTTTGATTACAATTTTTTTTATATACCGGTTTACAGTACATGTAAAATAAATAAAAGCATTGTTTTTTCGCCAAAAGATACGATACGCAATAGTGCCATGAGCTTATGATAGCCTCTAAATCCCGTTCACCGACTTCCTGAGCCGAGTCCGTAAACCAGGTGCCTGAGGGCCTGCGAGACGCAAGCAGCGAATGGACCGATTCCCTACCGCTTGATCGGCGATCAAGTTTCAGTGTTTCCCGTGCAGCACAGCGCCGCTTAGAAACACACGTAGTATCCACGCTGAGATCTTTACTTTAAAACAAATCACTAAGTTAAAGCATAATAAGTTTACAGTTGAAGAAACTTTTTTTAATAAGAAAGACAATCACAAATAAGCTCGTTACAATTTTCAGGAAAAAAAAAAAAATCAGTCACACTAACTGAAACTATTATTGAACAATAACTATCTGGGCTGCAATCACGAGAACTATCTCCAAGAATGTATTCAAGTTTAGTTATTATTCTTTATATTACATTTCAGGAGATTAAATATCATTTCTTTCTTATTTATGATATATATAAAAAAAAAAAAGTTAAAACATAAAAAACACGAATCTTATGTTTACATAAGTTTGTTTATAAAAATATTTTTTGTGTGTGTGTTGACTTGAGAAATTGGAAATCATTTAATTTTTTTCCTTGAAACTATTTCTGACCGTAATGTTTTTTAACCTTATCATTTCAATGAAGGAAATACTAAACTGGAACTTTTTCATTATCTGTTAATCAAACGGAAATACAGTCAAATGAAAACCTGATTATTGTGAATGTTGTAAATTCCGAGCGAATGATAAATCACCAAATATCAAGGAAGAATAATCTTAAAAAGATTCTAAATAATATTAATAATAATACAATATAAAAATTAATGCTAGCAATTTTATCAAGACCAACTTCCGCAAATCAATCACAATTCTAAAGAAGAAAAAAAAAAGTCAGCCAAGTTTACGGATGAAAGGATTAATTTTAAAACTGACGTAGGATATATAAGTATTTAAAAAAAAAATACATTGTAAACCTAGGTTACAACTCCACTGTATAGCTAAGAACATAAGAGCTTGATAATATTTTTGCTTAAATGTTTAACGATGATGATAATAAAAATAAAAAAAGTTAGCTTAAACTAATACAGCAGTTTGAGTTAAGTTTGTTCCTAGGTACTTCCAAGTTTAAGTAAGCGCAAAGAAAGGTACTATATAAAACTATAAGTGGAAATTAATAAGTCAATTCAACTTCCTACCAAACGAGCCCGCTTGATTTGTGATGGTTAGAATGTATATTTTCAAGATTCTACTGAGGAGGGTTGGGGGGGAGGGTAGCGACGAAGATCTACAGGGGGAAGGAGGGTGTGGTTAGCTGTATTCTGTGAGATGACAACGAAGTTGAGAGCGTGCGCAATACCAAGGCCGTAGCGGTGTGGTGTACGGTGCCCCGGGAAGAAGGCGAAGTTCCCCCACCCGGTATCCACGCCACGGAACAGACCTCCAGTTAGGCCTAACAGGTTCTTAGGTTGCAGGGTGGATCGCGTACTTAGTTCGCAGTTTTCTGTCACTACATTTGCTTAATTTGCATCGAGCTACAAATCACCCCCTACCCACTGACCTCGGATTACATGCGTGTGTGTTTGTGTTACGAAAAGTATTAATCTGAACTCACCTGCCCGATTTGGTGATGACCATTTCGGTGCCGAGCACGTGGAATTTCTCCCACAGCTCCTTTGATTCTAGTGTCACTTTTGGGTCGTCCACTACACCGTCATCCTCGGGTTGTAAAGACCGAAGTGGTCGCAGATGCGATTGATGGGCGAGTACGTCCTCTGCGGTCGTGTAGGGGTGTCCGAGAGGCTGGGGTAGCTTCGGTAAGAGTGAGGCCTGATACCCGGCGGCAGCGGCTGCTGCGTGCGGGCCGAGGGCAAGGGCAGCCGCTGCCGGAAAATAATGCGGCTGAGTCAGGATGGAGTTCATACTGAAATCCGTAGGTCGCTGAAGCAGGAACGGATGGTAGGCCATCTCCGGTCCTAGATCCGAATGTTCGAATCTCATCGAGGGAGCTTGTGTGGCCTCTGCGACGACGACGACGGGCGACGGGTGGTAGGGGTGGCGGACGGACGGCTTGTCCTCCACGGCCTGTTCGGCAGTGATCACCGTCGCCGATGGTACAGCGCTATCCAGTCGGGAGGGTGTGTGTGTGAACGGCGGCGGGGGAGGATGAGTAGCTCCAACCCACCGCGTTACCTCCTCCGCTTTGGCGTGTGGTGGTGGCGCGACGGCTCGCTCTCCTCGTGTGAAAAGTGATGGTTCCTCCGCGCGCCTCTCCGCAGCTCGCGACAGCGCTCGTGCAGCACCGACTGGGCAGGCGATTGGCTCTTGACGCTCTGGCAACCAATCAGCGACGAGCTAAGGCGTGGAGTTGGCGGCTCGGTGGCGTCCGACGGCTGCACAGTCTAGGTGTCAGTCTCGTCGCACACCTCTCACCACATTAGCAGAGAGGGTGGCGGTTAAGGGAGGGGCGATGAACTGGGGGGGGGGGGGGGGAAAGCCACTGGACGAACAGACAGACCAAATGAGAACTCCAAAAGCAGGAGATGAAATTCACGCAGCTTTCTTTGCACCACGACGAACTAAAGAAAAGTTGGAAATGAAAAGAAAAAAACATACAGTAGGGCTGTTGTCGCCTTCGGGGGGTTCTCTCAATGCTGCACGACGCTAGGTGACGCTACCGAGCAGAGATGCACAATCCACTAGTTGCCGCGCTCCTTGGTGAATCTGAAGGTGGCGACGGTTTTTGGAGGCCGAGGGAGCGACGCGTTGTGTGGTGGGATCCGCCCTGTCGCCGGCTTGAGTGACGGGTGCAGGCGCCGATATGCAACGCTCCCACCCCCTCGAAACAACAACGCCCGGCAGGCAGTGACACTCGGCGGCGGACAGAGACTGCAGAATTCTCTCTCATCTGTATGACGCTCGACGCCGGGTTTCTCGGCTTCTCGGGGGAGGGGAGAGCGGGGGAGGGGTGCCAAGCGAGGGCGGGGACGCTTCGACCTGCTGGCAACGACAGCCTCGCCGGCCGATTAGTGGTTCTCGCGCGATGAGGCACGTGACGTCATCGAGGCCCGGTTGGCGCCCTGCGTGTGACGTTCTACGCATCGTCCGCGTAGCCTCTCGCGCCCCCTCCGTCGCCCGGGAACAGGGATAATCAGCGATTGCTTTTCTCCTTGCATGTGAAGCCGTCTAAGCTATGCCACCAATGGAGACAGATTTACCAGGAATCATCATGGCCGCCGTGGCTAGCAAGTAGGAGGGGACACCAACCGATGGTCAGGTTAGTATTCTGTTTCCTCTTTCTCTCGGTTTTCGTGTAAGAGGGGAAAGAGTCAGTCAGGATTTTTGGGTGACAACAGTCACAAATTGTTATTTTGCATCTGCAAATTTAACCCTAAGTTTAATTAAAGTAATTGGATCGGTTTGTGTGTTTTACTCTGCAAAACATTGCATTTTGATGCGTGATTAATGAAAATGTCGTTATTCTCCAATATTGTACGCAAAGAAATGAAGGAAGGGGGCGTACACATAAAAGTGAATAACAGCTGTTGCATCATTTGCTTCAAACAACTGTTGTAAAAGTTACGCCACAGTTTATCCTACATATTTTATCATTTCTTATTGACCCTTTTTATAAGTTGACATCTCTTTAGTTCCATGTGTGCAGTCAAACAAAATCACTTTATATATTCCTTAGAATTTGCTTTGCAGACTAAAGCTTGAATTTCTCAATGTTATTATTATTCAACTGCTTCTGCTACTTGATTTCTTTTTCAATCTTAGATTAATTAATAGTTTATTTTAAAATCTAAAAAAAAACAAGTAATAAAAGTGTGATCATTGAGAATATCGCAAACAATAAAAATACAGACATGCTTTAGTATGTAAAATCATCAAGTTTTTTTTTTTTTTTTAATATTAAATAACAATTTAAGTTAAGAGTGAAGCTAAACATAAATCTTCGTCTCTTTTAGTAAGTATTAATTTCATATGCAAAATAGACACATTGTGTTAAGTTGTGAACTTTGTTATAACACTCCTATCAAATGTTTGCCATGTAAATATATCTTTTAACACAGGCTTTCAACAACAAAATAAATAAACTTTAAATAGCTCATTATTATTTGAAAAAAGAACATTGTGAATATTTTAAATAGAGTAATGTTAACAGATTTTATGCTAATTAAGGGATTAAATAACTTTTATTATATACAGAACATTTAAAAGCTTTATTGAAATCTGTTTTAAGATATTCATTTTAAATTAATCTAAATGCTTTTTAATCCATATAAATCTGAAAAAGGAATCAGTCTTACAGACAACATGTTCAGAAGTTTGTGGTAAATATCGCTTGGTATAATTTTGCAAATGACTTATTTCATTTGTCTTCGTCTTCTTTTATTGTTCTTTCCTTTTCTTCTTCCTTCTCCCGTAAGTACGTATCAATGTCACATGGAATTCCTAAAAGCGATAGTTCGTATGCAAATGAGGATTGGATGTAAACTGGAACATCCTGTCAAATAGAATGCAGGCTATAATCATCTAAACCAAATACTAGAGGAACAATTGTATGGTTGGAAACTACTGGAAAATCTAACATAGTTAATCTGACCAGATTTCAATAGTTAAGGGATTTTTTTTTTCTGTAGGATTCGAAATATATATAAATAGGCCTATATATAAGCTTTAAAAACTATTTGTAATAATATTCAAATAAATAGGTAAGAGCAGTAATACAGAATCTAAAATGGATATTTGAATGTTTCAGTGGCAAAGTATTTATTTAAACAAGTACATTTAGACATTTCCTAATATTAGTTCACTGAACAGTGTTATACTTGATGGTTTTGTTTATTTTGTTTATTTTTTTTTCTTTATTGTTAAATTTTGCATATTAATTTATTAAGATTTAATGTAAATTTTAAAATATCAATATAGTAATTTTAATATTTTATGAAATTTGCTGAAATTATTGCAAAATACATAAAAAAATAATAATAATAAGTTTAAAAATCATTAAGTCAACGTGCTGTTTAGGTAAATTATGTATCGCGTTTCAGTTTTTCATAATTAATGATAATTAATTGCGGCAAGCATTTGCTGCAAATGAAATAAAGTTTTCTGAGCTGTGTCAACTTGCAGCTGTACACTAATATTAATTTGTTTCATAAATTTAAATTCAGTTGGAAAATACATAAGTTTTGAATTAAATTGCATCTAAATCATTGGCAGTCATAATATTATTATTGCTGTTATCAATTGTTTAGATAAAAGATACAATTAAATGACTTAATAACAATTATGTTTTAAATTGATTAATTTTATTCAAAAACAAATGCTTCTAATTAACATTAATCAAATATTACAAAATATACATCTATGCTAGCGTATATTGTTGCAATATTTGGTTATTGTTAATTAGAGGTATTGAATTAAATATACGAAGATCAGTTAAATATTTACAATTTTATAATCCCCAGAAATTAAAATAAATAAAGAAAAGGAAATAGAAAAATAACATATTAGAATATTACTAAGTTGAATTCCAAATTGACTTAATTTCTCCCATAATTAATTAGTAAAATAAATAAAAATTAAATTCCGTCCAACTTTTCTTGAATTAAGAATCAGGTAAATCGCAATAATTTGGTATTTACTTTATTAGTTTCGAAGTAACAGAAGTAGAATTTTTCGCTTATATCTTTTAATTTTTTTATGTAAATTAGGCCTATTGTTTTTTTTTAAGCCGTTTTAGAAATAAAAAGCAATTATTTGTATTTAGAATAAAAAAAAAAAAGAGTTAATATTAAGTTCTAGATAAATCTTCTGTTTTAAGAGAGGAGGGTAAAGAGTGATTAAAGAGAAACATGATTTAATTGTGTGTGTTTTTAATATAGTTACTGCCTCTTATTTGTCCATCTATTAAAAATTATTAACTTAAAGTTGAAATTTTATTAATTAATCCCCCCCCCCCCCCCCCAAAAAAAAAGAATTAACAGCACTAATAATAACAGTAATATGAAAATGTTTCTAAGTTCATAGTCCAAAAAAAAAAATTCTTTTTCTGCCTTATTATTTTTGTGTAATATCGGGCTGCGGATCCATTTGCTTTCCTGGGGGAATTGTTTTAGAAGAGCAAGTGAAATCGTTGTGAGTGAAATGTTCCGATTCCCTGAACGATCGTAGTTCACCTACGGCAAGATTGGAGTCTGGTGGTTTTTTAAGTATTTATTATCTATTATTATTATCATTTTTTTTGTGGGGAAACCTGCAATTCCGGGCCTCATTTCACCTGATTTGTTTTATGGTCTTGAATTTCAAGTAGATAAACGATCCTCTATTTTTTTTTTTTACTTAAATATTATTTACAGTAGATCAACGAATATTTGGAATCTGTTGTATTTGTTTTTTGTTTGTGTGCAGAATTATTGACAACCCCCAAATTCTACTTGAGAAGAAGGGGAAGAGAAAGACAAAAGAAATTACTAATGAATTTTGATGGATGTTACGTGTTTTTTACTTAAGACGAATTCAATACAATTTATTAGTGCGCTATTAATAAATGTTTATTAAATTACTATTGAGATTCTAATTCTAATAAAAATTTGAAATCTTGAAAAATTTTGTTTTAAAAAAATCAATCTATCTCTGTTTAGCGTTGCCGAATATTATAATAAAATAATTCATGATAATAATATTACATTGAACAAACAGATCCCAAATTACCCAATTACGTGAAAACATAATAAAGTAGCACAATTATCATAGTTAATTTAGAGTGGTTAATAAAATTATTGTGCGATCTGGTGTTTTAAATTTTCCGTGATGAAAAATTATTAATGAAAAAGCTTTTCGTATCAATATTGGTTTTTCGCAATATTTTTAATAGCCAGTTTGTTAGTTTACTTAAATCGTTTTTAGTTAATTTCCTTATATACATGGAACAATCTAAAAATACTAATTTAGTCACTTTTGCTGAGGATAGATTGCAGGAATACACTCAAAAACATTTAAAATTAGCTGACAACCCAGTTACACATCTTTTAAAATTAATTACATAATTAAGTTAACAAAATATGTTTATATCAGAATTGATTATGTAAAGTAATTCCAAATAAGGATTAACCGTTTTATTTTTATTTAAGTTTGTATACTTAGTAACACTGACAATATCTCAGATTTTTTATTTTTATCTTTGTTCACGAAACTTTATCTCCATTCGTTCCTTTCTTTCCCTCTTCTCAGTTCTTCATATCCGTCTTCTTTAAACTTAATTTACTGTTAGAATTAGTCAGGCAGTAAGTAATTGCTAATTTACTTTGCGACAAGTTGTATTCTTATATAAGTTTAGGTATAATTTTTAAGCAATTAAGATTTTTTTTAATTATTCATATTATTATTAGGCCTATTTATCTTAATTTTATTAGCATAAAAAGCATTAAGATAATAAAAATAGTAAAAATATTCCTTGAACATTATGTTCTTAATTAAAAAAAATTAAAAACATCAAACATTAACTTTTCTAATTAAATTAACAAAAAAATTAATGAAAAACTTTAGTGTTTAATTAATTAAGTTAACAAAAAAGAAATTACAAAGAAAAGCCGTTATATAATACTCTTTAAAAAAGTGATTCCTCTGGACATCGAAATAATTCTCAAAAATATTTAGCTACATTTGCCCATTGTTCTTTTATGTTAGTTCTTTTATGTTAGTATAGTATAGGCTATACTAACAGGATTTAATTAATGATATAATTGGATAGAAATAAACGCCCTGGTTTACTTTTACTAATTACGAAACATGGAAAAATAATTTCATTAAATCCAATTAATTTGTATTAATCAATTTAATATATGTTATATCTATGTTAGGTTTTGTACTTACTTGTTCATTTGAAATACTAGACTTGACAGTAAAGTTAACCACTTAAATTATAGTTTTTATTTATTTATTTATTTTCTATTTCCGTTTGTGAATTCAATTATCTCCTGTATCTTTTAATCTTCATTGTCTCATCCAAAAAGAGATGTAATTAAACCATAAAGAAACTTCGTCCCTTTCGTTTCGTGGTTTAAACTCTCTTTGAAGTCTTGATTTATTTTAGGATGAGATATTAGATGTTAAATAATTGTTAACGAAGGAAAACAGAGATTGCTGACTTGATTTTCTTGAGAGAATCTTAGCAAATAAACGTTGTAGTCAAAGAATTCCAACAGTCAGACCTAAGGCATGAAGTTCCTGATTTTCAGAAAAAAAAATTTCCTTGAATTCATTTACTGCTCAATTTAATTGGAATTCATGAGTACATGAAGGCACTTCTTTGCAGAACTCTGTTTGCAGCTTCTGGTTAATATCATTCCTATAAATAAAAGAAAGCTTTATCTGCAAGTTGGTGGATCTCAATTGCATTGTCAAGACCTATTAATAATCTTGTTGACAAATAATAGCAGCCAGGTGCAGCTCAAGACACACAGGCTGTCATCAGACAGATGCAAGTCATTAAAGAGGGAGGATTTGGAAAGCCCCTTTTTACCTGTGTCTAATGGCAATGGAAAAACAGCAAATCACAAGACAGCAGCGTTTACCCAAGATTTTAATAGAACAATTGATTGATTTTTTTTTTTCCTATTGTGTTAGTTATAATTTTGGCATTCAATTTCTTCTACAAATCCTTCTTCACAGATTCTTCTACAATAATCTTAAACTGAAAATCTTTTAATTTTTTTTTCTTTTTTTGCAAAAACAGCTGTCATTGTGTCTATTATTATTTTTTTCATATCATAAAATGCTGTAAAAAAATACCAGTATTGTTGTTTTTTTCTTTTTGGTGTTGATCCGATGTATCCTGTCGTATATTTATAAGTTATTTTATTCTCTTGAAGTTTCCACATGTACAAATCTATTAAAAGTTACTACTGTATTAACAACAACTGTTAATTTAATATTTCATTACTAGTGATATAACGCAGTAACATAAATTAATTGCTGTAAATTATCAGAATGGTTTTAATTAAATAAAGCAAATGTAATTTAATAATTTTACGTAATTTAATTCCTGAATAGTAAAACTACTGATATAATTCCATTGACACAAGAACAAAATGCTTTTAAAAGTAGTCTATCATCATTTGGCTTTGAAGCCTTATTTGTCTTCGGTAATCTTTCTAACTGCTTTGAAATAAGAGTAGTAACTTTACCTGCATTTTTTATTTTGAATTTCTAACCGTTTTTCCTTAATTTAAAAATAATTATTTCATTCAAATAAAATATTTATTTTTTAGTCAGATTCTTTTTTTTAAGTTCTTAAAGTCGATGCTATTAATGCTACGAGAAACAAGATTTCAATCATTATATACTTTGATATTTGAAATATGTATTTCATAAATGCTTATGGCACAAAAAAAATTGATGGTTATTAGCTTTAATTAGTGAATTGATAAGTAATTCTTCAGTTATTCGGTTAATATTATGTTAGTATTAAAACTGGAAAAAAAAATTCATTATAAGAAATGTATTATATATTTGTAAGTAAATAGAAAAACTTTATTTAATAAAGAAGTAGCTGAAGCTGGAAAAGAATATGTGGCACATAGTTTTAAAAATTGTAGTTTCTAAAGAATAGTTAGACCAAAGAAATATGTCTATATAATTATAGATTTGTTTGGTTAGACTAACCTAACTATAGAAGCGCTATAAATTTTTGTCCATGTTTGTAAACAAATAAAGACAATAGAAGTATATATACCTGCACAAAATACAACCAAATTTGTGCCAAATCCAATTCTTTCTACGATTTGCGCCTCCTATCTTCGTAACTCCCATAAAATTTGAAAACTATCGGTTCGAAACTGAAACATTTATGATAACGAATTACAAATATAAGGTTTTAGCCCAAAACAACTGAGATATTTGAACATTATTTAAAAATAATAACTCAAGAATAGAGACTATATGACTGAGATACGTATGTGTTTCAAAATAGACTACGGTATTGTTTCTTGTCATCTTCGCTTCTTAATCACTTTTTTTAAATATTTTAACATATTAAATGTAATATAAAAATATTACAACAACCAATGTCTTTATTGTTATCTAATAACCAATACATTGAATATATCTATTTAAAATGGCTACAATTTTATATTCAAACAAGTTAAGTTAAAGTGAATCGAAAATACATTTAATATAACTCAAAAGCACGCTTCAGATTCGTATTGATATATATATATATATATATATAGGTCTATTTAGTAAAGTATTGGCTCTTGTATATAATGAACAAATTAATTTCCCAAGTTTTTTTTTTTTTTTTTTGTTATTTTTGCATGCTGCTATTTTGTAGCAAAACATAAGCTATTTCATTGTATTTACAACAATAAGAAAAGTTAATAAATAATAATTTTAAAAAATAAATATTCGGGGTCTTTACGATCAGAGCCCAAATGGACTGATAACTGAGAAAGGATCGTAGAAACGATTTCTGTTTTTTTATTTTGAATTTAAAATAGTGTAAATGCCTAAAATTATTAGGATGAACAACCAAATGAAACAGAACTACCGAAATTCATTAACTTTAAAAAAATCTCAAATTTAATATCTTTATGCGCAATAATATTATGCTATAAAATCCAAAGAACAAATTAATTAATTTTTAATGAAATCTTTGATTTAATCTCTAATGAATCAATTAAACCAATCAAAAATAATTTTAAGTTGTTTAAAATAAGTTTGCAAAAGTTTTTAGACAGCCATTTCTTTAAAAAAAAATCTTAAAATGAAAAAAAAAAAAAAAAAAGAAGCTGATTTTATATAAATTTTTACCAAATTTATTATTTTCTTCTATCACTGGTAGTTTCTCAAAAAAAGAATAAGTGTAAGTAATTTGGCTGTTTTAATAAAGATTTTAGATAATCATTTTGCATTTTCAAGAAATAATTTCATCATCATTTCCTTTACCTAAGGATACCCTTTTAAATAATAATAATAAAACTAAAATAAAAAGGATCCTTATCTATGAATTATTTCTTAATCTAATAGTATAATTAAAATCGAGAAAAATGAGAATTATTTTAATATTCTCCTAACCATATTCCTGTCGATCACAGTTAAAGAACCATTAAGATTGCAGCAAAGTTTTTTGGAGATGTTCCTTTGCCATTTTCAGTTAAATAAGCTTATGTTTTCAAACACTTCAAGATTTCACGATTGAACGTTTTAATTGAACATTTCATGAAATTAAATTTTTAATAAGGTGCATGGATAATATAGGAAATTGAAGAAAATAGTATCTTAGCAATGAAATTATTTATTCCTTTTACTTCATTTATTTATTTTTAACTGAAAATGGAAGACTTTGCTCAAATTCAACGCTTGGATGAAGCTGATCATTTTGTATTACAGAATAAATTAAAAAAAACCAGCGCCTTCGTCAGGAATCAAACGGAGGCTCGTGCTTCCTAAGTCTAAAATAAGAGGCCGGATGTCTCGTCACTCGCCTGTTGTTGCAGCTATGTACGAATGCTGTTTATCATGTACGCAACTGTATGAGCTTCATTGCCGCGTAATTATTGATACGTTCACTTTTCCAGTCAAACACAAGTTGTTTAATAGCAGCGTGATGTGTACTTTCCTTCAGAAACGAACCACATGCCCGAGATTTATAGAAACTAATTGCCTAACTGTTCGGTAGAAGCTCCAATCATTCGGCGTCAAAGTTCCGGTGATTTGAGCGTATACAACACGGACAGTAGTCATGTACTCATTCACACCTTATCCGGTGCAATGGAAGAGTTGGCCTGAATGATTTATAAGCACTGCAAACCTTTGGATCAAAAGCAAATAGAAGCGTAAAGAGCAACAGTGTAAATGCAGGTGTCAAATCTATTTACAGGAGTGCAGACAGGCGTGGCAAAGGTCTTGGAATAAAAATGCCTCATTAACAATGAAGGCGCTCTGATCATATTGAATTGGCAAACTTAATAGAAATTAACAGTCAGTTTTGAAAAAGAAAGAAAATTAAAAGTAAAATAAAATAAAGATTTTATATCAAATCTAATACATTGAAAGTAGACTGCATTTAAAGAATCCTATATTCGTACAATTTATATAATGTTAAAAAAACAAAAATATATCTTCATACAAAATCATTGAAGGCTTAATATTCTTCTAAAATACTTTTGAATAATTATATTCTGTAAATGATAAAACTCTATTCCCAGGCCAAAAAATAGCATTCAAGTTTTTAGTAGATTTTACAATGTAAGGATTTTTTTTAATTCTATTAATGTCTAAATGTTAAAATGAATATATTTATTTATTTTTGCTATACTTAAGTAAATACCCAATGAGTTTTCTAATTTGCATTTTTGAATAAGTTATAGCTGAAGATTTTATAATGATTTTAGGAGAATGTAAGTCTGTGTTGCTTTCTTAAAAAAAAAAGTCAAAGAAAACGGTACTTTAGACTCAGTACGATTTTTTTATGCCTTTGCAATTGAAAGAAGGCAGCAGCTGCACTAACCGATAATTAAGATTAGATTCGCTGTCGCTATTGTAAATCTATAGGCTTGTTGGACGATGGTGGTATTTAGGTTCCTGTGTTTTGTTCGCAATGCCTAAGTTGCCTTGCAAGTTTTTCTTCGACTTGGGACCATGATTAAGAAATCGGCGACAATAGGAAGGGAAGGGAGGCGTAAGGGTTTGGAAACGAAAGAACCGAGTTTGCGCCCCAGATGTGAAAATGACGCAAGGCGCGTTGTGAAGCATATCTGGTTGGTATTGGTTGCCGACGCAGCTCAAGAGCACAGTTTGATATGTAACACAATGGGAGACGAGAAGGGGTGATGGGTGAGGGATATTTCTTTGGAAAAGAGGTGGGGGTGGACGAGATTGTGTGACCTCTTCAGCGTCTCGAAGCGCCAAAGCGGACGGTTTAAGTCGACACTAGCGCCGCCGCCGCCTACGATTGACATGGCGTCGACTGGATGGGCTGGGCGGGGCTTCAGTAGAGCCTGTGGATCCTCGCTCCCGGGCCTCAACAAAATGGAGAGCACATAGGGAGAAATAGCACAAAGCTTGCACAGCCCAATTCCTTTCGTTCTGTCACCCTTTGAAATATCTATTCATATCCTTTTAACACATTAATTTCCACTGTTAAGCTTTGGCAGAATTTACATGTTCTAGAAGGCTGTAAACAGATATTTTAAATATTTTAAAACAGAAAATAAAAATAAAAAAGTTCGATTTCCAGAAACTTGAAACGCAAGTATTAAAAAAAAATCTTAAAATGACTGAGAAAAATAAGTATATGAATAAACCGTTGACTTTTTCTTAAACTCCAATGCTCTGCTGATATTCTATTGACATTAATCAAAATCCAGTGTATTGTTAAAATTCTCCTTGAGATTCCACGTCTTTTTCATTTACATATTTAATGTCGTACTTATAATTGAAGAATAATTATATAATTTGTTGCTTATTCACAAAAAGCATTTGTTGTTGTATAATTGCTATTATTTTGCTCCGACCAGTGTGGTATTGCTTTGAGCTGAATATGCCAAAACGAGTCTGTAAAGGAAACACTTGATTGAGGTAGTTCTCAAGAAATGTCTTAAGATATTTAAGTCATGAGAAGTCGTAAGAGACATCTGACAAATGAAATGAGATGTTGCTTTGGCAGATGGCATGAGATTGTATAATGAGATTAACACCAAGTTCTTTTACCTACTCAAGTCAACTTTTCATTGGAAGAAAATGAGGCGAATCAAGTGATTAGCAATTTATCTAGGTTAAATTTAGTACTAAGTAAAGCAATTATGTGTTTGATATTATCATTTGACCTTAAAGAAATGTCTCAAGACATAACTGAATGTTTTTCCAATTATCAGTGAAAATCTTACCTTCTGTGAGTAGATTTTACATTTACTCTCATGGTTGAACAAACATTTTGTAACATTTACAACCTTGGATCAGATAATTAAGCAGATATGGAAAACAGATAAAGATAAGATTTGAAAAGAAAAAATAATTTTACCAATTTAAAAAAAAAAATAATGTATAATATTACTTAGTTTTGTTCTATTACTTATTAAAAAAAATGCGTTTTATTCCATTGCTAAAATTAAGATTAAATTTAACAAAAAAAAAATTCTTTGTTCTTATCTTATCAGCTGATGTAAAAAATCTATTCTTTAATGTTTTTTTTTATTCATCTTCCAAATATAAATCAGACTCTGGGCAAAAAGAAAAAAGAAGAAAGTGATAGAAATAAAAAAAAAAAAGATAAAACTAAAGTAAAAAGATATTTAATTTCATGTAAAAGTTTAAGTTAAATTTTAAACTACTCATCTGTTTCCTACAACATTATTAAATAATCTTTAACAATTGTTGTGAATTGAATAATAATAATATTTACAAATATTTTAAATAAATAATAAATAAACAGAAAAGTAAAATAATAATAATAATATATAACAAAAAAGTAATATAAAAGTCAAATAATAATAGTTCACATTAATATTAAAAATGTGTCTAAGAAACATTATTATTATTTCACTACAGTTGATCATAAAATAGTCAATCCTTCGTCTTTTTGTCTACAAAAAATAAAACCTTGAAAAGCTTTATATGACTTGCTAGATTCTATAGAAGATAGACACCTATACAAATCTAAAGTCTGATTTATTCTTGGGAAAGTTTTGAAAAAAGAAAATGAGTATAGAAAAAGAAACAACAAAACAACTGAGTAATTACTGTAAATTATTAGTAAGATATCTATATAGCAATTTCAGTATATTCTTTTTTAAAATTTATTAGCATATTGCACTGTTTTGCGTCAAACGCACTGTTAATTACTTAGAAATTTCACTTCTAGGAATTTAAGAATACTTGTGATTAACTATTTCAATTTCTCTTTAGAAAAGATAGATAAATTAAATTTTTAAATGACGGTGAAAAGCCTTTAGAAAAGCAATTCTACGCTGACTTTTCCCACAGCAATCAATTGTATCTTCCTTTTTATTTTATTTCCGTGTATTTTTTTAATGAATTTTTGAAGAACCCTTGGATCGCATACCAAGAACATTTGATCGCAGATTCACAGCATCCAACAAAGAATGTTTTTCTAGAAAATGAATAAATATCCTGTTCTTTTATGTCTTTCAAAAGGCATTTTTCAATTTTAGAAAAAAAAAAATCTCCTTTATTTAATAAAATGGGATGAAAATTGATATTCAACGAATGTTAGACACAGCAATAGATCGCAGCAGCAGAAGAGGATTTAGTTTCCATTGAAGGTAGAAAATTTTCCCACCACTGGATTCAATCAAGTTGGTTTTTTTTTTCTCTGTGTCTCTCTCTCTTTTATTCATGTATCTAAATGAATGTTTAAACTTCATTGTAATCCTAAATCGATTGAAATTGAAAAGAAAAGAGTCCATTCTTCGTTAGTGAAATGGAGGATTCTTTTTTTTTTTTCCATCTGAAATCTGTTTGGTTTTTACTGGTGTTTGTCCCAAGGGAAACGCCAAGTATTTACCGTTTGTGGAAAAACCATTGTTTAACTTCATTCTTTCTGATTATTCGCAATTTACAAAAATCAGTTGGAAAAGAAAGGGTCTCGGTTTTTAGAATTCTTCTACTCTTAATTTAGAAGCCTATTTAATTTTGGTTTAAAAAATAAATAAGCCTATTGAGACTTAATTTGTTTTTAAAGGATACGGGTTTTATGAAATCGAATGAAAATAATTCCAATTTTTTTCAACGATGTTTCAAAAATACCCAATTCCTGAGTTTGAATTATGTTCTGTAAAGAAAAATTGAAAGTAGAGTCTGGGTTATTAAAGAATTAAAAAGATTCCTTCTTTAACTTAAAAGAAAAGCAATTGATGAAAAGCTTTAATGTGAAGTTATTTGGATTTACTTTGAATAGATTTTAATAAAATAAAATTATCATACTAAGCAGATGTTATCGAGGGACTCATTGTTTATTAGAAATTCTGATTATCTGAATAATTACAAAATCAAAATGTAATGGAGAAATTTAATTAATTACTTCTTGAAATTTGACCTTAAATAAATAATCCTTTATTCAGATTGTTAAAACGTAGAAATAAAATATTAACAGTTACGACAATTTAATTTAGAAATTATTATAAAAAAGGTGTGATTATTGTCAGAAGTTTCATGCTCCTGATTTATAATTTATATTTTAAATTACCTATAGAAATACTGTAAGTTAAAATAGTTTTTTGTAGAAGAAGAAATACTTTTAACAAAATCCAACAATTTTAAGGTATGATTTACTCAAAAATTAAATTTCATCGTGGATCAAAATAGTTTTATAATTTATAATGAAGATTAAACATTAAGATAAAAATTGCTCCTAAGAATCCATCATAAACTTGTAGAGATAGTTAACAATGCTTTGTTACTATGAAGCATTAGTGTATTCTAATAGTTAGCTAATTAGAAAGAAGGATCCCAATTAATCACTAAAACTAGGGTCGACAAAAACTTAAAGTGAACTTTTAAATGAGCTTATACAGTGCTTTAAAAGTGGCTACTCGAAGTTTTACTCAATACACGAATTAAATACTGTTTTAAAAAGAGTTATTATTTTGTGATATTTTAGTTTTGCTTTTTTTTTTTTTTTCAGGGTTCCCTTTCAATAGCTTCTGATTTTTTTTTTATTGAAACAATTGAAAGCCTTTATTCGCTGATTTCTTCTTTTCCGTCTTGAATTTGTATTAATTATTGCTTAGCTGATGTTTAGTTAATTGACATTGAAAATAAATTAAAAATAAAATATCCACTTCTATTTCTGCCGAGTACTGATGCAATATTGTAAATGTCAATCCGCATTTTCCTTGAGGCCATGATTCGATTGCCTTGTTTTTTTTAGTTCTCTTTTTCTTTCGTTCTTTTATTTATCATGTCTTTTAAAACCTTAAAGTTGTTGAAAAACATGAAACTTTAACTGAAACTTCTGTCCTGCTATCGTTTCGTTTTCTGAATTTCAGATTACACACAAATTTCAAAAACTATTTATGTCCTTTATATATATATTGACATTGCTCCTATTTCACGTATTTCCTTTGAATTTTCAAGGCTATGTAATAGTTTTCACTCATTTTCAATTTTTAAAAAAAATAAAATGGCTTCCAGAAATCCAACGTTCCATACAGATTCTACATTGTATGGAAACTCCTTAAATACTGAAAATTTGATAATATCAATTAGTTTATTAAAAAGATAATAGAAGATGGCAATGTAATACTTTAAGACCCTATCGATAATTCATCGTTACTTAATAATTAGTGTTTTGAGTGAACGGGCGCAGTGGCTGCTGTGGCCGCATCCCTTCTTCGCTGATCGGCATCGATGGCTGTTCCTTTCATCGCAAACCAACTTGAACCGACTAACGGGTCTTTTATCAGCCAGAACAGCTATGTATAGAATTTAGAAATTCAATAACAATTTTCAATTTCAATTTATTTTTTTAAACGTATTTACGATTTTTTTATTCAAAAAATTTAGTCTATTTCAAAAGAAATGATATTAAAAAAAGCTTAGAGAAAATTTCATTCCTTTAAAAAAAAATATCATTTTGATTCATCATTGAATAAGACTCAAAAGATACTAAAATTTTCGTAAAGCTACTTTTTTTTTAGTAAATATTAAATATTTTCTGCTCAAATTGTTAAGAAAGATAATAGGCTACTATAAATTGGCACATAAATTGCCGAAAAGCAAACAAAAAGAGAATATTTTTTCAATGATTTATTTCTTAAATGAATCCTATTTAGATTTTGTACAAGATCATATAAGGAATGTAGACTTGTCTATTCAAAATCGAGAGAACATTTTAACCTCGTCAAAACAAACCCTTTTTGGCCAACAAACTTTATTCAGAATCTTTTTACCAAACTTCTCTCTGAATGGAAGAGTTTTATATACATAAAATTTACCACAATTTTTCCACTTAATAACGAAAAAACGGTGCTTATAAGAAAAATTAATAATAAATATTAGAATGTAATGTCTCGAATAAAAAATGCATAAATAAGGAAAGTAAAACCACGCAAAGGTAAATTTTTATAATAAAACATTTTATAATTTATATGTTTTTAGTTTTATTAAATTATAAAATATGAAGGAACATAGGACGTTTTGGATCACTGAATGCATCAGATCCATCATCAGCAGAAAAATTCCTCTCCCAGTCAAAATAAAGAAATCAACGGATATCAAAGAAAAAAATATTTTGACTGAAAAGAATTTTGCAGCTGATGACGGACCTTCATATTTTGTAATGTGTTTTAATGTTGGTAGCTCAGAGTGAAAAATAAATATATATTAAAAAAAAAAATTCTTACTACTGTTAATAGAGTATTTATTGAAATAAAATAACCCAATTAAAGGTACTATTTTATTATAAGATTCATTAAGAATAAAAAATTGTAATTAAGTCTTTGTTAACTACTCATCTCGAAAACACTATCCTACGCAAATCAGCCGTTTTGGTTTTCATTCTTTTAAATCCGATTTATTATTGATATTCGCTGAATTTATAGAAATGAAACTGAAGTTAGAGTTAATTACATAAATGTCTGCAAGACGGAATTTATTTCTTTTGTCTTAATATTTGAAATGTATACTAAATTTTAATTGCTCATTAATTCACGGAAACTTGCTGTTAGAAAAGTTTATACTATTTTCAATAGTCTATTTTGCACTTCAGCTTTTAATCTTTGCATTAAATTAGAACATTTTTTAGCATCTTTAAAATTTGGAATTTTTAAAAATATAAGTAACTTACTACAGTTATTAATAGAAGAAAGATACATATCAACGAATATGATGCAGTAAATAGAAAACCTTACGCATCTGATATTTTTTTTTTCCTTAACGGCTTATTTTTATTCTGTACATTTGGACCGAATTGACAAAGCGTAAGAATCAGATAAAGATATTAAGTTTTCGTTTAGGATTTAAACTTCACAACGGAAAAAAAAAAATAAGATTATATTTCAATGTAAGATGTAGGGATAGAAATTTAGGCGTTAGTCCAATCAGATAAGAATGGACTTTACAAATTAAAACATTAAAAAACTGTAGCTCCATGTCACAGCCACCAACAGAACTTATTTTAAATAAAATTTCCTCTCTTCTAAAAGTAACTTTGAAAGAGGAGTAAAAAAAGAAAAAGAAGCGGCTACATTCAGAAGGAGAGTCGTCTGAAATCATGAGAAAATAAGTCGTAGACTAATAGTTTAATCTGATAATGTTTTATTAATTGTTGATTTAGTTTAGAAATGAAACTTAAAATTATTAGGAGGAAAAAGCAAAAGATCGAAAGCATAATTTTAGTTTTATTAAAACAAGAAGGGGGGGGGGGTTAAATATAGGTAAAACTACGCAACTCGATAAGAAAAAGAAATAATACGTATTCACTTTATCCGTCATTAAGATATTGACGATATATATCACTTATCCATTCTGAATGTTGAGAAATTTATTATTTTATTTATAGTGAATGACAGTATACAAACCTGGATATTGTTGTTAATTAAGATTGTAAATTTCTAAGATATAATAATTGACGTCATTTTGTTTGTTTTTTAGCTACAGCTAACCTTATATTGTCACTTAAAATAGCTTTTTATTTTTTTAGGTATTGTCGAATCCTATTACGGAAACTAATAATGATCCGACGGAAGTAAAAAATGTATTAAATAAAAATTGCAGTTGGATTATTGCAAAAGGCTTTATCTATTTGCGTCATTGAATATGACAATGACAGTAATTATTATTATTATTATTATTATTATTATTATTATTAATTTATTTCTTACAAATTATAGTTCACATGCATAACAGATAATAAACACCATAGAAAAAAATTGTAAATAAATTTCAGTTTTTCTTAATTCGATGAAGCCAAAGACATGTTGCATCAAGAGATGCAGAATCCATTGCGGATACTTACCGTTCATTTTGAATTTCCAACTCTTCTTCTTCTTTCTTTTTTTTTTCCTCAGTTGTTTGCACTTGCAGATTAAAGGCAATGGTAAACAGTCTACTAAGGAAAACAACGGAGGTGAAATTACTTCGGAAACCAGTGAAGAGGAAGAAAAGGATGGTGGGTGGGAGTCTTCGAAGACTGCTATACCATTGGATCACAACAATTGAACAAACAAGAGGGTTTAGTTTTGTTTTTTTAATGTTAGAATATCAAAGTTGGAAATGGTGCAGGTATCGCAGTTTCCATTTTTTCTTCTTCTTCTTCTTCGTTGTCTTCTCAGGAAGAATAACAAAAAGAAAATTCCCATATTTACTTAATTGAAGACCAATTGGAGTGGACCAGCCTTCTATACACACTTTTACAATTGTATCCAAGAAAAGAACAGTGAAATATGGACATTCGGTGGTTTCTAACGGGTGTGCCGCGAGTCATGAAAGAGAAGAACAAGTATACAGCCTTTATGTGGTCTAAAAACTCAATAGTTATTGTTATCTATAATAAATTTTAATTATTAGTTAAGCCAGATACGAATATTTGAATTACTTGCTTACTACGGAGACCAAAGAGTCAGTAATGGGAAAGTAAATAAAGAATATAACTTCAAGCATATTTTTACTATAAATTTCAATTCTCCTTCCTAATTCTAGTTCTTAAACAAGACAAAGCAAAGTAAATAAATACGCAAATAAAATTAACAACAACTGGAAAGAAAAACAATAAAGCATAATAATGGCGTTCGTTTAGTATTTCCCTCGTAGCAAATATCTTCAATAATACAGTGAAGTCTCACTTATACGAATATGAGGGGGAAACCAAAAATTATTCGTATAAGGGAATATTTCGTGTAAGTGAATTACGTATAGGACTTATGGGGGTTCCGCCGGGGAATGAGAAATTTTTTGTATAACTGAATGTTTCGTATAAGTGAGACTTCACTGTAATAATGCCTGGAAGAAACTTTGGACAAAGCTCACAAGAATATCGTTTATTAATTACATTTCAGTGTTTCATTATATGTATATTCTCTTTTACGAAAACTACGGTCATGTCAACAGCTTGATAATAACTCGTTTTTTTTTTTCAGCTTGATCCATTGTTTGAGGCTTGTAATGAAGCCATCGCGAAATTTCCTGAAATAACATGTGAAAAGACGTTTCTGCACTTCATGTACAGACTAAGGAAGCATCACTGAATTCAACGGGAATAAAATAATGGAAACATTTGAGACACCACTTTTTTTTCATGGCTTAATTTTTACACCAGGACAAAAGTAGCATTTCTTTGTATTAGCTGTAGACTATAAAAATTAAAAATCAAAGCTAAATATATGTTTAAATACAGAGAAAGAATGGGATCCACAATAATTAAACGAATTTAAAAATAATTATTTAGTAAACCATTAAATAATATCCATTAAAAACTTTTACAGTGTAGCCGGATGAGAGCTGAAAAGTGGCGTACTAGTTAAGGAAAAATAATCAGGGATTAATTTCGAGCTGTCTTTTATGTAAAAAATAAATTTTATTTGTATATGTTTGTGTGTTTTATTGTGTGTGAAATTCATAAATCGTTCAGTTATAAATTAACAGTTCATACTAATGTTCATCATAATTAAACAGTTTCCTGTATTTAATTAAATGACATTTTAATGAACTGCATATTGTTAACAATATCTCAGGTTAAGACATTTAATAAAGATTTCGAGATAAAAATGAATGAATAGTTTTCCCACTCAATTATAAAAGCTCTTTATTTTGTTTTTCCTTTTGTAACATCCTTAGATGTTAGCCGCCTTTTGCTTTCTCTTTTTTTTCCCTGTCTGTGAAGCGAGTTTTTACTAGTTTGATATAATGCCCTAAGAGTGGTTAACTGAGATTCCATCTCCCACACAAAAAAGAATCGTTTTCAAAATACGAGTTAGTTTTATCTGCTTTCCTTCGTTCCTCAAGTAAAATTTCGTCCTGAAACTATATTTCTAATCAATTGTCGTCAAAGAAATATTTAGGATTTGCGGTAAGCTTTGCTCTTCAAAAGGAAATCTAGGAAATGGCGCGAAATTTATGACTGGAAATTTATAACCCTTGTTAAAAACTTCAGAGAATATAGATTGAACTGAAGAAGAAAAAAAAAATAGAAAATACTACAACAAAGAAGAGACTGACGCCGCTACTGCCGGTTTTCTTGGGAGCAAATCGTAACTTTTTTAAAACAAAACCTTTTTTTCTCTTTGTCGAAATTTTCCCTATGTTCAAGCCAACCAGTTTTGCACAACTCACATCGAGGAGTGTGTTTCGAGATTAATGATCACCCTCGAAAACTGTGAGTATCAACTAATTGGAAGGAGGGCTGGCTTTTTTTTTCCTGATTTCTTTCTGTTTGACTGCCGCCAACAAATAAAGAAAGCTTAAACAAACAAAGGAAGGCCGTTCGATCTGATTTACTCACCGCATATTATTATTATTATTAATTTAATATCGTTGCTTGATACAAATTATTCAACAAAAATTAAATTGTAATATTCTAGTGACACACAAGAATACATTATTATTATTATTATTAAAGATTATTAAAGCTTCTATTGCAATTTATCTAAATTTTACTGTATCTCTGCAGTTGCGTAATGAAGGCGAGGGGCTTCACCACCCCATATTAAAATATTTAAAAGAAAAAGAAAAACTGTTGATTCTTTTCTAGGAAAAACTTAGTCATAGCCCCTCGAACACAATCTCAAATGGCATCTCTTTTAACAATTATCTAAGTATAAGTTAGACATAGCTAAGATGAATAAAAATATGAATTTGAAATATTAAATAGATAAAAGCATATTGAAAAATAAGTTCCTGACCAATTAAATTACTTTGATATAATTAAAAACTACTTAGTAGGATAACACCAGTGCATTTTTATATTTTTGCTCAGTAAAAAAATTAAAAAAAAAAAAAAAAATATTTCTTTTTAAAATATTTATATTTCAAAATTTTAATGATATTGTAGTTCTTTTGTTTTGTACTAAATCGTTTTACAAAGAAAAAAAATTAAATCGTTTTCCTGAGTGAGGGGTGCTTATAATTCAGTAATTTCTGTGTTAAACCAATATGAGTTTTGATATAACAATTTCACTATAACAATTACTGAATAGTTGAACTAGCTTAATTTATTTGTATTTCGGCAACCGATTATATTCGGAAAACCCGAATATGCGAAGTCGAAGCGAAACTCAAGTATTGATGTTTGTCGATTATGTTTTATTTGACATTCTGCGGAAAGAGATTAGTGTGAATTAAAACCACTTCTCATGTAAGTCACAGTAGAAGACTTTTTCGACAATAAATTGGAAATAGGTTTTTAAAAATAAATAAATCCTTTGATAAATTTCGGAAGGATGCGCGAGATCTTTTTTTCATCTTGTTTTAAAACGAAGCTCACATATATAAATTCCCTAGCATTTGTTGTAGTTTAGTTTCATACAGAATTTTATTTCGGATTTAAATCTGAAATAGTTACTATTAAGCTTTTTAACACTACATTCATTTCTATTACATTTTGAATTAAACAGCTTGTAACGGTAAACTTGAACAGCTTAAAAAAATATTACTATTATATGGGAAATTAAATGAAAATTGAAAATTATCCAAGAAATTTCAGATCCCTCCCAATATTCGTCCATGCTTTACTATACTTTTAAGCTGCGTAAATTGGAGAATGAACCATCTTTTTATGAAAATAATTGTACTAGGATTTTTTACTAAAAGAAAAAAATATTTACTTATATATAATATACGTGTATATGTGTAGTTTTTTTATTTTGTTTTTTTCATATTCATTAATTAGTTCTTTCATTTAGTTTATTCGTTGTCTCTTCATGTCTCAAGAATTGTTGAACATGTGCTAAGCGTGGTATAACAGAACGATCTGTTGAAATGTGGCTGCAATTTAGCAGGTAGCTGTTGACTGCCTGAACCTGAGTCCGATGAAAATGATTGTTGAATTCTTGCTTCGGTACAATGGGGTGTCTAAGGTGCCCCTGTCCGTCATGCCCTGACGAAAGGACACAAACGAGCTGTGAACAGAGTCCACCGTCCGGAGCGCCCTCTGCCGTGACCCGGGCGAAACAGCGCACCGCCGCCAAAGACGCCGCGGGTAAACTTCCCTCCTTGGTCCCTACCCCTCTCGGCAATTAGTGCGACCCTCCAGAAAAAGGAGATGGAGATGCAAGACAAGACAGCCCTCCCTCCACTGGCTGTTTCGTTTTTTCTGTCGTTCGTTTTCTTTTCAATTAGACTTTTGTGTTGTGATCACTCCCCCAAGTTGGTGATAATGAGATTGTGCTCGTCGCACACAGATCTCGTGGGTTTGTTGGACGCGAACTGTTATCGTAATACTCGTTCAACCAGCATTTCCGTTTTTGAGACGAAACAGCCTTCAACAAAAAGTATACTGTGTTGCAACTGATCGACGATAAAGCCAAAAAAAAAAGAGAGAAAAAAAAAGTCTTCAATTAATTGAAACTAGAGTATCATATATCGAATGAACAAATACATGACGAAGTACACTTGTTAATATCTATAATTAAATTAAACAAAAACAACTTACTGCTAATATCAAGATCCTGAAGAGAATATTAAAAAAAAAAAATTAAAAATAACGAATAGGATTAAGTGAAAGAAAAATTACAGTAAAAATATGTTTTAAACTGATTTTTTCTTTCTTTCATCAATTTTAAATGTTAAGGGAAGTGTTCGGTAAGGTTGATTCTTTATCAAATGAAAAAATTCAAATAAGTGAATATATTTTCAGAAATATTATATATTTATTTACATTTTAATTAATGTCTCAATCACATTTCTCAATCTACTTAAGACAAGTCTATGTTCAATTAAAATAAACAGTACATTGTAGAATAAAAATTATAGTTCTAAAGTTATTGTTGAGAATTCTTTATTCCTACTATGACTGTTATTTTGCACCAATCTCATTAAAATAATATGCAAATAAGAAAAATTTATAAATATTTAATAAAAACGCTGCAAAAAATATTTATTCAGGGTTTATTGCAAAAAAGCGTGAGGCACCACTGATGTAAATACTTCTTCAGAAAGTGTTAAATACTGAAAATGAAACTTGGTTGAATTATCCGTGTCTTTTGCTTGAATAATTGTTTAGGAATATTTCTAAATACTAATTTCTTGTAGTTTTTATTTTGGAGATTGATAATGGATCCACGGATGGAAGCTTCGAAAATTTCCTTAGAGTTACTTTATTATGGATAAAAACCAATAGTGATTGTCGTCCTATATTTGAAATTTTAAATAATTTTTTTTCATTGTCTCCATTCATTTAGTACTTTAAAAATTAAAGTAAATACTATTTGAAGAGCAGAGACAAGAATAAGTAATGCAGATTCTGACGTTCTTATGCTAAGAATTATTTAGATATCTTTAGCGTAAACAGATTTTCGACATATACCGTATAAAAACAGGTACCAGATTACTTAGTAGGCCCCTTTTCGTACACCTATGTCATATAAATAGAGAGATATAAATAGATAATAATTCTACATATAACTCTACCTACAGGAGATTAAGATCTGCATTTATAATAATTTCATCGTGATTACAGTTATAAATAAACAGAATCACATTACAGTCTATAGTCAATAACAATTCAGTAATAATAAAAATTAATATATTTTCACCCCGGGCCCCTTTCTTTCCCTGCAAGTTGAAGGAAAGAAAAAGAAAAAAGAAAATTGTTCCTACCTTCTGGGCCATGGTACCGTGGTACCTCTCTCAGCAGGCAAAAATAGAAGCTTAAAGTTGGATTTATTATTTATTCTAAAAAAAAAAAAAAAAAAAAAAAAAAAAAATCATTCTTAAGAAATAAACATTTGTTTATGCATTAGATAGCTTTTGTCATTTTTTTTTTTTTTTTTTTTTTGTTATGTGGATAATTGTTCGTACGATCCTTGTTTATTACAAATGAAACCAGCTATAAATAAGGAGTAAAAAAAATTATAACAGACTTTCAAATGAAAAATGTTGTTCATAAATATTTAGTGAAAAGGATTTATTTAATGTGCATGACAAGACAAGAGTTAAAATACCAAAGAAAAAACTGCACTTCATAAATATTTTACTAAGTAAAATATATTATATATTGTGCTTTTTTTTATTAATATTTCCATGTAAAATTTATATTAAAAGTTAATTAAAGTTAGAACATTAGACGCTTCTTTTCCTTTTTTTTAAAGATACATATATAAGCGAATACGGTTATAAATCGTTTAACTTTACTAAGTTAAAAAGTACTTGTCGTATGTTGTATATCCTAAATATGTTAAATATGTTGTATTTTATTTATAAAGCTCATTGACCATAAATTGCAAGAAACTAACACGAATGAAATCCTTTCTAGCAAAACTCTGCTATTGTTAAAGCCTTTACTTAAACCACATTGTTTCGTTTGTAATTAAAATTAATTGAATTTAGGCAATCTTATTCTAAAGATGTGCGAATTTCATTATTTTGAAGCTTTTTTTTTTTTTTCAGCATATTAAAGTGGATTCCATTAAACGAAAAATTAAGTTTCTCTGCCAAACAGACCAAGTCTTTAAATTCTTATAAATACGGCGTAACCCATTCGTTTGTATTGTTTTGACAACTTTAGACTCCAGTTACTTAATTGTTGCCGAAATCCATCATTAATCTAATAGTAATCTAAATTTTTAATAATGTTATTGGTTATTTATTTAGTTATTTACATTTATAATTTTTTTTATACATATTCAAATATTCAGTGGAAACAAGAGTAGTCTAAGTACGCGAAAGGCGTCAGACGAAAACTTTCGTTTCTTCGGTTGCCGCTGAAGGTAAAAGACGTAAGAAATAATAAATGAGGACCCCAATAGATATTTGGATTCCCACAACCACACTTTGATACAAAACTAACAAGAAAACCAGAACGAATTCAGATGTTTCTGAATTAAAATATTAACAGCACGTTGATACTATCTTGACACTAATTTCAAGAATATTGTCCATTTTACACATACATTCTGAGTTCAAATATAAACATGTTTTCCGTTAAAAGTGATCAAATTGTTTAATGCGGATAAACAGACACAGGGTAAAACGCAAATTCACTTTTAATAAACACGCCAGAAAACTACTTAATGAAATTAATAATTGATCTAATTAATGAACAGGTAGCAAAAGAAATTCAATTCAACGGTAAATGTTTACAATATTTCTCTAAATCAGATTCTGTTTTTTATCTTCAAAATGGGAATAGTGGAAAGTGAAATCAATAGGTATGTAAATACAAGAAGTCATTATGAATTTAAAATGTCACAGTGACACGGATTCTCTAGGCTTTTTTTATTTAAATCGAATGTTTACAAAACAGATGGCTATTTATCATTGAAATGTCATTTGAGTCAATTATGGATGCGTAATGGTCGCCAGTGTTTTGTAATTTAGCTGATGTAAAGCAGACGATCAGGCGTGGCCAATGACTAACGACACCTACAAGAGGGAATCCAGTTGATGTTTGATTTATTTTATATAAAAAAATACTTAAAATATTGATTTGGATGAGATTTCTGGTAAGAATTAAGATTCTTTCCAATGGAGGGAAACTTAAAACAGGGAGTGGACGCAATGGATTCATGTTTGTTTGTTTTTGTTTTGTTTTTTAAGTGAAAGGAAACAAGAGACTGGCTTGGAAACATACATAAATTTGAAATAGAATCAAAATCTTTCCGATTTTTACAAATAAAAGGGTATTCATGCAGTCTTAAAACTTTAAAGCCCCGAAAATAAGAACCAGTTTTTGTTTTCGTACTGTTGTCATTACTGCTGTTTAAAGTCTAGGAAATTGTGTTTAATTTGTCGGTATTTCAGTAAGGAGTAATAGAAAATAAAGCCCTGAAAATTCCTTTCTAACATGAGAATTTTATATGGAAAAAAATATTCCAAAGGAAATTTCTGTTGCAACGAAGTTACCAATTGAATGGTAATAAAAACTTTCTTTCGTTAACTATTCGTTTTTGTTTATACACAGATTATTGTACTAACTTCGTGAAATTCACTGTCTAAATAGACTTGGAACTGCTGCTCGAGGCTAAGCTATTGTTATCATTAAGCTTTAGTTGCTTGTTACTAGCGTGTTTTTTGACATAAAATATTCATTTGTGATAGTAGGCTTGAACCATTGGTGCTCTCTTTCTGACTATATGATATTGTCAATTTGTTTTCTGTATTGATCAATATGTGTATCCCCAATCTATGTATTTCTTCTTTAGCTACTATTAAAGGGTCATTAGCACTAACAAAGGCAGAGCACATATTTATTAAGGGAGGCGTATAATAAGTTGTCTCCTGACATGCAATGCCTCTGTCACTCAAGACACCACGAAGCGAGCAAAAATCAATGTTTTACACGCTTTCTACCAGGCCATTATCGACTCAGGTACTTGGAAAGAATTCCAACAACCAATAAATAACCATGTACAAAATTGTGAAGCGTCGATGAAATAACGATCGTTTCCAAAAACCTTTTCATTATGTTTGAAACTATTTTGAGAATAAGATTCATGTTAAAAAATATGTTCTCTCAAGATTACTTTTGATAGTCATATCGAAAGCATAAAAGGATTACTGCGAAAAAAGAAGTCTAAAGATTCGTTATTTGTTATAAATATAAAGATCGCAAAATAAAAAAATGCTGAATATCAGAATGTTTTTCAATGTTAATAAAGTGCAGTCACTCAATACACGAAGCTCTTAAAGAGCTATGCTGTGTTTGTTTGTTTTTTTAGAATTGCTTAGTATTGGCTGTATTAAAGTGTTGCAATTCGTTTAGTGATGTACTTAATATCAATCCAGCTGGTTGCAACTGTTTTTCGTTTGGATATTACTAGAAACATTCAACTTTTAAATGTTTCTTTATTGCATTTAGTGAATTAGGAAAACAACTTAAAGGCTATTGAAATTTTTTATCTTTTTTAAGAAAGGTAAATTTTTTAACTCGAAACCCCAACTTAATCAAGTGCGCGTCTAATTTATAAATTATTTTTTGTTTTCTGAAATAGTTTTCTTTTGCATTTTAAAGTACTCTTGAAGATAATTCTTTTTAGTTCTCGGGGATTTTGTAGGAGTGATTTTATTTCGCAATGGTTTTATGAGTGTTTGTTTTGATCCATGAATGTCATAAGCAGATTTGAAGCAGTATTTTAAAGACCTCAGGAGATATTTTGATTTATCGGGATGTCATCTAAACAAAATGGTCCCAGGGAAAGGGTTTTGGAAAAGGGAGGAATGAAATGAAGGAGGGGATAAAAAAAGGTACAGAGAAGAGAAGGAATGAGAGAAAAAAATAACGGAAGCACCCTCATTCCATCAAGAGAAATTGGAAATGTTTGTAACCCGAGGCAGGCTTCCGGAATTCTGGTCCGCCGGCGAGTTAAGAACCCGTAAGACCCCGGGGCCTTCCACCCCCGTCTAGGGTATAATATACGAGGCTCGCAGGATCTAGGGCTAAATGCACTTTGTCAACATGCTACGAGATGCTGCTCCTTCGCAGTTCAACTCATTGGGATTGAATTGAGAAAGGAGCTGCGTGGAATTTTCTTGCAGATGAAACATTTCATTCATCGCAAAGTCAGTGATTCCAATGCAATGATTGAAATTGGATTACATTACTACAAGTTTTTAATATATGATATTGATTTAGAAGAATGCTGTCCTAGCCTTTTCGTATTGAAATTGTTGAAGGAAAAAGAATTAATAGACAAAAGAAATAAACTTTTTGTATCAGTTATAATAAGCTCTTTAAAATAATCATAAGCAACTTTATTTAGCCTTTGTTAGATGGAAAAAGCATTTAATTTGAAATACTATGGCCAACGTCATTTTTTAGAGCGATATTTCGTTGTAGTGGTAATTATTTACTATTTTTCATCTACAAGTTTTTATTTTTACTTGGGATTACTTGAATTAAGAATAAATTTTATTCTTGGTAAAAACCATTTCAGAATTGAACATTCAATGTTATGAATTCAAAACAGAAATTATGAAAAGTAATCATAATCGTTTTAAAAGAATCAACGAGACAATAAAGATACTGTATGAAAATATATTGTCGATCTGATTTGAAGTTGGTAGATATGAAATGTTAAAAAAAAAATTCCTTTTGCCAAGTAAGAAGTTGAGAAATTTTGATAAAAATGAACAGTTATAATTTTTAGGTGACATCTTTTTTCTCATTTTGTCCTGCAGTTTTAGACAAGAATTATTCAAAGAAACAGAAATGTCTAATTTGAATGCATTGCAAATTGTTAGAGACTCAAGGATTTTGAGCAGCAGTGTCACTTCCCAAATGGATTGATAAAGAGTTTAATCCTATTCTTTGGTAATTAAAAGGTGAGGTCTATTGAAAGGTATGTATATAATCGTATTTCAGCTGTGCTTAATAATATTAAACTAAGTGAAGTACAATTAAAAATATGTTAAAAATTAAATCTGCCTTATAGAAATTGTAACAGATAAAAGATAACTAAAATGAATTGGGCTTTGCATAAAATAATCCATAAGTTTTTTAATGTAGAGGCAAATACATCACCACTGTAAAATACTACCCATAATTAGATAACTCTGCAGCATTTCATAATATATTTACTTAATATTTAATAATAATCCAGCAACAATATTGAGTTTCGTTACAGAACACAATTAATAAAGAAAAAGTGGATATAGATGAAGACAAGCGGATTTGCTTTGTGATTTTATTGCGTTTTGTTGCAGAAACAGACTGAGAGTTAAGGTTTTATCCTTTTTTTCAATTGTTTCCGATCGCTTATTCTTTTTTTTATTGGTTGCCCTTATCTCAATTGAAAGCTGTCTGACCCTGTGTGTTTTCGGCGAGCGCTAACGTTTTGTACACGAAGAACAGTAAGACATCCCAATGAGTTTTCGTCAAGTGCCCTCACTTGAAGAGGAAATGCAATAAACTAATCCTCACGATTTCAGAGTATCCTATTTCCGACTTCTTTAAAGGGAAACAGTGAAGATCGCGCAGAAATTAACAAGGGTTTTTCGAAGGACGTAAATTGTGAAATAATTGAACTCGGCATTTTCTGCTAACATTCAAGATATATTAAAGTAAGTTTTTAAAATCATCATATCTGAACTTGTTAAATACTTTTCATAATATATAATTTTTTTATTCCGGTTTCCACGTTTCCGATGCAGAAATTTAATATTTCAATGGTTTTTCTTATATTACAGTCTATTATGGTTTATCTCTTTGATAGGGGCTATGAGTTTCTGTCAATTTGTTTTCAGTTTTTTTGGGGTTTTTAAATGATTAAATTCCTTTTCTTGCAGATGAAACGTTTGGCAATTTAATGCACGACTGAATTCTTTCAGAGAACTCCTTAATTAGCACTGCTTTCCATTAACTCACATTTTACACTGACTTCAGTGAACCATTAATAACTATTACACGGTAGATATTGAAACGGTGTTTCAGCTTCGAAACTGCGAATCTGCGCTCAAAGCAGCGAACAATCGGCGTGGCCGTCACTCGGTATCATTCATTCATGGATCTTCGCTCCAAATAGATACCAGCATCACTGTGCGAAATATATATGAAATATTTTCTTAATAAAATCAAGCCTACATTCTCGGTTTGTGGATCATTCAATAGTTGCGGATAAAAAATTGTTGCTGTGAGTATAAATCTTTATTGCATTTATACAAAATATAAATTGTAACTTGCGCAGTTTCATGTAATACCAAATTCTTAAATCCATTTTTCAATAATTATTATGTTACTTTCTTATGATATGCTGTATTTTAATTGAAAATTGTATGTTTTCAATTATTAATTTGATATTTAGGTACAGATAGTTTATTTTTTCTGAGCCTTTAGAAATACATTCGGTTGCGTTTTAACCGAATAGAGTTTGGCAAATATATACAGTCTATGCTTTATTAAACTCTTGTTAGCTTATCACAATATTAATTGAGCTAATGTTTCTTTTGACTGGTAAAATGAAAAAACCAACTTTTTTTTAACTTAATCAAACATTTTTTTTTTCAGTGTATGACTTCATTATTCTTTTTTTTATTATAAATTTAATTCATTTGTTGAATGTTTAATATTAGAGTAGTAAATAATGTACAATATTAAGTTTTTAATTCGATAGTTTAATAATTGATATCTGAGACAAAACTATTAAGAAAAAAAACCATTTTCTCATTTCTTTTTTTAATGTCGAATAACGATAATAATAAATAATATTTTATAAATGTAGAGCAGGAAATAAAGGTTGACTTTTTATATGCTTTTTAGAATAGTTTGCAAGAATTTATTGAAGTAATAATTTTGTCAATTTTATGACAAAAATTTTACAATCATTGTTATGCTTAGATTAGGATTATAAAAAAAAAATAAAAGTAGTCAAAATAAAATAAAACTATCTGAAGCAGATAAGTAATATAAAGTGTTTAATACATCATAAATCAGTTGTTCCATTTGGTCGACAGTTATGAGAAGACTAAAGCTTTTTTTTTATTCTAAGTACTAATTGCTTTCCAATCCTTTCATTCAGTCGGAATGAATTATCATGGAAAAGCATCAGACTGTGATAAATCATTTGATTGAGATGGAACGAAATAATAATCCACTCCACCAACAGGAGACAAATAATACATCATTGTTGACAAGAAGTGTTCATTTTCACAGACCAACTCAAACGAACAACTGTTGGAAATGACAGGTTAGAAGCTTTTGAAAATGTCATGAAATGGTTTTGATTTTATAATGAATCTTTTTCAGAATAAAGACAATAACAGATGAGAATAGTCTGTTAAAGTGTAATTACGAAAACGACGGCTACCCCCTGTAATCTTCCCGTAGATTGGATATTTAGCAGCTACAACAAGGGCTTGATTTCAGCTCCTAGTTTTCCACTGTCCTTGTTTGTGTGAAGATGTATAATTCCTTCTTTTAGAAATGTGAGGGAAAAACCGCTACAAATTGTGTCATTGGCATCGAAGTGATATCGTTCCCCCAAGACCTCATAAGAAAAGGAAAAACGCAAACTGATATTTTTTGTTTCATTTGGAATCGGAAAGAGGAAATTAGGCATCTTTAACTATTTAAACAAGCTTTGGGAAACTTAAAATTATATACGTTTGTCACTATTGAGTATTAATCCGTATAACTTACTTTACTGTTCTTAAAAGTAACTCATGAGCTGAAGTCATTGAGGAATAATCTTAATCTAATTATTATTTAGTCGAGAAATTGACTTTCATTTTGTAAATGTCGTTTTAACATTTTAACATATATTTCTTTGCTTATAACTTAGTAGAAATTTATAGAATTTAGCATTAAAATATATAAAAAAGCATAATTATCCCATTGTTCAATGAGCGTGTATCCAATATCCTCAATAATCTCAAAACTTATTATTTAAATGAATTCCTTTTAAAACATAGTAATGTATATAGAAAAATTAATAATGTAATATATATTAGAATTCTCTTTCCCTTTCGAAGAAAATAAAAAGTAAGAAGTAAGAAATAGTAAAGAGTACGACAACTTATAATATAATCTGGATATTGAATTTAAATTCCCCCAAAAATATTACATCAATTCTCTCCAACAACTCCGATAATTGTAAGAACTTCATCTGTTAAATTACGCAAAGATATCTGCTTAGCTAATGTTTAGGCTTTACATTTAGATAAAAAAAAATGTAAATTTATTGCGACTTCGTATGAATAATAATAGCGACAAATTTATTTTAAATTTTTTATTCGAAGTTTTTTTAAAAATCCCTACTAAAAATCTTTTGTATGAAGGTGGATGAACAACCAAATCGTGATTTCAAGTATTTGATTATAATTGACGTAATAATATAATAATAAAAAAATACTAAACAAGTTCAATAACTGAACAGACGTTTAACTGGTGAAAAGTTGGAAACCATTGTTTTTCGGGCATTTTTCAGCTGGCAACAAAAGATCACAGGCCTTTGTAAAAACTTCCCTTTTTTTTTCTCCTAAAAGTTAAAAATATATTTTATTTATTTTTTAAATCAGGTTTTATGCACATGAAAGTCTTTAAAATTAAAAATAATGGGATTAAATATTTTATATGTCTTTCTATTTTATTAACAGTTCATTTCAAATAAAACCAAATTTTAAAGCATCATAAAATATATCCAATCTATTTATATGCTTTGCTTGTATCAACTTAATAATGAAGAATAAAATTCGTCATTAACTTATGTTGATGTAAGATTAAAAGAAACAACATCTACGTTGACTTACTAAAAATAGTAGAATACATGGGAATACTAAAAATAGTTTGACAATTTCTTGATTGGACTATAAATTTTAAAAACTAATAATCAATAAATGCTTAAATTTGTGAAGAAGGAATTACTTTATTTCCATTTAAATTCTTTTTTCCTTATTTCATACATGTATATTATATTATATAAGCCTATATCAATACATAAACAGACCCAAATAAACATTAACCTATTATATAACATATATTTTATTACATATTAAAGATTACCATTTTATTTGCAAAACTGTTTAGTTCCGAAGTAATTATTCTAATTGGTAGGTCCAGAGTTATTTTCCTGAACTTTTAAACCTAAATATTAATTCCGTAGTAGAAGTATTGTTATTTTTAAGTAAGTTAAGAGTCATTTGAATGTTGAATGTTTGTTCAACAATTTGGAAAGGAGATTGGAGGGAGAGGGTTAAGATGACAATTCAATCAAATAATAATAATAAAAAAAAACCCCAATGGATTTCTTCCTCTCTTTTTTGAATGCAATGGTAGGAGTGAGTTACAACTCTTACCAATCCAACTGGCTTGAATGATATTCGTTTGACTTTTCTATTCTTGTTCTCATTCTGTTTCTATCTCTGAGCAGGTTGAAGGTTTATTTCTGAGTTCATTCTTTTCTCTACAGGCAGACGTTTTCCTGATCTCTTCTCTCAAAAATCCAATTTAGAATTCCTAGTTTCCATCGATGTCCTTTTCATGATAGCAAGAAAAGTCTTTGAATTCAGTCCACTTCCAAGAGAACCATCGTGCATTGCTTCAATTATTTCTTTTATTATTACTTTTTGTAATTTCTAATTTTTCATCATTCGTTTACTTTTTATGTTTACTCTTTCTAAATAATAATAAAAAATTAGATATCATTTTTCTAAGTAATAAGTTACAGAAAATAAAAGTACTTTTTTTTTAATTACATTAATTTTAGTATTCCCGAAGAGTCACATTTCCCTGCACTTGAAGATCGCACTTTGAAAACCACTGCTCTAAATTCCAAATTGTAATTAAAAAAAAATAGCAAGCATTTTTTTTTTAATAAAATGGATGAACAATATTTACATTAGATTGAGGTTTTATCTGTTTTACTTTTCCATGTCTGAAGGGACTGAATATAGATTCGAAGAAAACTTTTCGGTTCTTTTTTGGGACGTTAATTTTTCAAGGCCCTTTTCTTTGTAGGATTGTCTTCGTTGCACTGACGCAATACAATTAGAAAAATGAAGATTTTGTAGCCAAAAACCATGTTTAAGAAGAACCGCCTCTCCTTTAACAACTCTGGTAATTTAATACCATTTGCCTGGTGTTTAGACGCTTATGAAACCGACAGGTGTCCGTAAATAACATGGAAAAAAAAAATCCCCCTTCTTAAATGGACCTCTAATACGAGCTAAGATATACACCCTTCAGAAACAGTGGGTTGGATTGAAATTAGATATTTCTAAGGATCGTGATTAACAGGGGCAATTTATATATTTGGCTCAGTCCATTGCGTTCCAGGTGGAGGGAGTCTCACAAATAAGAACAACTCGAGTGGATGATCGCACGGTGGAGAACCGCATTAGTGCCTCATAACCTTCTATTAAGGCGGAAACGTTGTGATTTCCAATGTCTGAAGACAAACAGGTTTCGGGTGAAATTCGTGCCCCCCCCCCCCCTTTCCCTTTTCTTCTCTCCTCCCCCCCTCATCTTCTTCGTCTTAATGCTGTAGCCATTTTTTTTTTTTTTTTTTAAGTTTTAAAAAAGAACGAAGAGCCTGGTAATAATAAAATAATTGCAGTGTTTTGGTTGCTACTTTGTTTTAGTCGAAAAGCGTACATTATACTCTGTTTGCACTGTAAATGTGTATAATTTCGCACGCTCGAAGCACGATATTCGCCCGATGACAAAAAAACCCCAACGATGTCATCTATACGAAGCACTGTTATTTGTAGGCCAATGCAAGGGCAACTGTCAGACTAACAGCTGCATTTGTCTCACGAATATATATATATATATATATATATATATCGAAAGATTATTAACAATATTTCTAATGAGAATTGAAGAGAGAAATTAAGATGACATTAAGAAGAAATTAAGACGATTTATCATCTATCTAATGCATTTAATTAGTCAGAAAACTTTTATTAAGTTCTGGAATGGAAACAAGTGAAAGAAAATAATATGTTTGTTCATTTCTTAGTTTCATGTTATCAAAAGTCATCTAAATATTTTATTTAAGAAACAATCGAAAGAAAGGCAATTAGCATTGAATACAAGTAAATTACATCATATATCTTTTGTCATGACAAAATGGATATATAAATATTTTTATCAGAGATTATTAATTGGTGTATAGTGGCATACAATGGTATATAATGTAAGTGAAAGATATCATTTAGAACAAATAACATTTTAAATATAGGCCTCTATAAATAACAAAATTGAAATATCAGAACTCTTTCTATTTTATTTTTTGTTTTTTATGTTTTCGAAAATTTCCCAACATTGTTGGTGCCATTCTCTCACGAAACCTGATATTAAAAAGATATTTACATAGTGTTTATTATAGGTAAATTTCAACTTTTCTCTTTGATACAGGTGAAGGGATCAAAGAAATTTTATATATAATAAAAGCATTAAATAACATCAAAAGGAAAAAAAATCCTTGAGGGATGAGAGTAATTTTCATATAGTATTTATATATCCTGTAATTCATTCGAACTAATTAAATAAATAAAATGATTCATGAAGATGAGAAGTATGTTGAAATCGGTTTTTGCGTAACTTTCTTGAAATTTTTGGCCTAAAACTTCAGAAGACGTCCCGGCCTAAATAATGAAAATTTACGAAATAAAGTTAGCTTTAGAAAGAAAAAGAAACGTAATCTACTAAAACTTCAAGAATTAAAGTAATATTTTAGAATTTGTCTGACAATGTATTGTTATAACTTACAGAAGAAATGATCGAAACTATTTCTTCAGTATCTTCTAATTTTTATAAACTAACTTTTATTATTGAAAAGTCTTCAAATCTTCAAAATAAAAACAAAATAAACGTATAAAACCATACATTTATTGAAATAAATATTTCTTAATTTTCGAAAAGACATGACTTCTTTTCTTTTTCAAAGCCTAAAAACAACAACAATACGTTACAAACAAGTAGAGGAAAACGATACAGATATGAGACATTCATGAAATTGTATTGTTACAACAATACTTACAAATGCTATTCTCCTAATTCTTTAATTTTCACCTTATTTTTACAATTTGAAATACATATATTGTTAAACTCTTTGGCCATTTCCACAATAAATTTGTTTACATTAACACCTTCATTTCTATTAATATTTATCTTTTTGGTATTTCTAATTAGTAGACTTTCCATGGTTTTTCTCGTTTTACAATCTTTTTATTAGTTGTGCAAATAACTAATTAGTTATTAATAACTAATTAGTCATAACTTTTATTAGTTGTGCAAATTTATTGCCATTTCAAACATTTTACTGCTGTAATCATTTCACTTCCATTCTCCCTTAGTTTATTTTTATTTTTAATTGTTATCTAGTCATTATGTCAGCAGAGTAGCTGGAATTCAGACTTTTCGTAAATACACACTCAAACACATACACAAATTTTCTAAATTATCATTCTATGAAAATAAATTCCCCCAAAAAAACTAAATTATTTTTTTCAAAACTAAAACTGAAAATTATGCAGTAGCTGAAATTTGGTTATTTTATCATAAATAAGCACGGTTTTTTGGGACAGAAGGGACCTACAGAGATTGTGGCTGTTCGTATTCCTTGAAGCGAGCTTGCGTTGAAAGAAAAGTGTGTAATATTGCAGTTATTGTTCATGCGAGAAGACCTTTTAGCAGTTTGTCTGTTGAAGTTCTTCCAAATGTCTTGTTATGATCTCCCGAAACAAAGGCATGTCGCTGGAGCCTTAATAATGGCGGAAGAATTAAAGACACAGTCTCCCGCTACGAAAGGTGATGGAAGCGGGATTTAAGAAATCCCGGGGAAAAAAAGGAAGCTTTTATGAATTTGTTTCACTTAACAGTTTAAGTTGTTGTCTTGTCTAGGTTGGAAGACTCCCCTGGGTGGACGAGACAAGGCCCTCTACCTTCCCTCCCTGCCGATTCACTTGATGAATACGACTCCGGCTTAAATGAACTCATCCAATGGGAAAGAAATATGGAGCTGCCTCCCCTCCCTTTGGAATAATTAGCTGTGCTCGTTTCCGACAGGCGGAATTGGGTGCGCAGGGGTGGGATGCATAATTGAAAATGGGGGTGGAATATTGGCAATCTGCTATTTTGCATGGTTCAAGCTGAAAATCTGTGCATTTGCAAAATTTGTAGTTTACACGGAAGGAATCAAATAAAGGTGATTTGTTAATTGGAAATCCAAGGTTGTTTTAAAGTTTTATTTTAATAATTCTATCTCCGTAATCATTAATCATTTCTTTACAAATCTTAATATATTATCCATTGGGATATTTTATCACAATTTTATTAATTTTGGAATATCGAAAAATCCTAAAGATTCTGTAAGTCCAATAAGTATTAGAAGCAAAAAACTGGTTAAAATAAATTATTTTGCAAGATTAGTAAATGAATTCTTTCTGTGGTTAATCCTTACTAAATTTTGACTATAGTCGCAATTAAAGAGATGAAGAATATTTAAAAAGGAATTTAATTGCAAGAAGGAAAAAAACAAACAAAACTAAATTGCAGTAATTTTATAAATTATAATTTCCACGTTTTCACATTAACAAAAAAAAACATGTAATAATAAAAAAATATGTTGATAACTAACAACTGAAAAAAAAAAAAAAAGGAGACAAAATGATATTAGGAAAAAAGAAATGTCTAAACAAATGATCAATTATCTATTTATTCAATTCTCCTTGTGAACGAATTGATTGATTTCATTACTATGGATTAATCCTTGTCTTTCGCTTTTATTAGTTGTAAAAATAAAGGTTTAAATACATAAGTAGACTAGAGATAAAATAAAATCTGTATTTTTTAGAAAGTTGTTTATCGTTTTCAAAACTACAGTAGCTGTCGACTCACACAACGACGGTTAACACCGATGTATCAGTTCCATCTATTCTTTGAGGTCAGAGATATCACGTGATACTAATGGGAGAAAATGTAAAATTTTGTTTTTCTTTGGTGCGCAATGCGAACTTCCCTGGATAGCACTCAAATTGCAATCAAAAAGATAAACAAATTCAGATCTAAATGGAAAGTTGTTTTGATATTTAATTCTGGCTCTTGTTTGGCTTATTTAGGCCTACTTAGTTTATTTATAAACAGATTCATGAAAACAATTTATACCATGTTTATTTTGATAAGAGTTTAACAATTCACAATATGTTTAACAATTCTATTTTTTGTAATTATTATTATTAATTTTTTTTTAGTTTCAGGCAAGTAATTTTCTGTAACCCTTTTGTAATTATCTTTAAAATGTTTTTATTAAAGTATGGTATATTAAATATTAAAAAAGTTTTTGAATATATTAACGAATATATTCGTTAATAAAGGAAGCTTTGAGACATAATCTTTGGACTTTATTGGTACAAAAATCAAAAGTATATTTAAGATTTAAGATTCTTTGCATGAAATACTGTGTACCGTTTAGTTACAAATAACTTTCACTTGATTATGCCAAACACAGTCTGTTACAGCGCATGAATTAGGGATATCAAAAAGCATTTGCTTGGTGATAATCCTGTTTGTATCTCTTTTAATCTTCCATTTGTTCAATCCAGAGGGATTTTCGTTAATACTCGAATATTCTTAGCGCGAGGGATCTGCGCTGAGCCTGGATAAGTTACGTAATTCATTCACAAGGGGATAATTCGTTTTCAATGGATAACCGAGCCATCTAATTGTAGTGGGAGGATTTAGATGACTTTGCAGAGGAATTAAGCAGACATCGGATTCAGTAGCCGAGTACAAAGGGATCTAGAAATTCCGATTATGAGATTAATTAACAAATTATTATCAGATTAATGTAAATCATCACAAATACTGACGAAAACCTACAACAATTAATCTTATAATTCACACTTTTATTTTTTTACTCGTCTTTTATGTCTGATACCTTAGTTGAACCAATGCTTGTTTTAACAAAGACCTTTTCCTATCTAGTAAGTTAACACTTTAGATTATGCTCAAGATGAGTATGGAAACTTTGTCCAGTTCATCCAAAGGAAAAACGTTGGTGGTTTTAAGCCTATGGTTGTACATGTATTTCTTAGAAAATGTAAGTGCTCGTAAATATTCTGTAATTGTGGACTAACACACTAAAAACCTTAAATAAATTTTGTATTTTACAATTTGAAATTTCCCTTCAGCTGTGCTAAAAGATTTAGTCCACGTTCTGACTTCTCTTCAAAATTCAGAGGAACAACAAAGATTTCTTTTTCCCTTAGATCTCAAGTTATAATAAATGCGACTTATAAGTTTCTTCACATAAATAATACATAGAAATCATTTCTCTCAGTGCTTTTGTCTCGATTTTTTTTTTTTTATTTCAGTAGCGAAATTAAAAATAATTTTTTAATTCGAAGAATTGTCCGTTGGTTGTGTTTGTCTTGAAAGCCTATGACGAAGCATAAAATACAGCGATGATTAATTGCACCAAGAAAAGCAACGGAATTAAAAAATGAATAATTTAAAAAAAAAAAAAATAAAGGAAAAGATAGGAAGCGAAATTGTGTATTTATAAAGAGGGCGATTGAATTGCCAATGGCGCTGTATGGGCGCACCACTCAGCACAATTTCTGTTGGGTATTCAGGGTTAATTAGAGGGGAAGGGTAAGACGAACAGACCTTTTTCTCTTTCAGTTTTGTTCAGTTGAGTGGGCTTTTCCATTTGAAAAGTTACAAAGACATAAGAGGTCCCGGGAAGCAATAAAACTAGAATATTGCGACTAACATAGCAAATGTTAGGTAAATTGGATAATCTTATTTGCAACATATTGATTAGAATACTTTTTATTAGATTTCAAAATGAATTAAGACCACTACTAATAATTCTTCTTCGTAGAAAAACTTAACAGCGTACAAAAGATGATATTATGTTAAGAGATTAAACTTTAGCACAAAGATGTAGTTCTTTGTTACAAAGTTGCTGTGATAAAGATAGAAAGAAATAAAAAAGAATGTTCTTGTTAAACAAAATTTCCTTTTATAATTTCCTTCAGTTCATTTGATAGTGATATAATTACTAATGGAAGTCGGGTTTTAATTTCTTGGTTTATTAATGTTTGATGAAAACATAAACTATTTCCTTTTTTTTTCTTTAAGAGAGGAAACTAAATTCTAAAAGTTCTTTAATCAATTTTATGATTAACAAAAAATATTGATTATGAAACCAAATATAAACGATAGTCAACAATGTATATATAGTATTGATTTTTTTTAGGTAGGCCTACATATTTTTCAGTAGACTATATTTTCTTAGGAAAAGGATTAGACCATTGGTTCCAAATAAAGCAGAAACGGAGAATGGTTCAGTTAAAAGTGATAAGAGACAGAGGGAGACCAACCTACGCCTTTATGTTATTCCTTACAAATTTAAATATTATATATGATCACATGTATATTTATCAACTCTTCAATATTTCCTTTGGTCGATTTATGGGATTTTAAGATATTCTAAGGACAGATTTAATGTCAGGGACTCCAGAAATATAGTCACTTGATCATTTAGACCAGGGTTTCTCAACCTTTTTTTACCCATGGACCACTTTTCCCTTCTTTTTTTTTTTTGGTGGACCCCCTCATAGCTATTCCATAAATGAAAAAGTAAAGGGATTATAATAATAATCAGCAAAATAGTAAATGATTATGCTTTATTTTGAATGAAAACTAATTTAATGCAAATAAATAATTCTACAGTTAAATTCTATGGAGCATTTATGCACACTGGTAAATAATTCATAATAAGCCATTTTAAAATAAGTGTGATTCAATGAGATCCCTGTGGACCCCGAAGAATATTACTTGGACCCCCGGTTGAGAACCACTGATTTAGACCCATAGCCTCTTAAGGTAAACAGAACTCTCCTAGACTTACCAATATATAGGCCTAAATATAAATATATACTTTTGGGAACATTGTAGAAATTTGAAAATGGAAATAAAAAATAGAAGTCGTCATTTTTCTTTTCCTTTGGAAAAAAAGTGAATGAATAAGTTTCTGTTAATGTATGGGTTTCAGAGTCTGTGTTAAAGAAGAACACGATTGTTGATGAAGCGATTTATTGTTTGTGCGAAGAAATATTTTCTCTTTAATTTTTCTAGTTGCTGCTCATTCTTCTGCAGGGATACGGACATGGTATTGTTGTTGTTTTGCAAATCGACAAAATTTTTGACATTTTACATTTGACGTGACCAAGTCGACATTTTTTTTTCTCGTTATTCCAAACAAAGGCACGGATTATTTATTACATGACATTTCTATTTACGTTTTATTTTGATATTAAAGATCTAATTTTCTAAAACAAAAATATATTGCCAGAAATATTACCCACCCGAAAGCACAAAGTAAATCTTGATGTTAATATTTGATAGTGGTTTCGTTTAGCGATTATAAAATATAAGATATCAATGAAATATGGTGTAGTTTTAAAGAGACTTAGAATAAGAGTTGTTAATAGTATCAGAATTGTTGAAGGAAACAGTACAAAAAGACAATCACCATTTAAATATGTAAGATATGAATCTATAGGAGACATGATTGCAGAATCTAATGATACTTAAGGTAGTTGTTTTGATTTAAAATATTGTAAATGGAAAATAGACTATTTGAAATGACGGATCAAAGATAATATATAATACTCGAAATTATTGTTAACTGTATTTTTTTCATTTGTAGTGCATTTTGGATTTCATCATAGTTCAGCTTAATTTACGCAAAAAATGACATTTAATAAACCAAATACCAAGTTTAAAAATTATTATTAATTGTTTGGTATTGAGTATTTTTCGAAAAAAATTTGAATAGCATAACTTTATCTAGGCAGTGTTTTGGTGAAGCAGATGTGAAGTCTGGATGGGCAGAACTTATTCATGGACCCAGCGCTATTTTCAAAGACTAATCAAATTTTATCCCTAAAAGTAATTTTCCTTTCAATTATCCACAGTAGAGAGCTAAGAAAATCATTTAACTGTAATAATAATTGCTAGCCTTGGGCGAAATTTCACAATTCAGTTGGTTTTGTGTTAATTTTCAATAGTAAATCTTGTTAATACTTGGTTAAATGATTTTCTGTGAAAATATAATCTTTCAAAGAAGTTTTCAATTAAAGTGATTTTCCTTCGTGGTTTCTCAACTTTAGTAGAATTTAAATAAATGAAATACTAAATTTTTAAGATAATTTTAAGAAAGTAAGTGTCTGAAAATTAAATTAATACAATAAACGATTGTTTAACAAAAAAAAAAAAAAAAATTCGGTTTCTTTATTTTTTTAATTTTTTTTTTAATGAAAATATAAATTTTTCCTGAAAAGTGTCAGTCATCTGCCCAAACCACTGTATATGTGCCTTATATTTTACAAAAAAAAAAACTACTTAAAAAAAATTAGCATCTTATTTATTTATTTAATTCAAGGAGTTGAAATTGTTTCTTAGTATTGTTCATTATAATAATTTTAATATCATATACTATTAAAAATAAATAACTGAATGTTTAGATTAATTGACTTGAAATTTAACATATTCATTCGCTTTGTACAGTATTTTATTTCAGTACAGTTAGAAAATTGGATCTCTTGAGAAATAACTGAAAATTCATCTACACAATTGATGAACATCTTACACGCCGTGTTATGAAAGAAATTACTTTAAACTAATAAAATAGATGTAAGCTTATTATTAATAATCCTAGGCCCTATTTTGTAATAACTTATTCTTGCTTTAATGTTCTCTTCTTTTATTAACTATAATTAAAGATACAAATACTAAAAACAAAGAGAGAAACATGAGACATTTATTTAAATAAAATCTTTACTTGTATTCAATATTTACTGATTGAAAATTAGTATCATTTGAGATGTGTGTTCAACATTCTTTTATAAACAACTACTTTTCTTTCTTTTGCTCTTCCTTACAGTAAGAAGTAGTTTCAAATAAAAAAAAAAAAATACTTTGAGTAACTCGATGAAAACTTAAAACATTAAAAAAATGGACATGTTATTTTAGAAGTACAGTTGATTTTAGAATTTATTACATCGTAATGACTCTTTAATTAATGCTTGAAGTATTTTATGATTGCATTTATTCGGTTGACTAAGATATAAGATACCCCGAGCTTAACGAAATATGAATGATTACAATAATTTTTATGTCTGTTATTTTTATCACTTTTATTCTTAATTTACTAGTAGTAACATTTTCTTTTTCTCATTTCAATGCTTCCTCGTAAAGAATACATAGTAATTTACAGATTACAGCTATAAAATACTTTAAAAGTATCATTAAATCCTCATAATGAATAATTTCAGTATTTGCTATCATCTTTTGAAGAAGTATTGAAGGAAAGCATTAGAGTTTTGTCTTTCTTTTGCGCAACTTTTAATTTTTTTATCTACAGAAACTCGATAACATGATATTATTTATTTGTTATGTAAATTAGCTCATCACACACAACTCTACCTTTCTGGTTGTTGCATTTAGCAAAAACTTATTGTCTGGAACAGAATGACAATAACTGTCAAACTCTGTAAAATCTAGATATCTGTCAATATCTTAGTATTTTCGGATGATTTTCTTTTGATTTTGATTTCTTGAATATGAACGTAATATGAATAAACAAAAGAAAGTAGCTATCTTACTATCATGAAGTTCCCATTAAAAAAAAAAAAAACTCTATTCTTTGCGTTTTCCGTTCAATTTCTCCTTGAAATATTGTTGGCAGTTTAATGCTGTTCTGGGATGTTTTATTGCTGCTTTCTCATTGGTCAGTAATTCATCAAATCGACAATTAATAATTTCTGCAGAACATTAATTCGTTCTAACTGTTAAACATCGAGAAAATAAAAGGTCATTGAGAAAATGTTACTACCTTATTAGTTATTTTTATTTCCTGTGGTAATATGAGTCCATGGATCCAAAGGAAACTGAATATTTCAGATTAGGATACAAATCAGTCAAGAGGAGGTTTTGCATACAGCACAACGAAAATATAGATCAATATCTATATGCCCTGTTTTCGGAAAAATGGAAAAACGAGAACATTAACTCCACAATAAAAATCCAGTGATAAAATAACTACATAAAATTCTGTTTTACGAGGAAAAAAAAATATGTTATCCGTAGTTACAAAAGATAATATGAGAATATCGAAGTTAATATTCTTTGTCTTTTGTTTTAAAGCCCCCCCCCCCCTCTGATCGAACAGCTAAAAAAAAAAAACCCAGGGTCATTCTGCCATTGCTTGTAGTTTTAAATAACTATCTGTCAGGAACCAATTTAAATGTACTAAATGACTATTAACTAACATTGTGATGCTTTGGTAACATTACTTTCTGAGTAATTTGTCTTAAATATAATAAAAACTTACAAGACTTTTCAAAAGCTTTTCAAAAGAAAATATTTACATTCTGTAACAAATATTTTTATTAATAAATATTACTATCATAAAAACATAAAAGTCTGTATTTGATAAAAAGATGATAAATGATTAAAATAATTTACTTTTATATTTCATTAACTCTGTAAATTGGCAAAGAAAAATAATCTATTATTTTGCAATCTATAATATCTCTATCTCTAGAGATATTATAGTGATAAAAATTACAGATTTAAGATTCTGGACAGCTTTCAGTAAATCAGAATTAACTCATTTTAAAGTAACTTAATTGTTTTTAAAGAAGAAATACAATTTATGAAGTCATTTATTTTAATCTTCAGAATTTTATTTTAATTTTATTAATCCAGTTTAATAAAAATTTATTTATCTGTAAGCTGTAGGCTTACAAAATTTGTATATGTTTTGGTTTGACAAATAGTTTCCTAAAATTACCTTTCGTTAGTAAAGCATGTGGAATTATTAAGATACCAAGTAAACCTTGTGAAGTCTTCTTTTATTATTGGTAACACCAGTGTTAAGTCTTTACTGACACTCTCAGTAGTTCGTAGAGTTCAATTTTTTTCCTCCTCTTACAAGATGAAGATAGTGTTGGACTGATGCCACGATGAGCTTTGAGGGGATAAAAATCCGAGATCAGTTTTTTTGTTTTTTTACATCAAAGAAAACTCCGTGTTTTTTATATATAATTTTACAATTTTCTTCCTTATATATTTCAGGAATAACCTACAAAGAGGGGGGTGATATGTAACCAGGAGCCCGAATCATCCAGACGCTATTAGGCAGCTCCCAGCAGCTGACCATGGAGGCTGACAGTCATGATTAACCGCCCACCCTTCCCCCCTCTGTTCCATTCTGGTAAAACCTTTTCCCTACCTCCCTACCCCTCCACTTGATCCCCTTCTTTCATTACGACCCGGTATTACGGTTGTCGCAAAACCTCAACAAGGAATTAGTCTGCCCGTGCATTGAAAGCCCACCTTCTCCATACTGTCATGTCGGCTGTGTCCATTGCAGGGTCCATTCCCAACGCTGTTTTACCAGAGGTGAGTATTATACATTTCCTTTAATATTACAAGAGACGGTTTGACCTTTGGCCTTTCGTCCACATGTCAACAGATGCCGCTTCATTCATATTCAGATATTTAATCAACCCGTCTTGGTGGGTAAATATTTAAAGGGGTGAGAGCAAGGGTTGGATAGGACAACTTAATCGAGAATTGACCTCCTCCACGGCCTAAGCACCTTCTCATGTGATTGACACGTTCGAACTGAACAAAATAGAAGCCAATAACCTGATACAAATGACAAAAAACAAACTAATAACATTTGCGTCATTGACTAACATTAATCATTGCCAAGCTAAATGTTGGAATCTATTTCCACAAAAATTAAACTTCTAAAAAAATTAAGTCATTTTAATAGAACATCTATATTATTTTTAATTTTTACTATTTCTTATGGTTATATAAAACATAAAACATTACATATGTATATAAAACTCATCATCTTCCTTCTTGTAAAATATTTACTTACTATCAATATAATAAATAAATTGGCGAATTTTCGAGAGAGTTCGTTCTCTCTTTTTCTTTTCTTTTTTTATACTACGTATGTATACTTCATTCCTTTATTTCTTTTGGTTGTTTCTTTAATTTACGAATAACTAATGATAAAAACATATAATTAGTTTCGGTCAAAGTTCGTAGTTTCTATTAAAGGTTCTCTTCGCTTTTATATTGTTAGAGCTTAAATACTAACAGTAAACAAGATCTTCATCTACAGAATTATATTTATTGAATGTGATAGCCAACAATAATTATTAAAAAAAAAAGCTTATTTCGAACTTTCCAAGGATTGTTAGAGTAGTAAGATGGATGGGACTTGATGGTCTCGAGATGAAGAATTTAATTTCGTGGCCTCATCTCTTTTGAGATAAACTTGTGGTAGAATCGAATTCAGCAAAAAATAACATATTTGCGTAGGGTATTTTTATTTATTTTGCAAAATCTAACCTCTGGCTTAATTTTTTCTCCTTTGATTTGCTTAAGACATTTTACAGAAACGCGGCTGACATAAATTCATCTTGGATTACCTTTGGAGATCTGAGATTTCGGTGGAACTTTCAAGATAACCACAAAGGCCATGGGTTGCTAAAAGCAACAAAGAAAGACATAAAACGATTAAGTTGGTGATAGTGCGACATCAAAGGCAAACAGCGACCAGTAAGCATTAGTGGAATCTGAAGCCGATAAGAGTAGAGTTGTGCAAATGAGTTTTTGTCTTGTGCAACACATTCCACAGACGCAGCAGAGAAGCCGTCTCTAATTGGCAATAATTAACAGCTGTAGAGTCATTCGTCATACATTTTTGTGTTCTCTGTTCTCATTGGTCAATCCACAATCTGGTGCCAGACCATAGCTATGATGAATCAGGCCACAGGGATCAGCTAATTGTTTCTATAGAATTTCGTTTATTTGAATGAATTGTTATGGAGATTTGTAATAACTTCAATTACCATTGTTGCTAATAATTAATCTACCGCTAATTGAGATGACGCCTTTTAGGCGCCAACACTACCATCTGGGATTCTGTGCAGATGAAGACAATAGGATGTCTTCAGGAATTTCAGTAATGTAGACCTGACTTTTGACTGAAAATGTTCCTGTCACACAAAAATTCGACAAGATTACATCTTCAAGGACGTTAAATTCAAGTTTTAAGTCTTTATATCATTTAAACGAAAAGAAGACATCATAAGTACAATCGTCTAAATACGTAATAATTATAATGACATTGAATTAACCTTGAGAATATACACTTTTATTACATTATTAGATTTCATTTTAATATTTTCAGTGCGGCATTTGAATTTGAAGTTTTTGTTGCATTTATACAAAGCTTTTGTTAATGGTTATAATTGTAAAGTGGCTTTCGTAAACTATGAACTGAAGGCTCTAAAGTCTAAACGAATCCGTATTTATTTATTTATTTATTTTTCAAAAATAAATGCATTTCGGAAATTACCTCCGTTTTCTCGTAATTATTATTTAATCCATTCTTTCTTTGTAATTTTACATTTTAAATATTTGATAATTAGTTCTATTTGAAAATTTGTTGATTCCAAATATTACTACCACTCCTATCCTATCCGACAACAAAGTCTGACATTCGTCCCTATTTCTGTTATTATTTATTAAAAAAAAAAAAAAAGGTGAAACCAATTAAGACTTTGTAATAAGTTACTGTTTTCATTTCTGCCAGAAATATGTTGATAGAAATGATAAGTCGAATTATGAAACTCAACGGATGTAATCTTTCTTCTTTACATTTTATTCTTTTGTTCATCTCCTTATGAACAAGGTTTAATCGTTATCCATTAGTGTTGTTGGAATTGTTATTATTATTCTAAAAAACGGAGCTATTTTCGATTTTAGTCGCTTTGGAGAAGAAAACATTTTTTTGTTTGGTGGAAAGGAAAAAGGAAGTTAGTTTAATAATTTAATATTGTTATTTTTTTTATTCCGGAAAGTGAATACCATTTTTTATTATCGTACCAGTATTTACTTTCCAAAATTCGTTAGGAATGCCATATGTAATGGGTTTTTTCTCCTTAAAACAGAAAAATCGTTTTATTCATCATTAATTATAAAAGTTAAATATCAGTTTATCAAGCGGTTTTAAAGCAAAACAAATGAGTTCGAAATGTTTAAATCTTAATTATTTATTTAGTTTCATTTTAAAAACATTGTGTAGATAAGATCGGAATTTTTGTTATGTTTCACCTTTCTAGAAGGTTCGAAACCTAAAAGAAAAGCGATAAGGATCAAATCTTATTTATCTAATATTATTAAAAGAGAAATTAATAAAAAAAGATGAGAAACTGAATGTGCTGATTTTTCATCTTTAAATAATATTATCACTCCGTTATTTTATACTACTAAAACAAATAAAACACCAGCAGTTTTCTATTATTGCCTTGGAAACTATTAATTTGAAGTAGGGAGGAAAAGCCATAAATAACAAAACTGAAGAGTGTATGTTTACATCAGTTATTAATACCTGCGATTTCTTTTTAGTAGTGGATCTATATTAGAAGAGTTTGTTCTGCTTCTTTGTTCCATAGCGAAGTGTCAGTTTGTATGTTGTCACCATGTGTCATTGCTTTCCACTGTCATTTACACCGAACCTAAAGCTGTCTCTTCATGCATTTCAGTAATGTCTTCGACAAAAGCGGGTGATATTTTCAGTTAGAGCACTCACAGAGATTCCCAGTGAGACACGGACAAAACTTAAAAATATCTTGTTACTGACAAGCGCGCACAAACAGTTTTAATCGCTGTGTAGATCTACGAAGTGTGAAACATTCAGCTAAAAATACAGAGAAATAAAAGAGATTTAAAGTTAAACAAAGAGATTTAAAAGGTTCAGGCTTCTCTCAGATAAAAATACCGTTTTAATAAAAGCGAATAAACTGAGTTACTTAGATTATAATTTTGTTTAAATTTGTTTATTGAAAATTAACTATTAAAAATTATTCTCTTTATTCACATGTAAAAAAATAAAAATAAAACAAACATAAAGATTCTGCGTATATTTTAAAGCTCTCTTTGAATTTTTATTAAATTCTCTATTGCGACCATTTTAATTTATTTTATAATTCAAAATAAAAGTGATTTAATAGTCTTATCTAAAAAAAGAATTCCGTAAAATTTATAAATGAGAAATTCTCCAACAGAAAATTAAGAGCCAATTTAAGCCGTAAGAATAAAATTTTACGGCTAGAACAAATTTGTTTCTAAAATTCCAATGAGTTCTATTTGACTGTTTATAGAATGTCTTCCATTTAAAGAGTGTTTCTTTCATTGTGCTATTAAGAGGTCGATTGCAAACGCTTCCTTTGATTTCCGTCGGTGCTTTACGGAAGAAGGAACTAAGGAAATTGAGTGGTGTACCAACTGAATGCTCGATAGATCCGTTGCACATATCGGATTCGAAGTGATCGATCTATAGATATGTGGACAGTGCAGGGGTCGTAAGTAGGTGGTAGAGGTCGACGGTCGGTTGAAGCATGAAAAGAGCAACGCAAGACATTAAGAATTCCGGGCAAATGTCCTCCTCCACCTCCTCATTGGCTGTTGCCCGCCTCCTCAGATAAATATCCGCGGGATAGGAAGAGGGTCACCACTGGCCCAATCGTGACACACAATTTCCTAATAAAGCTCTTTGATTAATTGGTAATTCTTACGATTAACATAGCAAAGAATGGGTATCATATATTGGCTCTAACGTTTGTAACACCTTTTAACACAAGAGAAAGGAAAAAAAGGGTTAGAACCAAACAGTTTTAGAATGAAAATCGAAATATTCATTTTCATCCGTCCGTCCATTTAGATCAAGATAATTCAAAAACTAATTATCCTAGGATGCTAAAATTTTAAAGTTGGCAGTTTTGATAATTAAAAAGAAAATCTCCAAGTCTTTTGCTATGGAAAGAACTGTTTGTTGTTCGTTGCATTTCAACAATCATGTTAGCTTAAAAACTTTTAAAAAAGATGAAGTAGGAGATGAATTTAACTGAGCTTGATTGGTGCAAATTGAATCCCTTAGATGAGAAGCATTCCGCCAAAAATCACGTTAAATAAGTAATTATTTAGAAAAGCTGAAAGCTTACTAGTAATTTTAGACTAATCGTTGTATTTCTTTTAATAAGTTAGTATTTGGGAATTTTATCTTGCCCTTTTCGAAAGTTTAAATATTTCAATAATGTTGACGTCCTATCACACTTTCTATTCGAATGATCGAACACTCAATGGAATTTGTTTTTCAGTAATCAACAAATTAAAAACGTTGTTGGTGCCAATTATTGTTCTTGACTAGTGTGTTATTTAATTAAACAAAAGAACATTAAATAATTCTTGGGATGGATGAGTAAAGATAGTGAAGGAAATCAGTGTTAATTCTAAAGGAAGGTCTGACATATCTCGAAGTAAGGAAACTTCTATTCCAAACGACTGCAACAAGAAGATGATTGCTTGGTGTGTGATGGTTCTAAATGGAGCAGATTTATAAAGCAAAAAAAAACTAAATATCTTTCCTTTCAGTTTGTTCCTTTCCGTTAAAATGAAGAAGTATGTATGAGGTAATTTTTTCATGAACTTAACAATCTTCTTTTACCTTTCTACATAGCTTTTAGTGGATTTTAAGCTTTCTGTATACATTCTAATGCATCTTTCCACCAAAACGTTTTTCTTTGGCTTTACATGCTTTTCAGATATTGATTTGTAAATAAAATCTTGTGTATTCTACGTCTCTCACATGAGTAGGCAAATGATTTTGCAACTATATGAGCTTTTGGTAATATAAGCATAGATTTTGAAAGGAAGTTTCTTTTCTGCTTGAAACGAAAAATATAATTTGGAAGCAAATTCTTCCCTCCCTCTTTCCCTAATGTATTTCATTCGATATTTGGAATACCTTCTGCCCCTTACAAATGACAAAAACCGTATGACGAATCGGGATGTCGTCAGTGCGCATGCCACATGGATCTTAATGACCCTCCCTGCAACCAAACAGCCCAAATAGAAAAGGTCGTATTTTACGACTCGCCGAAAAACGGCTCCTTTTCCTGCGTGCCCCTCGCAGCTTCCGGTGGTGCAGCGCCCCTTATTGCCATCAGCATCCATCAAAGTGACGTCACTGAGACTTCTTCGCTATTGGCTGAGATCTGCGGTATTCCAAAGAACAAGATGTTTCTAGCAGAAGTCCCTCAACAAACGTATGGTTTGGATAAGTTTACAACACATGAAACCTTTAGCATCAGAGGATGACACAATTACTGGGTCACAAACGAATGTCTTTATACTTGAGCGTGGAAAAAAAAATCTTATTGCACTGATAAGACCACAGGAAATATTATCTAGTTTAATGTCTTTTATTAGGAATTCTGGTAAGCCTCTGACTAGAACTCCTTACTGAACTATTTATGTGTAACCATGACAACATTAACAAATCAAGTTTCTAAATATTTTACATTTTTGTTAATACCCCAAAAATATCAAAATCGAGGTGCTTTTAATTAAAGAGTGGTTTAAAAAGTTCCTACTACAACAAATTCAACTTTATCTATTTGAATAGTAAGCATCGATTAAACAACTTTCAATTCTAACTTTCCTATGTTCTCTACACTTTTATCTGAGTTTAAGTCGTTAGATCTCAAAACTGAAATGCTATTGCTTAGGCGTTCTTGGCTCTGAGCCATCCAGTTGTCATGATGCTTGTTAGTGAAAACTACTTACCATTATTAAATAATATAGGTCCATATTTCTAAGAATTTATCTACATCAATCGAAGAAGACAAAGTTAGTAATTGATCTAAACTAAATTGACAGGCATTTTTACAAAATTGAGTGCTAGAATTTTCTCTCGCTAAACAGAAATTCATAATCTTTGTTTTATACATCCTTTTTATCAAAAAATTACTTAAAAAAATGAAAGAAAATTTAATTTGATCTAAGCTTTGTTAATGCGATATCAAAATCAAGGTAGTTTCCCCCAAAAAAATATAAAACAACTACATAACTAACAACAAGTATAAGACTATATGAATGTATCTAATTAAATAAAAGAAGCGTATTGTTTGAATAATGACATAAATATTGTAATTTTACACCGTATATGTAATTATTAGACAATTACATTGTTCTAATATAGTAGAAATATACAAGTTAGAATTATGTTGTCTATCTAATATGTTTTCCGTTGTGTAGATATTCAGGAGGGGGGAGGAATCTCGAAATACATCTCTGAGAGGAAGTAATTTGTGGGCTGATCCCTGGGCCATTTTTCTGAAAATAAATTCCTACGAAAGCATATAATCATTGTTCGGATGTCCTCAGGGTTGAGTTGAGGGAGAAGGAACTCCTTCCCCACGCAAAAACCCAATTGCAGTGGTCTACCACATTAATATATAGAAGAAGTTCAGATGAAGGAGGTTCCCACTTCCTGGACCTATCGGACAGGTGAAGTTTAGACGAAAAATAATAAGATAACCAATTCAGGCTGTGTTCATAACTACATTAGGAGAGGTGAAATGCCCACCTACCAACGAAGAGTCAGTCCATACCATTGATATCATTGACAATTGTCACAATTTTACATTTAAAAAAAACCAAATAGGAATGAGGGCTTTTCATTCATTCGTTTGTTGAGTAGCAGAATATAAATAAGAATATAAACTACATATTTACTTTTTAGTATTTTGTTTAATCTTAAAAGAGGCAAGATTAGGAATTCAAATTATGATAATCAAAATTTATTTCTCCAATTTTTAGAACAGAAACATTTTTTTTTTTTTTTTTTTGAAGAAAGTGAAAATAGGATTTCAGAGAAGATTTTTAAATTGCAATTCAGTTACAAAGAAAGTTAACAGATCCCTTAAATGAGATGAAAGCATTTGTTTATTTAAGAAAAATCAAATATCGAAATAAAATTCAGAAATTAAGTTAACAGGGCTTTATTTCGAATGTTCTTGTTGAGAATAAAGTATTACTTGTATACTTGTATAATTCATTCATTTTTGTAAAATATTTTTGAACTTTCCCACCTAAAATGTGATACTATATCTAAAACAGATGTAAAAGATAATTGAAATTAGCATTATGGTAAAACTTTCATTATGCACTATGAAACATTATAAAGAAATAATATCACTACTCTCTGTTAAACACAGTACGCTTTAATTGCTGCAATTCTTCAATGAAGAGTAATTTCAAACTTTGAGTTTAACAAGATTCTGATTACAAACTTTTAGTTCTATAACAAATTGTCAAAATAATGTAGTATTTTTTTTTTCTATTTTTCGATGGATTTTGTTGCTGTATCTTCTTCTGTTTGACCTTTCTCTGATTGGCCCGTCTGCTTTTCATCCTCTTGGTCGTCTCAGGTATCTGAAATACAATGGACTCTTCTATCCTATTGTGAGACGCTGATGGGTTTAGCCCTCCTCTTCATCCAACACTAATGCCTCCCTAACTTACTCAACCATAAATCTCTTCCTACCTGAGTTACTCCTGGGGTAACAAGATTGAAAAAACAAATTCCAACTGTATTTTGCACTAATGTACTCTTAACTAAATAAGTTTTCATCATCACATTTAAAATATTAATATTAATATGTTATCAAATGTATTCATAGTTAATAAATGTGTAGATTTAAATTCACGTGGAAGTTAGTTAGTTAATCGAAATTCAGTTGATAAGAATCAAGTTTATTATAAGTGCTTTTACTAATTCCTTCAACACTGTTCAACAAATTTGATCATCAATAATTCTGCACTTTTCTTTGTTGCCTCATGCTTTATTTTCATGTTTAAATAAAAATGCTTCACATCTAAGCTTCTAACTTAACAAGAATATACAAATGACGGAACTGCTTTTATCGAAAAGAAATACTTATGTTCAGATTTTCGTTTAAGAAACAAAAATAATAATATGTAAATATAGCAAAGCGTGACACATTATCACCAATTTCCAATTCTTCATTATCAATCATCTTAAATTTAAAATAAACAGAAAAATGTTTTTAGATTCTATTCTCAAAATTGAGAAATATCACTTTTAATCCTTCTAGTTCGAAAATATGATTTAAATTTGTATAGGATAGATTTCATCGGATAAATAACTAATAATTGACAATTTATAAGCTTCAAAGCCTCAAGAAAAGAATTCATTACGTTAGTTAATTATGAAATTATACTGACATAATATTTCTCTCTTTCCACCTTTTCTTCTTTCTTTTGTTTTCTTTTCATGCTAATCTTTGGCCTCCGGTTCTTTTGTGCGTTCTGTTTTATTCCTTCATTCACAGATTTCTTTTGTTGTTGTTTTCTTTTCATTGGTTTTATTTTCATTAAATGTTGTGCTTTTTATTCAAAATCGGAGAAGAATTGTTTGAGTAACTGTATTAATTAGTATGTTTTGCTCATTGGAAAATAACTTGTGCAATATTAATCTTCTGACTTAAAGTTGAAAAGGGCTTTCTTTTATAATTAATTTCGATTAGTTGGTTTGATTAAATAAATAAATAAATAAATAAAAATCCCGATTTTTATGTACGATTTTTTTTTTTTTTTATTCAGTGGAATTCGGAAAGCAGTTTTTATTATTTATTGGCAAAATTAATGTTCAGTTACAAAGACAATAAGTTATCATCAAGCAATACAACTTTCTATTTGTGCAACGACGACTTTTTATTGTATCATTTAAATAAAATTGGTCATATTAAATAAAACACTAACATGAGATGATCTTTAACAAAAGTAGCTGAAGAATAGAAATATTCTTTTCTTTGTTCATTTTTCTCGTAAGTTACAGGAATTAGAAAACGTCTTTCAGTTCTTTATTTAAGATATGAGAAGCTACAGTTCTTTATTTAAGATATGAAAAGCCGTTTTTGTAAGAATCATTCTAAAATGAATTGTAAAAAGAAGGATTCAGAGTAATCGTTAATTTTTCTTCAATTATAGTTAAAAAAAATGCTTATTATTAATAAATACTCTTGATTGAATTTAGCTGTTCAACATGAGTATCAATGAAAATAAAAAGTTTAACAAGGAAAAGAATCAAAGGAAATAAAAGCATTCCGCACAAAACTAATAATGTAGCTTAATATATCGCTTAGTTTTAACTTCTCTTTATGTCAGATCTCTTGTAACCAATCTACAAAAATATTTAAAGAGACCAATTGATAAAATTTGAACTGCTCATTTGAACTTTACATGTGTTGCTTTTGCCGATAGTAATTTTATGAGAAACTTGTCTTCGTGAGAAAGTAGCCGAATCTCATTAGTTAAATGTATGTTTCATTTTCAGTTTGTTCATCTGACAACTGAAACACTTTTATTGAACGTCCAACTTTGTAATGTTGTAACTTTATTGTGTAGAAACTACGCATAATCGCAATGAAGATTAATTTCTACCATCTATGTACATCCTTCTGATAGAATTAACTTTCTATGAATGTACTATTAACCAATCGCTCGAGACAAATTGTTTCAGACAATTGAAACGATATTTGAAAGCAAGGAAAACTTACGATTCCGTCAATGATTAAACAGAAATGAAAATATTATCTTTACTTGATAAAAGATGAAGAAGAACTGATTTTGTAAAATTTGGAAATTCGAGTCGTCGGTCTTCAATTATTTTTGAAATACGTTCTGTGTCACCGTGAAAAAGTAGTCGTATTTCAGTAATTAATTTCATTTTTGGTTTGCTGATCACTTTTATTTGTCAACTGAAACATTTTAATTCAATGTACAACTTGCTTTGTACAATTTCATACAATGTTGTTCACTATTTGTTAAGTTTAATTTTAATTAATATCATCGGAAGAAAGTCTAAATGAAATCATTAAGCATTAATCGGTGATAAAAATATCTATTTATATTTACAAGAATGAAACGAAAATGTTTACTTCATCTGATTTTTAAAAATATTTTCAGTAATTTTCATTAGACTTGATTTCTTGATATTTCACTACATTTTTTTTTCAGAAATATGATGTAATGAAGTGTGAAGATAAGAAAATTTGTTGTTTGCTTCTGAGATGTTCTCTACCTTATATAATGTCTTTAGAAGGAACTCGGAGGCATTGAGTAATCCCCCCACCCTCTCCTTGTCAACTAAGATTCTTCTATGCTTGGTGAATCCCTTTTACAGGTTAAGACGAGTTGTTATTCGTTGGTCATCCCGCCCCCTGTATCACGTCCCAGTAGCCGACAATCGGCATCCATTGTGGCGCTACGTATAGGCTTAGCGGAGTAGCCGGGTCTCGGAGCCGGGGTCCGACCGCCCCTCGTCTTTCAAGCACCCTTGGCCGAGCACGGTCGGTCGGGCGCCCATCATTCGCTCTTCCGCGTGTTCGCATCCCAAAGACACCGGGTCCGCCTTCGAATCGGCCACCCATCACCCCTACAGGAGAGGAAGGTAAGCGTTCTCATTGCTTAAGCAGTTAATTTAATTTAACTGTCAATTATATTTTGTAAATGATATTCAACGAACAAGGGAAACAATACATTAGTAATCTCATTTCAATTACGCCGTCTACAAAACTTCTTTTGAAATTCCAATAACATTATCCTGCCAATTAACCAATTTTAAGAGTTTTCTCGTAATTCACCGAACGAACAATTTCATTTCAATTTATTATATTATTCTCCACATTAACCAAGTAAATTACATTCCCATGGAAAAGTTTCTATTACTTTTGGAAATTTCCTGACTAAACTGGACTTCACTGTTAAAAAATGCTGGTAATTCTATTTCTCCGAAGAAATAATCCTCCGAAATCAAAAACATTTCTTTCAGTCTTCTAAATATTTTAAAATTGAACTGTAGCACATTTGAATAACAATTTCAATTAATGTATGATTGCTTGTATCTGTGTTTGCTACAGAATAGAAAAGACTTTTTATTATTAAATATGAAATGTTAGAATGAAAATTGTTAGCAGTTGAAATGGAAATTACTTAAAGCCAGGCCATTTTTCCTTTTTCTAATTAAATTACTCGTTTACTAACAGTTATTCAAAGAGCTTTTCCTTATAGATCCATCATTATACTGTAATTGATAACATTGCCTTAATATACCGTTACATCCACTTATTTGTAACATGATCTTCTTGGGCTTCACCAGAGCAAAAAAGTTAATCCCTTGATCATAGATAGATTCTTGAAAGAAAATCTGAGAAAAAGAAAACCAATTAATGAGAATACAGTGAAGTCTCACTTATACGAAACATTCAGTTATACGAAGAATTTCTCATTCCCCGGCGAACCCCCATAAGTCCTATATATAATTCACTTAGAATACACGAAATATTCACTTATACGAATAATTTTTGGTTCCCCCTCATTTTTGTATAAGTGAGACTTCACTGTATACATAATTTAAAACTGCATTAAATTATTATTTAAAATTATTTGTGTTCGAAATATTTTTAAATAATAATTTAAAAATTGCAGTTTAAATTATGTCTATTCTCATTAATTGTTTGTTTATTTTTTCTCAGATTTTCTTTAAGGAATCTACCTATGATAAGGATTTGATCAAGGGAGTAACTAAATGTTAACATTGCTAACACAATGATGATTCTTAAGAGATGATAACACATGAAAGCGACAAAAAAAGTTTTCTCGAAATTTCTAAACAGGCTAAAATCTGAAAATATTAAGCAGAACTTTGCCTAGTTAAGGGGTAACTACATGCCTTTATAGATTATATACCGTTTATATCTCCCATATATATTTTAGAAAGTTTGTCTGTTTGTCGTTCCGCGATATACTATTGAAGAGAAAACCATGAAACGTTTACTGTTGAGATGGTCACGTAATAAAGTTTGGTTTACCTTGATCCGTTGGATAAAACCTGAGTTATAGTCTGATTTTAAATGAAGAAAAATTAAAATGTTGCTGTTTTTCTGTACAGCTTGTTGTAGACTTCTCTAGATAGTATCCATAAATATGTTGAAACGTCGCTTCAAGACAGAAATGAAATCAATGAGAATAAACAAATCAAACTGAGACGGTATGAAGTGATTTTTTTTTTTGTAACAATTTCCTTTTTCTCCGAGTTTTATTCCCGATTCTTATTATGTAGAGACAAGCATACGGAATGGCTTACAATTTTACTTTAGTTAAGCAGAGACTCTCTGTTATATCTTCTCCCCTATTTTTTTCCTTTGTTTTTAATTTTTCCTAATATAGATTTGATCATTACTTAGTCTCAACCAACCAAGTCTAGTTAGTTGGGGAAGTGTTATTGAACATGACTGACTCATAATTGGTCTCCGTTGTTATTCCTGCTCAGACGTAGAAGGGACATGATTGGCAATAAGGCCTGCACTAAATTTCATGACTACTTCGGTTTTCCTTCTTGCATGCACCAATTGAGTTTGGGAGGGAGAAAAACATAAATCAGACCGTGCTTTTGCTTGGCCGCTGACGGGTGGCGGACGAGACTGTTGTCGGCACCGCTGAAATTCACCACCACTAGACTGATTTCTTATATTTGGCTTATTTCAAGACTTTCAGTTTATAATAATGTAACATTTTCTACAATCTTACGCCGTTTGCTACGGAAAAAAAATATTCAACATCAAACAATAGCTATAGTCAATTCCATAGTGGCGAATAAACGGAATTCCGTTCAATATTTATCAATTAAATCTTTAATAATTTTAGTATATTTGTTGTGTTTTTTTATTTTGAATAATATCAGAAACTATTATATACAGACTATCTCTAATTTTTTTTTTTTAATCGCAATTTTTTTTATAAGCTTATAAAATAAATTTGCAAATATAAAAATAAAAATTTGCTGTAAGATATCAAGGGTTAAGATCTTAAAATCACTAAAAATAGAATTGGCGCTTATTTTAAAAGTTAAAAATTATTTGTGAACTTAAGTATGGAAATTAATTTACTTTTTGTTGAAATGAAATGTACATGCTTTCACTAGCCTAAAATAATAAATTTTAGAATATGTAATAAATGTCAGAATTTGCTATTGAATACACATAAAATAATGTATTCAAATAGCCTGAAAAACTGTCTTCAAATTGCTTAATAGTTTTGTTATTTCTATAGATTTCAAGAAAGCTTGAGATAAAATTATTATATAAGAATCAGCTTTCATTTTTTCTTTTTATAGAATGATAGAATAAAAGAAAGAACCGTAATGAAATATATTTTTGCTAAACGGAGTACTTTTTGTATGATCGTACGCGGTATTGATACATTTTATACGGCGATGCTCAAAAAACCTCGAATTTTGTTTTTTACAAAAATGTTTTTCATTAAATCAAAAATATAGAATACTTAAAAATAAAATAAAAGGTTAGTTTCATTTACATATGAAATAAAAACATTGATTGCAAGCTTAAAGAAAAATAAAAAAAATTTTTGTGTTGTTTCCAAATCAATTCCTATATAAAACATTTATATTTTTAATTAAAACTAATAAACAAAATTGAATAAGTTATACTGGATTATTAGAACATACTTATAATTAGTTAACGTATTTTAAAATTATGTCAAAAATAAATATCAAGAGATTAACTTGAATAGTGGAAATCTTTTGATAATTTAAAGAAACCATTCAAAACATGTGCAACAAATATTAAATAATATTAAACGGTTACACGTTTCGAAAACCAATATGGCTATGTTAGATCTGATGAAGAAAATCGTATTAGGTTCGAAACATGTAATTGGTCAGTAATGTTTTTTGTTTACGTACGTTTGAGAGACATCTTTAATTAACTTAATATAATTTTTTAATGGAATTTACAAACTACAATAATTGATCTCCTGTAAATATGATTTTCATTTGTAAATCGAGTCATTTCTAAATCTGTATTTATTTAAATCTGAAAACAAATACACGAAAATAGCCTGGTATTTGCCATTATATTTTAACATTTCAATACTTTTAATTGCTAAATAACATGCTCTGAAGTTTTGATGATAATTTAATAGTTCTAGTTTTTATTTGTTTTACAAGTTTTATTCGTTAAATACCGTTATAAATTTGAAAAGTGATTCACAGTCGTTTTTAGTTTTTCCTTCGCTTTGTTCTGAATTTCAGTTAAACAGAATAAGTCAGAATAAAAATTATTTCTTAAAATCAAATTTTTCATTTTATTATCATGAAACGTCATGACTAGTATCTCCTACAAAACCTGTAATTAAACTACAATAAACTCAGAACACGTTTCTTTCAAGGTTAATATTATGATAGAAAAAGGACCGTCTTTACTAAATAAATTAATGTCATTGGGTTTCTTCGCTGGTTTTTTTTTTCTTCCGTATTAGGTTCCCAGTATTTTTAGCTGAAGTCTCAGTGATTGAAGAAGTGTGATGGCCTGAATTGTAACGAGTTAATCCTCAAATCTGTTCGATTATAAGTTATTTATGAACTTGATTACAGTGTAAATATATATTACCCATTAATAAGTATAATACGTTTTTCATTTTATGCAAGTAGGTAGGTTGTCATCTTCATTCCACCGTATCCCCTTTTTTATTGCACTGAGGATCAAATTTAATACTCTGTTGTACTGTCATGTTAGTGTATCGGACGTCACCCTGCTAAAGAAGACTTCCCATGATTTGACATTCTTATAAATCTGTCTGAAGCCAATCTAAGCTAATTAAAGCGACGCTGGACAGCCAAGACATAAGCGTAATTAACCCTAAGTGATGAGATAGGGGAATGGAGGGATCGAAAACATTCATGACAACATCTAACAACTACATAATTTTCAGTTAGTATTAATGAATAGCCAGAACTTATAGGGAGATTCAAAGTATAGGAATATTTCTCCGATTTTATATATAACGCTATATGTAGTTCATATTCTCTTTTTTTTTTTTTAAACTGGACAAAAACAAATTTTAAAAGCAAATCTCAAAATTTATGAGATAATTATTTTCGAGATTGCTTTTAGCAACAAAACGAAAAGAAAAAAAACTCCATTTAAAATTTGTTTTTATCCAATTTACAAAATCAACAGTTTTTTATAAATTGTATCCGCATAAATGAGATCTTATTATTGCAGGGGTGTTACCAGTTCACCTATTAGCAGGGGTGTTAGTAGTTCATCCCATTTGTTTCCATATTAACATGGAATGACCTGGATACCCTAAGGCTGTTATTCGAATTTCAGTTCCCTGGGATAAATAACTTTTGAGCTATGCTGATCACAGCTTTGTCTTCAAGGTCCCCTTTAGTGACCCTGTTTCTAAACTTTCTAAGGTGTCGGTCCAGTTGTACCAAAATCAAAGAGAAGATTACATTGACTAGTACAGATATACCAGTTACATTACAGCGTCTTAGCTGTTGACTACTCTTAATAATATATACTAATGGTTTTTGAGCCAAACTTTATTAAGCCCAGTTTGTAACCAAGCGAATTCATATTAAATTACTCATTGAGAGCAGTAGAATGATTTAGAATGGCTATGACTCTTTAAAGAACATGTGCTTTTTAATTGCTGATATGAGTTAATTTTTTTGCAAAAGTGAAACAGGGAACTGATTCTAAGTAGCATCTATTACCCACTAAAATTCCGGTATACTAAGATGCGTAGTTTTTGAATTACTTAATTTCGATTCTTTAAAGGTAGTATGTAGATTATATTAGTAACTTTTCTTCATAGATTCTTAACTATTGATCTAATAAACTTCTACATCAAAAGTAAAAAAGATTTTTCCCATTTAATAGCCTGAGTCTATTTCTTAAGACAAATCTTTCAATTTATCTTTTTAACAAAAACATATTTTCCTTCAACATACGATTGCGAAGGAAATATGGATATCCCCAAAACTTTTCATATGTTTGCATTGTAAATAATAAAAAAAAATATTTTGTAAAACTATATGAAATAGGTTAAAATCAAAATTATATTACAATTTAAAATTCCTGTGAAGGGGATGGAATTATCGCTTCCTTGTCCCTTTGTAGTGAATGATTATATAAGTATAGGAATGATATACATAGCAAAGCTATGTTTTTCAGGGGATTAAATAAACTATTTGCTAATTCAAATGTTCTTCTTATATTGAATAAAAGCTAATCAGAGAACTAATAACTAGTGCTTTTTTTAAAGTATTTTACATACGAAAGATAAGGATAGACGATTATCATTAGTTGCGAGATTGACTGCAAAGTAACACGTGATTTCAATTACAAATATTGAAACTCATTACATGCTTGTTTTGTTAAAAAAACTTTGCAGTGGTTTTGAAAATATATAAAATTATTACGCATAATTTTAATTTGAACCTTTGTGGAATAAATTTGAAAATGTCATGAAAGTGATGTTGCTGAACCAGCTTTCTTTATTAAACTATCGCACATAGGAATTTTAATTTAAAAATGCTAACAAAACTTTTTTATAAGAAAAAATAGAAATATTGTTTTATTTAATGTAACAGTCTAAAATATTTAATCTTATTTTTAAATCCTACGAATCTAATAGAGGATCTTTACGCTTGTATGTAGTAATGAAAGTGTGATCATCTACTTTTACTATAATACCAGGAGGACATTGATTATTTTTTTTTTTTAATTATTTGATTTTCAGTACATTAAATAGTTAATTTGGTAGATTGTTATTAACTTTATGGAAGTATTTTTTTAAAGTTTTGTTAAGTAACTTTTTTATGAAATATAATTATTCTTAAAGTAAAATTTTATTTCTCTACTTATGAAAAATGATCAAAATTGATTTTTAGTTTGTAGAAACTAATTCATGCTTTATTTTACATTTTTTTTTTTTTTTATTAAAAGAAGTTTATTTGTTTTTTTCCAGTAATAAAATTCAAGTATTCTTTTTTAAATGTTTCGGATTCCAGTAAATTTGAAATAAAAGTAATTTCGAAATAATTTTGGATGTAACTTCAAAATCCCGTCGAAAAGAGGAGAGTTGTCTTAGGGCCATTTTGTCCAATGGGTCCGTCACAGACCTCCCGCGTCGGAGCAGACGAAATGCCGGGCGTCCGGTTGGCTCCATCCTCCCTGGCGTGTTCCTCTCGCGTTCTACGAAATCAACTTTCGCCAAGTCTTTCGTTTCTTCTTTTTTTTCTTCCCATTTCTTTCTTCTTCTTCCCTTGTATTGTTCCGGCTACCTTTTTCATTATTTTGAATTGATTTTTTTTCTTTTCTTTATATAAGTGTACAAAAGCAAATGACTCGTAGCATTTTGTAGTATAATTGAATTATTTTAAATGAATACATGGAAATACGGAATGATAATAGGAATAATAAACATTATGATATTAAATGTCTAAACTGCAAGTTTTGGAGAATAACAGTCTTAAAAATCTAAATTCGAAATATTGAAAACAGTTTTATTTGCTGTTTGAACTTTTATCATCATTTTTAAAGGATATATTGTCGATTTTGAAATAATGACCGTTAACCTAATTTATCGAAAGGAAAATTATGTAGACTAATATAATCCATAAAAAATATAAACTTAATAATGAAAAACAGGTTTTGAAAATTCTGCTTTTGATTCCATTGAACAAATTTAAATTATCTGTAATATAAATATATATTTTTTAAATAATTGTTTACTATGCATTTAGCACTGTAACTGTTCTATTTAATTTAAATTGATTTATTAATAAATAGCATTTTATTGTAGACAGAGAATACAATTATTAGAAAGTTATTAAAACATAAAAAATAAAAAATTTCAAAAATTAATTTACATAAAATATTTTTACTTTTCATTAATTTAAATCAATTACATTTTCAGACTTGGGTTGTAACACCTAAAATACTTGCAACGACGAGGCAGGAATGGAGTCATCTCATCCGGTGTCGGCATATAGCAGCTGCCGAGGTAATCCATCGCCTCACCGGTGTTCAAGGTAGACTGATCTGCCCACTAGAAAATGGGAAGGAAAAAAAAAAGATTTTAAGACGAAGGAGGCTGGGCAGTCATCATCGCAAAATATACCCTTCCGGAAAATTTGTTTACATAAATCGTGCCAATCAAAAGTGCAATTGGTGATGACAAAAACTGGGTTCATTTTCACAAGTTACTCGACGAAGACCTTGCTTTCTCGTAAATTCATTTAATTTGTTGTCCGCAGGCTTGAAGTCGAGGTTACGCCATACAAACATCACTTGGCGCTGGTGGTGAATTTTTTTTTTTTTTATTATTCATTTAATTTGTCTTTCTTTTCTACGACAATTCTGCTGCATCCGTCTCTCCAAATTTTTCATTCTGCTTTAGCTATTAAAATATGCGTTGTAGGAGATAGTTGTTAAGGTTGAAGTACTAGAATATAACTGGATAGCAACAGGATATAGCAGTTAAAAATCTATGTTTATTTGCAATTGAAAATAAAAGAAGAACGAAGATACGGCGCTTTTGTATTAATCCAATACACTTTTATAGGCACTATGTTGTCGAATTTACATTGTTAATCTTAATTTACATCAAAAAGAATAGCATTAAATTAGTATAACATGGAGACCTCAAGGCACACAAAAAAATGTGGGCAGATACTAGGAACTGGAATGGAAAAAGAAATACACATTAAGAAGATATTAAGTGGATTTTATTGCAGTTCCTTTATTATCACGAATTTACAAAGGCATTGATTCGGATAAACTGTTACAATTAAATTGTTGAGACATTAAATCCAAATCGTTTCGCCATTATTGTCTTGATTTGTTTGAAACTTTTTTTAGAAGAAACGAAAAACACTATAAATTTGCAACATTTTCAAAGTGTAAGGATAGGATATTTGAAACTTTTAAGGAACTAGATTTCATTGTTGAATCTAATAATAAATATATAAAGTTATAATAAACAAAATGAGCAAGTTCGGTCGTGGTCAAGAAGTTATTTTCCAACTTCCTTTTTGAACTAACTTATATATATAGTACGATAGACTTGCGTCGTATTAAACTTCTTTTATATGAAGGAACTCCTTTTACCCCTTTTCTATGACGATATTCACTGATTTAAGACATTTTAGTTCAACGTTTTAAATCCAGATCTTGAATTTAATGATATACTCTTACAATGGAATGGAAGTCAAAGCGACAGTTATAATAAGGCTTGCTATATTGTATAATAGTTTAATTCTATTTGCATTCTTTATCTCTTAGGATACCCTTTACAAGCGTTCTAATTAAAACTCGCAACAAAAATTAAAGCCAAGAAGTTTCGTTTCCCTTTCGGAAAAATCGCTTCTGTTTTTCTCAATTTTTTGGACTCGTTTTCAATTTAAAATCACTTTCAGAAAGTATTTTCAAATCTAGTAAGAAAATGAAATTTATTTTATTGTAGTTATCGGAAAGGGAGGTATATATTTATTGTTGGAGCATTGCATAGTATTTTTTAATTACTATTTTTTTCTGATGTAATATTGTTACCTGTGGAATCGTCCATCCCCCTAAAAAAGTGGATTC